>OY728150.1:1105223678-1105848678 GCA_963277665.1 Viscum album | reverse complement strand
CAATTCAAGTTCACTACACATATTTTATAGTTCATTGTTCTGAAAATTTCACATGGTTTTGTTTAATTATTTGGTTGAGGGTTGTCAAGATCTTGATTCCCCTCTTGCCTCTCTAAACGTTGCACAAAGTACCAACCCGTGACACAAAAATCGTGTTGTCAAGGTTTGGACTTCAAGAAAACATTAAATTTTACCAAAGCATACTAAAATATTTTTTATGTGTGATAGAAAGAGGATCCTTGTGTTTCCCAATCGGAACAACTCAGTTTCCCACTTGAAATTTCAACTCAGTTGGTGTTGAAATGAAAAGCAGTTCACTTAATTAAACCCAAAAATGAACTCAGTGGAGAAATTTTTTTAGATAAAACATAAGTCAAATAATCCACACACAAATTAAACAAAACTAGTAGGGTATCATGTGCCGTAACTCCCTCCCAAGTATGTGCAGCTCCCTCGAAATGATCGTCCACCGTTTAGCTCGTCATTGAGAGGAGGAGAAGGCTCGGGTGGAACTCCTTATTCATTGTTGAACACCCTATGATGATATGGGCCTCCAGAAATTCAAGTATGAGGAGATAAATCCTTTGGGTCTCAAAAATACCAGATCTTTTCCTCCTGGTCGAACTTGCAAATGAGGATCCCAAGGTTCCATTTTATAGGAAAATGGGAAGGTGGTTTTGAGCACACAGAATTATTAAAACCACTTTTCGAAAGTGTTTTGACCTTCATACAGCCTAATATAGATTTGGAGAAAATAACAAAGCTGTAGCCCCACCTCTTGGATGTCTCCACCGAATGTTTGACACAATTTGGACACCTATATCCTGAGATATGGATAGATCATAGCACACCACTTTTGAATCCGTGCAGATTTGGTGTGCTGGACAGATCTAGTCGGAAAGGCTAATTGATGGCCAAATGAGTCTTGGGTTTCTTCATATTAAATGAAGAACAATGAGTTATGGAATATCCCAAAAAATTTCAGCCTAATTGGATGCACGGTCTAGTAACAGTGTACAGATTAATCCAAAGTGGCCCCCATAAGCAAGAGTGTGGCAGAATCTAAGGATGGACTGAAACTCACTATCGGGAACACAAAGCCTATGTAATTGATCACTACAAGTGCAAGAAAGGTAGAGGTCATCCCCAATATACCAACGGGACTCATGTTTTATACGACTGGCTTGGTTTTTATTGAAATCAGTAGGAATTAAAGATGCTACCAAATATTTGACCGCACTGTCATGACATGTCAAATTGATAATGTTTTAAGGTTAATTTATATTCTAGGACAGACCCTAGGTTGTCTCTTGAGGAGAGTTGACAGGTTTTGAGTATGTATTTTTAATGAAGATTACTAAAATAGGGGGGTGATTTTGAAAATAGTTTTAAGAAAATAACTTAACTTAAATAGTTTAATAGTTGATAGAATAAGGTGGTGGTTTAAGAATTATGAGATAAGGAGATCAATTCAAGTTCACTACACATCTTGTATAGTTCATTGTTCTAAAAATTTCACATGTTTTTGTTTAATTCTTTGGTTGAGGGCTATCAAGATCTTGATTCCCCTCTTGCCTCTCTAAACATTGCACAAAGTACCAACCCGTGACACAACAATCGTATTGTCAAGGTTTGGACTTCAAGAAAATATTAAAGGTTACCAAATCATACTAAAATATTTTGTATGTGTGAGAGAAAGAGGAACCTTGTTTTCCCCAATTAGAAGAACTCAAGTTTCCCAGTTGAAATTTCAACCCAATCGGTGTTGAAATGAAAAGAAGTTCACTTAATTAAACCCAAAAACGAACTCAGAGGAGAAACATGTTTAGATAAAACATAAGTGAAATAATACACACACAAATTGCACAAAACCAGTAGAGTATCAAGTGCTGGAACTCCCTCCCAAGTATGTTTAGCTCCCTCAAAATGATTATCCACCGTTTAGCTCGCCATCGAGAGGATGAGAAGGCTCGGGTGGAAACCCTTCTTAATTGTTGACCCCCCTATGATGATAGGGGCCTCCAGAACTTCAATTATGAAGAGAGAACTCATTTGGGTCTCCAAAATACCATAGCTTTGCCTCCTGGTCGAACTTGTAAATAAGGAGCCCAAGGTTTCATTTTATAAGAAAATGGGAAGGTGGTTTTGAGCACACAGAATTATTAAAACCAACTTTCAAAGGTGTTTCGACCTCCATACAACCTTATCTCGATTTGGAAAAAATAAAAAAGTTGTAGGCCCACCTCTTGCCTATCTCCACCAAATGTTTGGAACAATTTGGAAACCTATATCCCGAGATATGTACAGATCATAGTACACTACTTTTGAATCCGTGCAGATTTGGTGTGTTGGACAGATAAGGTCGACAAGGCCATCAGATGGCCGGATGAGTCTTGGGTTTCTTCGTATGAAATTTATACTAATGAGTTTTAGATCAGACCACAAAATTTCATCCCAATTGGATTCACAATCTAGTAGTAGTGTACGGATTAATCCACTGGTGTGCTTGGATCCTGCGCGGTTTGGCCCATTTTTCTTGGACATCATCATGGGCCCTCCAAATCACCTTCACCTTCAATGAAATTTTCAAGACAGGTAACGTTGGCCTTTTTAATAGCGATAAAACAAAATAAATGATTCAAACATGGAATTAAATTTGTTATTATTTTTGGAATTTAAAATACAAATTTAGTTTAATACAATGGTGTAAGGGTGAAAATGACACAGTGAATCGTGGTATGATCACATCCCCACACCTAAACATTTTCACTCCTAGGAAATGTCAAATATCCAAATAAAATGATGCATATATAAATATTCCCAACAACATGAAGATTTAAAATTTGAGGAAATTTTAATTCACTAAAGTAATGTGATCAATGCATGAACCACACTAAGGAGTTCTTCCTAGTGAAAATGGAAAAAAGATGTATCATAAATCATATCACAATAAAATTCAAAGAGATTCATGACACCAACATGAGAAAGGAATTAAAAAGTAAACCAATCCACTTACTCTTCATGTGTGTGTGTGAAAACCATTCCATGATATTCTTTCCACTTTCTATCAAATAAATATAGGTTATTTTAACATTATTCACCTTTAAATGATTTTTCACCAAACCTTTCCTACATCCTTTGAAATAATATTTCAAGACCCACTCACTTAAGAATTTCAAGAAGTCAAACCATAATATCCAGACCTAGATATCCCCATATGTTGCACATTTCATCACTCCCCTCATTTATTATATATTTTTTGAAGTTTCATTTGGAACAAATCTCACACTCATATCTCAACCCTTGTTTGATCTCCTCATGAAACTAATTGAAATAGTTATAACAAGATAAAAGGTTGAGGATGAGTGGTTTTTGATCTTCCCAAGACACAATTTTTTTTGAGGGAGTACAATAGTCAGACATTAGGTACACACGCATAGGTCAATCTGGTACAATAATGAAATGGATCAGATAAGGAACGAACGTATGAAAATATCATTTAAAGCTGAAAAATATTAACCTAATATATATTTAACTTATATTAAGTAAGAAATATTCACACTTCATAGTTTGGTGCAAAAACTTATGGAGATATTAGTGACACAATTTTCCCAAAAACTACTTACACAAGGGGCATCAATCATCTCAAATGTTTCATAGTGATACAACCATTTATATCATTAACAGAAAACCAATTCACTAAAAATAAATCTCTGATGTTAACTTCATACAAAAATTCTTTTTCACCATTCTTTATTGTATTTTTACTTTCCCCCTTTTATGGTCACCGAATCATGGAACTTTAAAATTTTTGATGGGGGGAAAATGAAAATACCATAAAGAGGTCGAAAACGAGAAGAAAGAAGAAAGACAATGGAAATCCTAATGAACCCAGAAAGACGGGGAAAAGTGAAAATACCATAAAGAAGGTAGAAAAAGAGAAGAAGAAAAATGATGAAAACTATCCCAAGAATGTACCCATCCCCCCCCACACCTAAAGTTTGCAGTTTCCTCACTATAAGAAAAGAGGACATGGAAAGGAAGGATAAAACTTGGTGAGTTTCATTCATAGATTTCTTCTTGAACATTGATTTCCTCCATCAGGGACTCTAGAATGGATTCATGGAAGTGATTTAGCCGCTTCCCATTAACAGTGAATGTTTTCTTGGTTTCTTCATTTTGAACCTGGACAACATCAAATGGAGAAACGTTAGTAATAGTGTATGGTCCAAACCAGCGGGAATGAAGCTTACCTGGATGCAACTTCATCCTTGAATTATAAAGGAGGACCTTCTTCCCAATGTAGAACTGACGATGAAGGATAAGACGGTTGTGGGCAGCCTTGGTTTTCTCCTTATAAATCCTGGAGTTTTCATATGCATCTCTTCTCATATCCTCCAACTCTTGAATCTGTAGCTTCCTTTGGGAACCCGCACTAGAAAGATTAGAATTGCATTGTTTGATGGCCCAGTAGGCATGGTGCTCAGTATCAACAGGTAGGTGACAACACTTTCCGAACACAAGACGATAAGGTGACATTCCAATGGGAATTTTGAAAGAATTACGGTAGGCCCATAATGAATCATCAAGTCTAAGACTCCAATCTTTTCTATTAGGTTGAACCGTTTTTTCAAGAATTTGTTTTACCTCTCTATTTGAAACCTCGGCTTGACCATTGGTCTGTGGGTAACATGAAGTAGACACTCGATGAATGACCCCATACCTATTCAAAAGTGATTGCATTGTTCGGTTGCAGAAATGATAACCCTGGTCACTGATGATGAACCTAGGTAAGCCAAACCTACAAAAGATTTGGGTTCTCAAAAATTCTGCAACTACCTTAGATTCATCAGGTCTTATAGCTCATGCCTCTGCCCATTTTGACACATAATCAACCACCAGAAGAATGTAAAAGTTTCCAAAGGAATTTGGAAATAGACCCATAGAGTCAATACCCCAAACATCAAAAATGTCATGAAAGAGAAATGGTTGTTGTGGCATTTCATTTATTTTAGAGACATTCCCCATTCTTTGAAAAGGAGGAAAAGATTTTCAAAAAGCATGAGAATCCTAAAAAAGTGTTGGCCAAAAGAGACCATAATCAAGGACCTTGTGAGCAGTCTGTTGGGGACCAAAGTGGCCCCCACGAGCAAGAGTGTGGCAGAATCTAAGGATGGACTGAAACTCACTACCGGGAACACAATGCCTAAGGACTTGATCACTACAGGTGTGCCAAAGGCAGGGGTCATCTCAAATATACCAACAGGACTCATGTTTTAGATGACTGGCTTGGTTTCTATTGAAATTAGTAGGAATGCAAGATGCTACCAAATAATTTACAATTTCGGCATACCAAGGAATAACATCTTGCACTCGGTACAATTGCTCATCAGGAAACATGTCATTAATGGGAATACAAGGGGATGATTCTATTACTGAGGATGGGGGAATCCTACTGATATGGTCAGCCAACACATTCTATGCTCCTTTTTTATCTCTAATTTCTAGATTGAATTCTTGAAGGAGGATCATCCAACGAATGAGACTTGGTTTGGCTTCCAGTTTCTTAAGGCAGTACGGAGGGCTGCATGGTCTGAGAACACAATGACTTTAGAACCCAAAAGATATGACCTGAATTTTTCCAAGGAAAACACAATGGTAAAAATTATTTTTCATTTGTGGTGTAGTTTTCTTGGGCAGGGTCCAAAGTACGTGAGGCATAAGCTATGACATGTGGAGCTCGGTTGACCCTTTATGACAAAACTACCCCAACTGCATAGTTAGAGGCGTCACACATGAGCTCAAATGGTAAATCCCACTGAGGTGGTTGGATTACCGGGGGTGAGGTGAGACTCCATTTTAACTTATTAAAATATTCCTCACATTCTTTACCAAAAACATATTCTTTTTCTATTCGGAGTAATCGGGAGAGGGGGAGTGAAATTTTACTAAAGTCACGAATGAAACGACGGTAAAATACAGCATGAACTAGGAAAGATCGCACATCCCATATATTTTTGGGTAATTGAAGGAAATAAACGACATCAACTTTTGATTTATCTACTTGGATACCATACCCATAAATGACATGCCCCAAAACTATACCTTGTCGCACCATGAAATGCCATTTCTCATAATTTAATACAAGATTCGTTTCAATACAGTGACGTAGGACTGAACCAAGACTACTCAAACATTCATCAAAATATTATCCATAAATAGTGAAATCATCCATGAATAATTCTATGGAATTCTACAGGTAATCCGAAAAAAATACTAACCATGCATCATTGGAAAGTACCCGGAGCATTGCACAGACCAAATGGAATATTTTATAGGCAAATATTCCAAAGGGGAAAGTGAAGGTTGTCTTTTACAGATCCTCAGGGGAAATATGGATCTAAAATTATCCAGAATACCCATCAAGGAAATAGTAGCGGGACTTACCTGCTATCCTCTCTATCATTTGGTCAATGAATGGAAAAGGGAAATGGTTCTTCCTCATGTGTTGGTTTAGTCGGCGATAGTCTATACAGACACGCCAACTATTCTACACACAAGTTGGAACCAATTCATTGTTTTCATTTTTCATTACTGTAAGGCTAGTCTTTTTAGGAACTACTTGAACGGGATTGACCCATTGGCTGTCATAGATGGGGTAGATGATTCCAGCAGCCAATAATTTCGTTACCTCAATTTTTACAACTTCTCGGAGGTTTTGGTTCAGTCGACGTTGTGGATGCCTCATTGGTTTAGCCTCATCATTTAACAAAATATGATGTTTACAAATTGATGGGCTAATACCAGGAATGTCAGCAAGTGTCCACCCCAAGGCTTGTTTATACTCCCTCAAAAGTTCAAGCAGTCGCAATTCATGCTCAGGAGGGAGTGAACTAGCAATGATGACAGGAAACTTGTTTCCATTCTCAAGATATGAATATTTTAAATCTTGAGGCAGTTGTTTTAGTTCCAATTAAGGTGGATTTTGAATTTATGGGAGTGTGTGTGAAGGTCAGAGGTCGCTGATCTCACCTAACTACTCAATGGTGTCAACCTTAGATTAAGAATGATCTTTTACAAGATTAGCAGTATCATCATTGGTCAGTGGATCATCAATGTCCAGGAAATCATCAATCAATGAACATGCATGACACTTTTCTAGACCACTACAACAATCAATGCATGGATCATTTCCTAGCATTTATATCAATGAAGAAAACTCAGAAAGGGGATCGGGGGAAAGAAAAGTTATTTTTTCAGGGTTAGGGAGTACATCGATTGAATTAACAGAGAGAGAGGAATGTTCTTCTAAGGGGTGCTTCATGGAATCAAGGATGTTGAAATGGACTATGTCACCAAAAAATTCCATAGATAATGTACCATTGTGGACATTAATTATGGTTATGGTGGTTTTCAATAAAGGTCTCCCCAATATAATCGGGGCATGTCCGTTCGTCCTATCATCCTCCATTTTAAGCACATAAAAGTCAGCAGGAAAAATTAAATTTTGTACCCTCATAAGAAAATCCTCTAACACACGATAGGGGTGTGCGGTACTCTGGTTAGCTAGTTGAACAATAATTTCAGTGGGCTTCAGTTCCCCGACCTTCAATGTAGAGTAAATGGTGTGAGGCATCACATTTATAGAGGCACCTAAATCAAGAATAACATTAGAAAAAGAATACTCCCCTATGGTGCATGGAATTGATAATGTTCCAGGATCATTTCACTTGGTGGGGAGTGATGGATCTATCAATGATTAAACATTCCTTCCCAATATCACTTTCTCATCACCTTGAAGTTGCCTTCGGTGTGTACACATCTCCTTTAGAAACTTAGTGTACCGTGGAATTTTCTTCACAACATCAATCAATGGGATGTTAACCTGCACTTTATTAAAAATTTCCAATATTTCCTTATCAAGTTCAGTTTCCTTTTGTTTTCTTGGTTGGGTGGCCCTTTGAGGAAATGGGAGAGGAATGGTTGGGCTAGGTGACTCATCTATATTCACACTCTTTCCTTTGGAATGTATTCTCTTAGGACAAGGTTCTTCAACATTTGGAACATTATTAATGGTTGGGATGGAGGTTTCCATAGGAGGGGATGACTCTAATGGAAGATTCATTTTACTTTATAGTTCTTTTCCACTCTTAAGGGCGATGGAACTAACATTTACTTTATCCCTAGGGTTAACTACTGGTTGAGAGGGAAGTTTACCTGACCCATGACTTTGAATTTTACCCACTGAGTTAGCTAGTTGTCCTAATTGGGTTTTGAGGTCTTGTATGTTTTCCTTAGTGGTTTGTTGGAATTGGATATTGTTGGAAGGCATTTGTTTCATCATATATTCTAGGCTAGGCTTGGGGTTTTTAGGGGTTTGTTGGAAAGTCCTTTGGGGTGATTGAGGGTTTCTAGGTGGTGGTGGTTGATGACTACTCTGTCCCGGTTGGTTCCATTGTTGTTGGGGTTGATTTGAATACCCCCTTGCCTATAGGCTTGGTTCTCTTTCCACCCAGAATTGGATGGATAGTATGGTTCTTGCCTAAAGGGTTGGTTATAGGGGCAACCTGGAAATATTGACTCACAACTGTCAGATGTTTCCCTCAATTGAGGATATTGGTCAGAGTAGTGGGTGTTAGAAGAACATATACCAAAATGGATAGAAGGAGGAGATTGGGATTTCCCTTGGTAAAGAGTAAGTTGTCGAAGAACGGTACTTACCTCTTCGAACTTTGTGTCCCCCTTCTTCTCGAATTCAGTACTTTTTACCTCATGGACACCTCGAATTGGTACATTGGTCCTTGAACCAAATTGGTGTGTGTTTTGAGCCATATTCTCAATCAGGGTTCTTGCCGCAATTGGGGTCTTATCAAATAGCGTACCACCTGCAACATCATCGATCATATTTCGATCAATAGAGATTAAACATTCATAAAAATATTGAATTAAAAGTTGATCACTTATTTGGTGGTGTGGGAAACATGAACATAACCTTTTAAAATGTTCCCAATATTCATTTAATGTTTCCCCTTGAGATTGTCTTATCCCACAGATTTCTTTCCTTATTGTTGCAGTTCAAGAGGCTGGGAAATATTTTTCAAGAAAAAGGCGTTTCATGTCCGCCCAACCTCTTATTGGGGAATTAACATAATATAACCAATATTTCACAGTGTCTTACAATGAAAATGGGAATTATCTAAGATTTAATTGTTCCTCAGCCACATTATCAGGTTTTAATGTTGAAAAAACATTATGAAATTATTTTAAGTGCTTGTGTGGATCCTCTCCAGGAAGTCCATGGAATGTTGGTAATAGATGAATTAAGCCAGATTTTAGTTCAAAATTGGGTGCCTCGCCTTGTAATTGAATATAGGTGGGTTGGATATCAACATTAGGAAAGGTTAGTTCTTATAATGTTCGGTTGTTTTTTGCCATATTATTCTAGTTTATTTCAGTTTTTATATTTGTTCTAGAAGAAGAGGAGGAAGGATCAAGAAGAGTGTCAATGTTTTGTGTGTCCTCCTTCAATGAGATCTCTTGTGTGTCTCGGGGTCGCTGACGTAAGACCCTCTCCAGTTCAAGTTCAAAAGGAGGCAAATCTCTCAGATTAGAATGCGTCTTGAACCAAACCTACACAAAAAACAGATCAGATTACAAAAAGATAGGTATAGGTATAAAATATATAAATATTCACAAAAGTTACAATTTTTTTTTCAAAAACACGCACTACAAATCAAAGCGCTCCCCAACAACGACGCCAAAATTTGACCGCGCTGTCATGACACGTCAAATTGATAATGTTTTAAGCTTAATTTATAGTCTAGGGAATACCCTAGGTCGTCTCTCAAGGATAATTGATAGGTTTTGAGTATGCATTTTTAATAAATATTACTAAAAGAGGGGGGTGATTTTGAAAATAGTTTTCAGAAAATAACTTAACTTAAAGAGTTTAATAGTTGATAGAATAAGGTGGTGGTTTAAGAATTATGAGATAAGGAGATAAATTCAAGTTCAATACACATCTTTTATAGTTCATTATTTTAAAAATTTCACATGGTTTTGTTTAATTCTTTTGTTTAGGGTTGTCAAGATCTTGATTCCCCTCTTGCCTCTTTAAACGTTGCACAAAGTACCAACCCGTGACACAACAATCATGTTGTAAAGGTTTGGACTTCAAGAAAATTTTAAAGGTTACCAAAGCATACTAAAATATTTTTTATGTGTGAGAGAAATAGGATCCTTGTGTTTCCTAATCAAAACAACTCAAGTTTCTCACTTGAAATTTCAACCCAATCAGTGTTGAAATGAAAATCGGTTCACTTAGTTAAGCCCAAAAATGAACTCAGAGGAGAAACATGTTTAGATAAAACATAAGTAAAATAATACACACACAAATTACACAAAACTAATAGAGTATCAAGTTCCAGAACTCCCTCCCAAGTATGTGTAGCTCCCTCGAAATGATTGTCCACCGTTTAGCTCGCTATCGAGAGGAGGATAAGGCCCGGGTGGAACTCCTTATTCATTGTTGAACTCCCTATGATGATAGGGGACTCCAGAACTTCAAGTATGAGGAGAGAACTCCTTTGGGTCTCCAAAATACCAAAGCTTTGCCTCCTGGTGTAACTTTCAAATGAGGATCCCAAGGTTCCATTTTATAGGAAAATGGGAAGGTGGTTTTGAGCACACATAATTATTAAAACCACTTTTCGAAGGGGTTTTGACCTCCAGAAATCTTTTTCTCGATTTGGAGAAAATAAAAAAGTTTTAGTCCCACCTCTTGGCTGTCTCCACTGAAGGTTTGGCACAATTTTGACACCTATAGCTGGAGATATGGACAGATCACAACACACCACTTTTGAATCCGTGCAGATTTGGTGTGCTGGAAAGATCAGGTCGGCAAGGCCATCAGATGGCCGAATGAGTCTTGGGTTTGCTTCATATTAAATGTATCCCAATGAGGTTTTGACCAGACCAAAAAATTCCATCCCAATTGGATTCATGGTCAAGTAGAAGTGTGTGGATTAATCCACTGGTGTGCTTGGATCCTGCGCAGTTTGGCCTAATTTTTTTGGACATCATCATGGGCCCTCCAAATCACCTTCACCTTCAATGAAATATTCAAGACAAGTAACATTGGACTTTTTAATAGCGATAAACACAAAATAAATGATTAAAACATGGAATTAAATTTGTTATTATTTTTTGAATTTATAATACAAATTTAGTATAATGTAAATTTAGGTTGTCTATTGAGGAGCGTTGATAGGTTTTGACTATGTATTTTTAATAAAGATTACTAAAAGAGGGGGGTGATTTTGAAAACGGTTTTAAGAAAATAACTTAACTTAAAGAGTTTAATAGTTGATAGAATAAGGTGGTGGTTTAAGAATTATGAGATAAGGAGATCAATTCAAGTTCACTACACATCTTGTATAGATCATTGTTCTGAAAATTTCACATGGTTTTGTTTAATTCTTTGGTTGAGGGTTGTCAAGATCTTAATTCACCTCTTGCCTCTCTAAACATTGCATAAAGTACTAACCCGTGACACAACAATCTTTTTTTCAAGGTTTGGACTTTAAGAAAATATTAAAGGTTACCAAGTCATACTAAAATATTTTGTATGTGTGAGAGAAAGAGGATCCTTGTGTTGCCCAATCGGAACAACTCAAGTTTCCCACTTAAAATTTCAACCTAATCGATGTTGAAATGAAAAGCGGTTCACTTAATTAAACCCAAAAATGAAATCAGAGGAGATACATGTTTAGATAAAACATAAGTTAAATAATACATACAAAAATTACACAAAACCAGTAGAGTATCAAGTGTCGGAACTCCCTCCCAAGTATGTGTAGCTCCCTCGAAATGATCGTCCACCATTTAGCTCACCATCGAGAGGAGGAGAAGGCTCGGGTGGAACTCATTCTTCATTGTTGAACCCCCTATGATGATAGGGGCCTCCAGAACTTCAAGTATGAGGAGAGAATTCCTTTGGGTATCCAAAATACCAGAGCTTTGCCTCCTGTTAGAACTTGAAAATGAGGAGCCCAAGGTTCTATTTTATAGGGAAATGGGAAGGTAATTTTGAGCACACATAATTATTAAAACTAATTTTCAAAGGTGTTTCGACCTCTAGAGAGCCTTATCACGATTTTGAGAAAATAAAAAAGTTGTATCCCCACCTCTTGGGTATCTCCACCAAAATTTTGGCATAATTTGGAAACCTATAGCCCGAGATATGGACAGATCACAACACACCACTTTTGAATCTGTGAAGATTTGGTGTGTTGGACAGATCAGGTCCGCAAGGCCATCAGATGTCCGAATGAGTCTTGGGTTTCTTCATATGAAATGTATTCAAATGATTTTTGGACCTGACCACAAAATTTCATCCCAATTGGATGCACAGTCTAGTAGTAGTGTGTGGATTAATCCACTGGTGTGCTTGGATCCTGCGCAGTTTGGCCCATTTTTCTTGGACATCATCATGGGCCCTCCAAATCACCTTCACCTTCAATGAAATTTTCAAGACAAGTAACATTGGACTTTTTAATAGCGATAAAAATAAAATAAATTATTCAAACATGGAATTAAATTTGTTATTATTTTTGTAATTTACAATAAAAATTTAGTTTAATACAATGGTGTAAGAAAATATCATTTAAAGCTGAAAAATATTAACCTAACATATATTTACCTTATATTAAGTAAGAAATATTCACACTTCCTGGTTTGGTGAAAAAATGTATGGAGATATCAGTGACATAGTTTTCCCAAAAACTACTTACATAAGGGGCATCAATCATCTCAAATGTTTCATAGTGATACAACCATTTATATCATTGACAGAAAACCAATTCACTAAAAATCACTCCCTGATGTTAACTTCATACAAAAATTATTTTTCACCATTCTTTATGGTATTTTTACTTACCCCCTTTTATGGTTACCTAATCATGGAACTTTGAAGTTTTTGATGGGGGGAAAATGAAAATACCGTAAATAAGGCGAAAAAGAGAAGAAATAAGAAAGACAATGAAAATCCTAATGAACCCAGAAAGATGGGGAAAAGTGAAAATACCATAAAGAAGTCAAAAAAAGAGAAGAAAGAAAAATAATAATGAAAACTATCTCAGGAATGTACCCATCCCCCCCCCCACCTAAAGTTTGTAGTGTCCTCACTATAAGAAAAGAGAATGTGAAAAGGAAGGATAAAACCTGGTGAGTTTCGTTCATAGATTGCTTCTTGAACATGGAGTTCCTCCATTGGGGACTCCAGAATGGATTCATGGAAGTGATTCAGCCGCTGCCCCTTGATAGTGAATGTTTTCTTGGTTTCTTCATTTTGAACCGAGACAACACCAAATATAGAAACATTAGTAATAGTGTATGGTCCAAACCAACGTGAAAAAAGATTACCTGGATGCAACTTCATCCTTGTATTATAAAGGAGGACCTTCTGCCCAATGTGGAACTGAAGATGAAGGATAAGACGATCTTGGGAAGCCTTGGTTTTCTCCTTATAAATCCTGGAGTTTTCATATGCATCTCTTCTCATTTCCTCCAACTCTTGAATATGCAGCTTCCTTTGGTAACCCGCACCAGAAATATGAGAATTGCATTGTTTGATGTCCCAGTAGGCCCGATGCTCAATCTCAACAGGTAGGTGAAAACTCTTTACAAACACAAGACAATAAGGTGACATTCCAATGGGAGTTTTGAAAGCAGTACGGTAGGCCCATAATGAATCATCAAGTCGAAGACTCCAAGATTTTCTATTGGGTTGAACCGTTTTGTCAATAATTTTTTTTACCTCTCTATTTGACACCTCGGTGTGACCATTGGTCTATGGGTGATATGCAGTAGACACTCGATGAACGACCCCATACCTATGCAAAAGTGATTGCATTGTTCGTTTGCAGAAATGAGAACCCTGATCACTGATGATGAGCCTAGGTAAGCCAAACCTATAGAATATTTGGGTTCTCAAAAATTCTACAACTAACTTATAATCATCAGTCCTTGTAGCTCATGCCTCTACCCTTTTTGACACATAATCAAATGCCAGAAGAATGTACACGTTTCCAAAGGAATTTGGAAATGGCCCCATAAAGTCAATACCCCAAACATCAAAAATGTCATGAAAGAGCAATGGTTGTTGTGGAATTACATTTTTTTAGAGACATTCCACATTATTTGAAAATGAGGATAAGATTTTCAAAAATCATGGGCATCTCAAAAAAGTGTTGGCCAAAACAGACCAAAATCAAGGACCTTCCAAGTAGTCCGTTGGGGACCAAAGTGGCCCCCATATGTAAGAGTGTGGAAAAATCTAAGGATGGACTGAAACTCACTATCGGGAACATAACGCCTAAGGACTTGATCACTACAGGTGTGCCAAAGGTAGGGGTCATCCCAAATATACCAACGAGACTCATGTTTTAGAAGAATGGCTTGGTTTCTATTGAAATCAGTAGGAATGCAAGCTGTTACCAAATAATTTACAATTTCAGCACACTAAGGAATAACATCTTGCACTCGGTACAATTGCTAATCAAGAAACATGTCATTAATGGGAATATAAGGGGATGTGTCTATTACTGAGGATGGGGGAATCCTATAGATATGGTCAACCACTACATTCTATGCTCCTTTTTTATCTCTAATTTCTAGATTGAATTCTTGAAGGAGGAGCATCAAACGAATGAGACGTGGTTTGGCTTCCAGTTTCTTAAGGAGGTACCAGAGGGATGCATGGTATGAGAACACAATGAATTTGGACCCCAAAAGATATGACCTGAAGTTTTCCAAGGAAAACACAATGTAAATGAATTATTTTTCAGTTGTGGTGTTGATTTCTTGGGTAGGGTCCAAAGTACGTGAGGCATAGGCTATGACATGTGGAGCTCGGTCGACCCTTTGTGAAAAAACTTCCCCAACTGCATAGTTAGAGGCGTCACACATGAGCTCAAATGGTAAATCCCACCGATGAGGTTGGATTACCGGGGGTGAGGTGAGACTCTATTTTAACTTATTAAAATATTCCTTACATTCTTTATCAAAAACAAATTCTTTTTCTTTTTGGAGTAATCGGGAGAGGGGGAGTGCAATTTTACTGAAGTCATGAATGAAATGATGGTAAAATCTAGCATGACCTAGGAAAGATCGCACATCCCATATATTTTTGGGGAATGGAAGGGAATAAATGACATCAAATTTTGATTTATCTACTTGGATACCATCCCCAGAAATGACATGCCCCAACACTATACCTTGTCGCACCATGAAATGACATTTCTCATAATTTAATACAAGATTATTTTCAATACAATGACATAGGACTGAACCAAGACTACTCAAACATTCATCAAAAGAAGATCCATAAACAGTGAAATCATCAATGAATACTTCCATGAAATTCTCTAGGTAATCCAAAAAAAAGCTAACCATGCATCGTTGGAAAGTACCAAGAGAATTGCACAGACCAAATGACATCCTTCTATAGGAAAATGTGCCAAAGGGGCAAGTGAATGTTGTCTTTTCCTGATCCTCAGGTGAAATATGGATCTGAAAGTATCCAGAATACCAATCAAGGAAACAGTAGTGGGACTTACCCGCTAGCCTCTCTAGCATTTGGTCAATGAATGGAAAAGGGAAATGGTCCTTCCTCGTGTGTTGGTTTAGTCGGTCGTAGTCTATACAGACATGCCAACTATTCTGTACACGAGTTAGAACCAATTAATTATTTTAATATTTAATTACTGTAAGGATAGTCTTTTTGGGAAATACTTGAATGGGACTGACCCATTGGCTGTCAGAGATAGAGTAAATGATTCCAGCAGCCAATAATTTTGTTACCTCATTTTTCACAACTTCTAAGAGGTTTGGGTTTAGTCGATGTTGTGGATGCCTCACTAGTTTAGCCTCATCATTTAACAAAATATGATGTGTACAAATTTATTGACTAATACCAGGAATGTGAGCAAGTTTCCACCCCAAAGCTTGTTTATACTCCCTTAAAAGTTAAAACAGTCACAATTTATGCTTAGGAGGGAGTGAACTAGCAATGATGATGGGAAAATTGTTTCCATTCTCAAGATATGAATATTTTAAATCTTGAGGAAGTTGTTTTAGTTCCAATTCAGGTGGATTTTGAATTTATGGGAGTGTGTGTGAAAGTGAGAGGTCACTGATCTCATCTAACTACTCAATGGTATCAACCTCGGATGAGGAATGAGTTTTTACAAGCTTAGCAGTATCATCGATGGTCAGTGGATCATCAGTGTTCAAGAAATCATCAATCAATGAACATGAATGAAACTTTTCTAGACCACTACAAAAATCAATTCATGAATCATTTCCTAGCATTTCTATTAATGAAGAAAACTCAGAAAGGGGATCGGGGGAAAGAAAATTTGTTTTTCAGGGGTATGGAGTACATTAATTGAAATAACAGAGAGAGAGGAATGTTCTTCTAATGGGAGCTTTATGGAATCAAGGATGTTTAAATGGACTATGTCACCACCAAATTCCATATATAATGTACCATTGTGGAAACTAATTATGGTTTTGGCGGGCTTTAAGAAAAGTCTCCCCAATATAATCGGGGCATGTCCATTCATCCTATCATCCTCCATTCTAAGCACATAAAAGTCAGCAGGAAAAATTAAATTTTGGACCCTCACAAGAACATACTCTAACACACCATAGGGGTGTGCAGTACTCCGGTTAGCTAGTTGAACAATAATTCTAGGGGGCTTCAGTTCCCCGTCCTACAATGTAGAGTAAATGGAGTGAGGAATCACATTTATAGAGGCACCAAAATAGAGCATAACATTAGAAAAAGAATACTCCCCTATGGTTCATGGAATTGAGAATGTTCCAGGATCATTGAACTTGGTGGGGAGTGATGGATCTATCAATGCTGAAACATTCCTTCCCAATCTCACTTTCTCATCACCTCTAAGTCTCCTTCGGTGTGCACACATCTCCTTTAGAAACTTATCATATCGTGTAATTTTCTTCACAACATCAATCAATGGGATTCTAACCTACACTTTCATGAAAATTTTCAATATTTCTTTATCAAGTTCAGTTTCCTTTTGTTTTCTTAGTTGGGTGGACCTTTGAGGAAATGGAAGAGGAATGGTTGGGCTAGGTGACTCATCTATATTGACTCTCTTTCCTTTGGAAGGGATTCTCTTAGGACAAGGTTCTTGAACATTTGGAACATTCTTAATGGTTAGGATAGAGGTTTCCTTAGGAGGAGATGACTCTAATGGAAGATTCATTTTACTTTATAGTTGTTTTACACTCTTAAGGGTGATGACACTAACATTTCCTTTATCCCTAGGGTTAACTACTGGTTGAGAGGGAAGTTTACCTGACCTATGACTTTGAATTTCACCCACTGAGTTAGCTAGTTGGCCTAATTGGATTTTGAGGTCTTGTATGGGTGCCTGAGTGGTTTTTTGGGATTGGATATTGTTGGTAGCCATTTTTTTCATCATATCTTCTCGGCTATGCTCAGTTTTTTGAGGGGTTTGTTGGAAAGGCCTTTGGGGTGGTTGAGGGTTTCTAGGTGGTGGTGGTTGATGACTACTCTACCCCGGTTGGTTCCATTGTTGTTGAGGTTGGTTTGAATACCCCCTTTCCTATAGTATTTTTTCTCTTTCCACCCATGATTGGATGGATAGTAAGGTTCTTTCCTAAAGGGTTGGTTATAGGGGAAGCCTGGAAATATTTCCTCACAACTCTCAGATGTTTCCCTCAATTGAGGACATTGGTCAGAGTAGTGGGTGTCAGAAGAACATATACCACAATGGATAAGAGGAGGAGATTGGGATTTCCCTTGGGAAAGAGAAAGTTGTCGAAGAAGGGTACTTACCTCTTCGAACTTTGTGTCCACCTTCTTCTCGAATTTAGTACTTTGAACCTCATGGACACCTCAAATCGGTACATTAGTACTTGAACCAAATTGGTGTGTGTTTTAAGCCATGTTCTCAATTAGGGTTCTTTCATCAATTGGGGTCTTATCAACTAGTGCACCAACTGCAGCAGCATCGATCATATTTCAATCAATAGGTATTAAACATTCATAAAAATATTGAACTAAAAGTCGATCACTTATTTGGTGGTGTGAGAAACTTGAACATAACCTTTTAAAACATTACCAATATTCATTTAATTTTTCCCCTTGAGATTTTCTTATCCCACAAATTTCTTTCCTTATTGTTTCAGTTTGAGAGGCTGAAAAATATTTTTCAAGAAAAAGGCGTTTCATGTCCGCCCAGCCTCTTATTGGGGAATTGACATAATATAACCAATATTTCACAGTGTCTTCTAATGAAATTGGGAATGATCTAAGCTTTAATTGTTCCTCATACACAGTAGAAGGTTTTAATGTTGAACAAATAGTATGAAATTATTTTAAGTGCTTGTGTGTATCCTCTCCAGGAAGTCCATGGAATCTTGGTAATAGATGAATTAAGCCAGATTTTAGTTCAAAGTTGGGTGCCTCTCCTTGTAATTTAATATAGGTGGGTTATATATCAAAATCAGGCGAGGTTAGTTATTTTAATGTTCGGTTTTTTTCATCCATATTTATTTCAGTTTTTATATTGGTTCTAGAAGAAGAGGATGAAGGATCAATAAGATTGTCAATGTTTTGTCTGTCCTCCTTCGATGGGTTCTCTTGTGCGTCTCGGGGTCGCTGACGTAAGATACTCTCCGGTTCAGGTTCAAAAGGAGTTAAATCTCCCGGATTAGAACGCGTCATGCACCAAACCTACAAAAAAATAGATCATAATACAAAAAGATAGATAGAGGTTTAAAATAGATAAATATTCACAAAATTTACAATTTTTTTTTCAAATACATGCACTAAAAATCAATGTGCTCCTCGGAAATGGTGCCAAAATTTGACCGCGCTATTGTGACATGTCAAATTGATAATGTTTTAAGGTTAATTTATAGTCTAGGGTAGACCCTAGGTCATCTCTTGAGGAGCATTTATAGGTTTTGAGTATGTATTTTTAATAAAGATTACTAAAAGAGGGGGATGATTTTGAAAACAGTTTTAAGAAAATAACTTAACTTAAAGAGTTTAATAGTTGATAGAATAAGGTGGTGGTTTAAGAATTATGAGATAAGGAGATCAATTCAAGTTCACTACACATCTTTTATAGTTCATTTTTCTTAAAATTTCACATGGTTTTATTTAATTCTTTGGTTGAGGATTGTCAAGATCTTGATTCCCCTCTTGCCTCTCTAAACGTTGCACAAAGTACTAACCCGTGACACAACAATCACGTTGTCAAAGTTTGGACTTCAAGAAAATATTAAAGGTTACCAAATCATACTAAAATATTTTGTATGTGTGAGAGAAATATGATCCTTGTGTTTCCCAATCGGAACAACTCAAGTTTCCCACTTGAAAGTTCAAACCAATCGGTGTTGAAATGAAAAGCGGTTCACTTAATTAAACCCAAAAAATGAACTCAGAGGAGAAAAATGTTTAGATAAAACATAAGTGAAATAATATTCACATAAATTAAAAAAAACTAGTAGAGTATCAAGTGATGGAACTCCCTCCCAATTATGTGTAGCTCCCTCGAAATGATCGTCCATCATTTAGCACGTCATCGAGAGGAGGAGAAGTCTCGAGTGGAACTCGTTCTTCATTGTTGAACCCCCTATGATGATAGTGGTATACAAAACTTCAAGTATGAGGAGATAACTCCTTTTGGTCTCCAAAATTCCAGAGCTTTTCCTCCTGGTCTAACTTGAAAATGAGGATCCAAAGGTTCCATTTTATAGGAAAATGGGAATGTGGTTTTGAGCACACCGAATTATTAAAACCACTTGTAAAAAATGTTTAGATTTCCAGACAGCCTTATCTAGATTTTGAGAAAATAAAAAAGTTATATCCTTACCTCTTCAATGTATCCACTGAATGTTTGGAACAATTTGTACACCTATAGCCCGAGATATGGACAGATCACTGCACACCAATTTTGAATCCGTGTAGATTTGGTATGCTGGACAGATCAGGTCGGAAAGGCCATAAGATAGCCAAATGAGTCTTGGGTTTCTTCATATGAAATGTATCCAAATGAGTTTTGGACCAGACCACACAATTTCAGAACAATTGGATGTATGGTCTAGTAGCAGTGTGCGGATTAATCCACTGGTGTGCTTGGATCCTGCGCAGTTTGGCCCATTTTTCTTGGACATCATTATGGGCCCTCCAAATCACCTTCACCTTCAATGAAATTTTCAAGACAAGTAACATTGGCCTTTTTAATAGCGATAAAAACAAAATAAATTATTAAAACATGGAATTAATTTTTTTATTATTTTTGGAATTTACAATACAAATTTAGTTTAATACAATGGTGTAAGGGTGAAAATGACACAGTGAATCATGGTACGATCAGGCTGCTCACACTAAAATGGGGGGATTCTGATTTTTATTCTTCATGTTTAAATTCTATAGAATTATAAATACACTCTAACCATACTTTTGAAATTTTAATTCATACAACCCCTGTTAATATACCACTGGATAATGAAGATGAGGTTTCATAAGTCGCAACTAAAGAGGAGGAAGTTACATACTTAATCCCACCCCATCCATAAAAATTTTACCACATTGTGAAGGGGGGGGGGATCTAGTGTACTCTATATATAGAATTTTCCTCAACATGTATGAAGAAGTGGATTATAGGAAAATCCACATGTGGTGTTTCAAGTCCAAGAATATCCACCCACCATCTAATTATGGATAATAGCTGGTACTTCTATCTAGAGGTTGTAAAAATTCAGGGCCCACATGGTGTGTCATACCAAGATTTATCTTTAAATTATTTCTAGTAAATTAGATTTAAATTTCATTCTTATGAGTAGTAAATCATGTATCCCCACACCCTCTTATCTTTTCGATCTTAAATGACATGATCATTGTTCGTAGTTGAGTAATTTTATCTTATAGGTTCATGATGGAATAAGGATTCCCTGATGAAGACAGAGGAAATAAGACTAAGCCTAATGGGAAAGGGGGTTCAATTTTTATCTTAATCTTTTAAATTCCCTACTTTTTTTTCCTAAAAAATGTTTGATCTTTAAAGATGAAATTGCATACCCACATTTGACTTTATTCTTTTATTAAATTGTCTAGGAGACATGAGTTTCTTAATAATCCTATGATGTCATGTTTTAGATTTCAATTTTAATGAGATTTAAAGAGTAAAATAAAAAATTAAATAATTAAAGTGAAGCATGGATATTAAAATGAGGACTCATGATTTAAGGAAATTAATTAATTATTGTAAATGAAATTTCCCAACAATTTTTCTTGATTTGAATTTCTAAAATTCTTGTGAATTGATTTGTTATTATTAATAATTCCTTGAGTGATTTTAAAATGTTATATTTTCAATTATTAAGAGAATTTCTAGACCAATATTTTCCTATTTAATTTTGAGCATATTTCTTGATTTATATTAGGAGATGCCACTGACCAAAACTTTCATTTGAACTTGTAAAAGCAATGAATGGGAAAAAAACATTTAAAATGATTGAGGCATATTTTTATAAACCTCTTATCCTTGAAATACCACTTTTACATTAATCCTTGTTTAGACCATATATACTATGAATGAAATTTCTAGGTATGATTCATGTTTAAAACCATTTTTATCCTTTCCTGCCATACTCTTCGTATTTTCATGATATATTAAAATTTAAGTGTGGGGGTGAAGGGTGTCATAGTAAAAGGGATGAAATAAATTATAAGGAAAAGTGTGGGGGTTCTTATTGTGGGAAATTAATTTTGTTTATTAATTCAGGATACATAATTTTTTCCCCTCTTGAATTAAATAAAAAATAAAAAATGAAAAAAATAACCAAAAAAATAAGAAAAATGGGTTGTGATTTAGGAAAACCAAAAAACACCAGTACTAGACCTATGATTTTTATTATACGTGGTTAGGTGGCGGATGTGAGGTTTATTTTAATCATTTATTTGAAAAAATAAAAATATTAAAAGGTTATTTGAAAAATAAAAAAGCATAAAAGTAAAAAAAAATCAAGAGTGTGCACGAATCATTTATTATGCTTAATTTGATCATAACCTTTAATTTGAGTTTTTAATAAGGGGAATTTCATAATTTTAATGGGTAATTTCTTTACACATTTATTTTTGATATCAAGAATTGTACTTAAGATACAAACCTCCTCCTTGATATTTTTTTCAAACATAAATTCATACCAACCTTAAGGATCAGTGTCATTTGAACCTTTTTTTGAAAACACTCATGATTTTATGTGACTTTTGCCTTTAAAAAGTAGAGAAAGTGGTTCCTTTAAAATACTTTGTATAAGGATAATTTTATCATGATTTGAGAATAAATATAGTTAAATTTTATCATGATTTATGAGAGAAAATATTCAAAATATAGGTAGATCATGATTTTTCATGTTTAATAATAATAAATTGAGGAACTTGAATGAATTAAATGAGATGTTCCATCATTTTTAAGGAGAAAAGTATAATACATGAATTTATTGTTTCTTTGAAAATTGATAAATTAAATTTTTATTTTATGGGGATTTTTGATATTTTTATTTTAAATTTATAATTTTTTGATTTTTTTTGAACTTGAATATTGGTAACATTGGTGCCCTCTCAATTCCATGTTGAGATTTTATTCTTGAGGAAAATCACGGTTGTGGAAGAATTGATAGAGATAATATTTTTCTAATATTTATATTTATATAAATTATTTAAACCTTCAAAACTTATCAATTTGGGATTATTTACAAAAAAAAATAGTTATGTTGTGTTTTGGGATAAAATGTGGAAATTAGATAATTCTGGAAATTAAACAGTTTTCTAATATTTTGACCATAAAATTTTAAATATCTATCCAATTTATATGATTAGTTTTTTAGGATTCATAAATTAATTGGATTCAACTTTGTCTTTTTGGAAAAGATATTATTCAAACATATAGAGGCCCAAATAAATAAATGAAGTTAGAAAACCTTCAGGGTGGATAATGTGGACACCGCCTCTGTAACTAAAACATAACTCAGGATAGACACCTCCAATTGATGTGATTCCATTTTAAATTGAATGAGGAATCATATAACTATTTCACTAGTTAATATATTGGATTTATGAAATAAATGAGGTGTGTAATGAATGATTTGTATTAAAGGAATATTTCTGGAATTATCATAAAAAAAAGTCATATTCAGTATTAATTCAATAACTTCCTCTATACACGTCCAATTAATTTGAAATTTGGGGGGAGATAAGAAATTAAATTTACAACAACCTATAATAGGGTACCTTTGTATGATTCGAAGATATAGTGTTCCAAATAGGATACAAATTTTGAAGTATATATTATGGAGGGGGATATACTACACCAATTTATTTTATTATTTTATTTTATTTTTATTATTTTTTTACTTTAGTTTTATTTTAAATGTAATTTTACTTTATTTTATTTTAAATAAAATCTAATTCATGAAAGTTTTTTATTTTTTCCATATTATTCACCCTTCTTTCTCTTCCATTATTCTTCTTCTTTTCTTTTATTCTTTTCATCTTACCACCATGAACTCTTATACTCATGATTATGAGTAACTGACCTGAGGAATATCCTAGGGAAGTAATCCAGTGCTTGACCCCAAGGCCATGTTTTTTTATACTTTGAGTTAATTCTATGTATAATTTTTAGTGTATGTAATCCTCGCTATGGTTGTATAAAGTTTAACTTCTTGATCTAAAACCATTTTCCTTCAATTGAGGAGGTGGATGGAGGGTGTTCTTGGAGATTTCTAAGTACAATTTTCATTCATAACCAAGTTAGTTTGAGGTGTGCACACATATAATGGACTGTGATCACTAAGTAGATTTGAATTTTTTCAATAAAATTGATCCCTAAAAATTATCTTAGGAGAACTTTTGTTCTTCTCTAATTCTATTCTATTTAAAATTTCATGGTAATTTAAAATTTAATGTTTGTTTCATCTTATTTTTTCATTTAATTTATTTTCATAAATTTCATTTCATTAATAAAACATAAAACAAAAAAAAATGAATTATTTATTAGGAGAATTAGATTAAGTAGGTAAATAAACTGAGAAAACTCTTTAAGTGAGATGACCTTAGTTAGCCATTGTGTTACACTAGGAAAAAATAAAAATTTTCTTTGACCACACCCTATGATATGTGTGCATTAATCATTACTCCAAATGATGGGGTATAAAATATAAAATATTCTAGACCAGTTTGGGTATCCATAAGTTTTCATCGTATTATATATTTCTCTATCTCTATAGGTTGTGCCAATTCATAGTGTATTGTGGGGAAGGATATGTTTTTCAGTGTTGAGGTGTGAATTAGTTTCATGAATGTTTGATTTAGTTGTCGCATAATGATTGCATGTGTATAGTTAAATGAATTTTAATTCATCTAATCATTGAACCTTTTCATTTTCCTATTTTAATCCTCTTGTCATTTTTCTTCTTCCCCCTCAATTATAGTGGCAAAACACATGCTATATGTACCTTAGGGATATCCAGAACTACTCACCCTTCATCTACCATCCTCAAGATCAAGTATTTAAAGATTAAAATATCCTTTATGGTGTGAGTCAAAATTCAATGGTAAGGGATGTTTTTAGTATGATCATTAAGTTCTTACTTATTAGGTTTTCTAATTTATATTAGTGTGAATAGATTTATCCCTAGTGTAATAATGAATTATTATGGGACCTATCCAATTTAATGGGATTAATAATTTTTATTCCTATTTTAAAATTATCAATGAATATGATCTTTATTTTCATCCTGATAGATGTATTTTTATTTCCCAATAGGAGGAATTATATTATATTTGACAGGATTAGGGGTTGGAGGAGGCATTGATTCTATTTTGAGAGTGAAAATAGTGATTTCTATTTTTTCATACATCCTTGTTTGTATTGATAATGTTGGTAAATATTTGTCTTTGGTGAACTAAATGGAATATTCCAACCAATATGATACTATAGAAAACTCTAAAAATCCACTATGATGTTTTTGGGGATGAAGCACTATTTTTATCTCATTATAGAGGTTCTCTACATAGATCTCTAACAAATGTTCTTATGGGAGTTACATGTACAAGGAAAAGGTTAAACCATTCCATATATAAAATAAGTCCTTAAATCTCTCATTTTAATTCTACTCACAGTTAAGGATATCATAAATGATTATCTTCCTCAACATTGAGATGAATTGATAGTGGAACTTCCACCAAAGATCATCCCAACTATAAATGGATTTGAAATTGAGATTTTAGTAGCATAAAAATGTAGTTCCCTATAATTTTTTCATGAAACACCTGATCTTTTTTACTTATTTCTATTCTTGGGTTTCCGAAATTAGGCTGCACTAGGATTTAAAGTGCACGTTGTTTTGGATATCCCATGCTATTAAGCATAGAGAAAATTGGATTTTAAAAGTTATTTGAAGGAAGATTCAAATCCACCCACTCAATGTATGGTTTCATCTTAGGTTTCATTGGTGGATATTGACTTTCCATGGATTCCATTAAAGTATCAATATATTTGAGAAAATATTATGATACTACTTCTTGGTTTAATGCATTAGAAGATACATTTATCTGAACTTTATATAGATGAATCATCTACACTAATGGTGGGTAACTTGAATGTGTGTTCTTGGGATGACTTTCCTAAATCAATAGCTGTTGTTTCCCCAGTGGAGGGATATATTGATAACCAGTCAGCATTGTAATCATGAATTTCCCTTTTTCCTTATTGTTGAATCACTAGGTATATGAAAATTGAATATTTGGTGGTGCTCCTAGTTCATGAGTATATCTATAACATCCTGATATTTTATGATTTTTTTTTTGAAATTAATTAAAAAAATTTAAATAGTTTTCATTACATGAAACAATGAGTTTCTTTGATAGTGTGCATTACATGTTACACCATGATTAATATAACCATGTAATAATATTATTCACTACCATAAAATAAGGATATACCCATAGTTTTGAAAAAAACCATGTCTATAGGCCACCCTTATAGCCACAGATAAAAAGTTATGGGATGGACCTATACCCACAGTTCTCAAAAAACATTTGTTATAGGTCACCCCTATACCCATGGTTTTTTAAACCATGAGAATAGGTTTCAAGGGAAGAACATATACCCATGGTTCTCCAAAAGCAGTGGGTATATTTCACCCCTATACACACAGTTTTTGTAAACCTTGGAAATAGGTTTTGTGGGGAAATATTTCAAAGGAAGAACCTATACCCATGGGTATAGTTTGGCCCATTTTTTCTATAATAATAATAATGATAATAAATAAATTATATATATATATATATATATGAATATAAGAACACAAAATGTGTTATAGTTTAGTGGTAAAGTCATTGGAGTATAGGTGGAAGGTGCTGTGATCAATTCCCAGTGGAGGATTTTGTTTAATAAAGGACATATCCATGGGTATAAGTTGACTCAAAAATTTTCATAATAATAAAAATAATAATAAATAATTTAATATATATATATATATATATATATTTGAATTTAAGAAAATAAAATGTATTATAGGATAATGGTAAAGTTGTTAGAGTGTAGATGGAAGGCATTGGGATCAAATCCCAGCAGAGGATTTTTTTACATAGAGGACATATACCCATAATTTGAATAAACTATGGGTATAGGTCTATACCCACGGTTTGAGAAAACCATTGGTATATGTATTTACATTTAAATTATATACACCAATGGTTTAAGAGTCATGAGTGTAGGTGGCATATACCCACAGTTTGGTCAAATTGTGGGTATAGGCCTATCCAGATGACTTATTCACCCACAGTTCATAAAACCGTTGGTATTGCCTATACCCATGGTTTTCTGGGCTATACCCACGTTTTTGAACCGTGGGTATAGGTAAAGATTCCAGTAGTGATTATAACATAGCCTTTAAGTATGAATGTAAGAATAGTATTAACTACTTTATGAAACATATATATAAATTTCCTACTCAATATATTTTTTTTATAAATACTTTTTAAATAATCATTTAATTTATAAAAAAATGATTATATTCATCAAAAATATGTTTTCTTCAAAAATGATTTTTATTAGAAAATATTATATATATTTTAGAAAAATTTATTTAATAAAATTAAATTCATTTTTGAAATTATCATATCAAAATAAACTTATGGTCAAGTTTCAAGATTTTTTGGAAAATATTTATTTTTCAGTGAATAATGAAAAATATCATTTTTTGTAAAACTATATTTTTTATTATATCAAGTAATTTAAATTCCAAATTAAGTTTTAAAGTAAAATGATTATTATATATTTATTTTTATCCCACTTAATTACATTTGAATCAATTTTATACTAGTTTTTTGTTTAAGTATATTTTTGGGTTTAAAAAAAGGTTTTTCAGAAAATAGTTTTAAGGTGCATAACGTTTCTCCATTTTAATTAATTAAAATAATACCTAATGAGAATTTTATAAATGAAATATACATATTACATATCAATAAATTTTAATTTATATTCTCCAGTGATTATTATTATATATAGAGTTAATATATAAATCATATTGTGCTTGAAAAATACACTTCTCCCCAACCCGTTTTTTCATCACATTTGCTGGATTTATTTTAGCTTTAATTTTTTGAAATTTTATAAAATTTATTTTAGAAAATAAATTTAGTTTTTTAAATTATAATGTAAAAATTATATTATGGTGAATTTTTGGTAAATTTCTAAAATGATTAGTTTTTTGATGAATAATGAAAAATACTGAATTTTAATTTAAAATTTCCTTTTCATTTAATTTATTTATAGATTTAAATAAAATTTTACATTTTTTAATGTAAAATTATTTAAATAATATGTATAATAATCCAATTTAGATAATTTTAATCTACTTTATATTTAATTTTGATATAAAAACTTTGTAAACTTTTGAACATTTTCTTTTTAAAAACCCATTTTCTAGTCATGTCTCTAGGATTGATTTTAAATTAAAATTTCCCACTTATGTGAATATAATTTGGATAAACAGATTAAATATTTGGAATCTGAATAATTTATTTTACCTAATTAATTCTACTTCAATTTTTACCAAAATAAATATTAAAAAGAGTTAAAATTATTTACCATGGTTAAGGTTAAAATGGGTTTATGAGGGGTTAAACTATAACAATAAGGGTTAAAAATTAATCCAAAACTTGTAAACTAACAATTAAATTGAAATATTTTGACATTATGTTTTATATTATATATAATGTTTCATTGTTGGGTCCATTTTTCATGAAACAAATGTGGTTGGAATTCTTTCTCTCAAAAAAGTATAAGTGTGTCACTCACCTCACTTATAAAAGGCCAACTTCACTCATTTACTCTTCACACCTTAAAGAACATTTTGTTAGGACATTTAAATTATAAATAACTTCCCAAAATCCCTCCTATAATTCTTAAATCCTTATTTTAGAAATAAATCCAACCTAGGAAGGATTTTGGTGAAAACCTAAGGAGGATACCCAAAGAAGAGGCAACGTTCATCAACCAGTATTTTTTATTTCTTCCTCCACCTCATTCAATTAATATTTAACCATGCTGATATAACAACCAAAGTATCTTGAATATAATGAGATTTTTTTATCTTAAATTCTTTACCTACAACCATATCCACTTTCATAAAATGGGTTATGAAATCATCGTTCATGTATACGATAGACAACTGCCTAGCAAACCGATGCCATTTGTTTTTCTGTTACCACCTCCCACAGTTGGGTATGATGTTGGATATTAAGTGTATATATATATATATATATGATATTTGTAACATAATTATACCTATTAATAAATTATATAATACGTATAAATTTTTTATTTTCCATTCCAAATGGGACGTGATAATGTCACTCGCATGTACGACAGGCTACCACCTCGCTAACTGATGTGATTCATTTTCACTAATGCTTTACATAGAAGACAATACAGATAAAGTTAATAAATATATATGATATATATAAAATAATTATGATATTAATTACATATTTATAATTCTTATAAGATAATATAACATCTTATTTCTTATCTTTACACTCATTGAAAGATGATAACATAGTTCATGTATGTGTGGACTACCGCCTTCACGAAGCGATGCAGCTCTCTCTTTTCATAACCACAAAATAATGTATGATATTTATAAGTATATTTAAAGAAATAATATAGTATTTATGATATTATTATTATTTTTTAAATATAATATATTACTTACCACCTTTCTGTAATGATCATTTAAAAATAGAAATGTTTCTCATGCATACGTATGACCTACCGTATCCATGATCATAGCATACTTTATTTCAAAAAAAATCATGATTTATATTAAAAGTATAATTGATATATAAATATAATAATTATGTCATTATTAGTCTTCTTTATATTATTTAACCATGATAAATGTAATATGAAATAAATAACAAATCAAAACATATACGAAAAAAGCGGTTATTACCTGAAACATGATTTAAACAAGGAATTGTTAACAAACAAGAAATAAATGGATAGAAGTAAATAATATATGGAATTATATATATATATATAATATTTATAATAAATATATATTTATTATACATGAGGTTTGAATGTGTACGAAGGAAGTCGAGATATAAGGTAAAGGATTTCTAGTATCTCTTTTATTTCTATGAGACATATGAAAATTCATTAATCGTTTCTTTTATTTGGCGTATATATTACCCCATTGACATGTTATATCATGAATTTCCTCATTTTAATTATATTTATTTATTAATTTGGTTTTATTATTTATTTGGTATCATGATTCAAAAAATTATTAAATAGGTATGATATTTCTATCTCAATTTTTACTTCTGTGAGACACAATCCATATTCACCACATATTTATTTTATTTGGTTTATATACTTTCTATTAATGTATTTTATTATTATTATCCTTAAAATTATGTGGATTTAAATATATTTTTTAGGATATCTATTTCATGGTTTTTACGATTCAAAAGTTACCAAAGTGTTAATATATTTTGTCTCAATTTTCCTTCTTTGAGACATATGGTTATGTTATACACCTATAATATTTAAAAGGTGTATATACATCCCCTTTGGCATGTAATATCATGATTTTTGTTATACTTATAAAATTTTAAGTTTCTTTTGAATGATATTCTATCATGGGTCTTATGTTTTAGAGTTACCAAAGTGGTAAATATTTTATGTTACAATCTCATTATTTATTATTATTATTTATGACTATGATCAAATATTATGATAAATATCTAAATAATATCAATAATTTTATTATAATATGGTTATTCCAAGATAATATGTTTTTCCATTTATTTTCCTCTTTATGTATTCATGAGTTCATAATAATTTTTTATAATAAAAACCATCTTTTCGGTCAAAAACAATTTGTCTTCCAAAAACATGTTTTCTAAAAAAAATCAAAAATGTTTTTAAAATTATTAAAATTAGTTATTAAATAAATTTTAATTCATGTTTGAATTTTTTAATTTTTTTTGAAATGAATCCTCATATATTTTTTCAAAACAATTCATGTTTGGATTTCGCCGAAAATGTGAAAGGAAACATTGTTCTAACATGTATTGCACGAACAAAACTTCCCATCCTCATGAATTTTTTTAATGTTACTTTATAAATATTCAAGATTATTTTAAAATAAAAATATTTTTAAAATGTTTTATTATTTAAAAAATATGAAATTGGAAAGGATATTTTCCTCAAGATATTTTTTTAAATTATCGATCAAAATAATTTTCCATATAAGATGACATACATTGATGTTTCTAATTTCTTACTGGGGATATGATCCAAGGATAATATTCTTATTCTTTCTTTGAACGTTTTATGGAACCCATTTCTCTTTTATGGGTTATAGCATGATAAAATAATTATTAAACCCACTTCATTTTCATGGGTTATTCTATGATGAAATGATGAAATGATGAAATGAATATGAAACCCATCTCATTTACATAGGTTGTGATATGTTGATATTTTTATGAAACTAATTTCATTTCATGTGTTATGATATGTTGAATATTTTATAATCTTGTGGCACACATATGTATTATTTTAATAATGTGATGGGTGGGACCTATATATCCCTCCAATGCATTGGATAATTATAAATGTTCTATGATATTTGAGGGTATACTAGTGGTTATATGAAGCCTAAAAATTGTGCACATGAGTGTTTATCCCAAGCCTAATATGATATGAATGTCTTAGTGGGTATCCTTGACATAATATTTCATATACTTATGTGTACACCATAGATCTATGTCTTATTCCAATGTTATTATCTCATGGATCATGTTATTTGATTACCTTATGATTCATATAGTACAAACATCCAATATTTATTCTATGAATCAATATTATGATATTTTATTTTAAGTGTATGGTTTTTAAATGTTATGCTCATGTTCACATACACTTATATTCATTACAAGCTTGTGTATATACCTTGTTTACCCTTACTGAGCACATAAACCCACCATTTATTATGTTTAATTTCCCTAGGTTATGAATAAATTTATTAAGTATGATATATCTAACAAGGGTTATAATAATGAATATCATAAGGGGTGTTTATGTAGTTTACCTATGGACTAGTTTTTTATGTTTCCAAGATTCTAAAGACACTAAAATATTATGATCCTCAGGCATGTGTTTGTGTAATGTAAGGAATATTCATATAAAATGATGTAATATATATGTATAATAAGCCTGGTTCACTATAGTTGGTATCAGAGGAAAATATTAGTTAATATTTGGAAACTAGGATGATAAAACTTTAGTGATATCCCTAGGGATATTTCTAAGGATATGTATTGCGATGTCTCTAAGGATAAGTATAATGATGGGTCAAAGTATAGGAAAATGTTTTAGAAATTTAGTAAATGAGGGAGGAAGTGGTTTCCAAGAAATTAAATCTCTTTCTGGATACTACAAGTGGATGTGGATTTGGCATATAGGTAACTTGGGGAAACAACTCCGAAAAGGGCGCATTGTGATAGACTCTTTTTTCACCTGATGCATGAAAATGAGCCTTAGTGCACACGTAGTTTGGCACTCCTGGAAGATATGAAATGGAAATTCAAAAAATCTTTATGAACCATCGTGAATGATTTAAATAATATTACATAAAGTTTGTCTATTTAAGGAAAATTCCATGTCGTGTTTCCATAAATAAAAATATCCAAACAAGAAGAAGGCCTCTAACATTGCTATTGTATATGCATATTCCATATTTGGAAATAATGACTATATATCATTAAAATCCTATCTTATCAACTATATTTATCTCTTTCTTAATAGATTATCAAGTTGAAAATTGTGATTATCTTGCACACACTTGTTTAAAAACAAAAAACAAGAGATATAAATATGAAAGTGAGCTACTACAAAAATAGAAAATAACATAAAAAGGAAAGAGACGTGTGTGTGTGTGTGTGTGATTTCTCAGAAGATCAAATATACCATCTAGTTTGTACATAGTAAAATTAATATTATTTCTTAAAGAACAGTTATTAAAATCTTATCTCTAGATCCTAAATATCTACTAGAGCTAAATCTAAAATGATATCATATCCTCTGGATGAATCTTCACCTGTTTTTAGTTTCTTCTTATAACTATACAGTGAAAACATTTCTCTTAAAGTGTTGTTTCACTTAATCTTGTTTACACTCGATGTAAGAGTGTGTTTAAGACTGTGGATAGGTCTTTTAAAGAGAGATCCTGGTTGAAATAGCTTGGACCTTTTTATTGTGTGACAACTACTTATACTTATCTGAGATCCCCCGATAAAAGGGATGTTTCAGTGAAATTACCAATCTCGTAGAGTTTGGTGTTAGTGGAGTGGACTCTGGGATTTCTATTACCCAAACCACTATAAATCTTTTGTTCAATTTCCTTTCCATATATTTTCATATTTCTATTGCATATATTTTGAAGGAAATAATTGAACTCACATACCATGAAGAGGGTTATCTAATATCAATTTTTTAGAACTAAATTCACCCCCTCTTGATTTACATAGTTTCTCATCATCTGTGACAACATTGGTATCAGATATTGTGACTCTTGAGTTTATATCTGTTGAATTATAATGTCCAAATAACTTTTCAAATGGATACTATAGTTGATAACTAATAATTTATGTTAATTTATAGAGCTTCTTACTTCAATGGTGAAAACTGTGGTTATTAGAAATCACACATGATCATTTATCTGAAAAATCTTAGATTTAAAGTGTATCTCAAAGAATCTAAGCCCTATGAAATTCCTAATACAGAACCTGAAACATGGTATGCTATAGCTAAAGAAAATAATGATCCAAACTCCAAATATATGAATGCTATCATCTATGGGTTAGAATCAGATGAGTTTAATAAGATATATCAATGTAAAATAGTACATGAAATGTGGACCTCTATAAAAGTTGCATATAAAGGTATTGGAAATTTAAAATCTCTTTGATATGAAATAGCCAAGCTTAAGTTTACCAAATTTAAAATGGATGAAGGATAGATAATTAGAAAATTAAATAGGAGACTCACTAAGATTGTGAAAAGCAATGACGCACTAAGAATTCCTATCACTCAGCCTAATCAAGCATTGAAAGTTCTCAGAGTATCACCGCCCAATTAGATTGGAATATCAGTTTCTATTAGAAAATATATAGAATTAAAAAGTTTCAAGATAAAATATATCACAATAACTGTCATGATGTATGAATCTGGAATAGAAACTGTAATTGAAGAACACAAGATGATCAAGAAGAAAAATGATCAATTGAAATTTTATTCATTTAAAGATGATAAAAAGAGTAAAATCTTACAAATCTCTAAATCATTTGAAGAAGAATATTCCTCAAGAAAATCATAATCAAATAATAAGCTTTATAAATTTTCTAGAAAGTTTAAAAAGTTCTATAACAAGAGGAAAGGTTTCATAAAACCATTCAATAAGAACAGAAATCATAGTGACAACTATAAATAATTAAGATGCTATGAGTGCAAAAAATTGGGACATATCAAGCCTGACTGTCCAAAAATTAAACTTGAAAAGAATATAAAAAATAAATAAATCAAGAAGTCCAATTGCAAGAAATATAAGAAAGTTATGAAGGCCACTTGGAGTGATTCTAAAGTTTCTGGAAATTTTATATCTTTAGAATTAGAATATGAAGTTGTTATTCATAAGTAAAACATATGTTTTATGGAACATTCTAATGAGGTATATTCTTATTACTCTTCTGGGCATGAGCATGAACCATAAAATGAAAACTACTCATAAAAATAATTAAATGAGTATTTCACCATGTTAGAAAAAAAGTATAAAAGCTTGAAAAATAAAAATAAATCCATTTTAAATTATTATAATAAATTTATTGGTGAAGAGGAAAACCTAAACAACCATATTTTAGACTTAAAAAATTAGTTGAAAAAATATACTACCTTGAATACTGAACAAGTCAAAATGATTGAGAACCTACCGAAGGAGGATAAAAAAAATCAAGGATGATGCATGTGTCTTTACTAAAGGGTAATATTATTTAAACAAAATGCTTAGTTAAAAGAAATATAGAGAAGAATGTTTTGGAATTGGAAACCAAAGTGAATGGCACTAACTTTATAGAAAACCTTTTGTACCTTGATCTAAAAATAAACACCTTCCCAAAGTTACTTGTTTTTATTTTGGTAAAATAATACATTTTCCAAATATTTGTGATTTAAAAAATAATCAATTTTGTGGAGTAAAAAATATTTTTCATTAAAAAGATTTTTCAAAACAAGCTACAAAGTTTTATGGAAATAAAAAACAAATATATATGCCAATATCTCTTATAGATAACATTTCTAGACCCACAAGAATTATGGTACCATATAATTCTATTATTTTATCTACCATTGTAGGTAAATGGCCATGTGAATATATGTGTAAAATGGTTTATGGCTAGTTTTTTTCAAGGAATATGATTAGAGATTACTCCAAATTTAACTATCTATCTAAAATAGATGGATGATATGTCACTTTTGGGGACAATGAAAAAGAAAAGATAGTTGTAATTGGATTAGTTGTAAATCCACAAACATTGCTCATAAAAAAAGTATTATTTGTTGAAGTCCTAAAGAACAACCTAATAAGTATCTCTCAACTTTTTGATTATGGATATTCTATTTATTTTTCTAACAATACCTACTTTTTTTAAGATAAGTGTCTCATGTTTAAAGCACACAAAAGAGTCAATGTTTACACACTAGATATAAATTCTTTATGTAGAAAAAATTTGAATTGTTTAAATGATGAAATTGATGAATAATGGATTTGGCATAGAAGGTTTAGAAATTACAATATTCATTCTCTAAGAAATATCTCTAAAATAAATTTGATTTTCAATCCACCTAATCTCAAATTGGATAGAAAGAATATATGTGATGCATGCCAAATGGGAAAGAAACAAAATTTCTCTTTCAAACCAGTTAATAGAGTTTCTATATATAGACCTCTTGATCTTATCTATATCGATCTATTCAGACCTACAAGAATAACTATTCTTGTAAGAAAATAATTTATTTATTGGTTAGTTGATGATGTTTTAATATTTTCATGGGTTTACCTTTTAAGACTCTAAAGTGATGCATGTTCTATTTTTATTGATTTCTGTAAACTTGTACAAAATGAAAAATATGTAAAAATCATGTCTTTAAGAATTGATCATAGAGTTGAATTTGAGAATCATGAATTTAATTCTTATTACTCTAAGTAAGGAATTGAACATACATTATCTACCCCTATACACCTCAACAAAATGGTGTTATCAAAAGGAGGAATAAGATTTTACAAAAAAATTCTAGAACTATGTTATGTGAATATAACATGCCCACTCATTTCTAAGATGATACTATTAACATAGTGTGTTATGTCATTAACAGAGTGCTAATAAGAACTATATTAAGGAAAAAACCCTATGAGTTATGGAATAATATAAAGCCTAAGGTAGGATACTTCTATGTACTTGGATGCAAGGTTTATATCTATAACACCAAGGAAAATCCTAGAAAGTTTGATCCAAAGGATGATGAAATTATATTTCTATGTTATTCGACAACCTATAAAGCTTATAAAGTTTTCAATAAAATTTATTGTATTTTTGAATATTCAACTCATGTTAAACCTTATTAAAGTGATCCTTTTTATCATAAAATGATTCAAATTAAGGATCAAAGTGATTTATTCAAGAATATGAGACCTGGATTCTACATTAATGACAAGAAGTGTGATGATTTGGAACTTTATTACTTTAAACCAAATCCATTAAAGGTATATTCTTGTAAAATAGAAAGTGAGTTGCCTAGAATACCTAGAAATATTAAATATATTCCTCTAAAAATAGTTTTGGAAGCCTAGATGAAGGTTTAAGAACTAGAATAAACATAAGAAATATAGTGGAATTATCTGAATTTCTTTCCCAACTCAAACCTAAATCTATAGAAGAATACTTATCTAATCAAAGTTGACTCTTAGATATGAAAGAAGAGTTAAATTAATTCAAAATAAATAAAGTGTGGAAATTAGTTGAAAGACCCTCAAACCATCCTTTAATTTTAAAAAATGGGTTTTTAGAAACGAAAAAGATGATCATGGAATAATAACTATAAATAAATATAAATTAGTTTCAAAAGGATACAATCAAGAAGAAGGAATGGATTATGAAGAATCATTTTCTCCTTAGCTAGATTATATTATATTAGAATCCTTCTAGAATATTAATCATATATGAATTTCATATTATATCATATGGACGTTATATCATCTTTTTTAAATGGATTTATAATGGAGGAAGTTTATTTAGAACAAAATCATAGTTTTGAAGACCCTAATTTCCAAAATTCTATGTTTAAACTTACGAAATCTCTATATAGAAATAAAATCTCCAAGGGTATGGTATGAAAGGTTGAGTTATTTTTATTTATCAAATTGTTTTATAGTAGGAATGGAAGATACTATATTATTTAATAAAACTACATACTCAGATATATTTTTAGTACAAATAAATTTTTATGATGTTATTTTCAGATCAACAAACTGAAAATTGTGTAATGAGTTTTCAAAACTCGTGTAAAAAAGAATTTGAAATTAGTATGACGGGGGAACTGATCTATTTTATGTGATTTCAAGCATATAAAAAAGATTTTAGAAATTTTATAAATCAAATAAAATACATTCTACATTTACCTAAAAACATTGGACTTGAAAATAGTAAGACCTACTCAACTCATATGGGATCCAATATTAAACATGATTCAGATGGAACTGGAAAACCAGTTGACAAAAATTTGTATAGAGGGATCATTGAAAGTTTTTTATATCTCACTAAAAGTTGACCAGAAATCATGTTTTTAGTATTCCTCTATGTAATATTTCAATCAAATCCAAAATAATCTCGTTTTAATGCTGCCAAAATGATTTTTGGTCATCTAAAAAGAACAATATATCTTTCACTTTTTTTTCCAAAAACCACCGATTTTAATTTAATACCAAATTTAAATAGTGATTTTTCTTGTTGTATATTAGATAGAAAAATCACCTTAGGAACCTTTCATTTCTTTAGTAAATCCCAAGTATCTTGATCATATAAGAAAAAAAACTCTGTAGCGTTATCAACGTCCAAAGATAAATATATTGCACCTAAATGTTTTTGTGAACAAGTGTTATAGATGAAACATACCCTAATAGATTTTGGATTGAATTTTAATTGTGTTCCAAATAAATGCGATAACACAAGTGATATCAATATTCCAAGGATTTTTTTAAACCATTCAAGAACATATCACATTGATTTACATCATCATTTCCTAAGAGATCATAGAAAAAGATATCTCTTTATAATTTGTTTGCACAAAAAATAAATTAGCATATATTTTTACTTAACCACTGATGGATAAAATATTTAATTTTATTAGATCTGAATTAGGTTTATTTCATTTTATTTAACTGTTACATTTCTATTATGCAATAATATGTTGATTTAATTACCTAAATAATTTTAATCACCATATTTTAGATGATATATATCAATACCTCATTAAATGACTAGTCATATCAGTAGTCCACATCACTTATATAGTGTAACAATCACTCTTCACATCATCGTGTGCCCCCTTGTTTCCCACAAAATAAAAAATAAATAAATAGAGGGAGAATGTATCAACTATACATGCAATTTTTTTTGAAAAACCTTGAACCCTCATCTTTCTCAACTCCGAACCCTTGTTATCCTAACCTTCCCACCCTCTAGACTACACTATGAATAAAAAAGACCAAGAAAACCGACAGATCATCCACAAGAAGGGATAAGCATAAAATAACAATGAGGAAAGTACTAAGAGGATGATAAATAGAATTTCCATGGTATGATTTAATATATATGATACTCAAGAATATTATAAATCAATAAGGATGAGAGTTTTTTTGATGAATGATGAACTGAGTTTTTGTTTAAGAAGGAGGTTCATGAGTTTTATGAAATGAGAGTTTTTTATTTTGGTGATATGGAAGATCTTTTCACTGCAACTTCCAATCAAAAACACCTTTCTTTAACATCATTGAAAATGGATGAGGTGCTCAAGTGACCTCAGAAAGGTCATATAAAATTTAGTACTAGATTTCTTGTAATAGATGAATTCAGTCCACCTAAAATCATGAAGCCTTTGTTTGTCTCTGTTGTTGTTGAGAAAAAACACATGAAGAAACTGGAACCTAAAAAAAACATTCTAGTGAAGTTAATTAAGTTTTCTGTTTCTTGATTTAATGATGAGTTTGAGAAATTTTTATTTCAATAAATTAATTTTTTATACCTATTCATTATTGAAATACATGTAAATCTAATATGATATATCATGAGATATATGAATCATGTTCAGAATAGGTCAGTTGGTTTCTATCTTTATAGAAGGATATTAAATTTGGTTTTGTTTTTGTTGGACTTTCTCTCAATGAAGAAATAAAAACTTGTTGTCACAGTTTGAAAAATTTGAGTGAAACCATTTTAAGGAAAAGTGGTCTGTATTGGAGTTTCTCTCAAAGTAAATTAGTTGTAGTAAGTCATGAAGAAGGAATAAAAATAGATGCTTCCTTAATTCATGGGGATACATTCTAAATGGGATTATCTAGTGATGTTGTAATTTCATAAGAAATAAAAATTGTTCAAATAGATGTCTTAGACAAGGAGACTCTTTCTAATTGATTGAGAAGAGTCATAATTTTTGCTCAATATGAAGCACATGTTACTTCAATGGTCACTTTTCCTCCAATCCCACCGACCAGAGAATTGTTAACCTCTAAAATTACTATTTTAGTATATTTCGATCAAGGAAAATAAATTTTAATATCCCTACATACTACAACTATTAATCTATTTTCTCTATTAGAACAACTAGATTAGTTACTTATCCTAAGAATAAAAAGATTTCAATTGGAAGAATTTAGAGATAATGACGCAAAAGCTCATAATGAAGAACATCTGCAAGTCGATGATGATCAAAGCACAAAATTTCAATAAAATAGGCCCTCTTCTAGTCACATAGAGAAAAAATGTTCATAATATCATTATGATGAAACATTTTATGATGAGATATCTCCAGATAGATACTTGATATTATTGTTTGAAGTGTATTTAATAAACAATCAAGTGAGTAAGTACAATGAGAAAATAAGTACTCTTCAAGATCATGTGTCAATAAAATATGACATTCAATAAGTTAAGTTATTAGTTCAATATATGATTGAAAATTTTACAAAGGAATCCAATGTAGGAACTGTAATGTTTTTTATGAACAGTTGAAGATGATATAACTAGCTCAAACTATGGAAAAAATGACTATAACTCTTGATTCTCTATAGTTTGAGATTATCATCAGGGAAATATTTCAATATTTTCAGATAATAATGGTATATTAAGTAAAAAAGATATCAATTTTTTCTAAATAAGTTTTTGGGTCAGTTGATCAATCATAAAAGTAAACCAGTTTGTTTTTAAATCAAAATATGCTAGTAATTCAAGAAAATTCAGTTCAAGTAATGAAAGATGTAAGATTCATCATCACCGGTTTATAAAGGATGTTGGATAATTATAACAAAACTTTAAGGTTATATAAATAAAAATTCAAGATCTACATGAGTAGTGGTTAATAATTTGAAGCTAAATTCCTCTGAAGATGAGGATGAAGTAGAAGCTAGTGCATTTTCAAAACCATCATAAAGACAAGTTTTTACAAAAGGAATGAAAATTTATTCTATCATTTTTATGACAAAAAACCAGTTCGAAGTGTTGAAAATTATGATATATAATTTCACTAAGAAAGGAGATATGAATAATTTTGTTGGGAATGTCTCTCAATGACTATGGAATGGTTTCACAACTCTGATGGACTACTATAAAAATGACTTGGTAAAAATGATAAATTCTTTTGTGGATGAATTATTTAAAAGTTGTGGAAGGAACTTACTGTGACCACAAATTTTTGATCATCACCCTTTTACTAGTTAGTGTTTGAAGGAAATATTTAATCCAACAGAACTTTATAAGAGGGAAAATATCAGGTTTTTTAAATAATTATCCTTATCTTTACCAGAACCAATCTCTAAAATATCCTTCACCCATGAAGAAAATTTTCATTTGTTGAGGAAAAAATGAGCTACTCTTAACATTCAATCCACTTCGGCAAGGGCTGCTCAATACGATCTTGCAGGACTTAGAGAATCCTTACTTATGTTGAGTTATGTTATTGGGAAAACTATTGAAACTCTTTTATTGTTATCATCATCACCCTTCAGAAAACCCTTATCATTCAAGAAACCTCCTTAGAAAAATCATTTCCCATCACAAGATTGATACATTCATATCAGCTTGTGGGAATAGATAGTTCTCTTTTTAACAAACATTTAAATAATTACATGTTTTATTGCATGAACCTCTTTTTTTTAAAAAACTTTTGAATGCCTTCCATATTATGTTGATCCTTATATTCAATTTATCTATTGTTACAGTCCTTTATTATTAAAACTACAGGACAAATTAAATTCATTTCATAGTAACATTTAACTCTGTGCTACATTGATTGTATTTCTTTACTCCACTAATTTTTTATATCACAAAATGGGGGTAAAGAGTACATAAATTTAAAATAAACTCCTTTTGTGAAATTTTGTGTGTGTTTGATTTCATGGGTTTTAGGATTATAAAAAGGGGGAGGATGTTTGATAGATATATTTTATTCTAACATATCATAGTTTATATGTTTTTACGACTCACGAAAACCCTACTATTATTGTCAAAAAAATTTCTTAAGTGTCTCATAACATGTCAAAAGAATTTATCTTACAATTGATTCTCGAAACATTTATCTTATGGCATGTTAAGTATTTAGTTTAGGATAAAGTTACTTAATCTTAGGGATAGAAAATTTTATTGTTTGAAATATCATTATTTGAAGTCTCCATTGTGTAATTTTATCTTACAGTATAAAATATTATCTTTTAAGAATTGAAGAAAATTTTACAATAACATGGTTTCTGTCTTACGCTGAAGGATTATGTTACGTAGTATTGAGAAAAAATTTCCATATGAATAAAACACATAGTGAAGGGTCTTAAATCCATTTGTAAGAGTTTATATTATGAAGTTTCAGAAGATGTTTTATTTATTTTATATTATGAATAAAATTCTTATACACAACATGAAACTCAGTTTCTCTTACACACTAAATACCAAAGATATATTTTATCTTACTAAATATCTTCAAAAAAACATATTACAAAGATAGTGCAACCTGACATGTAAACATCATTATGATTACCCATCACAGTTATTATGATAGGTTTTTTTGTATCCTTTATTAAATAAATTTTTTTATATTTAAGAAAAAGTACATGTTGTGTTTCCATAAATACAAAGATACAAAGAATAATAAGGCCTCTAACATTACTACTGCAAATGCATATTACATATTTGGAAAGAAAAATTGCATATCATTAAAATCCTATCTTATCAACACTCTTTATCTTTTTCCCAATAGATTACCAAGTCAACCATTTTTATTATCTTTCACACTCTTTTTTAAAAATAAAATAGTGTTATAAATAGAAAAGTGAGATGCTACATAAAGAGATAAGAAAATTACAAGAAAAGAGATGTGTGTGCATTCTTTCTCAGAAGATCAAACCCACCATATTCATTATAAATAAACAAATTCAGACTATTTCTTAAAGAACAATGATTACAAGTTTATCTCTATCATCTGAAGATCCCCCAGAGCTAAATTTTGAAGGCTATCATCTCCTTAGGAAGAATCTTCATATATTTTAAATTGTTTCTTGAAACTATGTACTCCAAATGTTTCACTTAAAGTGTTGTTTTAGTTTATCTTATTTACACTCAATATAATAGTGCGTTTAAGATCATGGATAGGTCTTTTTAAGGGATATCCTAGTTAAAATCTTGTGGATCTTTTTATTAAGTCACAACTTCTTGTACTCAGTTGGGAGCCTCCAGTAAAAGGGGTGTTTTATTGAAATCACCAAACTCATAGAGTTGAGTGTTTATGGAGTGGAATTGGGGATTTATGTTCTCCAAATGACTATAAATCACTTGTTAAATTTTACTTTCCACATATTTTCATATTTCTTTTGCACATATTTTTATGGAAATAAATGAACTCACATACCTTGAAGAGGGTGATCTAATAGCAATGATTTGTTTTGGAACTCAATTCACCCCCTTGAGTTATACAACTGATTATCATTTGGGAAAATAATCCCAATAATTAAAGTGGAAGGATTTAAGTATTTATGTATTTGGATTGAATAATTAAGTGATTTAAATTCTGATATATATAAGTATTGTTTAGTGTATGTTTTTCATTAAGGATTTGAAAGAATATTTTGAAATATGTTGATGACCTAGACAAGTGATTTAATGTCAAGGTGATATTCAGGGAATCACATGATTTAGGGAAAGATAAAACTTAATATGTTCATTAATTTTAGATAATGAAGTTTTCCTAGAGAATATTTATTTGGATAAAGTAAATTGATTAGTACTAATGACCTTGGAACTGATTAACAATTTTTGGACAAATTGGTTTACATTATCATTGATATAGTTTAAAAATTTATTGTATCTATAGAATATATTCAATAATAATTGGTTTTATTCAATTAATTTGGAATAATTCATGTTTTAATTGAATTTATATGGTAATTCAGGTTATTACCATGTTTCAAGAGAATACATGATTGAGGTTTTCACATGTTTGGTATATGACAATTAAGATATACTTTACGATATATGGGGGATTAATTTTAAGTTTATTTCAATAAATTTAGTTACCTTCTTTATAAATATTTAATTTTTTAAGGGTTATATGGTTAATCATTTATGGAATGGTTTAAGTTGAACTTTGGATGAGGTTTTAGAGATTAACATAATATTTACCCATATGAAGATTTATCCATATTGGATAACCAGCGGTAAATTTTTTAAACTAGAGATATAAGGAATAAATTTTCATTTTTTATGGATTTTATTTAGTGCTTTAGACATGAAAAAAATCATATCACTGAGTAAGAGATGAAGTGGAAATTGATCAAGGAATGACCAAAGGATGAAATTGTGCCTATGGAATAAAAAGATATATAGTAAGTATATTTTTATATGTTCTCATTTTAGATTGAAAAGGAATTCCCCAATATTAGGAAAAGGATATTGAAATAAAATTTTATCATCATTTTTTATGAAGTCAATGACCATTTTCACACTTCATTGGTTTATGTAATTGTGTTCATTAACCTTCCTAGATCACCCACTTTCTTCTTATCAATGTTCTATATCACTCTCCATTAGTATATGGGTTTTAGTTTTCTCTTCTGTACCTATTTTCACTTCCCACCTATTTTGTCCTATTTGGAAACCTAGTATGTGTTATTATATATGACTTTCACATGCCTCTTTCTCATTTTCAAGATGAATTTTTATTAACCCACTTTACGATGTGGGATTCTATGAAGGAATTTTCAAATGCTAAACTTACGATGTTCGAGTTGAATTTCGAGGGAGAAATTCATGTTAATAGGGGTATAATGTAACATTATAAGATTTTATCAAATATATATTTTTTTATTTTTTTAAATTAAATTAAAATTTTAATATAGTTTGTATTATAAGGAACAATGAGTTTCTTCGATAGCGTGTACGACACGCAACACCAAGATTCAGTGAACCATGAAATAATATCATTATAAACTATCTTTTATATAGGTGGTTATGAATGGTATTATGTACTATATGAAACATACATATAAATTTCCTACTCAATAAAAATTTATTTATAAATAATTAGTAAATGACCAATAAATTTTTAGTAAAGTGATTATATTTTTGGAAAATATGTTTTCTTCAAAAATATTTTTTATTGATTTTTATGATAAAATATTATATATTTTTTAGAAAATTTTATTTTATACAATGAAATTTATTTTTTAAATCATAATGTTAAAATTATCTTATGGAGAAATTTGTGATTTTTCAGAAAATAATGATTTTTCAATAAATAGTAAAAAATACAGATTTTTGTAAAATTAACATTTCATTTAAATAAATTAAACAATTTAAATTACCATTAATTTTTAAAGTAAAATAAGTATTATTTAGTTATATTTAACACACATAATTAATTTTGAATCAAATCTATATTGTATTTTAGTATAATTAATTTTTTGGTTATAAAAAAGGTTTTTTCTGAAGAATGTTTTAAATCGCATATTGTTTCTCTATTTTAATTAATTTAAAAAATACCTAACGAGGAATGTTTTAAATTAAATATATAGATTATATTTCAATAAATTTTAATTTATTTTCAAACAATTATTATTATGATACATGTAGTTAATATAAAATCATCTTGTGCTTGAAAAATATACTTCTCAAAAACCCATTATTTCATCGCATCTATGGGTTTTTTAAATTTAATTTTTTCAAATGTTAGAAAATAAAATTGAAAAAAAATTAATTTTTGGAATAAAAATTTCAAAATTATATTAGGTTTAATTGTTGATAATTTTTTTATGAATATCGAAAAATGATGAATTTTAATTGAAAACTGTCTTTTTGTTACATTTATTTATAAAGTTAAATTATATTTTAAATTTGTTTAAAATTAAAATTATTTTCATTATAAATACAATAATACAATTTATGTAATTTTAATCTCTTTTATATTAAATTTTGATACAAAAACTTTGGAAACTTTGGAACATTTTCTCTTAAAAAACAAGCTTTCTCCTCATGTATGTGGGATTAATTTTAAATTAAATTTTCTACTTCTATGAATTTAATTTGGAAATATGGATTAAATAATTTGAATAGAAATAATTTTTATTATCTAATTAGGTCAAATAATTTTTTTCCAATTTAATAGTAACAATAGTAAAAATTATTTACTGTGATTAAGGTGAAAATGGGTTTACAAGGGGTATGGTTTAAACTAAAATGATAAGGGTTAAAAATAACTAATTTTTTTTCTAAAACTCATTGGATGGAAATAATTTGACCATATATATTATATTATATATAATTGTATGCTATTTTATCCTTGTGACTTGAAAAAATGTGGATGAAATTCTTTCTTTTAAAAAATTACAAGTGTGTCACTCACCACACTTGTAAAAGGACACCCACTCTCTTCTCCTCTTCACACATTCAAACCCTTATGAAAAGGAAAAAAAATAAAAAATTCCCAAATTAAATCATTTCATTCTTAAAGAATTATTTTTTTACATAAATCCAACCTAGGAAGTATTTTGGTGCAAACCTAAGGAGGAACCCAAAGAAGAGGTGACATTCATCGACATGCATTTTTATTTTATTTATTCCTCCACATCCTTAAATTATTATTTGAAAATGATTATATAATAAACTCACTATATTAAATATAATGATATTTTTTAATGATAATTCTATTTTCTACAATCATCTCTACTTCCATCAATTGGGTTACAAAATCATCGTTCTTGTGTACGGTGGACAACTGCCACACGAACCGATGTCATTCATTTTTCCATTACCACCTCTTGCTATTGGGTATGATGATGGGTATAAAGTATATATATTATATTTATAACATAATTATACCTATTTATTCTTTATATATTATATTAATTTTTTTTAATTTCAATTTCTTAGTAAATATGATAATGTCACTCGTGTGTATGACAGACTATCGCCTCATGAAGTGATGTGATTTTTTTTTCACTAACACTTTACATGGAAGATAAAAAATATAAATTTAATAAATATATATGATATACATGAAATAATTATGATATTAATTAGATATTTATCATTATGAAAATATAATATATCATCTCCTTTCTTACCTTTTCACTCACTAAAAGATGATAAGGTCGTTTGTGTACGTGCATAATACCACCTTCACGAAGTGATGCGACTCTCTCTTTTCATCATCACACCACATGGATGATATGTATAGGTATATTTAAATAAATAATAAAATATTTATGATATTATAAACATTTTTTAAATATAATATATTAATTACTTCCTTTACATAATGATCGCTGATAAATGGAAACGTTACTCATGGGTACATACCACCTACAGTCTCCATGATCATAACATACATCAATTCTCAAAACAACCTTTCATGATTGATATTAAAATTATAATTTATGTATAAATATTATTATTATTTCATGATTATTATTATATATATTATGTAACGATGACCAATTTTAGAGGACTGAAAACAAGAAATCAAAACATATACAAAAAACAAAGCAGTTATTACCCAAAATGTGATTTTAACAAGAAATTGTAAACAAATGGGTAATAAAAGGTCATAAGTAAATAATATATGGTATGATATATATATATATATATATTTGTTTCTGTAATATATTTATAATAAACTTATAGTTATTATATATGAGGTTTGAATGTGTATGAAGAAAGTCGAGACTTAAGGTAAGAGATTTCTAGTCTCTCTTTTATTTCTGGGAGACATTTGAAAATTCACCACTAGTTTATTTTCTGTTGTGTATATACATCCCATTTTAAAAGTTATGTCATGAATATCCTAATTTTCATTATATTTAAATATTTATTTTATGTTATTCCTTATTGGGTCTTACGATTCAAAATATTACTAAAGAGGTAAGGGATTTCCGTCTCACCTTTTTTACTTCTATGAGATACATGCCATATTCACCAAGTTTTTATTTTTTGTGGTGTATATACTGAACATAATTTATTTTATTAGTCTCATTCTTAATTTTTTTTGGATTTACATATTTATTTGAGTATATCTCTTTCAGTGGGTTTATGTTTCAAATGTTACAAAAGTAGTATGAATATTTTTATCTCAATTTTTATTTTTTGAGACATATGGTTATGTTATGCACCTATCCTCTTCTATGAGGTGTTTATACATTCCCATTAAATATGTAATATCCTGAATTTATTTATCCTCATTACATTTTATGTTTCTTTTAATGATATTCCTTCATGAGGCTTATATTTCTAAGTTACCAAAGTGATAAGGATATTATGTTACAATCTCATCATTTATCAATATTGTTTATTAAAATCATTAGATATTATGATCTATATCTCAAGAAACTAATGAATTTTATTATCCTATATTTATTTCATGAGAATACATGTTTTCCCTTCATTTTCATTTCTTTCTTTACTTAACATTTCAAAATAATGTTTTTAAGAAAAATCTTATTTTTGGTCAAAAAACTTTTTATTCCAAAACAATTTTTTCTAAAAATGTTTTAAAAATGTTTTTGAAATTATTAAAATTATTTATTAAATGAATTTTTACCCATGTTTGAATTTTTTAAAAATATTTTCAAAGGAATCTTCATATCGTTTTTGAAAACAATACCCATTTAGATTTTACCAAAAATGTGAAAGGAATATTTGTTTTAACATTTATGTATTGAATGAAACTTCCCATCGTCATTACCATTATTTTCTTTGAATATTCTTTTATATTTTGTTAAGGTTATTTGAAAATAAAAATATTTTCAAAATATTTTTTGTTTTAAAAAGTGTTTTTTTAAAGAAGAAAGGATATTTTACTCAATAAATATTTTAAATGATCGATCAAAATCATTTTCTATATAAGATGACATATGTTATACTTAAATATTCCATACTGGGGATATGATCCAAGGATACCATTCTTATTATTTATATAAATGATTTATGTTTATGGTGGCACGATGTTTATGAAACTCGTTTCTCTTCCATGGGATATAGTATGCTAAACTTTTTATTAAACCCTCTTTTTTTCATGGGTTATGCTAGGCTGAAATGTTGAAATGATTATGAAACCCATCTCAGTTCCACATGTTATAATATGATAAAATGTTTATGCAAATAATTTCATTTCATGGGTTATGATATGATGAATGTTTTATGATATTGTGTCACATATAAATATGATTTTTATTATGTGAAGATTTGGGCCTATATCTCCCTCCAATTAATTGGGTAATGATAAATGTTCTACAACCTAAAAGGTTATACATGTGGTTTTCCAAATCTCAAAAAATAGGGTACATAGGTGGTTAGCCGAAGCCCAAAGCAGGTACACAGGTGGTTAGTCCTAGCCTAATATGATAATAATTTCTTGGTGGGTATCCTTGATGCAAGATTTTCTATTCTTATGTGTAAACCATAAATATATGTCTTATTCCAATGTTATTCTCTTATGGTGGATGTTCTTTTATTAACTTATGATTCATGTCTAATGAACTTTCAATCACAATTCCATGACATAGGATTATGATCTTTGATATGTATGGATTGGTTTTAAAATGTTATGCTCATGTTCTTATACCCTTATATTTACATATCTCCCTTTTTACCCTTAATGAGCATATAAGCTCACACTTTCTTGTGTTTAATTTCCACATTTTATGAAGAAATTCATTATATATGATATTTATAAGAAGGATTCTAGTTATTAATATCATAGTGAGAGATGATATAGTTTACCAATGCATGAGTTTTTTGTGTTTCCAAGTTTCCAAATACACTGAAATATTATGGTCTCCATGTGTGTGGTTGTGTAAGTTAATGAATATTTATAAAAAATGATGTAATATATAGGTATGATAATCATGGGACTCTACTATCTTTGATGCTGAGTATGAAAAATTTCTTCTAATACTTTAGAGTGGATAAAATTTTAAATTGGTGTATCCTTTTTTTCATGACCTTTTTTATTAGTGTCAACCTCCATAATATCTATGGGGTTTGTATCAATAACATGTACTAATTTAAATACAATGGAAGAAACCATATCTTCATCCACATTTATGTAATAAAGGGCCTCATCTTCTTTAAAATACCCCTAAAGGGGAAAATCATAGTCCTCCTTCACCCTTTTTTTACTATAATATTTCATGGTCTTATAACCCATTTATAAATTTAATCTCTCATTTGGGTGATCCCATTGAGATGAAGTGGTAGGTCATTCATGGATATTGATTCTAAGTGAATCTTATATTACATCTATTGAATGAATTCCTAATGGTGGGGTTAAATCAGGAGTCAACCATAGAGAAGATCGCAAGGGACTTTTTATGGGATATGGATGCCTCTATATTGGTATGAATATTTCCATATCCCTATTAACTTTCTGATCTATGATTATTTCATGGGATAGATTCATTGAATTATTTATCTCTACTTGATAGACCTTTGTTGTAGAGGATATATCCCGATTAAAAAGGTGAAATTATTACAGGTTTCCGACCTATTTCACCTTTCTAGAAGTCTGGTGTAGGAGCCAATTTATTTCATACTCTTATTGAGTGTTCCTCTATTTAGATCTTGTAATCATATAGTTCTATATATTCACCAACTATAATACCTAACTCTTAGGTCTAAATAATGGTTTAAGAAAATGAAATTTCAAACTACTAGAGTGGACCTGTTTTCCATTGACTAAGGTGAAATAAAATGCCTTAAACTCACCCCACCATCTAATGTGTACATGGGGTTGATCCTCTTCAATGATATATAATAGTTACATAATGAAATTCAAGGAAAATTTTTATAGTTTATCACATTTCCTAACTGACTTGGAGTGATAATCTATTAAAAGAGAAGCCAAATCAACTTGTCAAAACTTCTCATCTAATTCCTCAAGGTGGATATCATATCATTCACAAGGAAAATGTATATATTTGAGATGGTTTAATTTCACCCACAAGTTTCATCAAATATGAGTTTTTAATTCTTCCTCGAATGTTTTGGGGGTGACATATTGAGGGGTAGCTATAGGCTATAACATGACTCATGCCTTTTCTTCATAAAATTATTTCCATGTGATGTTAGAACTTTCATCATCTTTGATAGATTATTACTAAACTTTCTATGACTATAAAGGTTTCTTTATATACACTTTTAAAAAAAATCTTAATCATTCTAAATTTCTTAAACCACATCATGAATTGTTTTATCTAGAAAAGGAACTGACAATGACTGTATCCTTAGTTTTCCAAATGTTTTGGATGGGACACATCCAATTTATGGTGGAATATCTGGTGTTGTTGACTTTAGTGTCACATGTTCTTATCGATATATGGGAAATTTTGGAATTATTATAACATGGGGAGTTCCTATTTTCTCCAAAGGCCCGAAGGCCTTAAATTTTTTATTTATTTATTAAAAGAAAGAACGCTCTTTTAAAGGATGAAGGGGGAAACCCAAAAAGACTTCAAGACTTAAGACATTTCATGACCAAAGGTCAGGAGAGAAAAAACAGACTGACAACATGGAGCGCTCCTCCCCAGCATGTGAGCATGAGAAAGCTATCCACCAATGCAAGGCTGAATGGAAAACACGTGTCCTGTGTCAAGCACAGGCCCGATCTGACGACTAACGCCATACCCTCTCAACATACAAATCCATATAGCTCTGCAAAGGAAGACTGCTAGTTCTGAAACCTCCATGGAGTTCCATGTGATCGAGTCCAGAAGCGTCTCCATTCAAACATCCCACACCTCAACTGTATCACCAAACCAACCAAAACCACCGAATTTCCAAATCAAGAACTCAATAATCAATAAAAAACCTTCACAGCAAACCTTCAAAGAAACTCGATCCTCACCAACTGCATCACATGACCCGATGCCTCCCTCGAAACCGCATGCAGAGACATATGTAAACCCACCAAGGAACCCCTGTCGGAACACAATGCAGTGGACGTAACTCCAACCCTTCACCATGAAGCAGGAACATGCCATGGTGTTGAAAAAGACAGGATACAACTCCTCATTGTGGAAGAATAGATCTCAACCCACACTGTGGAAAGAGAGCAGGTCGCCACCCCGACGCCGCACAACAACCCCACGCTACCTGAATCGCAACCCCAGAGCCACACCAGATCACGCCCCCAGCACCACGGAAACCAGATCTCACCCCAGCGCACCGAATCGAAACCCCTTCGCCGCCTGACCCCGACACCACACCAGATCTCAACCCTGATGCACCAGAACCAGAGCCCTCACCACAAAGAAGGACCACCACCCCGAAGTCGCACCAGATCTCGGCTCCATGCCGCGGAAGAGAAGAAAACGACCCCATGCCACGGAAGGAGAGAACTCGACCCACACCGCGGAAAGGGAGCAGGTTTCTGCCCCGACGTCGTACATCAACCCCACGCTGCCTAGATCGCAACCCCAGAGCCACACCAGAGCACGCCCCCAGCACTGAGGAAACTAGATCTTTCCCCAGTGCGCCGGATTGAAACCCCTTCACTGACTAACCCCAACGCCGCACTGGATCTCAACCCTGATGCACCATAACTAGAGCCCTCAGTGCAAAGAAGGAACGACACCCTGAAGTCACACCAGATATCGTATCCATGCCGTGGAATAGCAGAAAACAACCCTGATCCCACTGGAGACCTGAACACCCTCTCCGCAAAAGAACGAACCCCGATCCAGAGAGGCCTCCCTCAACGCGTAAGAAGCCGCCGCACCACGAGATGCTGGGAAGACCGAGGGAGAGCCGCCGTCCCAACGAGGCGAATCAGAAGATGGCGTCGGGGAGAAAACCTAAATTCTATGCCCCTTACAGGTGCATCGGGGAGGTCCTCTTTGGTTATTGGTTTCTTTATCATAATGGGTAGGACCTCCATGGTTTTTGACTACAAGACCACCATGGGGAGGGACTCCATGGTTGTTGACTTCTTTATCACCATAGAGAGAGCTTCCATGTTTGATAATTTATTGATTAATGGAATTAATAGGACCTCCATGTTGGAGGGGTGCATCATAGTAGGGAGGAAATCCATGTAAGGTTTTATGGGGAAGACTAATTGAAGTCCTACCATGGGGCCTAGTTCAATAGTAATTTATTGAACTCCTAGTTCATCATAGTAGGTGGAAAAGGTCATATACCAAGAAGTCATCGATACTATACTAAGTGGTATTATATATTATTTCTATGTTTTTGGAACTTTTATCTTTATAATAATTTAGAAATTGAAAAAATAAAGGGTTGGTTATGTGTGGCAGTATATAGAATATGAAAATATAAAGTATTTATGCTAAACTAAAATATGTTAGGATGAATGGGGAATTAATCTCGGTTATGATACATGGAATCCTTTAGATATTTCCTTTGTTTTTATTAAATCCATTCATTGATTAACTCAATATCATTCATTAATCATCCTCTTATCCATATGGTTTTGAAAATACAATGCACCTTGGATATCTCCTCATCACACCATATTCCACTTCCCCCACTACGAAGAGTTATTATAAAACCAAAATCATAGCATGGCACCACATCAACAACCAACCCCATCATACATTTTTTATCACTCAACTACCCCAATCCTATCAAACAATGAAAAAGTAGAGTGATATGAAGTGAAAGTTATTTGATAGAGGAATAAATGAAGGTACAAATATGTGTATATGGTTTATGATCACTGAACCAAATTCCTCACATACCATTATATCATAAGGAAATGAAATAAAAAAAACCAAAAATAATGAAAAATATTGGGAATACCACCACCTCCCCCAGGATAGAGTTATTAGGTTAGTTCTACACATTCATGGAGATAAAAAATTACAGTGAAAAAAAATGAAAAAATAGAGAAGAGTTAAACATGAACACTTTATACAAATGAACAAAATGAAAATAAATTTATATAGAATGATACTAATTATGAGAATGAGGAAGATATAGATTTTTATATTAAAACTTAACCTATATTTATGAGAAACTAATAAAACTCTATAATTTCTTTCAGACACACTGAATATACTCTATGCATATTTCATTATATCTAAGTCTTGGGTGAGTAGGTTTCATTACCCATGATCACAATCTATTCTCTCACATGGATCAGGCTCCATGTGACCTTCTAATTATGGAAATACCTGATTTGGTTTGGAAATGGGATTATAAATTATTATATGGTCCCCTCAGGTTATGTATGAATTCCATATGTATTTACAATTAATTTATAGACATGGTAAACTCAATATTCTCCTTACTTGTAGATGCATCATGGGAGATTATCGAGTCGGCAATGTTAGCTTACCAATGCAGTCTCATGATAAAGAGTTGAAATGTATTTGGTAGAGTTATTAATCTCAATAATGGCCTTAGTAATTTGTTGGAGTGTGAATAGATGATGCCTTGTGGTGTGAGGAACTATTGTGAATAATGATAGATGCACTAGAGAATTTCAGATTCTATTAGCCTCCAAAAGATCTTATATTGAAGTGCCGATTTCCTTCCCCAAAACAAGGCATTGTAATTTTGAGTGCATTGCAACGAGTATGAAAGGTATGATGGGTCATGAGGTTATTTTGATCGAGAAATTTAGGCTATGTTGGATAGTGAAACTTTTTCAGAGTGGTGACTTTGTGTGCACTAGCTCTTGGGACTATGTTGAAGTGTAGATGCAGTCTTGACTAGGTTTTACAACTTCCATTGAGCATAATAAATACTTAATATTAGAAAATGGGATATGTTTGTATAAAGTAATATTATGAGGGTCTTATATAGAAGTATGTTTGAGATTTAATGTAGCCTTGTGTGACTTTGTGAGATATAATTTTTGATCTAATACCTTGTTAATCCTCGAAGCAGGTAAATTTGGGGATACAATGTTGTTTACACTACTCAATGATTTATTAAGAATGCCTTTTGATTTCTAGTATCTTCATAACTCACCCAACTAATTATACTAAAAAATCATCAAAACTCACACATCAAATTTTATCCATCCAACCAATTCACAAAAATATAAAATTAATCATTAAAATCAATGTTTTAGGTTGTTTCCATGTTAAGATCCAAAATATTCTAAACTAATGAATATTTATTAAATTCCCTTATATTATTAAAATTGAAGGGTTATAAATAATTAATTTTAGAATATATATATATATATATATCATGTTAAACCACAGCCTCAAACATATCTATTTACACTCATGGGAAAATACATGTATCCTAAATCACTTCCATACTAAAGTTTAAAAAGGATGACAATTCCTCTCAAGTAAAAGCCTCAGTTCAATGAATTCTAAATTAAAAGAGTTTATTTAAATCATGATTTTAATGTGAAATACATTCTTAAATTCATCTCCCTTGATTTTCTCACCCAATATTTAGTTTCACACTTTCTTGATATAAATTATCCAATAATCAAATTCATCATTTTCACCTTCTTTATACATGTTCAGTATTCCCATCATTTCCTATCTCCCTGGTCAACTAGGAACTTATTTAATTTTCTACAAACCATATATATGCATAAAAATTATTTTATGAGTGAAAAAATATGGAACTTAGTCATTCAAAATAGAAATCATCTCCAACATAGATTTAATTTTCATTACCTACACTGATGAATTTTGGATTATCTTTATAGATGTATCAAGGTAACTTTTAGAGGTAGCAATAGAGTGGTAGAATTGGCTTCCAAATATAGTCCCATATTAAGTCATGGTTTTGTGTTAGGTTGTTCCCATAATATAAATAATTGGATAGAGACTATTTTGGAGTGTGAATGGATGATGTGTTGAGGTGTGAAAAAGTATTGGGGATAACAAAAGCTATGGTGGTGAAGCTGAGAATTTATTGGCCTATGAAATATCATGTATTGTAATGATGGTTTACCTTCCCCAAAATAGAGAATCACAACACTGGGTGCATTAAAATTAGTTTGTATGGTTTTTTGGATCATGAGGTAACATTTATTAGGAAATGTAGACCATGTTGGAAGGAAATAATCCATTTTAGTTGAAACAATTAATGTTATAGCTCTTGGGATTATGTTGAGGTGTGGATGTTTTCCCTATTAGTTGAAGTAATGTTTCTTGGAACACAGAATATCCTTAGGATCGAGGGAAGGTCATTTTTGTCATACTAATATATTGTGAGGTTCTTTAATGGGATTATATAGGAGGTAAAAAGTAGAATCATGTTTATTTGTGAGATGGAATCAATGATTTGATACCTTAAAAACCCTAGAATATGTAGTGTTGGGAAGCCAAAGCTATCTGCATTAATCATCGATTCCTTAAATATCCCTTTTAATTTCATTAAAATTATGAATAAACTTACCTATTATCTTTTTGAATCATTATAACCAACACATAAAAGTTCTTTCATGCCACTAATTCAAAAAATATCAAATAAATCATTAAAATTAATGTTTTGGGCTATATTCACATTAAGTTCCAAAATATCCTAAGCTACTAAATATATAGTAAATAACCTTGTACTATGACAATGGAAGTGGTATACAAAATGAATTTAACTAATAAAATATATCAATTTCATATTTAATCACTCCTCCAAACTTATTTATTTTCACCCCTAGGTAAATAAATGTCACTAGAATTAGTTCCATGCCAAAGTTTCATTATGGTTACACATCCTCCCAATTTCAAACCTCAAATAAATGCATGCTAAAAGGAAATATTTTAGATGAAAAATGATTATAATATGAAATAAATTCTTAAATTACTCTTCTTTGAGTTTCTCAATAAATATTTAATGGTCCCATTGGTTTATATTCTTATTTATCCAGTTTTTATTCAATTTGTAGTTGGAATTACTCTACTATCATTGATATATATTCCCTTATCTTCTATATATCTTCCTTAAACTCTTGAAACTAGACACTAATTTCATTATAAAAACATCTTCATTCACCCTAGAGTACTGATCATATTAATAATAATAATATGAAATTGAATATGTCAAGATCATATCAGTTCAAAAAATTAAAAAAATAAAGGAAATAATAAATGATAAAACACACTGAACAAAGCACTTAATTCTATCTAGAAATGGGGGAAAATTATTTCAGTACTTATATGGATCTTACTTAATTAATAATTATTAAAACTCCTAGAAAAACATAGTGTTTAACTAAAGTTGTCTACCAAGTAGGGTTCGGTAAGAGACATATTGGTATTCTCTTTTATTTCTCTATTTTTAGTGTTATTACCTTTAAAATAATGTTGAAGTAGAAAACTAGTGAAGGGGGTTGTGTGTGGTGGTATATAGAAAATTTAAATGAAATGTATACAAGATAAAAAAATTACAAGTTAGGAATAAAGGGGCATGGCCCCAGGTTCTTCTATATCAAAAAATTTATAACTTTCCTTATTTTTATCTTAACTCTATTCATTGATTAACTCAATATCATTCACTAATAATCATCCTATGTTCGTGGTTATGAAAATTCAGCACACCTTAGTTATCTCCTTAGAATACCAAATTCCACTTCCATACCAATGAAGAGTTGATAAAAAGCCACAATAGTTTCATGACACTACCTCAACACCCAACTCCATTATAATCTATTCATTACTCAACTCCACCCATCCCAGTGTACTATGGAGAATCTAAGTAAAGGGAGGTGAAAAGGATTTGGAAGTGGAAGAAAAAAAGGGTGCAGATACATGGAAATGATTTAAGATCATCAAAACAAACTCCTCACATCCAATTATCCCACCATGAAATGAAATCAAAACATATAAAATGATGAAGAATATCTATATCACCATTTCCTCAACTGAGGTATAGTACTCAATTTAAATCTACCCCTTCTTGGTGATAAAAATGAAAAAAATGAAGAGGTAACCATGAACACGGTATGAAGATGAACATAATGAAAATAAATTTTAATTAAATGAAACTAATTACAAGAATTGGGATGATGGAAGACAGAAGAGAGATAGCTTTATAGAAATCTATGTCCTATATTTATAAGCAACTAATAACACTCTATAATTACTTTTGTGCACTTTAAATGGCCACCATGTGGCTTGATTCATCTCTAAGTCTCGGGTGAGTCAGTTTCAGTGCCCATGATCTCATTCTAATCACTCACTCATATTTTTCTCCATAATCTATTTTCATTAGGAAATTTCTCTATTTTTCTTGAAAATATATATATAAAATCCTATATGATCCCCTCAGGCTGTTCATGTATGCTATAAAGATTTAATTTTCATCTAAGACCTTGATGATATTGGGTTTCTCCTTCTATATAGACTCATCATGAAGTATTATGTAGTAAATAATAGAGCGGAAGTGTTGGATTCCCAATATAGTTCTATGTTGAGCCATGAAAGTTCATTAGGGTGAGTTTATATCTTAAGAGTGGGATCAAGAATATCTTGGAGTGTGAATAAGTGATGTGTTTTGGTATGAGTTAGCATTGGGTCTAATAGTATCTATGTTGGCTATATTGAGATACCATTTACCTATAATGGATCTTTCACTAGAGTTCTATTTCACCTTTCCCAAAACATGGCATTACAACACTGAGTGAATTGCGATGATTGTTTAAGATGCATTGGGTCATGAGGATACCATGACTGAGTGTCATGAGATATATTGTATTAACAGAATCCTTTGGAGTCATGTTATTGTGTGAGATAGATACTAGGATTATATTGAGGTGTGTATGTTGTCTCGACTAGTTTATGAAACATCCATTGGAGTGTGATATATTCTTAGGCTCAAGAATATGGAAATGTTATAATAGTAATATATTAGAAGGGTCTTCCATGGTAGTATATAGGAGGTCTAACATAGCCTTAGGTTTCTCTATGAGATGGTGTTGTTAATCTGACACCTTTTCAAACCCTAGAACACGCATCATTAGAGATGAAATGTTATCTCTATTTATCAATGAGTTGTTAAGAAACTCTTCTGATTTCCAATATCATCATTCCTCAGCCGACCTCTTCACCTACAAAATCATCAAAAATAAAAAATAAAAGTTCAACCATGGATGGGGTATATAAAAAATAAATTACAAAAATAAAATATATAAATTTCATGTTGAAATCCCCCATGATTATTTATTTTCACTCCTAGAAAAATAAATGTTCCTATAATCACTTTGACACAAAAGTTCCACATGGATTAAACTTCCTCTCATATTCTATCCTTTAATCAATGAATTTTAAATGGAAAGAGTTTAGCTGAATCCTAATTCTAAAGTGATAAAAATTCTTAAATCCCTCTCCATTAACTTTCTTACCCATTGTCTAGTTTTAAAATTCTTGATACAATGTCATTTAAAATAAGATACAACATTCACCTCTACTTCATTTGACTTAAGTATTCTCCTTAATATCTTTCTCCCTTGTCAACTAGGCACTTATTGTATTTTCCCCAAGCTATATATGTTCAAAAACTTATTGTATGAGTGAATACAATCTAAAACTAAGTAAATCAAAATAGAAATAATCCATCAAGGTAATTTTTTATAACCAAGGCATGAAAGTATAATTTTGAAAAACATCACTTAGATTTCCCTTACTCTTATTAATGGATTTTATTTTTCATACAAAAACATCATATTCCAAGTTAACTAAGAAAATTTCTAATTGGAGCCCAATTTCTCATTTTATTCTAGATATGTGTTATTACATTATCATTTAATTTTTCTCCTTAGGGTTTTATTTTTTTTAAAAAAATTGTTTAACTTAACTGAACTTAAAAAATTCAGAGTTTACATAAAATTATAGTCCATCTAAAACCTTTTCAATGAAATTTCATTCTCCTAGTTTCTCACAAGAGATTCAATATTCTCTGTTTGGTTTTTCTCTAGAGTAGAAAATGATTCCGATAAATAGTTTAACTCAAAATATAAATATAAACAGACACAAAAAAATTATAATCAATGTAAAATTCTATAGTAGATTGAGACATCCCCCACGCATAGTTTTTACTACCATTTATTATAGCTCATGAAAAATAAAACGATTAGAGAAACTAAAAATAATGAGGGTCATAAAAATGATTCAGTTATTAGAAATTGGTATCCCAAAATAATCTTATATCTAATACCTTCTACAAATATTTAAATAAGAGTAGTATAAAATATGTAATTTATAAATTGTAAATAAAAAGAGGTGGGAAAATAAATCTTGGTTTGAACCCCAAAGTGGGTGATGTATTTTTATTTCCCATAACTTGACTACATTTCTGTTATCCCCAATTAGATGGTTGGTTGAGTTTTTATAATAAAATACACCACATTGATTTCTTTCTAGTGTTCACCAATTGAACTATCTTCTCTACTCAACACCAATAGTTTTAAACCTGATATCCTCGTAAACTGTTTAACTCTTGGTCTATTTCTACCCTTACTTCTCTACATAAACTTTATGGTTTGAGGTAGGAAAGTCCAAGTAGTGAGGATTATCAGCATGTTCTTCCTAAAATCATAACCCTTATTCTATGGATATTTCTTCCAAATTGAGGTCCTATAACATTGGAATTGTATATAAAATCTATCAATTCATGAAAATCTATTAGAAACTCTTTATCCAGTTCTTATTTGGTTTCATCTCCTTTTTCTTCAATCTCCATGGAATCTCATTGGTAATACAAATCTAAAAAATAAAATAATTGGGAATTAATACTAAATTCACTCTCAATGAAGTTAGATATAAATGAATTTATGTTAAGACTATCTTCATAAAATGGCTTGGATGTCAATTCCTCTTTTTTTGATAGTTTCTTTTGGACTTCTATTTTCATAAATTGAAGTAGTTAGTCAATATCCTTAACCCTTTCCTAAAATTACACCACAGTAATGGTGCCTTCTTCTTCTATGTCTAGAGTAAGATATAATAGGTGTTTATTCTTTATTTTTTTTAATATAAGAGGGTCACTGAGAATTTATCATCTTATAAATGTTCTCTAGAATTCATTAAAATATTGTTGATCTCCCATAATAACATTATCTAGAATTTCCTATTCTATGATATCTTCCGAAATTGATGGAGAATAGTCAAACAATATATCTTATTGTAAATCATTCTCATCCTTCTCGATTTATTTAATATAAAAAGTGAGTGGGGCTATTTCTTCCTCAACTGGTTTTGGTTCTTATTACTCTAACAGATATTCCTTTCATTCATAGTGGTAATATGATATTATTTATATCTATTGCCTTTTATTCTACTCTCTACCTTAAGATGTTATAATATTAAACTACTTTCATCCTAAACAAAATCTTCACACACCAAAGATTAATGATTACATGCATAATAATAATCTGAATTTCAATACATCAGGGTTATATTTTCTCAAAGAAATAAAAGGAAATAATAAATGATAAAATTCACTAAAAGGAGAATGTATCTCTCTTAAAAATTAATAAAAAAGTGGTTAAAGGTATATTATGGTGTATAATTCACTAATAATTTCTAGAAATCATGGTAAAGTTAAATGGATAATAATGTTTTTCTACAAAAGAGATATTGGTACTAGAATCCCTGAGATTTTATTTAATTTCTCTATTTTTTGTGTTTCTATATTTAATATAATTTGTATTTAGAAAACATGGGGTTGGTTTTGTGAAGTGGTATGAAGATGACTGGTCGTGATGTGTCATTTGGTTCCTTACAAGAAAAAAGTTTATAATTAGTACTTTACCAAAGCTAAAACTAAACTTAAAATCATAGTATAGTGAAACTATATATTTGGTCCCATGAGAAACTAAAAATACTAGTTAATATATCTAAATAAATTATTCAATATTCACATTCTTATCAGGTTTGTGAATATAAACCCTTAACTAAACTAGACCAAATTAAACTAGATTAGTGAATTAATGAGTTAATGAATTAAAAATAAATGAGGATAAATAAGAGAGGGAAATAGATATCCAAGGATGATTTTACTTTATTTAAAACAAATCAACTCCATTCATGAGATTAACTAAATCAATAACTTCAAGAATTCTTAAGGTAATTATTTACACTTGGCCAGTAACAACTAAAAATTTATAATTCCATTAAACCCTCATGGTAAAATTAATCTAATAAAAACACGATTCATTGGGTACTATCTATAATTAAAAGTAATAATTAAGGTAACATATTTATCTCCCATTCCCCATTTTCAAGTTAGGGTTCATCCCCTAATCACCCTCACTCTAATTATGAATCTAAGGGATAAAGGCTTATTTTTTTCAATGTAATAATAATCAACAATAAAAACGTACAAGTGAAGAAGATTTTAAATCAAAAGTTACTCATCCTCTTCCACTAATTTCACCCTCCTCTATGTGTCTTAACATTCATAGTTGAGTGTTCATAAGTCTTGAGTGAACCACACATCATAGAATAGGTAATACCACTATAACAATAAGAAAATATTGATTAATAATTGAAAAATTACTTAAATTTTGATTAAAAATTCAACAAAATAATCCCTTAATTACATAATAAAAAACAAAAGGGAAAATAAAACCATAACTAATAATCTCTCGGTGGTTGACTTCAAATGTTTATGGTGATCATAGATTCCCTAATATAAACTATCTAGTTCTCAATCACTTTCCTTGAATATTGTTTTTCCTTTTATTCACCCCATTTAGGATGAGAAAATTTATCAGTTAAGCCTTCAAATTCCATGTCAAACTCTATAATGGAAAAATCCCATGCGATACCTAAAATAATTGAACTCAAATTTTAGAAATATTATTAGTAAAAACTCCAATTTTTTTTGGATAATATTAGCATGGTTTATCCACTTTATCCTTTTACAAACTCATCCTAAAACTTTTGAATCCTTGAGTACCATCATGGTGTAAAAAATAAGTTGTGACGTGGTATAAGAATATCTACTAAAAACCATTAAACTCCATAAAATCATGGTTTGGACTCCTATTTTTATAGTAATGGAATTTAATTCCTTAAAATTCACTTGACTAGGCTATGATAAGAGACTAGGGTTTCACAGTGAGGCTCTCAAAACTGACATCTTATGCTACTACCAATTCTTGAACCTCTATAGTGAAATGGAAAACCCCACATTGTGTCCACATTTTACATACATGATCAACACAATAATGTATTAGATGAACCAACATATCATGAAAACCCTTGTATCTCTAAGTAATATCACTTCCCAATACTTCTTTTTCACAATCATGATGTGGGAAGAAATCATTATGATGGAAATATTTCATGAAAGCTCTAACGTGATCCCACACATGAAATCCCATGTCATGACATGAAACAATAGGTTAAGAATTTATATTTTCTTACATATCTACCAGTGATTTCTATGATAAAGTGAAAAATTTATGAATTTAGAAAAATATTATGCAATCATGGTTCCCATAGGGAAAATTCTTACATATCATTCACTCAAGGGGTTCTATAATGCAATTCCTTGACCGCCATATGAAATAACATACTTTGTATCATCCCAAATCCTTTGAACTCACTCAATAAAAAAAGTTTCACTATTTTCATGGACCATGAGAACTCATCACATAATTAAAGTCATTATTCTTTCCCAAAACCAAGTCTTGAGACTTCTAAAATAACAGCTTCCCTTCATGTTGTATGTTCAACCTTACTAAAGTTTCATCATCACCACTAACTTCATGTAATTACCTTTATGTTTGGTAGAGTTTTTTAGTTCATGATATGGTCATTTCCAGTCAGAATTGTCCCATCATATTCATAAAAGAATCCAAGTATTTCATACTTCATCATGGATTCCTTAGGCTCAAGATCGATCTTTTTCCATGCGTTTATCATATTTCCTGTATCATGAAGCAAGTTTTATAGTCACATATTAAAAACCCTGTCTCATATAGAAGGTGATAAGTTGTATGATTCTATTTCACTTCATTTATATTCAATTAATTTGATTTTTTTTCCCTCACATCATCTATCCCACATCAAAATTTATTTCTATACATGTCTCACTTGATAAGTAAAAGATCCTAACCATGCAGTTTTGGTTGTATCCCTATTGACTCCCCATGTTAAAACAACCATTATCCTTTCTTAACATTGATTCATGAAAGTCATTTTGTTTTTTTAAAATATTGGTCTTATTATATGCCTTTCTTCTCTATTTATTCCTTAGGCAGAAACCCTTCTCTTTTTAGTATAATTGGATAGATTTAAGGATACCTTATTTTATATTAAAAATATAATTTTCCTTTATATTTTTCTTATTATTTTCTATATCTAAAATCCACCAAATAAACATGAAAGTGTCCCCTTATATTAAAATAAATAAAACAATATCATTAGATAATAATATATTATTATCTAATAAAAACAATGAAAACACATATAAAATCCAATGAAAATATAGATACATAACAAAGATATAAAAATCCCACACACTTATGAATTTTCTTATACTAAATAAAAATATAAACATATAATCACAAAGTATTCATACCAAAAAAATATGAACACTAAATTTATCATGATAAAAAATATAAAGTTATAGCTGAAGATTTCAAAAGAAAAAATCTCTTCTAGTAAAGATTGAAAAATCATTCATCATGTATAATTCCTATCCAATAAAATTTTCTTCTTTCACTTTCACTATTTAATTTTTTATTAATATTCATCCCAATTATGATTTACCTTCTTTGTTATTCATTTCAATCATCACTAAAGATCATTTAATAAGAGTTATTCTCAAACTTGATTTTTTACACTTTATCAATAGTATTGCAATATATATACATCTCCACATATAAATTAAACAAAAAAATCATGATGAATTTTTATTAATGTTATAATAAGTCTGGGGATAATGTTAGGTAGATAATTATGAGGAAAATTAAACTCAGAGGCTTGAAAATGAGGATATTTTTTTTAATAATAAATCATGATATTCAATATAAAAATTAATGAAATAAATTTTCCCCTTAAATTTCCCTCAAATGATAACATCTCTACTTCATTCTCTTCTTCATCATAAATTCATAAACCAAACATTTAATATAATAAAATATTTTCATTTCTATTTTCAAAATTTTTAAGAAATGTTTTCCATCGTTTTTCCTTATTATTTTTTCTCTTTATTCCATAAAAAATTAAAGAACCAAAATCTAAGCACAATAAATTGTATTTTTTCAATATTTTCTCTCTAAATGAAAAAAATATTGTTCCTCCACACTCATTCATATAACTCTTATCTAATATTTCCATGAAACAAAAAACTTATTCTTTAAATCTCAAAATAATAATCATGAACTTAAACTTTAATAATAAGTGTAGGAAGGATAATTAGGCTTACGATGTGTCTTCCTATCAAGGCATTTCATAGTCTTTAGGGAATCATAAAATATCAAATGTTGGTTGGTCTCATGATCAAATAGTTTTAAATAGTATTTAATTTATGGCCTCAGTCATATTATTTTATTTCAAAATAATCATTCTTTGATAAGACTAAATAATGAATTTCTGGTAGTTATGCTTATCGAAATAGTCTCTTAAGAAATAAGGTATAATAAATAATGTGAAAAATGTCTTAAAACCCTCTTAGTATTGGGATTTTTTTTCCAATACAATAATTGAATGAACACTAAAAATTATTCTACTAGAAGTAAATTTCCAAGTTTCAAAATCAAGAATAAAGATACCATATTAGAAATCGCATTATATGAATTCAAAATTATACTACGAATTAAACTTTCACAAATTTACACCTATATCTCTAACATTTATAATATTTATAATCAATATTTTATAAGAAGAAAAATTATTTTTTGTAACTGAAGATGTCTCCTAGATTTTTTGGGTGGGAAAATCTAAATGGGTTTCCAAGGACCCATTCCCTATATTTAAAATAAAAATTTTCCCAATGTTAAACCAAGGTTTGGGGGTGCATGAAATTATAAATTTAGGTGAATTAAAATAATGGCTCAAAATAATGAATTAAACTAAAAAGTTTCCATGTTTAGAGAAACTTTATGTCATTGATTTCTAGATTTAATTGATTAGATTTCCTTGACTTTATTGAATTCTTGGTTCTTTCTCCTTCTATTCATAACTTCACCTTATTTGGACCTAAAAAATAAAAATAGACAGGTAAATTGAAAGGTTTATTCTATTAATGACTAAAAATATGTGGGACTTATCTTCAAACACTAAAACAATTCCAAAACTAAAAAAAGTTCCAAAAAATAACACCAAATAAAATAAAAAAAATTGGGTTTCCTCCTAGAATTCCTTTTTTAAAGTCTTTAAGATAGACCTATCCTAATGTTTCACATAATAGGTGTATAAAAATAATTTACCCAATCTATATTAAAAAAAACTTGAATTTATACTCTTAGGTATTGATTGTTATCCTTATTCTTCATGATATCAGCCACTAAATATCTTGAGGGGTAAACCAAGGTTTTGAAATGTAAGGTATCATGTTTTTCTGGATGGTAATTTTGAGTGAAAATTTTATTTTTTGCTTTCAGATTCTTATAAGGAGTAAAAATGTAATTTTACCCTAGATGACCACCTTGTATAATTTTTATGACCACTCCATTGGTCCTAAAATAGGATTTTTACTCCAGGAAATGAGTTTTGGTGTAATTCTAAACCATTCAAATTTTAGCAGAATAATTAATAATTAATATTTAATTAAATAAATATTAATTTATTCCCATAGGTTCATTCGGTAATATATTTTAATATATAATAATATTTAGATTTTTTTCTCCTCCATTGAGTTTGTAATGGGGATTTTTTCCTAGGTAAGGCATAAAATTGGTTTGGGCATCGGGGCCAGCCTGGGCCCCTTTTTCTTTTTATCCTTCTTTTTCTTTTCTTTTCTTCCTTTTATTTTTCTCTTTGTATTTTATTCTTTTCTTCCTATATTCTTTACCTAATTTTTGTTTATCTTTGTTAATGTTTATGAGAGAGAGAGAACGATAGAGGGAGAGAGAGGGAAGGATAGATAGAGAGTAAGAAGGGCACCACCATGGAGCTCGGGACGCGCCAAATCATCATGAAAAAATCATGAACTGCATAAATGGGTGAAGCTTCATCAGAATCCTCCCAAAGGTAGTAAATTTTTATTTTCTTCCATATAGAAACATATATTAACCATTTTCAAGTTTTAATTCCTTATTATGCTTTCTTAGGACCCCTTGAGGGCCGATATACTACTTTCGAGGTAAAAATGGAGGTTTTGGGGTGATTCATAGGTTTCCCATTTAGAAAATCTAGTCTACATAGTGTGTGGTTTAGGGAAAACAAATCATGTGTTATTCTTGTTTGGGGAAGTTGAAATTTTAAATTTACACTCCATGTATGGGTCATACACATTGTGTATAGGGACTCGGTTGTGCAGCCGAGTACCCATCCAGGTTTCTCGTGTAAGTGGAACATGTCATGTAGAGTACATATCCAAATTGTGTGTGGGTAGGACACCATGTAGAAGAAAAAAATGAAAAAAAATACATGGACATTCCATTTGAGGGACAAAGTAAGGTACCTTATTTAGGGTATATATCATGTACCATTATTGGGTTTTCCTTGTCTTTTCACCCCAGATCTTGAATTAGACCCAATGGTAGTTCATTTTGAGTATTTTTCCATTTAGATCGTGATGGTTAAACCCCTGGAGTGATTTGAGAACTCTTAATGTGTGTTTGGGGATTATTTTTTAAATTTATAGGTTCTTCCTCTGGTAATAAAACCCTATTGTCTCCTAAGAGTGATACCCTAACCTAATATGGCTCATGAGCCATCTTATATTTCAAATTACTTTTTAATTTTCCTTTGAGGAAGTCTCCCTTGAGAGATATTCCCTTCTATCCTATGAGGTTATGAGACTAGCTGTTACCGAGGATCCCCTGTAGGATTCCTCTATGTACATTTAGACCTAGAGGATCTCAAGTAGGATTCCTCCATATTCTTACTGGTTACCAAAGGACCCCTATGGGTTACCTTCATTTTCATGCTAACCTAGGGAATCCCTAGGATCTCACCATTCTGATAATCCCATGTATAAAGCCTCTACCATTTTATATGGTTATAGAGGGTCCCCTATCAATAAGCTTCACCTATGTGTTATTCTATGGATCCCAAGTAGGATTCCTTTATCTTACTTATCATTCAAGTATCCCCTACATGATACCTCCTTTACCTTTCCAGCTAAGGATGCCATGTTGGATGCCTTCTCTTATGTGTAGATCTTGAGGATCCCAAGTAGGATTCCTCTTTTTTTTTGACTTATGGGACCTAGTTGGTGCCATAATGTTGACCAAACCTAAGCTAGTACATCAGGTTTATATAGTGATGATGGTATGTTTCACCTTATAACTCATGTTGAACTTTTCATCCCTTAGGGATGGGGTAGTAGTGTTTGGTTTAGGCATTCGAACACCCTCACTCTTTGTTTATAACCTCACATATTTATTACTGATGAAGAAATGTTTATAAGAGGTGCATTATAGTTGGTGGATTTTGATCCTGATGTGATATGTATTTATTTATATTTGGGATGCCCAGATGCGATTTTATATGATACAAATTCTAAGACATTATATTTCTTATATTTATTTGTCTACCCAAATGTACTAGCTGGGATCTAGTTGTTGAGTCTCTATGTTTTGGTTATTATATTATTTGGATATCCTGAGGTGCTTCCTGGTATCCGACTATTGAGACTCTAACTATGATATACAAGAATGAAATCCCTAGTATGAATAATCATGGATGATTACACTCTCTCAAGTGGTTAGGATGATTCTTCTATCTTATGTTTGAAATGTGATGAGGATGATTATGCTCTCCTCGGTCTGATGATACTCATGGATGATTATGCTCTCCTGAGGGATAGGGATGATTATGATCTCCCTAATCATTTATTGTATCATAGTGTTGGACATGGAATTCCACATCGTTTATGTATACTCATAGATGATTACTCTCTCCCAAGTGATGAGGATGATTATGCTATCCTTGTTCGATTAGTAGATCACTATGGTGGACATGATTATCCTCATTGTTGATGTGACTTATACTCAATGGATGATTACAATCACCTTGTGTGACACCTAGGACCCACCCTAGGGTCAGGTGGATGCACCAATGATACTTTTCTTGTGAAAGGATGTTGATCACGTACTTGGTTTCGGAGGGAATTCCTTTTATAGATCGCATAATTGTGAGCCCCTTAGGGATTAATCAAGTTGTAATGTCATGACCGCCAATGGACTTGAGACCTAGGGATCATAAATTGGACTGGATTTACATAGAATGAGTATCATGGAATCCATCTCAGTGAACATTTATAGAATATCTATATAAACTTTATTTGAATCTATTGATACAATTATTGGAGGTGAGTATGGGTGAATCCATGTGTAGGATGAGTATCCCCCTATGTCGACGTAGCTTTCTCAAAGATATTTCTATAATTTTCTAGAGATGGTATATATCTATTGGGATTATAGACCCAGAGATATAATTAATGATACATATCATTAGTAGAATGATGTCCATATCAATTCCCTTGCACTATAAGTCCATGTGATCAAGATTACAAAACCAAGGATCTACTGCTATTTGGTTTTTATGTTATTTATTTCGCCTTACTCATGAATATCCATATTTATGTATATATGTATAATTATGGGAATATACATGTATATATATATAGATATGTAAATCAATGGGGAAACTTTCCCAGTTTACTGGGATTATGAACTAGGGGTTTTCCCGTGGTTTCACATTTTTGGATTTACTTATCTTTTCAGTTGTGTCTTGTCTAGGTTGAGATTTTTTATTTTGTATGCACTTATAGCTGTGTATATATAGGTTCATCATTGGGGTGACCTACTAACATTTTTCACCCCTACACATGAACCTAGGAGTGCATGTATACCTTATGCCTTCTTTTTTAGGTTGATAATAGTTTCATGGTGGATAGGGCTGAGTCCTTGAGTTACATGATCAAGTAGAGATGCTCATGTGGGTTATTTTGATTGGGATGGTGCTGTTCAAAAGTGTATATTGGCCAGATATGTGGTTTCATTTGGAGTTAGTAGTAGATCCTTGTACTTTTATTTCAATTTCTTTTATAATCCTGTATCGGTATGGTTATCCCTATGGGTGACAAGTGTTGTATGTATGTGTTGGGAAAAAATCCCTCAATGTACCATTGAAATTTTTTTGGCTTGGTAGTGTTTGTTGACAAAGAGGGCTTCCATGGGTAATTTACAAGTTCTAGAGATATTGTTGAAAATCCATGTTGAAAAAGAACCATGAAAAAGGAATGTACAATCTGGAAGCGATATAAAAAAGAACAGATACAAGGTCGCGCCGTTTTCCAGTGTTTGCCAAAAAAATTAAGCCCCAAAATTGGGAAAATAGGGATATATGTTTTCATAAAAGGAAGTTTTGTGAAAGATTGAAGATGGTATGGATAATTTCATGCATTGAATGTTTCAATATTATAATAACAAAATATGGGAAATGCATGAAGTGCATGAAATATTTGGAGATGTGCTTGGAATATGAGGTTGCGTGAAAAAAACTTGTGCACCCAATGCGACATCAAATTGGGTTTTGCATGTGTAGAGGGGATCTTGTGCGACACATCGAATCTTCCATGCAGGGGTCGGTGATGCCTATAAATAAGAGCTAACCCCCCTCATTCTTTGAAGCTCAACACTTAGTGAGAATCTGAGCTCCGGATCACGTAATAATTTTAAGCAAAGGGAGTTGTCTAAAAGAATTTGAGTTGTGCATAAGATAATAAAGTTGCGTGTAAGATTTGAGTTACGGATAAGATTGAAGTTTCATGTAAGGGGTGTTTCACGACAAAAGTGGAATATTGCACGTAAGGTGTTAAAGTTTCATGCAAGACTCAGTAAGGGTTGTACGAAAGATTTGGAGTTTCCCAGTACATCTGTGGTAAAGTGGTATTCTTTAGTGAATGAAATTGGGAAACTAATAGAGAATATACATATAGTGTAGGATGAATTCATTATAGATAATGAAATGACCTATAATTATATAAATAGTGAGTGGATCTTTTGAAGAAGAAATGAGAAAAAATTAGTTGAGAGAGTAGTGAGAATTCAAATTGTGATTGGTTTTAAACTAGGAGGGGCAATGAGTCCACTCCAAACATTATAAACAACAGTGTGATTTCAGTGAATTTGATACATTGGTACATCATCATTGTATGCTCCTTGGACATATCCCAGTGATGGAAAACCAAGTAAAATCATTGTGTCTTGTGCATTCTTTAATTTATGTTCATACATTGCTACGGGAAAGAGAGAGAAGGGAGTTTTTTATAACAATGAAGAAAGATCAAAAGGGGTAGTTGATTTAATATATCATACCCTGATTCACCCCCTCTTAGGGTATTTGACCTAGTGTACGTAATAGTATGACATAGTTGTTCGAGACTTTATAGATTTTTCATGTATTATTATAACATGTTTTATTTTAGTTTATTTCTACTTTCACAGTCTATTTATTTACTGTTTTGTACAAAAAATATCTATTTATAATGTTTTATTACTTTAGTATGATGTAATATTCTCCCCACTATCACACCCTAGGCCCTCGTTACTAGTCAACAACCTTTTTCATATGGGGAGGCAAGCTTGAGACCTCATAACGAATTGGCTCGGAGCACCAATTTAGTGGCATCCATATCAGGACATTAAAAAGTGGTATCAAAGCTATTATTTTCATAGTATTTACTATTTGGGATATGGTATATAGGAGTATTAAGAATGTGTCAGATCCTATGATGGATATCAGACTTGTGTTTTGAGAACACTTATTCGAGTAATAAGTCTTGGTTTCCATGGTATGGGATTGTTGTTATGATATGTGATGATATAGTTTTATGTGATTTTCTCCCTGAGTGACACACATGTTGTGTGGATGTTATGATTTATTTTGGATCTCAAGATATTGGCCATTGGTAAGAGGTGAGATGAGGATTTTGACACTTTATCGGAAAAGGAAATACACGTCTCATGCATTATATTTTTCATGTAGGACTCAAATAATATAGGCCTTATAGTGTATAATTTTTGCTGATGAATGAGGCCTATTCAATTGAGACTAATTAAATTTATATATATTCTATTATGATGGTAGGTTTTGTGGATCAACATTGAGGTGTTGGTGTTGAGGCTGATGGATCAGTCCTCTTACATGGCTGGTATAGTTACCCTAATATATTGATATGGTACGTGATTCCATTTTTTTGTTCCCTTAGTAGGATTTTATTTCCCAAGTTTTATTTATAAAGTTGGATCAATGGGTACAATTACAATAGGCACCAGGGCATTTCTAATTAGCTAGACCTCCAAGGGGTATTACCATATTTGGATACCCAGTGATTTTTAGTTAATTATCTCTTATTCATTAGTATCATGACCTCCAGGGAGTAGTTCCTTATGAGTATTCTCAATGAAAATCATGAACTTTTAGGATGTGTTTTCAGTTTTTACCCTTGTTAGTAATTGTGATCTTTAACTTATTTTGAGAGGTTTGATCTTTTTGGATAGGTGGTTAGACCTTATGACCTAGTTGTGAGACCTGATTTGTAGGGATAGGTGGGAGACCTAGAGACCCTTAGTTTTAACATAGACCCTTGCAGGTTGATGTCCATTTTTTTTAAGGTATCCCACATGAGATAGGTTGAATCATGTTTTTAAATGCATTTTTATTCAATGATCTTGGTTATATGATCATTTTGAAACCTATTAAAGGTTAGTTATTGGGTTTTTCTATATAGGCATGTCGATGCCTTCATCTTTTGTTAATATCTTTTGGGTGTTTGTGTTTTTTCAAAATTGGATTTGATGAGTGGGATTATTCAGGTTATTGGCCCTATAGACCAGTATTTCCACTATCGCTAATGTAATCGGAGCATGGATAGACACTCATGACTGTAATGATGCTTAGTGATAGGAGGTCATGGAATAAATTGTGGCATAGGTGAGGTTCCCAATTTTGAAGAGGAGTTCTAAGGGATATTTTTTTCTTAATGAGACTAACATGAAATGTAACACAGTCATATTATCCTTGTAATGGATGAATTGATGGATTATGAGTCATGTGATAAAGGTATAAGTTGGTTGTGTGTGGTGTCATCTGAATAATAAATCATTGAGTGGATAGGTGAAATCTGAGGACTGATGGTTTCAAGACATGATGGAGGCATTGTTTCCTGGGAGTTTTTTTCAATAGTGATTGTCCCACAGTAGTATAGGTGAAATTAGGAATTAATTGGGTACCACAAGATGATTGGACCAAGGATTAATCTTGGTCAGGTATTGACAAGATGTGAGCATGGCTATGGGTGAGCTTTACATTCCCTTTTGTATAATCTTAGTGTACTCTTGTTAGAGACAATCATGTTGTATCTTGACTTAATATTGAGTATTCTAATACAACATTGGTTTTATGCTGAGCTATTTTTATTTTATTTTAAATGTTTACCCTTTTTGTTTGGGGAAACCTAATGAGGTTAAGCTTGGGTAGTTGTATATGGTAATTCATATGGTTGGGAGTACACCATTGGCTATTTGAGGGTGGTGACCCTCATTTTTAGTTTAACTGTGGTGTTTTTTTGGTTCATTGGGCTTGGAGTTTAGTTTATGATGATGATAAGGGTATTCCTATAGTGAGGAGTACTATATCGGTCATAGTTAAACATATTTTGCGTAGAAGATGGTTGTGGATACTATGAGGCTCATCGTTGGAAAATACATATATATTATTTCATAGATGATTAGGTTGAGATATTGTTTGGTAGTCTTACCACCATGCTTCTTAGAGATGAGAAGGTTTATGGTGAGTAGATTGTATGGTCTTGTTTTTTTTAGATACGAAATTTGAGTAGAAATTTGAATTTTTTTCTTTTAGATGATTTTAAGATGTAAAATAGTATTTTCCCATAGAATACAACCTCAAATTATTTTTTTGATCACACTTTTGGTCCTAGAATATGGTTTTTACACTAGGATAAAAGTTTTGTGGAATTATAAGCTGTTCTAATTTTATCAGAATTATTAATATTTAATATTTAATAAAATAAATATTAATTTATTCATATAGGTTCATTCAATGATATCTTTTGAACATATTTTCAGATTGAGATTCAATATATATTGTTGAGCCTATAATGGGGAGTTTTTTTAGTCGAGGCATTAACTCAGTTTAGGTGTTGGGGCTAGCCCTAGCCCATTTTTCTTTTTCTTTTTCTTTTTGTTTTCTTTTCTTCCTTTTATTTTTATTTTTTTCTTTTCTTATTTTTCTCCTGGATTCTCATGCATGCATATGGGGTTCCTACTTCATGTGGAAATATATACAATGAGAGAGTTAGAGAGAGAGAGGTAAGGAGAGGGATAATAATAAATGTACCCTTGTGGAGCTTGGGACATGTCAGATCATCATGTGACAACCATGGACTAAAAAAATGTGCAAAGATTCGATAGATTCCACCCAAAGAAATGAATTTTTAAGTTTCTTCATATAACACTATATATTTACCATTTTAAGGATTTAATCCCCTATTATTCTTACTTAGTACCCCTTGGGGATTGATCTACTGGTTTTTGGGTGAAAACGAGGTTTCAGGGTGATTCAAAGGTTTTTCATTCAGGAAAACCCATATACATGATGTATGGATCAGGGAACACACATTATATGTTATTACTATTTGGGTAAGATAAAATTTTAGAAGTATATGTTGAGTATATATCATACACTCCATGTACATGGACTCAGTTGTGTTGTTGAGTACCCGACTAGGTTTATCGTGTAAGGGGCACATGCCGTGTAGAGTACACGACCACCCCCATGTGGGTTGGATGCAGTATAGAAGTACATGGATAGAAAAAATACATTTACAATGAATTTATGGGATATGGGAAGGCAACCCATGTTGGTTACATGCCATATACCCATCATTCATACTGTGTACTTGGGATTTTACATTTAAAGTACAGGCAGAAGTACATGCCCAAGTGTGGATTTGGGGGTACACACCGTGTACTTAACCCTTGTAACCCTTTTGGGAATTTCATGTATTTTCACCCCAAATTAAAAATTGTACCCAATGGTAGTGTATTATAATTAATTTTCCTCATAGATCATGATGGTGAAATACATGGAGTGATTTGAGAAATCCTAATGGGTGTTTGAGGCTTCTTTTTAAATGGATTGGTTCTTCCTTTGGTAACCAAACCCTGTTATCTCTTGAGAGTGATACCTTGAACTAAGATGATCCATGATCCATATTATGTTTCTAATTAATTTTTAGATTTTACTTTGAGTATTTCTCTCTTATGAGATATTCCGTTATGACCTATGAGGTCATGAGACTAGTTGTTATTGAGGATCCCTAGTAGAATTCCCCTGTGCACAAATCTATCTAGAGGATTGAATGCGTTATTGTGACACATCAAATTGATAGTTATTTAAAGAATATTTTGTAGTATAGGTAAGACCCTAGGTCATCTCTCAAGGAGCACTGGTACCTTATAATGTGTATTTCTAATAAAGATTACTAAAAGAGGGGGTGAATTTGAAAATAGTTTTAAGAAAATAACTTTACTTAAAGACTTTAATAGTTGATAACTAAAGTTGGTGTTTTAGAATTATGAGATAAGGAGATAATTTCAAGTGCACTACACATCTTGGTTAGTTCATCATTCTGAAAAATACACATGGTTTAATGGAACCCTTTAGTTGAGGGTTATCAAGATCTCGACTTTCCTCTTGCCTCTTAAAATGATGCTCAAAGTACCACCCAATGACACAACAATAAGGTTATCAAGGTTTGGGTATAAAACATATAAAATAAAGGCTACCAAATCATATTGAAATATTATGTATGTGTGAGATAAATAGGTATCTTGTTTTGTCCAATCGGAACAATATGATATTCCCACTTGAAATCTCAACCCAATCAGTGTTGAGATAAAAAGTGTTTCACTTAATTATAATGAAAGAAATATATTCAGAGGATAAGTGAATAAAAGTTAAAAATAAGTTAATTATCAAACAAATTATTGAAATTTAGTAGAAAATCAAGTGTTTGAACTCCCTCCCAAGTATGTGTAGCTCCCTCGAAATGATTATCCACTGTTTAGCTCGACATCAGGAGGAGGAGGAAACTCGGGTGGAACAACTTATTCATATTTGATCCCCCTATGAGGATAGGGGACTCCAGAACTTCTAGGATGAGGATAAGACTCCTATGAAACTCCAAATTTTCATCACTTCACTCCTTCGCCGAACTTACAAATGGAGAGACCAAGGTTCCATTTTATTGGAAAATGGGAAGGTGGTTTTGAGCACATAGATTTCTTAAAACCACTTGTCACATGGGTTTCGACCTCCAGAAAGACTTATATAACTTTGGAGAAAATAAAAACGATGTATACCCACCTATTTACTATCTCCACTAAAAGTTTGGAACCATTTGGACATGTAGATCCTCAGATATGGACAGATCACAACACACCACTTTTGACTTCGTGCAGATTTGGTGTGCTGGACAGATCAGGTCGGTTGGGCCACCAGATTGATGAATGGTTCTTGGTTTTATTTAGATGAAATGTATCCCAAAAAATTTTGGACTATACCACAAAATTTAAGCCCATTTGGATTCACAGTTCAATATCAATGTTCAGATGAGTCAACCGGTGTGCATGGATCCTCTGCAGTTTGGCCCATTTTTCTTAGACATCATCATGGGTCCTCTAAATCACCTCTTCCTGCAATGGAATCATAAAAACAAGTAAAATTTCCCTTTTAACCGTGATAAGAACAAAATAAAGTAATCAAATATGGAATTTAATTTTTTTATTATTTTTATAATTTTCAATATAAAAAAAGTTTAGCAGAGTGGTGTAAGGGTGAAAATAAAACAGTGAATCATGGTGCGATCACACCCCCACACCTAAACATTTGCACTCCTGGGAAAAGTCATAATTTCAAAAATTATGCATGTAGGTATTTACAACTTCATAAATATTTAACATTTAATGAAAATTTAATTCCTGATAGAAAGGCGATCAAAGAAAAAATCACATTGGGGAGTTATTCTCAATGATCATGGAAAAAGACATCTCAAAAATTATATCCAAATGAAATTCCAAGAGATGCATGATACCAATCAAAGAAAATAATTAAAAAGTTAATCATGTCACTAATTCTCCATGTGTGTGTGTAAAAACCATTTCATGCTATTCCTTCCACTTTCTATTGAGTAAATATAAGTTATTTTAATAATTTTATAATTACAATATCCTTTCCACCGAACTTTACCCACATAATTTGAAATAAAATTTAAAACCCACTCACTTAAGCATTCCTAGAAGTCAAACCATAATCTCCCTACCTAGATATCACCATTTTTTTCACATTTCATCACTCCCCTCATTTTTTTTCAAAAGATGCACTTGGAACAAATATCACACTCTTCTCCCAACCCATATTTGATCTCCTCACGACACTAATTGTAATAGTTATAACAAGATCAAAGGTTGAGGAAGGGTGGTTTTTGAATTTCCCAATATACAACCCCCCTTTTTATGGTGTAAAACAATTAGATAACAGGTACACACACATAGGTCAATTTGGTACAGTAATTAAATAGATCAGATAAGGAACAAACGTATGGAAAATGATTTTGGAAAGTAGAGAAAAATTAACATAACTTATATTTACCTTCCATTAAGTAAGAAAATTTTCACACATCATGGTTGGGTGAAATGTTTTTTGGAGATATTAAGTGACACAATTTTTCCTTAAACTATTCAAAAAAGGGCACCATTCTTCTCAAAGGTTTCAAAACAACCAAATTTCAAAAGAAATTCACACCATGGTATTGAATTCTTTCTAAAATGAACATTTCATTAGATGTTTTTAAATGTTAAAACAACATGAAATACAGACATTCCACATGAATTTTCAATAACTTCCATGATTAAACAGGCATAATTTTCCATGATAAAGTGGGAAAAAAAGTAATATTCCAGCACAAAGGTGAGTGGGAGGGAAAGGGAGAAAAAGTTACAATACAATTCAGCAAGTTAAAAAGATAAAAAGAATAAAGATGATAAAAATTCCTAAATAACCAAGGAATATACCCATCCCCACACACTTAAAGTGTGTAGTTCCCTCACTATAATAAAATAGAATGTGGGAAGGAAGGATAAAACCTGGTGAGTTTCATTCATAGATTGCTTCTTGAACATGGAGTTCCTCCATCGGGGACTCTAGAATAGATTCATGGAAGTACTTTAGCTGCTTCCCATTCATAGTGAATGTTTGTTTGGTTTATTCATTTTGAACCTAGACAACACCAAATGGAGAGATGTTAATAATAGTGTATGGTCCAAACCAGTGGGAACGAAGCTTACCTGGATTCAACTTCATCCTTGCATTGTAAAGGAGGACCTTCTACCCAATGTGGAACTAACGATGAAGGATGAGACGACCGTGGGTAGCCTTGGTTCGCTCCTTATAAATCTTAGAGTTCTCATATGCATCTCTGTGCATTTCCTATAGCTTTTGAATCAATAACTTCTTTTGAGAACTTGCACCAGAACGACTAGAATTGCATTATTTAATAGCCTAGTAGGCCCGGTGCTCTATATCAAAAGGGAGGTGAAAAATCTTTTTATACACTAACCGATATGGTGACATGCCAATGGGAGTTTTGAAATAAGTACGGAAAGCCCACAATGAATCATCGAGTCTAAGACTAATATTTTCTATTAGGTTGAACAGTTTTTTCATGAATCTATTTTACTTCTCTATTTGACAACTCGGCTTGACCATTGGTCTGTGGGTGATAAGAAGTAGACACTTGATACCCAACCCCATACCAATGAAAAAGATATTGCATTGTTTGGTTGCAGAAATGAGAACCCTGGTCATTGATGATGAACCTAGGTAATCCAAACCTACAAAAAATTCAGGTTCTCTAAAATTCCATAACTTCCTTAGAATTATCAGTCCTTATAGCTCATGCCTATACCCATTTTTACACATAATCAACTTCCAGAATAATGTACAAGTTTTTAAAGGAATTGGGGAATGGTCCCATAATGTCCATGCCACAAACATAAAAAATGTCATGGAAGAGCAAGGTTTTTTGTGGCATCTCATTTCTTTTAGATACATTCCCAATTCTTTGATAATGAGAAAAACATTTAAAAAAGTCATGGGCATCCTAAAACAATGTGGGATAAAAGATACCAGAATTTAGGACCTTACGAGCAGTCTGTTTGGGACCAAAGTGGACCCCACAAGCAAGAGTGTGGCAGAACCTAAGAACGGACTGAAACTCGCTATCGGGAACACAATGCCCGAGGAATTGATCACTACAGGTGTTCCAAAGGTAGGGGTCATCCCAAATGTACCAACACGATTCATGTTTTAGATTATTGGCCTAGATTTTGTTCAAATTATTAGGAATGCAATATGCTATCAAATAATTTACAATTTCAGCATACCAAGAAATAGTATCTGGCACTCGGCATAGTTTCTCATTAGGAAACATATAATTTATAGGAAGATAGGGGGATGATTCAATGTCTAAGGATGGGTGTATTCTACTTATATGATCAGCCACCACATTCACTACTCCTTTTTTATCTCTAATTTCTAAATTGAATTCCTGAAGGAGGAGCATCCAGTGAATGAGATGTGGTTTGGCTTTCAGTTTCTTAAGGAGATACCAGAGGGATTCATGGTATGAGAACACAATGACTTTAGACCCCAAAAGGTATGACCTGAATTTTCCTAAGGAAAACACAATGGAAAGGAATTATTTTTTAGTTGTGGTGTAGTTTTCTTGGGCAGGGTCCAAAGTACGTGAGGCATATGCAATGACATGTGGATCACGATCGACCCTTTATGATAAGACTGCCCGAATTGCATAGTTAGAGGCGTCACACATGAGCTCAAATGGAAAATCCCACCTAAGTAGTTGGATTAACGGGGGTGACATGAGACTCCATTTTAACTTATTAAAAGCTTCCTCACATTATTTATCAAAAAAAATATTTCTATTTTTTGAGTAATCGGGAGAGGGGGAGTGAAATTTTACTAAATTCATGAATAAAATGATGGTAAAATCTAGAATAACCTAGGAAAGACTGCACATCCCATACATTTTTGGGGAATGGTAGGGAAGAAATGACATCCACTTTTGATTTATCTACTTGGATACCATCCCTAAAAATGACATGACCCAAAACTATACCTTGTCGCACCATGAAATGTCATTTCTCATAATTTAATAAAAGATTATTTTCAATACAGTGATGTAGGACTAAACGAAGACTACTCAAACATTCATCAAAAGAGAACCCATAAACCTTGAAATCATCTATGAATACTTCCATGAAATTCTACAGTTAATCTGAAAAAATACTAACCATGTATCGCTGGAAAGTACCTGGAGCATTGCACATACCAAATGGCATCCTCCTATATGAAAATGTGCTAAAGGGGAAAGTGAATGTTGTATTTTCCTGATCCTCAGGGGAAATATGGATATGAAAATATGCAGAATACCCATAAAGGAAATAGTAGTGGGACTTACCTTCTAGCCTCTCTAGAATTTGGTCAATGAATGGTAAAGGGAAATGGTCCTTCCTAGTGTGTTGGTTTAGTCGAAAATAGTCTATGAAGACACGCCAACTATTCTGTACACAAGTTGCAATAAATTCATTATTTTCATTTTTGATTATTGTAAGGAATGTTTTTTAGGAACTAATTGAATAGGACTGACCCATTTTCTATTAGAGATGGGTTAAATGATTCCAGTAGACAATAATTTTGTTACCTCTTTTTTCACAACTTCTAGGAGGTTTGGGTTCAGTCGAAATTGTGTTTTCCTCACTGGTTTAGCCTCATCATTTAACAATATATAATGTGTAAAAATTGATGGGATACTACCAATAATGTCAACAAGTGTCCATCCCAAATCTTTTTTATACTCCCTAAAAAGTTCAAGTAGTCACAATTCATGATCAGGAGGGAGTGAACTAGCAATGATGACAAGCAGCTTGTTTCCATTCTCAAGATATGAATATTTTAAATCTTGAGGTAGTTGTTTTAGTTCTAATTCAGGTGGATTTTGGATTGGTGGGAGTGTGTGTGAAAGTGAGAGTTCACTAATCTCATCTAACTGCTCAATGGTATCATCCTCAGATGAAGAATGAGATTTTTCAAGCATAGCAGTATCATCGATGGTTAGTGGATCCTCAGTGTTCAAGAAATCATCAATCAAGAAACATGCATTCCATTTTTTATAACACTACAATAATCAATGAATGAATCATTTTCTAGAATTTATATCAATGAACAAAACTAAGAAAGGGTATTAGTGGAATTAAATGAAGTTTTTTCAAGGGAAGGGAGTACATATATAGAATTAACAGAGAGAGATGAATGTTCTTCTGAGGGGCACTTCATGGCATCAAGGATATTGAAGTGGACAATGTCACCCCCAAAATCCCTAGATAATGTTTCATTATGGATATTAATTATGGTTTTGGATGTTTTCAAGAAATTTATCCCCAATATAATTGGGTCATGTCCATTCAACCTATCATCTTCCATTTTAAGCATATAAAAATCAACAGGAAAAATTAAATTTTGGACCCTCATAAGAACATCCTCTAACACACCAGAAGGGTGTGTGGTACTATGGTTAGCCAGTTGAATGGACAACAATTCCGGTGGGCTTCAGTTCCTCGACCTGTAATGGAGAGTAAATGGAGTGAGGCATCACATTTATAGAAGCACCTAAATCAAGCATAGCATTGGAAAATGAATACTCCCCTATGGTGAATGGAATCGAGAATGTCCCAGGATCGTTTAACTTGTTGGGAAGTGATGTCTCTATCAATTCCAAAACATTCCTCCCCAATCTCACCTTCTAATCACCTTGAATTCACCTTTGGTGTGTACACATATCCCTCAGAAACTTGGCGTATCATGTAATTTTCTTCACGAAATCAATCAAGGGGATGTTAACCTGCACTTTTTAAAAAAATTTCAATATTTCCTTATCAAGTTTAGTTTCCTTCTATTTTCTAGGTTTGGTGGCCCTTTGGAGAATGGAAGAGGAATGGTTGGTCTAGGTGACTCATCAATAGACTCACTCTTCTCTTTGGAAGGGATTCTCTCAGGACAAGGTCCTACCTTTGGAGCATTTTTAGTGGTTGGGATGGTGGTTTCCTTAGGAGGGGATGACTCTAGTGGAGGGATCATTTGGATTTTAAGTTTTGTTTCACTCTAAAGGGTGATGGAACTAACATTTCCCTTATCCCTAGGGTTAACTATTGGTTGAGAAGGTAGTTTACCCATCCCATGGATCTGGATTTCCCCCGTCGAGTTGGTAAGTTGGACTAATTTGATTTTTAGGGCTTGTATGGCTGCTGGGGTGGTTTTTTGGAATTGGATACTGTTGGAAGCCATTTGTTTCATCATTTATTCTAATATAGGCTTGGGTTTTGGAGGGGTTTGTTGGAAATGCCTTTGTTGTGGTTGAGGATTTTTGGGTGGTGGTGCTGGATGACTACATTTCCCTTGTTAGTTCCATAGTTGATGATGTTGGTTTGAATACCCCCTTGCCTATAAGATTGGTTTTATTTTCACCCAGGTTTGGATAGATAGTAAGGTTCTTGCCTAAAGGGTTGTTTATAGGGGCGTCCTGGAAATATTTCCTCATAACTCTCAAAAGTTTCACTCAATTGGGGGAATTGGTCAGAATAATTGGTGTCAAAAGAGTAGATTCCATAATGGATGAGAGGAGGAGATTGAGATTTCCCTTGGGAAAGATAAAGTTTTCGAATAAGGGTACTTACCTCTTTGAACTTTGTGTCCACCTTCTTCTTGAATTCAGTACTTTTCACCTCTTAGACACCTCAAATGGGTAAACTAGAACTTGAAACGAATTGTTGAGTATTTTGCACCATGGTCTCATTTAGGGTTCTTACAGAAATTGGGGTTTTATCTACTAGTTCACCAACTACAATAACACCAATTTTGTTACAATCAATTGTAATTAAATCTTTATAAAAATACTATATTAAAATTTGATCGCTTATTTGATGGTGTGGAAAACTTGAACATAATATTTCAAATATTTCCCAATATTCATGAAGTGTTTCCCCTTGATATTTTCTTATTCCACATATTTCTTTCCTGACTATTGTAGTTTGAGAGGCTGGGAAATACTCCTCAAGAAAAAGGTGTTTCATGTCTTCCCAACCTCTTATTGGGGAATTAACATAATATAATCAATATCTTGTTGTATCTTCTAAAGAAAAGGGGAATTATCTAAGATTTACTTGTTCTTCATCCACATTAGTAGGTTTTAATATTGAAAAAATATTATTAAATTCTTTTAAATTCTTATTTGGATCTTCTCCAAGAAGTCCATGGAATATTGGTAATAAATGAATTAGACCGGATTTTAGTTCAAAAATGGGTGCCTCTCCTTGCATTTGAATGTAAGTGGGTTGGATATTAACATCAGGTGAGGTTAGTTCTTTTAATGTTTGGTTATTTTAATCCATGTTATGAAAGTTTATTTTAGTTTTGATGTTGGTTCTGAAAGAAGAAGAGGAAGGATCAAGAAGAGTGTTGTTGTCTCGTGTTTCCTCCTATAAAGGGTTCTCTTGTGCATCTCGGGGTCGCTGATGTAAGATCTTCTTTGGTTAGGGTTCTAAAGGTGGTAAATCTCCTGGATTAGAATGCATCATGCCCCAAACATATGCAAAAAATAGATCATAATACAAAAATATAGGCAGAGGTATAATATAAAATAGATAAATATTCACAAAATTTACAAAAAACTTATCAAAAACAAGCAATAAAAACCAAAGCGCTCCCCGAAAACAATGACAAAATTTGACCACATTGTCATGACATGTCAAATTGATAGTTATTTAAATAATATTTTTTAGTATAGGACAGACCCTAGTTCGTCTCTCAAGGATCGTTGGTTGCTTATAGTGTGTGTTTTTAATAAAAATTACTAAAAGAGGGGGTGAATTTGAAAATAGTTTTAAGAAAATAACTTAACATAAAGACTTCAATAGTTGATAAATAAATTTAGTGTTTTATAATTATGAGATAAGGAGATCATTTCAATTTCACTACACATCTTGGTGAGTTAATAATTCTGAAAAATACACATGGTTTAATGGAACCCTTTGGTTGATGGTTGTCAAGATCTCGACTTTCCTCTTGCCTCTTAAAATGATGCTCAAAGTACCACCCCTTGAAAAAACAATCATGTTTTCAAGTTTTGGTTATAAAACAAAGAAAATAAATACTACCAAATCATACTGAAATCTTATGTATGTGTGAGATAAATAGTACTCTTGTTTTTTCTAATCAGAACAACACGAAATTCCCACTTGAAATCTCAACCCAATCGGTGTTGAGATAAAAAGTGTTTCACTTAATTATAATGAAAGAAATGTATTCAGAGGAGAGGTGAATAAAAGTTAAACATAACTGAAATATATATCACCCAAATTAAATAAAACCATTAGAATATCAAGTGTCGGAACTCCCTCCCAAGTATGTGTAGCTCCCTTGAAATGATCGTCCACCGTTTAACTCGACATCGGGAGGAGGAGGAAGCTTAGGGTGAACCCCTTCATCTTTGATCCACCTATGAGGATAGGGGCCTCTATAACTTCTAGGATGAGGATATTACTCCTATAAAACTCAAAATTGGCATCACTTCACTCCTTGGACGAACTTACAAATGGGGAGCCCAAGGTGCCATTTTATAGGAAAATGAGAAGGTGTTTTTGAGCATACATATTTCTTAAAACCATTTGTCACATGGGTTTAGAGCTCTAAACAGCCTCATATCACTTTGGAGAAAATAAAAAAGTTTTATCCCCACATCTTGACTATCTCCACCAAAATTTTGGAACTAGTTGAATAAGTAGAGACCAAGATATGGACAGATCATAACACACCACTTTTGACTTCATGCAGATTTGGTGTGCTGGACAGATCAGGTCGGTTGGGACACCAAATGGACAAATGAGTCTTGGGTTTATTAAGATTAAATATAGAACGATATATTTTGGACCAGAACACAAAATTTCATCCCATTTGGATTTACATTTAAGTAGAAGTGTGTGGATGAGTCCATTGGTGTGCATGGATCCTGCGCAGTTTGGCCCATTTTTCTTAGACATCATCATGGGTCCTCCAAATCACCTCCTCCTGTAATGCAATCATAAAAACAAGTAACATTTCCCCTTTTTAACAGTGATAATCACAAAATAAATGATTCAAAAATGGAATTAAATTTGTTGTTATTTTTATAATTTCCAATATAAAACAAGTTTAGCAGAGTGGTGTAAGGGTGAAAATGAAATAGAGAATCGCGGTGCGATCAAGGATCCCAAGTAGGATGAATCCATATTCTTACTAGTTACCAAAGGACCCATGTGGGTTAACTTAATTTTCATGATGACCTAGGGAATACATCATAGGATCCCTTTACCTATTTTCTATTTTTAGTATCCAATGTATGATGCCTCTTCTTTTTTATATGGTTATAGAGGGTCCCCTATAGGATGCCTCCACCTATATGTTGTTTTGAGGATCCCAATTAGGATGTCACTATCTTACTTATAATTTGAGTATACCCTATTGGATGCATCCTTTACCTTTAAATCTAAGGATTATAAGCATGATTCCTTTGCTTATGTGTATATCTCAATGATCCTAAGTTGGATTTCTCTTAGTGTTTGACTTGAGGGACAGAGTGGGTGCCCTGATGTTGGCCGACCCTAATCTAGTACACTGGTTTTAGGTAGAAATGGTAGTGGTTGTCACCTTATAACCTATTCCAAACTTGTAATACCTTAGGGTTGTGGTATTAGTGTTGGTTTTATGCATTTATCCACCCTCACTCTTTGTTTATACCTTCACATGTTTATTATTTATTCATCGATGTTTACCAGAGTTTCTTCCTAGTTAGTGGATATTAATCCTAACGCAAGATGTATTTATTTCTCTTTGGGATTCCCAAAAATTATTTCCTAGGATATTTATTCCGAGCCATGATATTTCTTATATTTATTTTTAGACCTAGAGGTAATATCTAGGCTCTGGCTATTGAGCCTATATGTTTTGGTTATTATATTATTTGGATATCCATATGTGCTTCCTAGTATCTGGTTGTTGGTCCTCTGACTATGATATGCGATCTTAGAATCTCTAGAATGAATAATCATGGGTGATTATTCTCTCTTGATTGATGTGGATGATTTCACTCTATTATTTTTTATATGTGATTAGGATTATTATGCTCTCCTCTATCTAATGATACTCGTGGTTGATTACGCTGTACCGATGGATATAGATGATTACGCTCTCCCAAATAATTTATTGGATCATGGTGTTGGGCATGGATTTATACATCATTTATTTATACTAATTTATTATTTTGATCTCATGAGTGATGGGGATGATTACTCTCTTCCTATTCGATTACTAGATCATGAGGGTGGACAAGATGCTCCCCAACATTGATGTGACCTTTACTCCATGGATGATTACAATCTCCTTGACTGAGGCCTGGGATTCCCCTAAGGATTAGGTGGATGAACTATGGATACTTTTCTTGTGAATGGATGTCAATAATATACTTGGGTATGAAAGGAATTCCTTTTATATATCACCTAAGGGTGATACCCTTCGGGATTTTCTAAGTCACAATGTCATGACCGTTTACGAACTGGGACTTAGGGATTAAACATTGGAATGGATTTACATGTGATGAGTGGAATGGATTCCAGATCATTGACCATTTACAAGATGATCGTATGCACTTTACTGTAATCCATTTTTAAATTTATTAGAGGTGAGTACAGGTGAACCCAGGTTTAGGACTAGTACCCCCTATGGTGACGTAGCTTACTCAGAGATATTTACCACATTGGTCAAAGAAGCTATATATAAATTTGGATTACGGACCCAAATATCAACTTAATGATACAAAACTTTAGTTTCATGACATCCAACTCAATACCCTTTCATAGGATACCATATAAATCAGGATTATGGACCCTAACATTGACTGGTTTTTTATGTTATTTATTTCACCTTACTCATGAATAATCATATTTATGTATATATATATGGGTATGGAACTATAAATGTATACACATATGAATATAAAAATCCAATTTGTAACTTTCCTAGTTGACCAAGATTGTGGACCCAGGATTCGACTATGGTTTTATGTTCTTCGCTTTACTTATCTTTTCAGTTGTGTCTCAGATAGGCTAAGATTTTTTTATTTTCAATGTACTTAGAGCAGTGTATTTATAGGTTCATAATAAGGGTGGCCTACTAAGATTATTTATCACCCCTGTACATGAAATTCAATGTGCATATAGAAATTATGTATTCTTTTTTAGGTTGAGAATCGTTGCATGGTGTATAGTGCTGAGACCCTGAGTTGCATGATCGAGCGGAGCTTCTCGTGTGGGTTCTTCTGATTAGGCTAGTGTAATATGACAGTTTCTGGAGATTGAGTCTGTGGTCTAGCTCAGAGTTGGTAGTAAAACCCTGTACTTTTAATTTAGTTTATTTTGTACTCCCGTATCTGTATGGTCAGCCTAGTGGGTGACTAGTGTTGAATAAATAGAATAGTTTTTCAGGAATTTATATCATTTAAATTTATTGTTATAGTATGTTTTTATTTTAGTTTATTTATGCTTCTACACATTTTTTATTTTCTACTGTGTAATATTATTAACTATTTATTATATTTTCTTACTCTAATATGAGGAAATAATCTCCCCAATACAACACCACATGCCCTCACTACTAGTAGGAATCCTCTGGAATATGAGGAGGCAAGCTTGAGCCCTCATAACAAACCGTCTTGGAGCACCATTTTAGTTTCATCCAGGTCAGGACGTTACAAGAAATATTAAATTAATGATAAAGTAACTTATGGACAGACATGGATTGTTAATAATCCTCATTACCTTATTATTCCAACTAAAATTCTTAAATTATTCAATGTAATTATTTTTTTATAGGTTTCTCCACCTTTTCTATTTTTTCTTCTTTATTTTATCCTCTACATCTTCCTCTTATTTATTTTTAAATTTTTTACATTTTTAATCCTCCCTTGATTCTATCACAATTTCAATATCATTATTATAAGACTCCTTATATTTAGCCTTTATCTTGGTATCACTATCATATCTCTCTTTTAATTCAATATCGAATTATATTACACCATCAAGGAATTCTGTTAGTTCAGCTGACTCTTTTTCTAACTTTTCTATGAGTTGGAATCTTTATCCAATGTTATATTCTATGAAATAAATGTATTATTATTTAATAATTTGATAGTATTTATAACATTCATCATGGAATGAACGTGTCCCCCAACTTTGATGTTTAATTCTCCTTTTGAGTTCACTGATTTTTTAACTATGGAGATCCGATTGCATTTTCATGTGTATGTGGGACATTTTTTATAAAGTATATAACCAGAAACACAATGAACTCCCAAACATGTAAAAAAGAACAAAAAAAAAGTCTAAAATAAAATTACAAAACAAAAATGAGAAAAGAACAATTTTTTATCTAATGAATCATCTCACCACCTGTTATTTTCTTTTGTTTGCCATCAACATTGAAAAAAACATAACCACCTATGAGGAATTTTTTATTACAAATTGGAGAAATTTTTTATAATTTATAATTTTCCCAGAATAATATTAACTCTAAAATATTAGTATAGTGAAATTGAGAGGTTGGTTCCATGGGGAACTAGGAATCACAGTCACAATCTCCAAAACAATTGTTAAATATTTAAAATATTGTCAGGAATGAAAATTTAAATTCTAAACTAAACAAGACTAAATTAAAATATATTATTAAATTAGTGATTTAATGAATTAAAATTAAATGAAGATGATGAAAATATTGGAATTTTTGTCCCATGAAGGTTTTCATTTATTGAAAATAACTCAACTCAATTCATGTGATTAACCAAATCAATAGTTTTGAGACTTCTTTAAGTAATTAGTTACACTTGGTTGGTAATAACTAAAATTATCCATGTATATATAAATCTCATGGTCATAGAAATATAGTAATACCTAGATGCATTTGATGAAGAATTAAGTTTGTCTCCACTCTCATCCACTTTATCACATCAATGTTTGTCCCTTAATCAACATCACTCCCACTAGGTAACTAAGGGATAAGGTCTTATTTTTCTCAATGTAATGATAATCATTAGGAAAAAATCAAGAGAAAAGAAGAGTGTAAATCATGAGGTTCACATCCTCTATTAAAAATTCCACCATCCTCTACAAGTATAGCTACTCATAGTTTAGTGTTCATTGGTCATGAGTTAACTACACACCATATAAAAGTAAATATAACTAATATTACAAAAAAAATTATTGATAAATAATGAAAATTTTAATTTACTTGTGATTAAAAATAAAATGAAAGAATCCCATGATTAAAAAATATTAAAAGGTAAAAATAAAAAAACTAATTAATAAGATCTTGGTGGTATATGTCAGAAGCCAATAGTGATCCTTGATTCCCTACTCTAATCCCCCTGGTGGTTATTCCCTTTCCTCAAAGATTATTCCTCCTTTTATTTTTCTTATTTAGTATGGGAAATTTTTTTAGCCAATCCTTCAAATTCTGAATCAAACACTATCGTGGAAAATATATTTGAGATCCCAAAAATAAATTAATGAAAACTCATCATGGCTTCTAATTCCATGGTTACTATCATTGTGCAAGGAATCACCTCGAATATGATATAAAATTATCTCATTTAAGTATCCAAACTAACTATAACATGGATGAGACTTTTATTTTTATGCTAGTAGAGATTACTATATAATTATTTACTCATCTAGGCCATGGTGTGAGATTTGGGTTGTGGTGTAAAAATCTCAACAATAATAGATTGTATTGCTACCAATTCATAATCCTCCATGATGCAATGGAAAACACCACATCACAACCACGTTTTCCATGCATGATCAACACCATGAAATATTATAAAAACTACCATGATAAGAAAACCGATGTGGTTCTTAGGCATTTCACTACCCCTTACTTATCATTCTCTATAAAGTAATGAGCCACATGAATCACTATGTCGAGACTTTATGATATCTACAACATGATCCCACACATACAGTTCCACATCATGGTGTGAAACAAAAAATTCATTGAATGGTATTTTCTTAATTATCTCCCGGTTGTTTCCACAACATCCTAAAGAACATAAACATTTAGAAAAATATTACACATATATAGCACCCCCATGAAAAATCCTCATGAATGTTTCACTCTGGAGGTGTCATTGAATGAATCCAAAATATGGCATGAATGAACTTACTTCCCATCCTCATAAATACTTAAACCTTGATCCATCCATATAATTTTACTATCATAATGACCCAAGATATATCATCCTGGAACAACAATATCTATGCACTCCAAACACCATGGAATGATACTTCTAAAACATTTATTTCTCTTTATGTAGCATGTGAGACCATGCCAAAGCTTAATTATCACCATGGATTGGACACCATTTTCATAACATTTAGAAGATAATTATATTTAATTCTATATAATATTCCAGTCAGTATTATCTCATACATGAGTTTCATTTTCAAATATGGAATTAGGTGTTTCAATATTCACCCAGACTTCCACAATATCTCTCTAGATATTTAGCCATGACTTCATGGAATTTACTATTTCATAATTCTAGTGATAAAATCATGGTGTGAAAACCCTATCTTGTGTGAAATGTGATGGGTTTGAAGATTCAATTTAAATTAATTTTCGCATGTTTAATTTTTAAACCATGATCCCTGGTTCACTAATCACACATCCAAATTTATTATTTTCCATGACTCACTTGATAAGTGGGAGTGCTTTACCACCCTATAGTGGCCCTCTCCCTATTTTACCACACCCTAGTACCAATGTTATTCTTTCTTGATTCTATCCCACACATGAACTTTATTTTCTATTGATTCCTTATCAGCTAGACTTCTCTTATCCAGTATCCTTGGGTATATTTAAGGACAATTTTTTCATACACTAAAAATATATTTTATCATTTATATTTTTCTTTATCTATTTCCCTTAAATCAACAAAATATATCGATTATTTTTCCCTGATATTAAAAAAATCAAACCAAAACATTAAAAATAATATCTTATATTTCAATCAAAATACAATAAAAAATAGATACAAAATCAATTTATTTATAAAATATGTAAATGAAATTAATTCAATATAAACTAACATGATTTAGTATGAAAGGGGAATGACCTAGGTTTATTTACATTGAATCCTTCATATATTTTGTTTGTTTTTATTAACTCCATTCATTGATTCACTCAATAACATTCATTAAACATCCTCCTCTACTTACGGTTTTGAAAATCGAGTTCACCTTGGAGATCTCCTTATCACACCATATTCCACTTTACCTATAGTAAATAGTTAATATAAATCAAAATTTTTAGCATTTCTCCACCTAAACACCCTCCCCATAATATTTTTTTCATCAACCAACTCCCCCAATCTAATTGTTCATTGGATTAGTTGGGTGAAGGTACGTGAAAAGGATTTGGTAGGGAAACAAATAATGGAGTGGATATATATATATTATTGAATATCATAAAATCAAAATCATCACATTTCAATTTCTCACCATGAAATAAAATAAAAACATTGAAAAAGAAAAAAATAAAAAGGAACACTATTACGTCCCAAGAGATTATTCCTCGGGTTAATTTTCCACTATCATGAATATGGTAGATCACACTAAAAAAATAAAAAAAAAGTGAAAATGGAAAGACGAACATATTCTATAGAAGAATAGAATGAAAAAATTACAATAAAATGAAACAAATTACAATAATGAGAAAGTATAAAGTGATAAGAGGGAAATATTTACATTAATCCTCAAATTGTATTTATAAAAAATTAAAAACACTCTAGAATTAACTTTAGGAACTCTAAATTTCCTATACATGGATATATATATATATATATATGCCTCTAGTGAGTGGTTTTCAGTTCCCATTGTCTCATTCTCTTCTCCCACTTGGATTTATCTCCATGTGGCCTATTTATTATGAAACTACATGATTTGTTTAGGTAATGGATATATATAATAATAGATGATTCCCTCAGTTTATACATAAATTATATGTGGATTTAATTTTCATCGATGAACCTACTGAACATGATTTTATCATTCCTTGTAGATGCATCGTGGATGAGAAAATAGAGTAGCAACATTAGATTCCCAACATAGTCCTACATTGAGGAATGATAATTCATTGTGGAGATTTTTTAATCTCAAGTGTGAGATCCAGATCATGTTGGAGTGTGAAATAAAAATGTTTTATGATATGATGCAACATTGGGTATAATGATAACTGTAATAGAGAAGTTGAGATACCATTGGTTATTGAAGGATCTTTCATTAGAGTTACAATTACTTATCCCAAAAATATGGTATTACAATATCGAGTGCATTATGAAGAGTTCATTAGGTGTGTTGGGTCATGAGGATATATTTATTGGGTTATATGAGATATATTTGATGGAAAGACTCTATTAGAGTGGGGAATTTGGGAATGTTATCTCCCAAAATTACATTTAGGTGTGGCTATTTTCCTGGATAGTTAATGAAATCTAAATTAGAGTGAAAATATCATTAGGCTTGAGAATATGGACGCACTATAATGATGATGTATTGTGAGTGTCTTACATGGGAGTGTATTGGAGGTCTAATGTAGCCTTGGGTGTCTCTAAGAGATGGTTTTTCTAATCTTATGCCTTGTCAAACCCTATAATATACAATATTTGGGATCCAATTTTGATTTCATTTCTCATGGATTCCTTAAGAATCCATTTTTATTTTCATTATCTTTATGGATCACCCAACCTATTCACCTATAGAATAATCAAAAATCACACATCATGGTCTATCCATTTAACTAATTCATAGAATATCAAATCAACCATTCAAATCAATGTTTTATATTTTTTCACATCAAGGTTAAAAATATCCAAAACATTGGAATATATAGCAAATGATATTGTATTTTGAGAATTGAAGGGGTATAAATATTTAATTATAATAATAAAAAATACAAATTTCATATTGAGTCACTTCATCACACTTATATATTTTCACTCATAGGAAAATGAATGTATCAAGAGTCACTTCCATACCAAAGTTCCAAAAGGATTATACTTCATCTCAAGTTAAATCCCTTGTTAAATGAATGTTAAATGGAAATCGTTCTGTTGAATAAAGATTCTAATGTTTAATACCATATTAAATTCATCTCCCTTGATTTTCTCACCCACAATTTATCCATCTCACTAGTCCATGTTCTTGTTTCTCTATATACCGTTCATTGTGTGTTTGGAGGTACTTTACTATTGTTGAAATATGTTTCCTTATCTCCTAAATCTCTCCCTTAAGCTCTTGAGACTGGAAAATTATTTCATCATAAACAATTTCTTCATGCACCATAGATTAATAACCCCCTACATAATAATAATAATATAAATTTTAATAGATCAATCTCAGTTTAACTTAAGAAATTAAAAAAATGAAATAATAAATGAGAAAATGCATCGAGAAAAACACTTGGATCTCCTAGAAAAAAGTGACAAAGTTATTGAAGGCCTATCATGGGTCTTAATTCACTAATAATTTATACACTCCCAGTATAGTATAATAACCGACTAGGGTAATCTCTCAAGGGGGTATTAGTATTAGAATCAGTGGATTTTTTTGTTTCTCTACTTTTAATATTTTTATATTTAAAAAAAATTAATTAGAAAACATGGGTGGTGGGTTTTGTATATTGGTATATAAAACATGAAAATTCAGTCCATTTAAGTTAAAATAACACATTTTAGAAGGAAATGGGCATGGACCTAGGTTCATCTATATATAATTCTTTATATAATTCTTTGTTTATCTTAACTCTATTCATTTATTAGCTCAATATAATTTATTAATCATCATCCTTTACTTATGGTTGTGAAAACCCAGTTCACCTTAGTGATCTTCTTTGTAACACCCTAAGCTTCCACGATACGCTTCTCTTTGAATAATACAGTAGTGTGTGTTGTACGCAACTTCGAGTTCTAACACACACCACAACCAATCAAACTAGCCGTTATGAATAGTAATACCCATTTTTGAAAATTTTATAAATTTTATATTTCAAAATGGACTTCATTTTTGGATTCGGAATATCGAAATTAGCTTAGGGTAAATTTTTGGTATTTTCCTGAAAACTTTCAATTTTTGATGAATAGTAAAAAACACCAAGTAATAGTTTAAAACAGAATTTTTATTTAAATAATTATTTATTTTATTTAAATTTATTTTAGGTAAAAATAGATACATAATACCTATATAATTTCAATGTAATTTATTGTAGTCAGTTTATAATAATTTTAGATATATAAAAATTTTATTTAACTTTTCACCGTCTTTTACAAATCTCCTAGGAGAATTTGCAAATTCACATAAAACTTAATTTTACCACTTCTGTGAGTGGAATTTCTAAAATCCAAGAGACACGGTTAATATCAAGGAGTAAAATTTGGTTCAATAAGATAAAAATAATTTTTGGGGAATAGTAACTTTTTATTTTTATTTACCACGGTTAAATGTAAATAGGGTAATTAAGGGTAAAAATGATATTATTATTACCCTAAAACATGTCCTAATTTTATTTTCTAAGTATAATTCGACCAAAAACAACCTTAGTAATAAAATATGAACCTCTTTGGTCCACTTGGATTAGATTAGGACATTTATTATTATTTAATTCAAAGAAGAGTTAAAAGAGTTAAAATAAAAGTTTAATAACTAAAACATTTTTAATATAGAGTTATAAATAATATAAACTAGATTATAAATATTCATTAGAAAGATAAAAATATTTAATACATAATGGTATTTTATTTAAAAAATTTAGACATTAAATAATTTAATTTATTTATGACACAATGGTGATGCAGTAATTACCTAATTGATGAAATATTAAAATAATTGATTTTATAAATATCCAAATATATGTAATTTGAGACTTTTTATAAATTAAAATAATTTTATAGGTTAATATTACATTTTATTATTGATTAAATGAATTTATTTTGAATTAATAAAGTTTTTAAGACTTTAACAAAAATCAATTATTAAATAGTGTCAAAATTGACATAAAGGAGTATTTAAAACAAATATTGTATTATTAATTTATATTCTATTCATAAATTTCTAAGGTTCAGAAAAATGACTTATATAAGGTTATATATATTAATAATGAACCACTTGGGGTTCTCTTGGGTTGTTATAGTAAGTTTATTAACCATATAATATAAAAATACAAAGAGACATGGTAAATGTTAAACTATTTAACTAAGAGTTAAATATAAATGATAAGATTAATATAGTGACCCAAACCTGTCTAAAATCTATTAATTGAAATTATTTAGACCCATACCCATCTTATCCTCGAAATAAGTCACTTTGGAGCCATTATAAACCGAATATAAATTTATTATAAAATAATATTTCAAGTTTTTCCTAAGGTGCCCCTCACCCCTCTTATAAAAGGGCACTCTCCCTTATCTCTAATTCACACCTTCAAAGCCTTTTGTATCAGCCAAAACCTGACCAAATATTCTCTCAAATTATCTCGATTCAACCTAGAGGTATTAGTTTGATCAAAAATCCAACCTAAGGATCCCTTTTGATCAAATAAAAAGGAAGAACCCGAAGAAGAGGTAATGTTTTCACCACCCTCTTTCAAGTTCCTTTCTTCTTCCACTTCTTCTTTCTTTGTTATTTCCATTATAAAATAATAACTCCAGTATATTCTATATACTGTGATGTTATTATAAATATGTTACAATCATATTCAGTATTCTATCCATCCTTTGAATGACATGTCACCATACGTCCGTATGTACGACTTACCGTCTCCACGTCGTGGTGTAATTGTTATTCAAAACATTATTATTTGGATGGGTATGATAATGATTTGTAATTGAATTAAATAATAAATATAACATTATAATGATTCTGTATATATGATATACCATCCAATTATATAGGACTTTAATATCAAAAGAATGATATTGTCGCTCGTGCGTACGTACGGACTATCGTCTCCACGAACGCGATGAGATTCATTCCCCATCGTATCCATTCAAGAATAATTCTCATTTGATGATTAAAAGTAATGTTTAAGGAATTTTTATCACTCTGTATATGAATAAGATACAACCTATCCATAACAAACATGGCTTACATAACAAAGCATATAAAGGAAAACAAATCAGTTAACACCCGAAACAACGATAATACTAAGATATTATTAACAAAGTAATGTTAAAAGATCATATATGATATCATATTAATGTATATGATTCTTGTATAATTTAATAAAAATTATTTCACCATTATATAGGAGTTTAACCAAACCTCGACCAAGGAAAAGTACAAGGTAAGGGTTAATTTCACAATCTCTTTATTATCCGAGGTTGTTTTTACGTAAGTATCTACTGGGACATCTTTATCATCCACATCCATGTTTCTTAAAAATGTATTTCAAAACATTCTTACTATTTTATAGACTATGGGTTAAAGTCATTTATACCCTTTTTGACTTTTCATAAGATGTTTATAAAGTAATCTTTCCTTTGTTTTCCAAATAAGGTCCTTTTAACCTTTTTAACAGAATTAAGGTAAGAATGTCTTTTTTTAACTTATACGATGGGTGCAACTATTTTACGCCATTATAAAATCATCAAAGCTTCCCTTACAAGATTATAAGAATATTTTCAAAGTAAATGTTTTCTTTTTATAATTATGTGACTTTTAAATGATTTCAAAAAAAGAGATATTTCTCTCAAATAGTTTTGATTTCATCTATGTCAACATCCTTTGATGAATTTTAAGTTTATTTGAAGTTGATTTGTTATGATACAAAAATTCCATATTATATTGAAGGTTTTGTGTTATATTTGACTATGGATGTTTTATTTTTATACCATTCATGTTTTATGGATAAATTTTTGACATTTCGTATGCTAGTTTCAATACGAATGTTTATGTTATGTTTAAACATTTTCATATGAGGAATGAATTGGAATTAGTAAGTGACGGGTGGAGACCGCTATAGCTCCTCGATGCATCGATAGGTCTCATGAGACAAACTAGTGTCTTGCCACAAGTCCTTGAAAAAAACTTATTTGTATTCTTGGCACAAGGCCTTGACTATGTGGTTATGATAGTCTGGCATTATGCATTCCATTTTTATGAAAGTGGTTATTGATATTGCATGTGATTATTATACTAGTAGAATATCCATGTGAATAAGTAAATTACATTATTTCATTTTATCTTTTCCATATTATGCTGAAGTTAAAGTCTAAAAGGCTTTTTTTAGTTATACATTGCCTTAAATGTTTATGTTTATTTATGAAAGTTTTTGCTATATTGTTATCCTTACTGAGCATCTGAGTTCACACCTTTCAATGTTTTATTTTTCCCAGGATGTGAAGAAGTATTTTATAAATAACCTAAAGGGATAGTATGAGGGGATATGAAGACAAGATGTTGTTGTAGTTTTTTCACTTTATGATGTAATGTAAGACTTATGAATATATCAAGTGTTTCCAAGGCTACTAAACTAATCAGTCTTTCGAGACTTGATCTTTTGTGATCATGAAAATATTATGTAATAATGCACCAAATCTGGGTAACTGGGGTCAGGGCGTTACAGTTGGTATCAGAGGAAGTTTAGTACAAACCTTGTAAGCTAGATTTAGATAATCTCTGATTAGAGAATATAGCCCTAAGATAGACTTTGAGGATTAATATAGAATAACTTCATAGAATTTTGGTATTGTAGAGATTTTTTGAGTTTTTCGAGCAATACATCCCTATCTGGATACGAGCAGGTAGAGGCAGCTCTGGCACATATGTACCTAGGGGTAAAACCCGAAATCACCTCTTTGAGCTAGACTCAAACGGGAACTGGTGCATGACAACGGGCCTTGCTGCACTCTTGGTTACGACACTCCCAGGGGATATGCTAGGGATAATTCTAATTTGATTTACAAACCATCATGAAGGGTTTATGAGTATATAATTCCTCAAATAAAACATTTTTATGATTATGGATTATATCCATAAACTGTTCAATTTATGTTAAGTGTTTTACAAGTTTGGATTTATGTATTGCGATTCATAAACTAATCTAGTGTATGCCATTGTTTCAAAATGGATTCTATTGGAAGGAATGTAAATCTTATCAATGCATTCACTCCATGTAGGGATTTCCCTTCTTCTCAAGATAATTATAGTGGATCTGGTGATATAATTGGTGCTGATCATCTTATCACCATACTGGGACAACTCACTCAGGTTATGAATAATAACCTTACCCGTATAGAGCACCCTGATCCGCAGCGTGGAGGATCAATGTTAGATCGCTTCATTATGCAACAACCAACAACACTCAATGGGGGTACAAATCCACTAGTAGCTGAGAAATGGATAAATTCCTTAGAGAAAATATTCCACGCCTTGGGGAGTAGCAAAATGGAAAACGTTTTCATGGCAGTTTACCACCTCACTGGAGATGCTGATCAATGGTGGTCATTGATTCAAAACATGAAGGAAGATGACGAAGTATCAAATATGGAATGGAGAGAGTTTAAATATATTTTCTTAGAAAAAAAACTATCCTCATTACCATCAAGCAGATATGGAAAGACAATTTCTGAGTCTGAGGCAAATGGAGGATGAGAATGTTGCAAAGTATGAGTCTAACTTTACAAGGTTATCAAGGCATTCTGTTGATTATATATGTAACCCAAGAAGTAAGATTGATTGTTTCTTTGATGGGTTAAAACCTTTTCTCCGTCGAGCATTAGTCTCACAATCCTTCTCGTCGTACGAAGATATTGTCTCATGTGCTATCAAGATAGAAACATAATTCTCTAAGTCTTATAACATTAAAGCAAAGCAAGAGAAGAAGAGATCTGCTGATCACTTTGGAAATGGAAATAAGGGGAATAAGGGAAAAGTTTAATATCCATCCTATAGTAAATGTGGGGAGAAACACCTAGGTACATGATTGAAAGGAATAAGAGTCTGTTACAAGTGTGGTGAAAAAGGCCACCAAGCTCGTGATTTCAAGGGGAAGAAAGAAGCTACCGATGTTCAATGCTAAGAATGCAGGGATATGGGACATTATTCAAATGAATGTCCTAAGAGTTAGGGAAACTTACCTCAGAAAAGGCCAAGGGATCAAGTCCATGCTTATTCTATCACTACTTCTGAGCTAGAAGATCCGAAAGACGTGGTGGCAGGTAATTTAATGGTTTCTTCAAGTTTAGAAAATATATAATTTGATTCTGGATCATCTCATTGTTTCATATCTTCCTAGTTTGGTAAGAAAATTAGATATTTCGAATTTGATTTAACAAGGTATTTTTCAGTTAAAACTCCTAAGGGAAGTATCATTGCTACAAAGTTCTGTGAATCAGTTCCCATTAGATCATATAAATGTTCTTTATCTAGTGATCTCATCATCATACCTATGATTTAGTTTGATATAATCCTCAGTATGGATTGGATCTCGGATGAGATGTGGAGATTTATTATAAGAAGAAGGAGGTTATAATTTTTGATGATGATGATAAGGAACACCTTATCTTTAGAGAATAATCATCACCACCTAATTCTTATCTAGATCCACCCCCAGTAGCTCAACTAAATTCAATTATTGGTGAGGAAGAGAATGAAATGACTGTGGGTGAGTAAAGTAATGTTCAAATAGAGTATTTACCTATTGTGAGAGAATATGTTGATGTGTTTCCAGAAGATTTACCTGAACATCCTCCAGAATGAGAAATTGAGTTGTCCATTGATTTAATTCCTGGATCAAGGCCCATATCGAAGACCCCTTATAGAATGGCCACTGTGGAATTAGTGAAACTAAGGAAACAACTAGAGGAATTGAGTAATAAGGGATTTATTCTCCGTAGTGTTTCTCCATGGGGATCCCATGTCCTTTTTGTTAATAAGAAATATGGATCTATGAGGTTATGTATTGACTACAGGGAGATCAATGCTATAACAATAAAGAACAAGTATCCCCTACCCCGCATTGATGATTTATTTGACCAACTACATGGAGCTCAATAATTTTCAAAGATTGACCTTCGATCTGGATACCATCAGTTGTGTGTGAATAAGGAAGAAATTTCGAAGACAACATTTCGAACCAGGTACGAGCATTAAGAGTTTACAGTAATACCTTTTGGGCTGACTAATGCACCCTCTATTTTCATGGATATAATGAACAGAGTTTTCAAGGAATATCTTGATGACTTTGTTGTGGTATTTATTGATGATATCTTGGTATACTCCAAAATCTATGAAGATCATGAAAATCACTTGCGCATTATATTGAAGACTCTGAGAAGACATGAATTATATGGGAAGTTTAGCAAGTGTGAATTCTGGCTTCAGGAGATTTCTTTTCTTGGCCATATTGTCTCTAAGGATGGAATCTCTATTGATACTTCTAAGACAAGAGCAATCCAAGAATGGCCAGCACTGACGAGTATAACTGAGGTACGTAGTTTTATTGGTTTAGCAGGTTATTATCGACGTTTCGTCAATAATTTTGCCCGATTGGCTAACCCATTAACGAAGCTCACACGTAAAGGGGTTAAATTTTTTTAGACAAAATAGTGTGAAGAATGTTTCAAAGAACTGAAGAAAATATTAGTAAATGCTCCTATATTGACTCTACCATTGGGGAATGATGGGTTTGTTATTTATAGTGATGCATCGAAGAAAGGACTTGGTTGTGTCCTTATGCATTTTGATAGGGTTATTGCCTATGCATCACGACAGCTGAAAATTCATGAGCAAAACTATCCTACTCATGATCTTGAGTTAACAGCTGCAATATTTGCTTTGAATATTTGGAGACACTATCTCTATGGTGAGAAATGTGAGATTTATACTGATCACAAGAGTTTGAAGTGTATTTTCTCACAGAAAGAACACAACATGAGGCAAAGGAGATGGCTTGAACTACTCAAAGATTATGATTGCGCGATACAATACCACTTGGGGAAGGAAAATAAGGTGGAAGATTATTTGAGCAGAAAGGATCATGGAGTTTTGAACAAAATGAGAGTTGAAAGGGATCCAATTTTCATGGATCTATTAAAGTTGGATATGGGAATAACCATGGAAGGTGAAACATCGATACTTTTTGAAATGGTTTCCAAACCATCTTTACTATAAAGGATTAAGAGTTCTCAGACCGATGATGAAGAATTTCAAAAGAAGATTAAAGTTGTGAATGATGGGAGATTGATTGACTTTGTGTATGAAGATGGAATTTTGAAATTTGGGAAGAGACTTTGTGTTCCTGATATATATGATCTAAAAATGGAATTGTTGGATGATGATTATAGTTACAATTTCTATATACACCATGGGAGCACCAAAGTGTATATAGATTTGAAGGAACATTTTTAGTGGGACAACATGAAGAGGTAGATTGCTGATTTTGTGTCAAGATGTATGGTTTGTCAACAAGTGAAAGCTGGAAGGCAACAGCCTGGAGGAGTCATGTAACCTCTTCATATACTTGAGTGGAAATGGGATAATATTACAATGAACTTTGTCATGGGACTACCAAAGACTCCTAGAAGGAATGATGCAATATGAGTCATTGTTGACCTTCTTACCAAGTTAGCACATTTTATTTCTATAAGAGAAGATTTACCACTTGAACGTCTAGCAAGACTGTATAAAAAATGAAGTTGTAAGACTTAATGGAGTACCACTATCAATTTTTTCTGATCATGATCCACATTTTACATCAAGATTCTGGAAGAGTCTTCATAAGGCCTTGGATACTGATCTTCATTTGAGAATTGCTTACCGGCCCCAAACTAATGGATAATCAGAACGAATTATTCAAACCTTAAAATACATGTTGAGATCTTACTCACCTGACTTTCAGGATATGTGGGATCAATATTTACCTCTGGTGGAATTTTCCTATAACAATAGATTCCATTCAAGTATTCGGATGGCACCATATGAAGCGTTATACAGAAAGAGATGTCGCACACCAACCTGTTGGGATGACGTTGGTGAAAGAAAACTCGTAGGCCTAGAACTGGTGGAGGAAATGATGGAAAAGGTAAAGGTAATTCAAAACCACATCAAAGAAACTCAAAGTAGGTAGAAGAGCTATGCTGATAATCGAAAAAAGGATTTGTAATTTCAGGTAGGAGATCATGTTTTCTTGAAGGTATCTCCATGGAAGGGAGTTATATGTTTCAGTAAGAAAGGTAAATTGTGTCCCAGGTACATCGGACCTTTCAAAATTCTATAATGAATTGGGGATGTGGCTTATCATTTGGAAATGCCTCCAAATCTCTCCAAAGTTCACAATGTGTTCCACGTATCACTATTGAGAAAATACATTCCTGACTCAACACATGTACTCACATATGAGGAATTAGAACTGGAACCCGATCTGTCTTATTGGAAAGAGCTTTTCAATATTCTTGATACAAGATAACAAGTTCTGAGAAACTGGATGACTCGTCTGGTAAAAGTTCTATGGAGAAACCATAAGATGGAAGAGACAACGTGGGAACCCGAGGAACTTATGATGAAGAACCACCTGAGTCTTTTTTATGCAGTAATATTCTAGAATTTTTTAGGTCAAAATTATTTTAAGGAGGGGAGAATTTAATAACCCAAGCTTCCACGGTATGCTTCTCTTTGAATAATATAGCAACATGTGTTGTATGCAACTTCGAGTTCTAACACACACTACAACCAATCAAACTAGAAGTTACGAATAGTAATACCCACTTTTTGAAATTTTATAAATTTTATATTTCAAAATGGACTTCATTTTTGGATTTTGAATATCAAAATTAGCTTAGGGTACTTTTTTGGTATTTTTCTGAAAACTTTAAATTTTTGATGAATAGTGAAAAACACTGAGTCATGGTTTAAAACCAAATTTTTATTTAAATAATTATTTATTTTATTTAAATTTATTTTAGGTCAAAATAGATACATAATACCTATATAAGTTCAATGTAATTCATTGGAGTCAGTTTATAATAATTTTAGATATATATAAAAATTTTATTGAAATTTTCACCGTCTTTTACCCATTTCCTTGGAGAATTTGTAAATTCACATAAAACTTAATTTTACCACTTCTGTGAGTGGAATTTAGAAAATCTTAGAGAAACGATTAATATCAAGGAGTAAAATGTGGTTCAATAAGATAAAATTAATTTTTGATGAATAGTAACTTTTTTACTTTTATTTACAATGGTTAAATGTAAATAGGGAAATTAAGGGTAAAAATGATATTATTATTACCCTAACACATTTCCTAATTCTATTGGATAAATATAATTCGTCCAAAAACAATCTTAGGAATAAAATATGAACCACTTTGATCCACTTGGATTAGATTAGTAAATTTATTATTATTTAATTCAAAGAAGAGTTAAAAGAGTTAAAATAAAAGTTTAATAACTAAAACATTTTTAATATAGGGTTATATATAATATAAATTCGTTTATAAATATTCATTAGAAAGATAAAAATATTTACTACATAATGGTATTTTATTTTTAATTTTTATACATTAAATAATTTAATTTATTTATGACACAATGGTGATGCAGTAATTACCTAATTAATGAAATATTAAAATAATTGATATTATAAATATCCAAATATATGAAATTTGAGACTTTTTATGAATTAAACTAATTTTATAGGTTAATATTACATGTTAGTATTGATTAAATGAATTTATTTTGAATTAATAAAGTTGTTAAGACTTTAACAAAAATCAATTATTAAATAGTGTCAAAATTGACATAAAGGAGTATTTAAAACAAATATTATATTATTAATTGATATTCTTTTCCTAAAAATATAATGTTAGGCCAAATTACTTAAATAAGGTTTTATATATTAATAATGAACCACTTGGGGTTCTCTTGGCTTGTTATAGTAAGTTTATTAACCATATAATATAAAAATACAAAGAGACATGGTAAATGTTAAACTATTTAACTAAGAGTTAAATATAAATGATAAGGTTAATATAGTGACCCAAACCTATCTAAAATCTATTGGTTTAAAGTATTTAGACCCATACCCACCTTATCCTCTAAATAAGTCACTTTGGATCCATTATAAATCAAATATGAATTTATTATAAAATAATATTTTAAGTTTTTCCTATGGTGCCTCTCACCCCTCTTATAAAAGGGAACTCCCTCTTCTCTCTAATTCACACCTTCAAAGCCTTTTGGATCGGCCAAAACCTTCCCAAATATTCTCTCAACTCTCCTAAATTCAACCTAGAGGCATTATTTTGATCATAAATCCAACCTAATGAGCCCTTTTGATCAAATCAAAAGGAAGAACCCGAAGAAGAGGTAATGTTTTCACCGCCCTCTTTCAAGTTCCTTTCTTCTTCCACTTCTTATTCCTTTGTTATTTACATTATAAAATAATAAATCCGGTATCTTCTATATACTGTGATGTTATTATAAATATGGTACAACCATATTCAGTATTCTATCCATCCTTTGAATGACATGTCACCATACGTGCGTACATACGGCTTACCGTCTCCATGTCGTGGTGTAATTGTTATTCAAAACATTATTATTTGGATGGGTATGATAATGATGTGTAATTGAAGTAAATAATAAACATAATATTATAATTATTCTTTATATATGATATAACATCCAATTATATACGACTTTAATATCAAAAGAATCATATTGTTGCTCGTGCGTACGTACGAACTACCATCTCCACAAACGCGATGTGATTCATTCCCCATCGTATACATTCAAGACTAATTCTCATTTTATGATTAAAATTAATGTTTAATGACTTGATATCATTCTGTATATGAATAATATACAACCTATCCATAACAAAAACGTCTTATGTAACAAATCATATAAAGGAAAACGAATCAGTTAACACCTGAAACAACGATAATACTAAGATATTATTAACAAAGCAATGTTAAAAGATCATATATGATATCATATTAATGTATATGATTCTTGTATAATTTAATCACAATTATTTCACCATTATACAGGAGTTTAACCAACCCTCGACCAAGGAAAAGTACAAGGTAAGGGTTAATTTCACAATCTCTTTATTATCTGAGGTTGTTTTTACATAAGTATCTACTGGGACATCGTTATCATCCACATCCATGTTTCTTTAAAATGTATTTCAAAACATTATTAATATTTTATAGACTATGGTTTAAAGTCATTTATACATTTTTTGACTTTTCATAAGATGTTTATAAAGGAATCTTTCCTTCGTTTTCCAAATAAGGTCCTTTAACCTTTTCCACAGAATTAAGGTAAGAATGTATTTTTTTAACTTATACGTCAGGTGCGACTATTTTACGCCGTTATAAAATCGTCGAAGCTTCCCTTACAAGCTTATAATAATATTTTCAAAGTAAAATTTTCCTTTTATAATTATGTTTCTTTTAAATGATTTCAAAAAAGAGATATTTCTCTCAAATAGTTTTGATTTCATCTATGTCAACATACTTTGATGGATTTTAAGTTTATTTGAAGTTGATTTATTATGATACAAAACTTCCATATTGTATTGAAGTTTTTGTGATATTTTTTACTATTGATGTTTTATTTTTATACCATTCATGGTTTATGGATCAATTGTTGACATTTCATATGCTAGTTTCAATACGAATGTTTATGTTATGTTTAAACCTTTTCATATGAGGAATGCATTGGACATAGTAAGTGACTGGTGGAGTACGATATAGCTCCTCAATTAATCGGTAGGTCTCATGAGACAAACTAGTGTCTTGGCATAAGGCCTTCACAAAAAGTTATTTGTAGTCTTGGCACAAGGCCTTGACTATGTGGTTATGATAGTCTGGCATTATGCATTTCATTATTATGAAAGTGGTTATTTATATTGCATGTGATTATTCGACTAGTAGAATATTCATTTGAATAAGTAAATGGAATTATTTCATTTTATCTTTTCCATATTATGCTGAATTTCAAGTTTAAAAGGCTTTTGTTTTAGTTATACATTGCCTTAAATGTTTATGTTTATTTATGAAAGTTTCTGCTATATTGTTATCCTTACTAAGCATCTAAGCTCACCCCTTTCAATGTTTTATTTTTTCGAGGATGTGAAGAAGTATTTTATGAATGAAATACAAGGATAATATGAGGGGATATGAAGACAAGATTTTGTTGTAGTTTTTTCACTTTATGATGTAATGTAAGACTTATGAATATATCTAGTGTTTCCAAGTCTACTAAACTAAACAGTCTTTTGAGACTTGATCTTTTGTGATCATGCCAATATTATGTAATAATGCACTGACTCTGGGTAACTGGGGTTGGGGCATTACATCCTTGGCACACCAGTTTTCAATTCCCCCACATTGAAGAATTAATGGAAAAACACACTCTTAACTTTCCACCACCTCAACACCCAACCCCATCATATTTTGTTCAACACTCAACTCTCCCAATCCCATCGTACAATAGAGAAGTTGAGTGAAGGGGGTGAAAAGTATTTGGAAAAGGGTTAAATGAGTGTATTAATACATAGACATTATTGGATATCTCAAAACCGAACTTCTCACATCCAATAATCTCACAATGAAATAAAATCCAACTAGAGTAAATGAAGAAAAGTATTGTGTCACCATTTCCCCCCCATAATATATTCCCTAGGTAATTTATCCACCAACATGGAGATTAGAGACCACATGAAAAAATGAAATGGAATAAGGAAACTCATAAATAGTATGAATCTAAAATAAATGAAGTGAAGTTACTATAGAATAAAACTAATTACAAGAATGAGGAAGAGGGAAGTGGGAATAAATATATAGTTATAGTTGTCCCCATCATGTATTTATAACAAACTAAGAATAATATAGAATTATTTTTGGGAACAATAAATGTCCTCTAAATTATTTCCTTATCTCTATGTCTTAGGTGAGCGAGTTCTAGTTCCCATGATCACATTCAATTCTGTAAATTGGATCTATATCTATTTTACTTCTCATTATGAAACTACCCAATTTAGTTAATAAAAAGTTATAGAGAATTCAAGGAACCCCCCTCGAGTAATACATGAACACCACATGGATTTAATTTTCATCAATAACCCTAGTGAACTCAGGTTTCTCATTTCTTGTATATACATTGTGATATATTTTCTATAAATAAATAGAGTGGGAATATCTACTTCCAAAAAATTCACATGCTATGGTTTGATAGTACATTGGGGAAAGTTCATAATATAAAGTGTGAGATGGATACTATATTTAAGTGTGAATGGATGATGCAGTGGAGTGATGAATAATTGGTGAAAATGGTAGTTATTCTAGTGAATTTAAGATGTCATTGGGTTTCAAAAGATCTTGTGTTAAAGAGCTGGTTATCCATTCCTAAAATAGGTCATCACAACACTGAGTGAATTTTGATGAATTTTTAAGGTGTGTTAGGTCACGAGGATATGTTGATTGAGAGATGAAATATACATTACATGGTGAGACTCTTTTGGATTGGTAAATCTATGTGCTCTAGCTCCCAGGATTATGTTAAGGTATAGATATTTCCCTAGCTAGTTAACTCAATTTACATTGGAGAGCGATGTATCCTTGGGATCAATCACATGGGATCATTTTCATACTAATGTATTGTGAGGGTATTGACCGCATTGTCATGACACGTCAAATTGATTATGTTTTTAAGGTTGATTTATAGTCTACGGTAGACCCTAGGTCATCTCTCAAGGAGCATTGGTAGGTTTAGAGTGTGTATTTTTAATAAAAATGACTAAGAGAGGGGGTGGTTTTGAAAAGAGTTTAAAACAATGACTTAGTTGAAATAGCTTAAAAGTTGAGTGACCTAGTGGATTTTAAAAAATATGAGATAAAAGGGTCAATTTGATTTCACTACACACATATCAAGTTCATTGTTCATAGAGATTCATCTTAGGTTTAGAGTAATTCTTTGGTTGGAGTTAATTAGAATCCCGATTAATTCCTAAGCTTTTATTTCAATGCATTAAGGACCAAACCTTGACGTAACAATCATATTGTCAATTTCCAGTACTTATGCATGGAATAAGAGCTTCCAAAGCATATTTAAATCTCAATAAGGTGGGTATGAAAAAGATTCTTGTGATGTCCAATCGGAACAACACAAGTCACGCACTCAAAACCTCACACCGATCGGTTAGAAATTAAGAGCATAACACTCACATGCATCAAATAAAGCATTCAAATATGAAATAAAATAAGATACATGGAATGAAATGTTTAAACACCCAAATTACTCCAAACCAGTAGCTAGTGTATGCATCGTAACTCCCTTGACATGTGTGTAGCTCCCTCACAACAAACACCCAACTTTTAGCTCGACATCGGGTGGAGGAGGAAGCTCGAGTTGAACTCCTTCTTCATTGTTGATCCCCCTATGAGGATAGGGGACTCCAGAACTTCTTGGATGGTGAGAGAAATCCTTTGGGTCTCCAAAATGGCAGAGTGTGGCTCCTGGTTCGAACTTGCAAATGGGGTTCCCTTGGTGCCCTTTTATAGAAAAAATGGAAGGTGGTTTTAGGCACACAGATTTCATTAATCCACTTGTACCACATGTTTCGGTCTTCAGAAAGCCTTATCTCTCTTTAGAGAAAATATAAAAGTTGTATCCCTTCCTCTTTAATGTCTCCACCGAAATTTTGGAACCATTTGGAAAACTACATCTCAAGATATTGATAAAATACAGAACACCACATTTGACTTGGTCCAAATTCGGTGTCTTGGACAGATCAGTTCGTATGGGCCCTATGGAAGCCGAATAAAGATTGGTTTCCTTAATAGGAAATGTATCCTATTAAATTTTGGACAGGACCACAAAATTTCAGCCCATTTGGATGCACGGATTTTGTGTAATATGCAAAACAGTGGACAGATGTACATGGATCCATGCAATTTTGGCCCATTTTTCTTCCACTTCATCAAAGGCCCTCCAAATCACCTCCGCCTACATTGAAATAATAAAAACAAGTAACATTGCCCATTATAATTCTGATTAAAATTAATTAAATGATTTAAACATAAAGTTAAATTTATTATTATATTATGAATATTCATTACAAAACTAGTTTAAAACAGCGGTGTAAGGGTGGAATAAAACAGTGAATCGTGGTACGATCACACCCCCACACCTAAACATTTGCACTCCTGGGAAAAGTCACATATCCAAATACAATGATTAATATATATATATATATATATCCAACATCCTGAAGATTTATCATTTGAGTAAATTTTATTTAAAGTAAAGTGATCAATGCACGAACCACACCAAAGAGTTCTTTCTAGTGAAAATTGAAAAAGATGTCTCATAAATCATATCATAGAAAAATTAAATAAGATTCACGATACCCAATTGAGAAAGGAATTCATAAGTAAACCATGACACTAACTCTCCATGTGTGTGTGTGAAAACCATTCCATGCTATTCTTTCCACTTGCTATCCAATAAATATATGTTATTTTAACATTTTTCAGCTTAAATGATTTTGTCACTGAACCTGTCCTACATCCTTTGCAATCATATTTAAAGACCCACTCACTTAAGAATTTCCAGAAGTCAAACCATAAGCTCCCGACCTAGATATCCCTATATGTTTCACATTTCATCACTCCCCTTATTTATTATATTTTTTTCGAAGTTACAATTGGAAAAAATATCACACTCATCTCTCAAACCTTGTTTGATCTCTTCACGACACTAATTGAAATAGTTATAACAAGATCAAAGGTTGAGGATGAGTGGTTTTTGACCTGCCCAAGACACAACAATTTTTTTTGAGGGCGTACAACAGTCGGACATTAGGTACACATGCATAGGTCAATCTGGTACTGTAATGAAACAGATCAGATAAGGAATGAACGTATAGAAATATCATTTCAAGATGAAAAATATTAACCCAACATATATTTACCTTATATTAAGTAATAAATTTTCACACTTTTTGGTTTGGTGCAAAAATGTATGGAGATATTAGTGACACAGTTTTCCCAAAACTACTCACACAAGGGGCATCAATCATCTCAAATATTTCACAGTGATACAACCATTTATATCATTGACATAAAAACAATTCACTAAAAAAATCACTCCTTGATGGTAAATTCATACAAATATTCTTTTTAGCCTTCGTTATGGTATTTTTACTTTCCCCACTTTATGGTCGCCAAATCATGGAACTTCGAAATTGTTGATGGGGAAAAATGAAAATACCATAAGGAAGGCCAAAAAGAGAAAACAAAAGGAGAAAATGATGAAAATTACTAACTAACCCAGGAATGTACCCATCCCCCCACACTTGGAGTATGCAGTGTCCTCACTATAGTAAAAGAGAATGTGGGAAGGAAGGATAAAACCTGGTGGATGTCATTCATAGTTTTCTTCTTGAACTTGGAGTTCCTCCATCAGAGACTCCAGAATGGATTCATGAAAGTACTTCAGCCGCTGCCCATTGACAGTGAATGTTTGATTGGTTTCTTCATTTTGAACCTAGACAACACCAACTGGAGAGACTTTAGTAACAATGTATGGTCCAAACCAGCTGGAATGAAGCTTATCAGGATGCAATTTCAGCGTTGCATTGTATAGGAGGACCTTCTTCCCAATATGGAACTGAAGATGAAGGATAAGATGGTCATGGGCAGCCTTGGTTATCTTCTTATAAATCCTTGAGTTTTCATATGCATCTCTTCTCATTTACTCTAGCTCCGGAATCTGCAACTTCCTTTGAGAACCTGCACCAGAATGATTATAATTACATTGTTTGATGGCCCGGTAGGCCCGGTGCTCAATCTCAATAGGGAGGTGACAACTCTTCCCAAACACAAGACGATAGGGTGACATTCCAATGGGAGTTTTGAAAGTAGTACGGTAGGCCCACAACGAATCATCAAGTCTAAGACTCCAATCTTTCCTATTGGGTTGAACCGTTTTTTCAAGAATTCATTTTACCTCTCTATTTGACACCTCAGCTTGACCATTAGTCTGTGGGTGATACGCAGTAGATACTCGATGACTGACCCCATACCGATGCAAAAGTGATTGCATTGTTCGGTTGCAAAAATGAGAACCCTGGTCACTGATGATGAACCTAGGTAATCCAAACCTACAAGAGATCTGAGTTCTCAAAAATTCTACAACTGTTTTGGAATCATCTGTCCTTGTGGGTCGTGCCTCTAACCATTTTGATACGTAATCAACGGCCAAAAGAATGTACAAGTTTCCAAAAGAATTGGGAAATGGCCCCATAAAGTCAATGCCCCAAACATCAAAAATGTCATGAAAGAGAAAGGGTTGTTGTGTATTTCATTCCTTTTAGAGACATTCCCCATTCTTTGACAATGAGGACAAGATTTACAAAATTCATGGGCATCCCGAAAAAGTGTTATCCAAAAGAGACCAGAATCAAGAACTTTGCGAGCAGTCCGTTGGGGACCAAAGTGCCCCCCACAAGAAAGAGTGTGGCAAAATCTAAGGACAGACTGAAACTCGATATCGGGAACACAACGCCTAAGGACCTGATCGCTACATGTTCACCAAAGGTAGGGGTCATCCCAAATTTACAAACGAGACTCATGTTTTAGACGACTGGATTGGTTTTTGTTGAAATCAGTAGGAATGCAAGATGCTACCAAATAATTTACAATTTCAGCATACCAGGGAATAACATCTTGCACTTTGTACATTTTCTCATCAGGAAACATGTCATTAATGGGAATACAGGGGGATGAGACAATGTCTGAGGATGGGGGGATCCTACTGATACGGTCTGCCACCTCATTCTCTACTCCTTTTTTATCTCTAATTTCTAGATTGATTTCCTGAAGGAGGAGCATCCAACGAATGAGAAGTGGTTTGGCTTCAGGTTTCTTTAGGAGATACCGGAGGGCTGCATGGTCTGAGAACACAATTAATTTGGACCCTAAAAGGTATGACCGGAATTTATCCAAGGAAAACACAATGGAAAGAAATTATTTTTAAGTGGTGGTGTAGTTTTCTTGGGCAGGGTCCAAAGTACGTGAGGCATATGCTATGACATGTGGAGCTCGGTCGACCCTTTGTGACAAGACTGCCCTAACTGCATAGTTAGATGTGTCACACATGAGCTCAAATGGTAAATCCCACTGAGGTGGTTGGATTACCTAGGGTGATATGAGACTCCATTTTAATTTATTAAAATCTTCTTCACATTCTTTATCAAAAACAAAATCTTTTTCTTTTTGGAGTAAGCGGGATAGGGGAAGTGCAATCTTACTAAAATCACGAATGAAACGATGGTAAAATCCAGCATGACCTAGGAAAGACCGCACATCACGTACATTTTTAGGGAATGGTATGGAAGAAATGACATCCACTTTCGATTTATCTACTTGGATACCATCCCCAGAAATGACATGTCCCAAAACTATACCTTGTTGCACCATGAAATGACGTTTCTCATAATTTAATACAAGATTCTTTTCAATACAGCGACGTAGGATTGAACCAAGACTAATTAAACATTCATCAAAAGAGGATCCATAAATAGTAAAATCATCCATGAAAACTTCCATGCAATTCTCCAGGTAATCCGAAAAAATACTAACCATGCATCATTGGAAAGTACCCAGAGCATTGCATTGACCAAATGGCATCCTTCTATAGGAAAATGTGCCAAATGGGCAAGTGAAGGTTGTCTTTTCCTGATCCTCGGGGGAAATATGGATATGAAAGTATCTAGAATACCCATCAAGAAAACAGTAATGGGACTTCCCCACTGGCCTCTCTAGCATTTGGTCAATGAATGGCAATGGGAAATGGTCCTTCTTAGTGTGTTGGTTTAGTCGGCGAAAATCTATACAGACACTCCAACTATTCTGCACATGATTTGGAACCATTTCATTGTTTTCATTTTCAATTACCGTTAGGCCAGTTTATTTAGGAACTACTTGAATGGGACTGACCCATTGGCTGTCAGAGATGGGGTAAATGATTCCAGCAGCCAATAATTTTGTTACTTCCTTTTTAACTACTTCTAATAGGTTTGGGTTCAGTCGACGTTGTGCCTGCCTCACTGGTTTAGCCTCATCAGTTAATAAAATATGATGTGTACAAATTGATGGGCTAATACCATGAATGTATGCAAGTTTCCATCCCAATGCTTGTTTATGATCCCTCAAAAATTCAACCAGTCGCAATTCATGCTCAGGAGGGAGTGAACTAGCAATGATGACAGGCAACTTGTTTCCATTCTCAAGATATGAATATTTTAAATCTTGAGGCAGATGCTTTAGTTCTAATTCAGGTGGATTTTGGATTGATGGGAGTGTGTGTGAAAGTGAGAGGCCACTAATCTCATCTAACTGCTCAATGGTATCATCCTCAGATGAGGAATTAGATTTTACAAGTGTAGAAGTATCATCAATGGTCATGTGATCCTCCGTGTTCAAGAAATTATCAATTAATAAACACGCATGACACTTTTCTAGACCACTACAACAATCAACACATGATTAATTTCCAAGAATTTCAATCAAAGAGGAAAATTCAGAAAGGGGATCAGGGGAAACAAATGAAGTGATTTTAGGGGAAGGGAGTACATCAATTGAATTTACTGAGAGAGTGGAATGTTCTTCTGAGGGGTGATTCATGACATCAAGGATGTTGAAATGGACTATATCACCACCAAATTCCATAGATAATGTACCATTATGGACATTAATTATGGATTTGGAAGTTTTCAAGAAAGGTCTCCCCAATATAATTGGGGCATGTCCATTCATCCTATCTTCTTCCATTTTTAGCACATAAAAATCAGTAGGAAATATTAAATTTTGAACCCTCACAAGAATATCCTCTAACACACCAGAAGGGTGTTCCGTAATCCGATTTTCTAGCTGAACAACTATTCCTATGGGCTTTAGTTCACCGACTTGCAAAGAAGAGTAAATGGAGTGAGGAATCACATTAATAGAAGCACACAAATCAATCATAACATTGGAGAAAGAATACTCCCCTATGGTGCACGAAATCGAGAATCTTCCAGGATTGTTGCACTTGGTGGGAAGTGATGGTTGTATCAATGCTGAGATGTTCCTCCCCAGGCTCACCTTCTCATCACCTCTAAGTCACTTTCAGTGGGTACACATCTCCTTCATAAACTTAGCATAATGTGGAATTTTCTTCACGACATCAATCAATGGAATGTTAACCTGCACTTTTTTGAAAGTCTCCAAGATTTCTTTATCAAGTTCAGTTTCCTTTTGTTTCTTTGGTTGGGTGGATCTTTGGGGAAATGGAAGAGGAATGCTTGGGCTTGGTAACTCATCAATAGACACACTCTTTCCTTTGGTAGGACTTCTCTCAAGACAAGGTTCCACCTCATTTGAACCTTTTTCAGTGGTTGGGATGGTTGTTTCCTTAGGAGGGGATGACTCTAATGGAGGTGTTATTTGGATTTTAAGTTGAGTTCCACTCCTAAGGGTGATGGAACTAACATTTCCCTTATCCCTAGGGTTGACAAGTGGTTGAGATGGTTGTTTACCAGACCCATGGATTTGGATTTCACCCACTGAGTTAGCTAGTTGGTCTAATTGGGTTTTGAGGTCTTGTATGGCTTCTTGGGTTGTTTGTTGGAACTGGAGATTATTGGAAGCCATTTGTTTCATCATATCTTCTAGGATAGGCTCAGGTTTTGGAGGGGGTTGTTGGAAAGACCTTTGGGGTGGTTGAAAATTTCTGGGTGGTGGTGGTTGATGACTACTTTTCCCTGGTTGGTTCCATGGTTGATGAGGCTGGTTTGAATACCCCCCTTTCCTATAGGTTTGGTTGTCTTTCCACCCAGGGTTGGATGTATAGTAAGGTTCTTGCCTAATGGGTTGGTTATAGGGGTGTCCTGGGAATATTACCTCACAACTCTCAGAAGTTTCTCTCAATTGGGGGCATTGGTCAGAATAGTGGGTATCAGAAGAGCATATACCACAATTTATGGGAGGAATAGATTGGAATTTTCCTTGGGAAAGAGCAAGTTGTCATAGAAGGGTACTCACCTCTTCAAACTTTGTGTCCACCTTCTTCTCGAATTCAGTACTTTTCACCTCATGGACACCTCGAAAGGGTACACTCGAACTTGAACTGAATTGTTGAGTGTTATGTGACATGGTCTCAATTAGGGTCCTTGCAGTGATTGGGGTTTTATCCACTAGTGCACCACCTGCAGCAGCATCAATCATGTTACAATCTATAGGAATTAAACCTTCATAAAAATATTGTATTAAAAGTTGATCGCTTATTTGGTGGTGTGGACAACTTGAACATAATATTTTAAAGCATTCCCAATATTCATGAAGGGTCTCTCCTTGATATTGTCTTATCCCACATATTTCTTTCTTTGTTGTTGCAGTTCGAGAGGCTGGGAAGTATTTTTCAAGAAAAAGTCGTTTCATGTCCTCCCAACCTCTAATAGGTGAATTAACATAATACAACCAATCTTTAGCCATGTCTTCTAATGAAAATGGAAATTCCCTAAGTTTTACTTATTCTTCATCCACATTAGCAGGTTTTAATGTTGAACACATAGTATGAAATTCTTTTAAATTCTTATGTGGTTCTTCTCCAGGCAGTCCATGAAATCTTGGTAATAAATGAATTAAACCAGATTTTAGTTCAAAATTGGGTGCCCCGCCTTGTAATTGAATGTAAGTGGGTCAGATATCAACATCAGGTGAGGTTAGTTCTTTTAGTTTTCTATTATTTTCAGCCATGTTATACAGGTTATGTTTAGTTTTAACTTTGGTTTCATAATAAGAAGAAGGATCAAGAAGAATTTTAAGATGTGATGTCTCCTCCTTCAAAGTGTTGTCTTGTGTGTCTCGGTTTCGTTGATGTAAGATCCTCTCCGGTTCGGGTTCAAAATTTTGTAGGTCTCCCATAGTAGAACACTTCATACACAGAACCTACACAATAAATAAATTATAACACAAAAATAAATGTAAAGGTAGAAGATAAAACAAAAAAATATTCACAAAAATTACAAATATTTTATCAAAAACACGCACAAAAAACCACAGTGCTCCTCGGAAACAGCGCCAAAATTTAACCGAGTTTTCATGACACATCAAATTGATTATGTTTTTAAGGTTGATTTATAGTCTAGGGTAGACCCTAGGTCATCTCTCAAGGAGCGTTGGTAGGATTAGAGTTCTTATTTTTAATAAAAATGACTAAGAGAGGGGGTGGTTTTGAAAAGAGTTTAAAACAATAACTTAGTTGAAATAGCTTAAAAGTTGGGTGACATAGTGGATTTTGAAAAATATGATATAAAAGGGTCGATGTGATTTCACCACACACATATCAAGTTCATTGTTCATAGAGATTCATCTTAGGTTTAGAGTAATTCTTTGGTTGGAGTAAATTGGAATCCCGATTAATTCCTAAGCTTTTATTTCAATGCATTAAGGACCAAACCTTGACGTAACAATCATATTGTCAAGGTCCAGTACTTATGCATGGAATAGGAGCTTCCAAATCAGATTGAAATATCAATAATGTAAGTATGAAAAATATTCTTCTGATTTTCAATCGGAACAACACAAGTCACGCACTCAAAACCTCACACCGATCGGTTAGAAATTAAGAGCATAACACTCACATGCATCAAATCAAGCATTAAAATCTGAAATAAAATAAGATAAATGGAATGAAATGTTTAAAAACCCAAATTAATCCAAACTAGTAGCTAGTTTATGCATCAGAACTCCCTTGACATGTGTGTAGCTCCCTCACAACAAACACCCAACTTTTAGCTCGACATCGGGTGGAGGAGGAAGATCGGGTTGAACTTCTTCTTCATTGTTGATCCCCCTATGAGGATAGGGGCATCCAAAACTTCTTAGATGGTGAGAGGACTATTTTGGGTCTCCAAAATGGCAGAGTTTGTCTCCTGGTTCGAACTTGAAAATGGGGTTCCCTTGGTGTCCTTTTATAGGAAAATTGGAAGGTGGTTTTAGGCACACAGATTTCATTAATCTATTTGTACCACACGTTTCGGTCTTCAGACAGCCTTATATCGCTTTGGAGAAAATAGAAAAGTTGTATACCTACCTATTTACTGGCTCCACCGATAGTTTGGAACCATTTAGACAACTAAAGCTCAATATATTGATAAAATACAGAACACCTCATTTGACTTGGTCCAAATTCGGTGGCTTGAACAGATCAGTTTGTATTGGCCCCATGGAAGCCGAATCAGGATTGCGTTCCTTAATATGAAATGTATCCTATTAAAGTTTGGACATGCCCACAAAATTTCAGCCCATTTGGATGCACGGATATTGTGTAATATGAAAAACAGTGGACAAATGTCCATGGATCCATGCAATTTTGGCCCATTTTTCTTCCACTTCATCAAAGGCCCTCCAAATCACCTCCACCTACATTGAAATAATAAAAAAAATTAACATTTCCCATTATAATGTTGATTATAATTAATTAAATTATTCAAACATAAAGTGAAATTTATTACTATATTTGGAATATTCATTACAAAACTAGTTTAAAACAGCGGTGTAAGGGTGGAATAAAATAGTGAATCGTGGTATGATCAGGTCTTACATGGGATTATGTTAGAGGTATGACATAACCTTGGGTATCTTTATGATTTTGTATTACTAATCTGATTATTTTTCAAACCTTGATATAGGAAGCATTATAGAGCCAACACTGTCTCTATTAGTTAGTGAATCCTCAAGTAGCCGTTCTGATTTTCAGTATCATTATGCCTCACCTAACCTCTTCACCAAAAATCATCAAAACACACATAAAAAAGTGTATCCATGGAACTAATTAACATAATATGAAATTAATTATTAAAATCATTTTTTAGGTTGTTTTCACATTTAGGTCCAAAATATTCTAAACTAATATATATGTAGTAAATGACCTTGTATTATAATAGTTTTATGGGTATAAAAAATGAATCACATAATATATATATATATATATATCATTTTTAATCAAGGAACTCTTTGGTTAATGTTTTTTGGATCACTATTATGGGGAGGACCTCTATTTTGGATAACTTTTCTATTATGGGGAGTACCTCCATGAAAAATATCTAAGATATGACTTCCAAAGTTATTTATCATTTATTTATTAGCATGGTGAGGTCATCCTCATAAAATGAATATCATGTTGTGGGGAGGATATCCAAAACTAGTTTCATGGGAAAAAACTCAATGGTTGTTGATTGGTGTTTCACCATGGGGAGGACCTCCATGACTAGTCTTTAATTTTCCATGAGTAGGGACTCCATAATGAGGACTTTAGGGAGGAACAATAAAGATAATTGTATGGGATATTCCATGAGGATGAACTCTAAAAAATCAGGTTTATTGATTATTATCATGGATATAACCTCCATAGTGTACATATATGTTGTCATGATGAGGACCTATGAAATGAGGACTTTGGGTAGGAACTCTAGAGATTCCATTGATATCACTACAAGGAGAAACTCCACCACGATTCTTACTTTCCATCATTTATGAGGGGTTGATAAAAGAAATAATTGGATAACACCTTGATTATGTTTGAGGATCCTTACTGATGATTACTTAGAACCCCCCCATACCTATATTAGGCTTTGAAAAAGAAATTTACTTATCTCACGGTTACCTCATGGTCAGGGAAAACCATGAAATTAAACCATGTGGGTTGGTTTTTCTTAGGTTAGTGGAAGAAAATTAAAAATGAATCATTCAAAACCAAAAAACTTGAGTTTTAAATGGATATACATATTTGGAACAATATTTGGTAAATTTTGTAGGTCAATCATGGGAGGGGGTACATGTTAGACAATTCTACACAATTGGTGTACAATTATGTAAAATGTGCAGCCAAACCATACGAGGTAGTGTGGAATGAGATAATGTAAGATGCATGGTTCAAACACTTTTTGGATAACCATGTGGTAATCATGTGACTACCCATATTTTCTTAAAAATTACCATTTCCCCCTCCATATTTAAGGCCTCACCCCTATCATCATTCCCTCTCATGTTTGATTGATCAGGGATCTTTCCTACCCCCTTATTCCTCTTGATTCCCCCTTATGATGGGGTGATTATTTGGAATTTTTTTCTATAATTGAAGGTGATATACTCTTCTTCATTATTTATTCCAATTCAACCACTTTAGAGACTGATTTTTTATGTTTTAAGTAGGGTTTTGGTGGTGATTTCCATCATAACATGATGTAAATATTCTAATATGATGTGTATTGCGATCAGCATGGCTAGAGGATATCTTGGGAAGTTGAAATCATGTCATTTATCACCGTTTTTATAGGTATTTTAATTGATGAATTTATTTAGTATTTTTCTTAAATTAGATGAAATTTATCATTGAATCAGATGTGTAAATTATAGATTTCAGGCGGCTTAGGTCAGGGTGTGTGTTTGGAGTGCTCCACACCATGTTTTTCAAGGTTCCAATGAGAGGACGTTTCCTAATGAGTTTTAGTCAATTATACCTATTTAAATTAAATTTATAAATTAATTATAAATTTTAATACTTAATTAATTGGTATTTTATTGCTTAAGATAGGTCCTTATGTGGATGTGCAATGTTTAGTTGGACTTATACAAGTTTGGGTGAGAGTTCTCGAGCTGTGATTAATGGAAATAACTTTATATGAGGTTGGTGGATCATTTAAAATCTTCCAAATTAAATTCATTTTATTTATATTGTGTGTGATATATGGTATTTTCATATATGTATTATTATCCTTTAATTAATTCAAATTGTTTATTATGTATATGGATGAGAACAAAATATTCAAGGGCCCTGATAGGCCCTTAATCAATGACTTGATGCCTTGGTCATCGATGGTTGAGTGATAACTTGTAAATATGTTCCCTGAGATACATTGACCCATAAAAGGTATAAATTAAATGAAATTAATGAAATGAATTCTTATTTGGATAGGTTCAATTGGTGAGCTCTGAGTAGAAAAATGTGATGGGTTGATAATGATTAGCCCGAATAAGTTGTGGTGAGACTACGAGATTCCTTATAGACTTTGGGATGGTTGAGATGTAAGTGGGTTGAGTATTACACCCCCACTGGTACTTTATTACTAGTTGGTTATGTTCTGGGTAAGATTATATATATGTTCGGTGAGAGGACTGACCGAGGATGGTTTGGGAGGGAGATGAGAATTTTTTCACCCATCTCAAGTGATGTCGATATGGATTTCTTATGAGGATAGTGGGGACAAGATGCAATCATGATGATGTCAAAGGATTGTATTACCTCTAGGTGATGGTAATTGGCCCTAGAGTTGAGAATGAGATAGAGGAACCCAAGTATGGTTTCTAGATTGTGGTATAGATTAGGGGACTCTGGTGGGTTCCTCATGATAATGTTGAACCTAGAGAGGGTTAGAATAGAGAAGTGGGAATTATTTATTTCAATTATAACCATTAAACCTAAAATCACTTTTTTGAGCCTGATATGGCTATAGTGAAAGGATGGGTCCTGCACTTGAGTTTGCAACCTTAGTTTTGTGTGACAAGTTTCTATGGATGGTCATCACACATTATCATATTATGAAATGTTAATGGATTTATTATGGACCTTAAAACTTATATATATATATATATATGATTCCTAGGATAACTCTTAGGATATTATTGTTACACTAATGATATGATGAGATTCTTAGGATGATACATAGGATCTAGTGATTAGGCTTGATGTGATGAAATTCCTAGGTTACTACTTATGATTTTACATTGTTCCTAATATTATGAGATTCCTAGGATGATACCTAGGATCTCACGGTTGGACCTAACATGATGATATTCCTAGGTTACTCTCTATGATTTTATGTTTGAGACTGGTATAATGTGGTTCCTAGGAGGGTTCCTATGATTTTTTTGTTTGTTCCTAATGTGTTTATATTATTGAGATTCTATTTTAGATATTATATCTTCCCAATGATATGTATCATGCTCAGAGACACTCCGACACTAGCCGACGTAGGTATAATTGATCTCGAGTATAATCTTAAAACCTGAGGATTGATGGTGATTATTTTATTACATGTGTGTCATATTTTATTTTTATGATCATACCACATGAAAACAAATTATATTTATTGGTTATATTAAGCACCATAGTGGTGGTTCCCTAAATAATTTTTCTTACACCCTGGTCAAACATCTATGTCACATGGGTGCTCAAGTAGTCCCCATTGTTCATAGGTTTAGTTAAGGTAGTGACCTAGTGTTATATGATCAAGTTAGATAGATTTAATGGAGTATAGAGGCTAGGTTTGATTATTCTTAGGGATGGTAGTTGAGCCTTCCTATATTTTATTTTATTTTTTATATGTAAACAACCCAATGGGTGGTCAACTGTGATATTTGAATGTATGCTTATGAATTTATTTTTTTAAAGAATTATTGTTTCTTAATTATTCCATGTACTCCAATTATTATTATTTTGGATGATTCTTGGTTATTCCCACTATTTTTTACATTGAAATGAGGGTATAGTCTTTATATGGTATGAACCTAGAACCTCATGCTATTCAGAAACCTCTAACATATATGGAGGTGTACATGAGGTCACATGAAAACCCCTAATCAAGAAAACAATCATTTTTACATGGCCATAAGAGTGTTACAAAGTGGTATCAAAGCATTTTTATTTTTTGTTACCATTTGAGGATATGGTCGATGGGTGGTATAGGAATGTTTTTTATCATTTGATAGAACTCATACTAGTGGGTCACAAACATCTTTTTCAAGGGGAATCTCAGGTTTCTGGGGATATAAGATTGTTTCTCTTGGTTTTTAATGTTATAGTTGATATATTTATTCAATATGGTGTACGTAGTTAATATTTTTATTAATATTTTGGCTCTTAGACGATTGGAAAGAGGCCTATGTGCATAAACTGTTTTTGGAATGTTGGATTCACATGAAATATTCATGTTTCTGTGTGATTGATATCACAAATTATAAATGATTCATCTTTTAAAACTCTGAATTTTTCATGAGGTTTAGATCCTTAAAATTTAGGTTTAAACTTTAACTTTTGACTATATAAAAGTTAATAAGAGTTTAAGGAAGGTTTTGGGATCATGTGAGTCTTGTTAAGATCCTAGAGCTCTAGTTTTTTGGAGAAATATGTGATGTGCATAGTTAGTGCTAATCATGCACTTGAAATAGTGCAACTCTATAAGAGTGACACAAGGATTTTCAAACTATGAAATAGATCCACAGAACCAAGTGACGGTGCTGCATAAAATTGTATAAGAGTCACATGGTCTATGCATGATTTTACAATCTGTGCTCCTAGTTAATGGGTGTGGGGTGACACGTTGGATTGGGTTTGCGCACATTTTGGCCAATCACACAGTCAAAAACTGTGCACCCATTAAAAATGGGTGAAATTACTATTTTATCATCCTCCCTTTCAGTTAAGTATTTTTTATTTCTCCCTTATTTCTCCCATATAAAACAACCCTCCACTCGAGTCCCCCCTCTCCCTATTCCTAGGATTTGACCATCCTCCCTCATAAAATGTCGAGATCGATTATTGTTCATCACATTAGATCGGTGTCGGTAATCTCTTTATTACTCTCCCTTCTATTCTCTATTTATTTATCCATATGGAATGAAATATCAGTGTGATATAATATTCCCTATTTTACGGTATTCATATACTCTTTCAAATTATCCTATTCAAGCCCAGATGAGAGGCTAATACTAAATGAGGTGTCATCTACCTATATAAGGTAGGTGTTCTTTTTCTTTTTCCCTAAAAGTATTGATTTTTATATTATGTGTTGTCATACCATGTGTCAGAACTTACATGATATGCTTCCTAAATTTATAATTAATTAAATTTATTGATATCACCTTACTTAAGGTTGTCCTATAATCCAAAAAACATCATTGGAGAATGACCACTAGGACACGAGCCACCCCTTAGGGTGTTCTATTCTAAAAAACATATTATCCGTATTCTTTAAATTTTAAATAGGACCACCACTTGATGTATGTTCAGTTGTAACTTATGAAGAAATGTGAATTAAATTAAACAAAGTGGAAATGTTGGGCCCATATTCCAAGGCCCTTTTCCTTTTTTCCTATAGCTTGAGTTATCTTTATGAATTTGATGGACAAATGGAATTAAGTAAATTATTAAATGGTATGGGTTACTGCTATCCCATAGCCATCCATCAATTCATGGTGAGTGTGATACAAGTATTCCAAATCATAACTCCTTGGACGAGCTCATTGAACATAATAAATTAAAATTCTTTATAAATAGGTTATATCATGTCAAGGTTGATACAAAAATTCTTATATAGATTACATTCTATGGTAACACCTAGTGAGTGTACTTATATTATTCCATGAGAAACACTTGGGTTACGTATGTGGAATGATATGTATGGGCTTCAAGGGTAGTGTATTATATTATTCCATGAGTGACACCCAGGTTACCTATGTGGAATTATAAGGATAGGATCAGAATGAAATTCCATTATACCATACCTAGAGTGATACCTGGTTTCTTACATGGGATGTCAAGGATATCATTGTAGTGTTATGGGTTTACAATTTACATGAAGTGACATCAGGATTACCTATATCAAATTCCTTGGATGGGATTAGGTTTTTAATTAGTTAAATGACATTTCTACCAATTCAAAGAATATAATTTTATTTGGTCAATGTTTTATATACATGACAGCCTCATATTACTTCCTTATTAAGCATTAAATTCCATGAGGATTATGGAACCTCATATGACTACCATTATACATGGAAAACTTGGTTTTACACCTTGGGTCCCAGCATTATAAATATAATCTTAAAATTCTATGTGCTCAGAGACATTATCGCTCAGGCTAAATTAGGTAGTGTCTATCTGTTGTCACATGAGGAACCCAAACCGATGTGGTTTATTTTATTTACTTCTTTAATTTTATTATTAGCTACACACTATTCATAGATTATTCACAGGTTCAATAAGGTTATACACCATTTGTGGTAGCCTACTAAATTTATCTCCCACCCTGTTCGGGCCACCGATTGGTACCTAGAATGAATTCATGGATGCAAGTAGGGTTAAAGGGAATAATCCAACTATAAATGCCTAAAATCTATTTTAGGATTGAGTATAGGTGGAGAGGACCATTCCTATGTTAGTGATTATATTAGAGATAACTTCACTATTTTTTTTCATTTTTTGTATAGCATGTCGTATATGATTTCTTCTTCATTCCCCTTGTATTCCCATTTTGTATATAATACATAAATAAAATCATTTTTTATATGATACTGGATATGGATTTTTTATAGTTATGATGTTATTCCACAACTTTTTATTATTTTGGTTGTTATGCTTCTACTATTGTATTATCTTGTTACTGTTATTTTATCTGTTATCATTATTTCATGTCACTCTAACATGAGGGTATAGTATCCCCCCATACCATCATAGACTCTGATTTCTAGTCAGCATCCTATGGCATATGGTTAGGTGCACTTGAGTCCATGCGGCCAACCAGGTTCAGTTACTTATAAGTGAACTTTGTCTAAGACATTACAAAGTGGTTCAAATATTTTTTTTCCTTTTTTATTTTTTTGAGCTATTATACAAGTGTTAGGTCCACTAGGTCGAATATCCTGAGAGGGGGGGGGGTGAATCTGGGTATGACAGATTAAAAATTTTCCCCTTTAGATCTTGTTTTTTAAACAAAACTCAATTCTATCTTCCTCCCATAGAAATATATGAACATATATGAAATAATGCGGAGAAAATAGATATTTTTACTTGGTTCACCCTCACTGGGCTACTCTAAGGATCATACAACGACGATATGCCAATGTACCAAATTCACGAAGGATCACTGCCAATAATGTGTACAATGTTCAAGTTAGATCGTCTATGCCAAGAATCACTACCTTTACAATATTTCGGGTCTTCTCATTGCATTCCCAATGGTCACTCTCTATGCCTCTTTCTCTAGCTCACTACCGGTGGAAATGGTCCCCACCTTCCTCTTCCTGTGCCCACTGCTCTTGGAAAGGAATCCATACAAAATTTATCAACTTTTAGGTCAAACATAGTTTATGAACTTGTAAGTCCCTTCATTTGCATGAATTCCAACATCCTCAACTATAGTTAATACACCGTTTAAGTTCCTTTTTCACTTGTAGATGAATTCCACCATCCTGGGTACTACTAGGTACCAGAAAATACTTTCGCAAAATAATTTGAAGCTTTCGCAAGCTTCCTTATGAAAATTGTGTACCACCTTATTCTCTCACATACTGATTACTAGGTTTGGTAGATGGAACACCTCTTTTTCATACCACTTCTTCTTCTATGAACCTACCTTCGTTCGCTGACTGCCTCCTCCTTTATTATCACGTACCGCCTCTGTGTACCGATTACGCGAACATATTTTGCGAATCACCCTTTGTCTAAGAACTGCTCTCTGTTTCTGGACTTCCTTCACAAAATTCATGCATATTGTGCCTTATTCCTTCGTATACTGTGTCCTTTGATGGTTAAAGTTCTCTGCAAAAACATTCTGCAGAATTTCTTCCGCGTGAACCACATCTGCTTTCGCAAAATTCTCCCTCATGAACATCCTTCGAACATTGCTGAAATCTTGAATAAAAAATATGTTCTCTAATGATATTTGATCTCACCTATAATTAGTGTCATTAGAGATTCTTATATAGGAAAAGATATCCGCAATATCTATTAATCCAAGATTTACCAAATCTTCGATCCACTACATATCAATCCTCCTGCCGTCGTGAAATTAAATTCTTCCAACGAACCATTTTTCATATACAGTATGTATACTACATTTTCTCCTATGCATTAGACATATTCTTCTAGTGTCAAGTCATCTACATACCACACAAATTTCTACCATGACCTGTTTTTGGTGTCATAAACCGCTCCCATGTACCTTTCCTGCTTCCTAGTATGCGGTCGCGTACCCTTCCCAAACATGGTACACGATCCATGTCCTGGGCTTTGCATTTCTCTTCCTTTGTCAATTTCGTTCACCATTCTTCAAACCTTCCAGTCCTATGAAGAAAACCATATATTTCCAAACACAAATTCCTTATTTTGAGTCCAAAAAAATTGGCAAACACTAGGAAACTGCTCCACCTTAAAAACATGTCTTCGGAAAATGCCAACTATACTCATTTGCGATCATCTGGATTTATCAACAAACATAACCACAACCAAAACATACTGAGAGAACAAATCGATTATTTTTTCCCAAAAATAGAAAACTAAGAATGTGTCATAATTTAGTAATAATACTATTACTGGGAGTAGATAGCCCACATATAGAGAAAAATCCAATTTCATGGGATGTGCCTTATTATTATAGATTATTCCAATTATAGTTTTATTGATTTCATCATTGGGTGACACACACGATCTTTGGAATTTGTTATTATGGACTCTGTTTTTATCCTTGGACTATTATGGAAAGGAGGTATTGATCATGTATCATTATAGGCATGTCAGTATTCACATTCCATTCTTATTCCCTACCATATTTATTTTATCATGTGGATTATGGAAATATGTTATAGTGCCTTGATTGATATATCTATCAAGTAAATAATGTTTTTGTAGGGTAAATGAGATAAATAATTGGTTAATTAAAGTGTTTGTATCAACCTAAATGGGGGTTTTCCACATATATTGGTGGTGGAACCTTAACTAACCAACTATCATGTGTTGAAACCATAAACCATTGATTGAATGGATTGAAATGTTAGTTTATTTCTATTAGATGAATTTCAATTATAATTTATAAAGCATGTAATGTATAAATTAGTAATAGAGATTTATATAATTAAATCACTTTATACATCTTGTTACATCCTTTTATAAAATTTAATGTTCGGTATGTAGTTACATGAAATTCCAATTACAACTTATAAATCTTATTCCTTTATAAATTTGGAATGGTAACACATCTAACTAGACTATGATATAAATGTATATATATGTGTATGGGCATGATAAATTTAAAATCTTCAATAAAATGGTTGTTGTTAATGGAGATTCTAATTACAACATAAATGGTATTTTCCTCTATACTTTGAAATTGAAACTTCATATACTAGGACATCTATTATAAGATATGAGATCTTGACCCAAACCCATCTATATTAATGGTAATTATTGAGTGTCTCTTATTATCCTTCATGATATTTTATGTCTCATAAACCTAGATTTATAAGTAGATGAATGGTGTTGAATTTAATATAATAAGTCTATGTACCTATCCCATTCCTTATATGTGATTTATTTTGTTATTGAATCTCATTTAAGGCCTGCATTTTTAAATTTGAGAAATATTCCACCATTATGGTTTCAATTTGTATTCTAGGAAGGTGGAAATTACTATTCATTAGAGGTAGTGGGCCGTGAGCTACCAGTATTACCTTATGTAGTTCCTCCCATGGCACCTCCTTCTATTCCTAATATGGGTGTTGATGATTATTTATCAAATAGTATCATGTGACTAGTGAAGTTTGTACAGGGATCCCCATGAATTTCCCCTATAATGGAATAAATGACATAAGAATTCCAGTATAAGAACCCTCATAACTTTTTAGGATAAGGTGGTCCTCGGGCTGCTAAGTCATGGCTAGAGTCCATTTTATCTATCTTAGAAAAATTAGAGATTCCTCCAGATAGGAGTTTCAAGATCACGAAAAATATACTATGTGGTTCTACCAAGCATTGGTGGGATGTTATTACCCAGGAAGATTGTCATTCAGATATGGTATTTAGGGACATCCAGATGGTCTTCTTTGATTAATTTTTTCTACATATTCTAAGGGATAACTGATCTAGAAAGTTTATGCATATATAGAAGGGTGTTATATACATTATGGATTATTCTTCTTATTTCAATTATATTTAGTTCTTTGTATTAACACTTTTTAGTAATGATTTGATGACAAAGAGACAGTTTGGGGATGGTCTTATGTATGTCATCCTATCCTAGGTGAATATTTTTCAGTTTACTACCATTTCTAAAATAGTGAACTAGGACCTTATCACTGAGTGGAATCTAAGGGAATATGATGGTGTTGGAAAGGGTGGTCCAACATAGATATAGGGTTTCAGTTCTTCTTGAAGTAGGAACTTTTACCTTGAGTCTACTCATGGAGGTAGTGGTAGTCATACAACATGCACTGATAGTAATGTAGTGTTTCATCAGTGTGGTATATTGGTCCATAAGAATCCCTAGTGTACCAAGGACCCAATTTAGTGCTAAGATTGCATTAGTATGGGATATCTTCACTAAATTTGAATAACTTTTCATCCAATTACTAATGATACGGGGTCTACAATGACCCCACATCTAGGAGCAGGATCAGAAACTACATGTCAGGTGGGGAGTTGTACTACTTCTAGTTGATCAGGCTGAGGAAGTGGACGTGACCATGGAAGATAGTCATATGAGATGAAACACCATCAAATTGGGTCTATTCAGGGTATTCAGATTTTGGTATAGGGCTATGTTTTGGCTAGCTACATGTAGTATAGCCTATACTAGAGGAGCAGAGTATCCACTCACTATGAGGTATGATCTTAGTACCCTCTATTTTTGTGTATGATTTATTTAACAATGGTTCTAATCATTATTTTATATATGTGGATATTATGGAAATTGTTGTCCTAAATATAGAGTATTTATGTGTAGTGATGGCTCTCAATACTCTATTAGGGATTCGATCAACGAGTGTACGCTGATGTAAGGAATGCTCCTTGAAATAGGTGGTAATCATTTCATATATAGCCACTTTTTTCTTGATATTATGGATTTGACATAATTATTGGGATGTCTTGTATCATAACTTATCATGCACATATTGGCTATTATCATAAATTTATGTCCATTATATCACTCGAGGGATATAACCATATTCAAAAGGGTGAATGTGATGTCTAGGCCAGAAAAGAAGGTCTCGAGCATCACATGTTGGGTGGAGTGATAACCCATATTGATAGTCTTTGTATGGATGATCAGAGAATGCAACATACAAATTTTTGTCATGTAGTGTAATATTTCATGGATGTCTTCCCTGATGACTTTTCTAGACTACCCCCCCCCCACCAAGAGAGGTATATTTTACTATTGAACTAATTCTAAGATTAATACCATTATACATTCCTCTTTATAGGATGGATACAACTAAGTTGTAGGATATCAAGAGGCAGCTAGAGGATTTGAAAGCCAATGGGTCTATACAACCTATTAGTTCTTCATGGGGGTTATCCCATGCTTTTTTCTACGAAGGAATATGGGACCCTTAGGATTTTCATGGATTACTACGGGTTGGATCAGATTATGGTTAAGAATTGATATCTACCACCTCATATAGATATCCTCTTCAATCAATTCCTAGGAGTAAGATCCTTCCTAAATATTAATTTAAGGTAATTCTACCATCAGGTAAGGGTTAGACCCCCAAAAATAGCACCTATAACATTCTATTATAGATATGGATTTTATGAGTGTTTGGTAATGTCATTATGTCTAAAGAACAAGCTGAATGTTTCCATAGATTTTATGAATTGGGTTTTTTCAACCTTACCTAGATTCTTTTGTGGTAGTCTTTATGGATTACATATTAGTTTAATAAAATAATCAATATGTTCATTCCAAATACCATGAAATCATTTTGGGTATGATGAGAGAGAATATATTGTATTCCAATATCACAAAATGTTAGTTCTAAATTCATAAATTTCACTTCCTAGGTCGCATTATCTTAGAGGCATGAATTCCTGTTGATCCTAGGAAAGTGAGAGTTGGGTTTCATGGGAGAATCCTAAGAATGAATTTGAAATAAAAAATTCCTTAGGGATAGATAGATATTATAAGTGATTTTCTAAGTATTTTTCATTCCATGAAACACCTCTCATGGGTTTGAATAAGAAGGGAATTAAATTTTTATAGTCCGAATCATGCAAGGACTTTGACGAGTTGAATGGATGGTTGGATTTATCATCAATATTGATTCTTCCAGAGCTCGATAGAAGTTATATTATTTATTGTGATACTTTAGGCATTAGTATTGGAACTATTGTAATGTAGGGAAATAAAATCATGGAATATAGGTCTCACCAGTTGATACTTCATGATAATAATTACTCGATACATGATCTTGAGCTAGCTACACTTGTTCATTCATTTAGTTGTTGGAATAATTATTTGTTTAGAGAACAATTGTTTGTATACACGGACCACAAAAGCTTTAAATATATCTTCACATAGCATGATTTGAATATCATATACTAAAGATGGTTTGAATACCTATATTATTATTACTTTGAACTTTATTATATTTCTAGAGAAGGTAATACTGTGGTAGACACTCTGATATGAAATAATCAGAAATAAGTCATTCAGGAGGTCAGTATCAAGTGGTAGTTAATAGCCTTGTTTCTAAGATTCACTTGGTGGTGAAATAACATCATGGGTAGCCTATAATCATATAATTATTAGTGAACTTTTTTAATTTTGGATATATTGAATATTTAGTAGATTTATGATCCTTAAGGCTTAGTTTTATGGGAGATTCTTTTCAGGATAAGACCCACCACCTTGTTAGGTTATGGATGGGGATGAGATCTTATGCATTCATGGGTGTGTCTGGGTTTTTCAGACATATGAGTAGAGATCATGTGATAATATCATGCCTATAAATGGAAATTTTATCCTAGACTCATGAATATATACTATTATTTACACCGCCTGTATTGGTGTCCTGGTATAAAAAGGGATATAGCTAGTTTCATTACTCAATGTTCCATCTATCAATAGGTAAAGACAGAACACCAGCGACTAGTAGGGATTTTACATCTGTTTCCCATTATGGAGTGTAATTAGGGTGATTTCATAATGTATTTTTATGGGTTTACCTAGGTCCCATTGAGGTAATTATTTAGTATGGGTTATCGTTGAACAATTGAAAAATGTTTCCCACTTCTTACTTATCATATAAATCCTTTCGATGGATAAGATGGGAAGGTTATATGTCAGTGAGATCATACACCTTGATGGGGTTCCACATATTATCATTTCTAATAGGGATTCTCATTTTACATCCCTGTTCTAGAAGGGATTTCATAAGGCTGTGGGTTTATAGATAGTTCTTAGTAAAACCTATCACACTCGAATTGACGATCAGTTTGAGCATACGATACATGTGTTAGAGGACCTACCATAGGAATGAATCTTTCATTTTAGAGGTTCTTAGGATAAAATAATACCTCTTTCTAATTTTTCTTATAATAATAGCTTCCAATCGACAATACATATGGAACCTTATGAGACCCTATACAGTAGTTCATTCCATTTACCCATGTGCTAGTTAGAGGAAGGAGAGGCATCACTACTTGGACCTAATCTTGTTTCGGAGACATTGAATCAGGTATAGCTTATCAAGAATCATATGGATACATATCAGTATAATAAGAAATATTATTCCAATCATCCTCGATTACTTTTTGAGTTTGAGGTTTGGGATCAAGTCTTATTACGTGATTCTGCTAGATTGGGCCATAGATATATTCAAGGGAAGGGTAAGATTTCACCTAAATCCATCAGGCCTTTTGAAGTTTTGGAGAGGTTTGGATCAGTGGATTATATATTAGAAATTCTATAGAGGTATAAGTTAATACATGATGTCTTACATGTATCATATATTCACTATTATCATTCTGACTCATCTCATTATTTTGATCCTGAGGAAAATCAATCGGAGTCCAATGCTTCTTTTAAATAATATATAGTTCATATAATTGATTGATCACAACAGATCTCAGAGGTGGGAATGTTAATCTAATATGGGTTGTATGTAAGAATGGGTGTTTATAGTATGAGACCTAGGATAAAGAGAATTAAGTACATGACCAGTGGCTGAAACAATTCCCATATGATGATCAACCACCCATAAAGAAACTTCAGTGATGAGTTGTTTTAACAAAGGGAGGTTGTAACTTTCTAGTTTTTTATGAGGTATGTATCCTTTAATTTTTTTTAAACATTATTTTTTTTATATAAAATTTCCTATGATTTTAAGGAAGGGGTCAGGAGGATTTGGGAATTTTTCAGATCCAAGATCTCTAGTTTTTGGGAGAAACAAATGAGGCTCGTAGTTAGAACATAGTTAGTGATAACCATTCACCTCAAACCATGAGTGGTTTTAAAACCATTATAGGTATTGAAATGAATATAAGGGGTGCTAAAAATATATTAGAAGAGACACTTGTCATGTGAATAGTTTTTTAAACCATGTTCCTAACCCATGCGAGGGGGTGACACCCCGGACAGTGATGGTGCCTGGTTTGGATAACCGTGTAGTGAAACCATGTTCCCATTAAAAATAGATAAAATTAATTTTTTCCCTCCTCTATTTAAGTTAATTATTTCTTATTCCTCCCTTAGTTGTCCCACACATAGTATCCCTTCGCTTGAGCTCCTCTTCTCCCTCTTCATATGATTTTAGCCTCCTCCCTCTTATGATGTTTGAATCACTCGTAATTCATCACATTGAATCAGTGTTGATAAATTATTTATTCTAATTCATTCTATTTTTCATTTATTTCTTCCATATGTAATAATAAATCCCTGTAATCTAATATTTTATATTTTGAATTTATTCACCTATTCTTTTGATTTCTCCCATTTAATCCCAAATTAAAGGCTAATACTGGATGTGGAGTCCTCTACCACTATAAGGTAGGTGGTATAGTTATTTTTTCTGTAAAAGTATTGATTTTCATACTATGAATTATCATATTGTACACCATAATTTTTGTAAGATACTTCCTAAATGTATAATTAATTTAATGAATGGATACCACCTTGCTTAGGGTGGTCCTAGAAACCTAAAAACATTGTCTGAGGATGTCCACCTCGATGTGAGCCACCCCTTAGGGTGTCCCATTCTTAAAATCCTATGATCATTATGATTTAAATTTTAAATAGAACCACCTATTTATGTGTGTTAATTTTCCCTTGTGAATTAATGTTAATTTAATTAAATAAACTGGAAATGGTAAGCCCGTGTTCCTATTCCCTTATCCTTATTTCTTATATCTTAATTTATCCTTATGAATTTTATGGATAAATATAATTATGTAAATTTTTAAATGGTATGTGTTACTAATAGCCCGTGACCATCCAACATATCATGTGGAGGGGGATACAAGGGCTCTGAATTGGAATTCCTTGGATGGGATTATCAAGAATAATAAATTAAAATGATTTTAAAATGTATTATATCATGTTGGGGTGATATACAAATTATTATATAGAATACCTTGTATGGGATCACCTGGAAAGTTGAATTATATTATTTCATGAGAATCTCTTGGGTTACCTATGTGTAATACTAAGGATAGTCTTAGAGGGCAGTGCATTATATTATTCTATAGAGTGAAGATATGGTTCTCACAAAGAAAACAAATGTAAAATATGAGTAAATATGTTTTCACCAGGAAAGAAGAGGATGCAGGCTGAATTTCTATGTGCCAAAATACTACTCCATACTAATGGATTAGTGGACTGATTTCCCTATCCAGAAGTAGGTAGTGGATTTCCAAGATCGATGAGGAAAAGTTTCCAACACATTAAATTCAATTTTTGAGTTTCGTTCATGAAGACTTGGTGAATTTACCATCTCTAGAAGTGTAGATATCTTCAAGACCTTATATTTGACTAGCTGCGGAGCCTAAACAGACTTACATATCAAAAGTTATGACACTTGGAAGACAGAAACATTTTATCCTAAAGAGCTACATGAAGGACCTACACGAAGGACCTACGTGAAGGACCTGCGCGGAGGACCAACACGGAGGACCTACGCGGTAGTATATTTTTCTCACACCTACGCGAAGGACCTACACGGAGGACCTACATGGAGGACCTACGCGGAAAAATTCCCTTCGACCAGGTCCCCTCATTACCTATAAATAGGACCCTTGGGCTCCCCATTTGACAGACGAAAAAAGTTGGAAGAAGTCCCAAAGCTCTTATTACGTAGCTCATTTTCCAAGATCCTCTGATTGTTCTCAGGTAGATCTCTAAAAACATGAGAGAAGAAATAATTAAAAGGGGAAACATGGTTCAAAGTCCCATCAGGGTCTAGAACATATGGAGTTGCACGGAGCACCTGCGCGGTGCACCCACACAGTGCACCTGCGCACCACACCTGTGCGGAGTACCTACGCGGGGGAGCTACGCGGAGAACCTATGCGAGGCGCCTTAGAGGATCACCTGTGCAGCCCCATTGGTCCATACTGCGGGGGCTATGCCCCTATACCCCTTGCTTGGGGTCAGTGCTGGGCTGCAGTCTCGGCCCTTCGGGTCGGTCCCTTCACTTCCATCACTCACCCCCATTAAAAATGGAGAGTCGCACTGCGAAATTTTAAGAACCGGTCAACGAAATTTTCCATTGCTCCCTTTATGCAGCCATACTTCCAACCTTGGAATACCAAGATCTAAGACACCCAATCACACTCATTGAAGTTCCTTTAGTTGACTTACTCCTCTTGGTTCCTTTCGCATGTTATGAGTGTGTACTCTCCTTATGGATTCCTCGAGTACCTTGAGTCGATACAATCCTCAAGAAACTCCTCAAACCTCATCACCAGAATTCTTTGCCAGGTTAAACCTCAAATGGGCATCCTCCTTAGGAGTATGCCCCAACCAATTCCAAAATGGGCATCCTCCATAGGAGTAAGCCCCAACCAATTCCAAAATGGGAATCCTCCATTAGAGTAAGCCCCAACCAAACCTCAACAGGGCAACTATCCTGGTATAATCCCCTCACCTTCACCCCTTCTTCCTTATATTGGAACCTTTTACAATGTAAATAGAATAGAGGGAAGGCTCGTCACCCTTCCCTCTTCCACGGTCGATGCTCCCTCTTCCATCAACATGGAGGAAAAATTTGGAAGTGTGAATGTAATTGTTGAATCTTTCACATCCTCTTTTTTCTCACACTGAGCATGACTCACGTAGGCTTAGAGATATGTGATGGTTACAACATATGCACGAACACTCATATCAATGAACTATGAGAATTATGATTCCTATTCAATCCAGGATACATAGGAATCCCTTTCAGGGCCTGAGCTCACTGGATATCCTCCTTAGGAATCCAACCCCAATTCCCCCAATTTGGGCATCCTCCTTAGGAAATAAGCCCCAAATACAATCCTCAAATAATAAAGGCATACTTCTTCAGTAAGTAATCCAAAAATAATCTTTCTCAGAGGACTATATTCTCCTATGATATTTATCGAACTATGTGGGCTTTGATTCCCATCTATATGGGATACGTATGAAGCCTCCTTAAGGTTCAAACCCAACACTTCAAATCAACCATGTTCTCTTTGGTCCATACTCTCAATAGGGTTTGATCCTTTTTGGAAACCTATATCCTTTCCAAAGTTCCTTGGGTTGTTTTAACATAAGTCCCACACAAAGTTGTAACTAAGCACCTTCCGCTTATACGTCCTTATCACATGACCTTAAAAGGTATGATGTGTCCCATTATGTGGCACCGAACTACGAGGGTTCTGATTCCTTTCACTAGGATACGTAGGTAGATCATTTTATGAGCATGATCCCAAGATCAAAACAAACCTTCATCTCCCTAAATGACAATAAACTCCAGAGTGCCCCCACTGAGTGGCTTAAAAACCAGTATCATCATAAATGATGATTAAAAGAATATCTAATTAGTATATTAGAGGATACCATTGATGGAAAACCTCGAATACATACTGATAATCCTAAAATTTTACACATGTTAAATAAGTGATTTTAAATTCCATGTGATACTTATGATATACTTGGTGAATTAATAAGGATTCATGAAAATATTTTAATTTCAAAGAGAGTCCCGTAGTAGACAATAATTCCCCCCAAAATGGCGTGATGAGTCCGAACTCCCATCCTCTCGACCAATGCATGTTCTTAAGTATCGTAAATTTCAAAACTTAGTGAATGCCTGCCATTGGAAAATAGTTCCTCTTTGGATAAAGAACTATTGGAATTTTCCGGTTCCATGAATAAATCCAATGGAAACTACCTGGAAACAAAGATTCTTAAATCTAGAATACCTTGTTTTAAGGACCTACAAAACAACTATACCTGGGTTTCTACATGGGATTTCATAGATGGGATTGTAGGGTGATGGTTTTATAGTGTACCTAGAGCAATAAAAAGGTTCCCTATGTGGAATTCCTTAGATGGGTTCAAGTTTCCAATTAATTAAATGACATGTATTCCAATTCAAATAACATACTTGGATTTGGTCAATGTTTTACATACATGGCATACTAATTTTTCTTATTTATTAAACATGAAATGCTATGAGTATTATGAAACCTCATATATCTACCATTATGCACGAATTCCTTAGTTTTACACCTTGGGTCTCGACCATATATATATAAACCTAAAATGATAAGTGCTTAGAGACATTTCATCTTAGGGAGCAGTGGGTAGTGTTGGTCATGTGTCCCATGATGAACCCAGACTGATGTGGTTTATTTTATTTATAGCTTTACTTTTATTATTACCTATAAAATATTTATATTATATTCATGACCTAGATAGTTCTAGAAACCATTAGCAGTGGATTACTGATTTTATCTCACACCATGTTCAAGATTCCAATCAGTACCCAGACAAACTTCATGGAGGCCAGTAGGGGAAAAGGGAAGCATCCATTTATGGACATCTGATTTCTATACTCGGATGTATTATGGGAGAATATTACAAATCTTATTCCCACAATTATATTGGAGATATATTTTTCATATTTTTCATTTTTATAAATCATTTTGTATATTCCTTCATATTTTGTCTCATGTATTCCCATTTTATATAGAATACAGACAAGACATAATTTTGTAAATGATTTTGGTTATGGATCTATTAATAGTTATGATGCTATCCTACTGCTTATTATTATTATGGATTTTATTCTTCCTCTATTGTGTTATATTTTTACTACTATTTTTATCATTTATCATCGATCTGTGTCACTCTGATCATGAGGGTATAGTCTTTCCATCATACCATCATAGACCCTCACTACCATTCAACATCATCTAGAATATGGAGAGATGTTCTTAATTCCATAGGGAAAACTAGGTTCAAATACTTATGAGTGAACTAGTTCCAAGATGTTACACAGTTTTTTAAAGTTTCAACAACTTCTCATATGGAATTTTCCAATATAACTAGTAGGTTTCATTCTACTCAACTGAACCACAGTATATTTTATCATATGAAAGGTCATATGGATTCTATGGAGGGTTTATTCTTGATAAAAACTATGTAGTAACTCTCTTTAATGGATTTATAGTGACATTTATTAGTATGGTGTATGAATTATATTCTTAGGTGATGGAACCTTTATGGGTGATTCTAATACTGATTTTGAAAAGGAAAATGGGTTTAGTTACTTAACATGTTAACAACAATCTATATGGTGTTTTCCCATATAGCTTCTTGGAGTTGTTATACTTAAATGGAGAATATTATGATTTTTTATACAATATGAATCATCATAGGATGATTTAATTATATATACACAGATGAGATCATATTCCTCAAGGGGTAGTACTTTATGAAAATTCCCAGTGAGAATTAGTTCTCTAGAGCAGCTGACGACTTGGCAGGTAATAACTAAAATATGTTTATGAGAATCATAGAGTGAAAGGTTTTACATGATATTTTACTTTGATATTGATATAGGAGTATGGATGTTTCCCCATGAGTTATGACATATATGATACAAGATTTATCAATAAGGTGGGAGATCCCAATTCCCTTGTGATGTGGATAAGGATATTGGTGAGTCATATATTATTGTTGATATGAGAAGTGATATATGAAGGTAACCTAATATAGGGGTTGGACAGGGTTTTCAAGTTTCATTAGAGATGTGAAGCATGGATATATGTTTTGGGTTATATGATCAGTTCATGAGAGGTTCTACCAGGTGTATATTATAGGAATGGAGATGCCTTTGACCTTCACGATGTAAATCACTTGAAGTGATTTTGGTATTATGGTTATGTTTCAATGGGAGGGATTGGTAATATTCCTGGACCAGATGATTTTGGGTGTGATTCTTGATTAGATAGAAAATCATGATCCTAGATGGTTGGATCCTGGATGGATAGATAATGAGTAGTGTAATACCCCCACCCCAGTTACCTAGATTCGGTGCATTATTACATAATATTTCCATGATCACAAAAGATCAAGTCTTCAAAGACCGATTAGTTTATTAGCCTTTGAAACAGTAGATATATTCATAAGTCTTACATTACATCATAAATTGAAAAAACTACAACAACATCTTGTCTTCATATCCCCTCATACTATCCCTGCAGGTCATTCATAAAATAATTCTTCACATATTGGGAAAAATAAAACATTGAAATGGGTGAGCTCAGATGCTCAGTAAGGATAACAATATAGCAGAAACTTTCATAAATAAACGTAAACATTTAAGGCAATGTATAACTAAAACAAAATCCTTTTAAAATTGAACTTCAGCGTAATATGGAAAAGGTAAAATGAAATAATACCATTTAATTATTCACATGGATATTCTACTAGTCGAATAATCACATGCAATATCAATAACCACTTTCATAATAATGGAATGCCTAATACCAGACTATCATAACCATATAGTCAAGGACTTGTGCAAAGACTACAAATAAGTTTCTGTCAAGGCCTTGTTCCATGACACTAGTTTGTCTCATTAGACCTACCGATGCATCAAGGAGCTATAGCGGGCTCCACTCGTCACTTACTAAGTCCAATGTATTCCTTATATGAAAAGGTTTAAACATAACATAAACATTCGTATTGAAACTAACATACGAAATGTCAAAAATTTATCCATAAACCATGAATGGTATAAAAATAACACATCCACATTCAAACATGTCACAAAACCTTCAATACAATATGGAAGTTTTGTATCATAATAAATCAACTTCAAATAAAATTAAAATCCATCAAAGGATGTTGACATAGATGAAATCAAAACTATTTGAGAGAAATATCTCTTTTTTTAAATCATTTACAAGTAAAATAATTATAAAAGGAAACATTTAATTTTAAAATATTCTTATAATCTTGTAAGGGTATCTTAGACGATTTTATAATGGCGTAAAATAGTTGCACCTATCGTATAAGTTAAAAAAAGATATTCTTACCTTAATTCTGTCGAAAAGGTTAAAAGGACCTTGTTTGGAAAATGAAGGAAAGATTCCTTTATAAAAATCATATGAAAAGTGAAACAAGGGTATAAATGACTTTAACCCATAGTATATAAAATAATAATAATGTTTTGAAATACATTTGTAAGAAACATGGATGTGGATGATAAAGATGTCCCAGTAGATACTTACGTAAAAACAACCTCGAATAATAAAGAGATCGTGAAATTAACCCTTAACTTGTACTTTTACTTGGTCGAGGGTTGGTTAAACTCTTTTATAATGGTGAAATAATTGTTATTAAATTATAAAATAATCATATACATTAATATGATATCATATATGATCTTTTAACATTGCTTTGTTAATAATATCTTAGTATTATCGTTGTTTCGGGTGTTAACTGATTCGTTTTTCCTTTATATGATTTGTTACGTAAGATGTGTTTGTTATGGATAGGTTGTATCTTATATACAAAATGATATCAAGTCCTTAAAAATTACTTTTAATCATAAAATTAGAATTAGTCTTTAATGGATACGATGGGGAATGAATCTCATCGCGTTCGTGGTGACGGTAGTCTGTACGTACGCACGAGCGAAAATATCATTATTTTGATATTAAAGTCGTATATAATTGGATGTTATATCATATATAAAGAATAATTATAATGTTATATTTATTATTTACTTCAATTACACATCATTATCATACCCGTCCATATAATAATGTTTTGAATAACAATTACACCACGACGTGGAGACGGTAAGTTGTACGTACGCACGTATGGTGACATGTCATTCAAAGGATGGATAGAATAATGAATATGGTTGTACCATATTTATAATAACATCATAGTATATATATGATATCAGAGTTATTATTTTATAATGTAAATAAAAAAGAAAGAATAAGTGGAAGAAGAAAGGAACTTGAAAGAGGGTGGTGAAAACATTACCTCTTCTTCGGGTTCTTCCTTTTGATTTGATCAAAAAGGCTCGTTAGGTTGGATTTATGATCAAAATAAGGCCTATAGATTGAAGTGAGAGAAGTTGAGAGAATATTTGGTCAGGGTTTGGCCGATCCAAAAGGCTTTGAAGGTGTGAATTAGAGAGAAGGGGGAGTGCCCTTTTATAAGAGGGGTGAGGGGCACCTTAGGAAAAACTTAAAATATTATTTTATAATAAATTTATATTCGGTTTATAATGGCTCCAAAGTGACTTATTTCAATGATAAGGTGAGTATGGGTAGAAATCCTTTCAACCAATAGATTTTAGACAGGTTTGGGTCACTATATTAACCTTATCATTTATATTTAACTCTTAGTTAAATAGTTTAACATTTACCATGTCTCTTTGTATTTTTATATTATATGGTTAATAAACTTACTATAACAAGACAAGAGAACCCCAAGTGGTTCATTATTAATATATATAACCTTATATAAGTAATTTTTCTGAACCTTAGATTTTTAGGAATAGAATATCAATTAATAATATATTTTTTGTTTTAAATACTCCTTTATGTCAATTTTGACACTATTTAATAATTGATTTTTGTTGAAGTTTTAACAAATTTATTAAATCTAACTAAATTCATTTAATCAATCCAAACATGTCATATTAACCTATAAAATTATTGGAATTCATAAAAAGTCTCAAATTACATATATTTGGATATTTATAATATCAATTATTTTAATATTTCATTAATTAGTTAATTACTACATCACCATTGTGTCATAAATTAAATTAAATTATTTAATGTCTAAAAATTATAAATAAAATACCATTATGTAGGAAATAGTTTTATCTTTCTAATGAATATTTATAATCTAATTTATCTTATTTATAAACCTATATTAAAAATGTTTTAGTTATTAAACTTTTATTTTAACTCTTTTAACTCTTCTTTGAATTAAATAATAATAAATGTCCTAATCTAATAAAAGTGGACCAAAGTGGTTCATATTTTATTCCTAAGGTTGTTTTTGGTCTAATTATACTTATCCAATATAATTAGGATATGTTTTAGGGTAATAATAATATCAATTTTACCCTTAATTACCTTATTTACATTTAACCGTGGTAAATAAAATTAAAAGGTTACTATTCACCAAAAATTATTTTTATCTTATTGAACCATATTTTAATCCTTGATATTAACCATGTCTCTCATATTTTCAAAATTCCACTCACAGAAGCGGTAAAATTAATTTTTATGTGAATTTGAAAATTCTCCTAGGAGATGGGTAAAAGCCGGTGAAAAGTTCAATAAAATTTTATATATCTAAAATTATTATAAACTGAATCCAATGAATTAAATTGAACTTATATAGGTATTATGTATCTATTTTGACCTAAAATAAATTTAAATAAAATAAATAATTATTTAAATACAAATTAGGTTTTAAACTACGACTCAGTGTTTTTCACTATTCATTAAAAATTGAAAGTTTTCAGAAAAATATCAAAAATTCACCCTAAGATAATTTCGATATTCCGAATCCAAAAATGAATTCTATTTTGAAATATAAAATTTATAAAATTTAAAAAAGTGGGTATTACTATTCATAACAGTTAGTTTGATTGGTTGTGGTGTGTGTTATAACTCGAAGTTGCGTACAACACACGCTACTTTATTATTCAAAGAGAAGCATACTGTGGAAGATTTGGGTGTTAGATTATCCCCTCTTTAAAATCATTTCATCCTCAAAATTTCTAGAATAATACTGCATAAAAAGTCTCGGGTGGTTCTTCATCATAAGTTCCTCAGGTTCTCACGTTGCATCTTCCATCTTATGGTTTCTCCATAGAACTTTTACCAGACGAGTCATCCAGTTTCTCAGAACTTGTTCTCTTGTATCAAGAATCTTGATAGGCTCTTCACAGTAAAATAGATCGGGTTCCAGTTCTAATTCCTCATAGGTGAGTACATGTGTTGGGTCAGGCATGTATTTTCTCAATAGTGATACGTGGAACACATCGTGAACTTTGGAGAGATTTGGCGGCATTTCCGATCGATAAGCCACAACCCCAATTCGTTCTATAATTTCGAAAGGTCCGATGTACCTGTGACTGAATTTACCTTTCTTTCTGAAATGTATAACTCCCTTCCATAGAGATACCTTCAAATAAACATGATCTCCTACCTAAAATTACAAATCATTAATTCGGTTATCGTCATAGCTCTTCTGCCTACTTTGATCTACTTTGATGTGGTTTTGGATTACCTTTACCTTTTCCATCATTTCCTCCACCAGTTCTGGGTCTAAGAGTTTTCTTTCACCAATGTCATCCCAATAGGTTGGTGTGCGACATCTCTTTCCGTATAATGCTTCATATGGTGCCATCCAAATACTTCAATGTAAGCTATTGTTATAGGAAAATTCCACCAGAGGTAAATATTGATCCCACATACCCTAAAATTCAAGTGAGAAAGATCTCAACATGTCTTCTAAGGTTTGAATAGTCCAATCTGATTTTCCATCAGTTTGGGGTGGTAAGCATTGCTCAAACGAAGTTCAGTATCCAAGGAATTCTGAAGACCTTTCTAGAATGTTGATGTAAAACATGGATCATGATCAGAAAAAATCGATAGGGGTACTCCATGAAATCTTACAACTTCATTAATATACAGTCTTGCTAGACGTTCAACTGGTAAATCTTCTCTTATAGCAAGAAAATGTGCTGACTTGGTAAGACAATCAATAATGACCCATATTGCATCATTCCTTCTAGGAGTCTTTGGTAGTCCCATGACAAAGTCCATCATAATATTATCCCATTTCCACTCAGGTACAGGAAGAGGTTGACTCCTCCAGGCTGTCGCCTTCCAGCTTTCACTTGTTTAAAAACCATACATCTTGACACAAAATCTACAATCTCCCTCTTCATGTTGTCCCATCGAAAATTTTCCTTCAAATATCTATACATTTTGGTGCTCCCAGGGTGTATAGAGAAATTGGAACTATGAGCATCATGCAACAATTCCCTTTTTAGATCAGGTATATCGGGAACACAAAGTCTCTTACCAAATTTCAAAATTCCATCTTCATACACAAAGTCACTCAATCTCCCATCATTCACAACTTTAATCTTCTTTTGAAATTCCTCATCATTGTTCTGAGAACTCTTAATCCTTTTTAGTAAAGATGGTTTGGAAACCATTTGGAAAAGTATAGATGTTTCACCTTCCATGGTTATTCCCATATCCAACCTTACTAGATCCATGAAAATTAGATCCCTTTAAACTCTCATTTTGTTCAAAACTCCATGATCCTTTCTGCTCAAATCATCTGCCACATTATTTTCCTTACCCTGGTGGTAGTGTATTGTGAAATCATAATCTTTGAGTAGTTCAAGCCATCTCTTTTGTCTCATGTCGAGTTATTTCTGTGATAAAATATACTTCAAACTCTTGTAATCAGTATAAATATCACATTTCTCACCATAGAGATAGTGTCTCCAAATATTCCAAGCAAAGATTACAGCTGCTAACTCAAGATCATGAGTATGATAGTTTTGCTCATGAATTTTCAGCTGTAGTGATGCATAGGCAATAACCCTATCATTCTGCATAAGGACACAACCAAGTCCTTTCTTCGATGCATCACTATAAATAACAAACCCATCATTCCCCGATGGTAGGTTCAATTTAAAATCATTGAATAATCTTTTCTTCAGTTCTTCAAAACATTCTTCACACTCTTTTGTCCAAACAAATTTAACCCCTTTACGCGTGAGCTTCGTTAATGGGTTAGACAATCGGGAAAAATTCTAGATGAAACGTCGATAATAACCTACTAAACCAATAAAACTACGTACCTCAGTTATACTCGTCGGTGATGGTAATTCTTGGATTGCTATTTTCTTAGAAGGATCAATAGATATTCCATCCTTAGAGAAAATATGGCCAAGAAAAGAAATCTCCTGAATGCAGAATTCACACTTGCTAAACTTCCCATATAATTCATGTCTTCTCAGAGTCTTCAATATAATGCGCAATTGATTTTCATGATCTTTTTAGATTTTGGAGTATTCCAAGATATCATCAATAAATACCACAACAAAGTCATCAAGATATTCCTTGAAAACTCTGTTCATTAGATCCATGAAAACATAGGGTGCATTAGTCATCCCAAAAGGCATTACTGTAAGCTCGTAATGCCCGTACCTAGTTTGAAATGTTGTCTTCAGAATGTCTTCCTTCTTCACACACAACTGATGGTATCCAGATCGAAGGTCAATCTTTGAAAAGTATTGAGCTCCATGTAGTTGGTCAAATAAATCATCAATGCGAGGTAGGGGATACTTGTTCTTTATTGTTATAGCATTGATCTCCCTGTAGTCGATATATAACCTCATAGATCCATCTTTCTTCTTAACAAAAAGGACAGGGGATCCCTCTGGAGAAACACTAGGGCGAATAAATCTATTACTACTCAATTCCTCTAGTTGTATATTTAGTTACACTAATTCCACAGTGGCCATTCTATAAGGGGTCTTCGATATGGGCCTTGATCCAGGAATTAAATCAATGGAAAACTCAATTTATCATTCTGGAGGATGTCCAGGTAAATCTTCTGAAAACACATCAACATATTCTCTCACAATAGGTACATCCTCTATTTGAACATTCCTTTCCTCACCCACAGTCATTTCATTCTCTTCCTCCCCAATAATTGAATTTAGTTGAGCTACTGGGGGTGGATCTAGATAAGAATTAGGTGGTGACGATTCTAATCTAAAGATAAGGTGTTCTTTATCATCATCATCAAAAATTGTAACCTCCTTCTTCTTATAATAAATATTTTCATCATAGTCCGAAATCCAATCCATACCGAGGATTATATAAAACTCAATCATAGGTATGAAGATGAGATCAGTAGATAAAGAACATTTATATGCTCTAATGGGAACTGATTCACAGAACTTTATAGAAATGATACTTCCCTTAGGAGTTTTGACTGACAACTCCCTTGTTAAATCAAATTAGAAATATCTAATTTTCTTAGAAAACTGGGAAGATATGAAACAATGAGATGATCCATAATCAAATAAATCATTTTCTAAACTCGAGTTAACCATTAAATTACCTTCCACCATGTCTTTCAGAGCTTCTACGTCAGCAGTAGTGATATCATAAGCTTGGCCTTGATCCCTTTGCCTTTATCCCTTGGCCTTTTCTGAGGTAAGTTTCCCTGACACTTAGGATATTCATTTTCATAATGTCCCATCTCCCTGCAATTGTAGCATTAAACATCGGTAGCTTCTTTCTTCCCCTTGCAATCACGAGCTTAGTAGCCTTTTTTCACCACACTTGTAACAAACTCCCATTCCTTTCAAGCATGTACCTGGGTGCTTCTTCCCACATTTACTACGGTATGGATATTCAACTTTTCCCTTATTCCCCTTATTTCTATTTCCAGAGTGATCAACAGATCTCTTCTTCTCTTGCTATGCTTTAAAGTCGTAAGACTTAGAGAATTATTTTTCTATCTTGACAGCACATGATACAGAATCGACATACGACAAGAAGGATTGTGATACTAATTATTGAAGGAGAAACGGTTTTAAACCATAAAAGAAATGATCAATCTTACTTCTTGGGTTACGTATATAATTTGCAGCACGCCTTTCTAACCTTGTAAAGTTAGACTCATATTTTGAAACATTATCGTCCTCCTTTTCCCTCAGACTCAGATATTGTCTTTCCATATCTGCTCGATGGTCATGAGGAAAGTATTATTCTAAGAAAATATCTTTAAACTCCCTCCATTATATATTTGATACTTCATCATCTTCCTTTTTGTTTTGAATCAATGACCACTATTGATTAGCATCTCCAGTGAGGCGATAAACTGCCATGACAACTTTTTTCCCTTTCGTTACTCCCTAAGGCGTGGAATATTTTCTCTAAGGAATTTATCCATTGCTCAGCTACTAGTGGATTTTTACCCCATTGAATGTTGGTGGGTTTTTCCTCATGAATCGATCTAACATTGATCCTCCACACTGTGGATCAGGGTGATCTATATCGGTAAAATATTATTCATAACCTGAGTGAGTTGTCCCAATATGGTGATAAGTTGATCATCACCAGTTGTATCACCAAATCCACTATAATTATCTTGAGCAGGATGGAAATACCTACATGGAGTGCATGCATTAATATGGTTTCCATTCCTTCCAATATGAGCCATTTCTAAACAATGACATACACTAGATTAGTTTATCAATCACAATACATAAATCTAAACTTGTAAAACACTTAACATAAATTGAACAGTTTATGAATATAATCCATAATCATAAAAATGTTTTCTTTTAGGAAGTATATACTCAGAAACCATTCATAATGGTTTGTAAAGAAAATGAGAATTATCCCTAACATATCCCCCAGGAGTGTCGTAACCAAGAGTGCAGCAAGGCCCGTTTTCGTGCACTAGTTCCCGTTCAAGTCTAGATCAAAGTGGTGTTTTCTGGTTTTACCCCTAGGTACATCTATGCCAGATCCTCCTCTACCTGCTCGTATCCAGATTGGGATGTTTTTCTTGGAAAACTCACAAAATATCTACAATACCAAAATTCTAGGAAGTTCTTCTATACTAATCCTCAGAGTCTATCTTAGGGCTATGTGCTCTAATCAGATATTATCTAAATCTAGCTTCCAAGGTTTGTACTAAAATTCCTCTGATACCAATTGTAACTCCCCAACCCTAGTTACCCATAGTTGGTGCATTATTACATAATATTGGCATGATCACAAAAGATCAAGTCTCGAAAGACCGATTAGTTTAGTAGCCTTGGAAACACTATATATATTCTTAAGTCTTACATTACATCATAAAGTGAAAAAACTAAAACAAAATCTTGTCTTCATATCCCTTAACACTATCCCTATAGGTCATTCATAAAATACTTCTTCACATCCTGGGAAAAATAAAACATTGAAATGGGTTAGCTCAGATGCTCAGTAAGGATAACAATATAGCAGAAACTTTCATAAATTTAAAGAAATGTATAACTAAAACAAATGCCTTTTAAACTTGAACTTCAGCATAATATGGAAAAGATAAAATTAAATAATTCCATTTACTTATTCACATGGATATTCTACTAGTTGAATAATCACATGAAATATCAATAACCACTTTCATAATAATGGAATGCATAATGCCAGACTATCATAACCATATAGTCAAGGCCTTGTGACAAGAATACAAATAAGTTTTTGTCATGGCCTTGTTCCAAGACACTATTTTGTCTCATGATACCTACCGATGCATCGAGGAGCTATAGAGGGCTCCACCCATCACTTATTAAGTCTAATTCATTCCTCATATGAAAAAGTTTAAACATAACATAAACATTCATATTGAAACTAGCATACAAAATGTCAACAATTTATCCATAAACCATGAATGGTATAAAAATAACACATACACAGTCAAACATATCACAAAACCTTTAATACAATATGGAAGTTTTTTATCATAATAAATCAACTTCAAATAAACTTAAAATCCATCAATGGATGTTGACATAGATGAAATCAAAACTATTTGAGAGAAATATTTCTTTTTTTGAAATCATTTAAAAGTCAGTAATTATAAAATGAAACATTTAATTTGAAAATATTTTTATAATCTTGTAAGGGAAGCTTCGAAAATTTTATAACGGCATAAAATAGCTGCACCTGCCGTATAAGTTAAAAAAAGACATTCTTACCTTAATTCTGTCGAAAAGGTTAAAAGGACCTTGTTTGGAAAACGAAGGAAAGATTCCTTTATAAAAATATTATGAAAAGTCAAAAAAGGGTATAAATGACTTTAACCCATATTCTATAAAATATTAAGAATTTTTTGAAATACATTTTTAAGAAACATGGATGTGGATGATTAAGATGTCCCAGTAGATACTTATGTAAAAACAACCTCAGATAATAAAGAGATTGGGAAATTAACCCTTACCTTGTACTTTTCCTTGGTTGAGGGTTGGTTAAACTCTTGTATATTGGTGAAATAATTTTTATTAAATTATACAAGAATCATATAAATTAATATGACATCATATATGATCTTTTAACATTGCTTTGTTAATAATATCTTTGTATTATCGTTGTTTCGAGTGTTAACTGATTCATTTTACTTTATATGCTCTATTACATAAGCCATGTTTGTTATGGATAGGTTGTATCTTATTCATATCCAGAATGATATCAAGTCCTTAAACATTACTTTTAATCATCAAATGAGAATTAGTCTTGAATGGATACAATGGGGAATTAATCTCATCACGTTTGTGGAGACGATAGTCTGTATGTACGCACGAGCGACAATATCATTTTTTTGATATTAAATTCATATATAATTGGATGGTATATCATATATACAGAATCATTATAATTTTATATTTATTATTTAATTCAATTACACATCATTATCATACTCATACAAATAATAATGTTTTGTATAACAATTACACCACGACGTGGAGACGGTAAGGCATACGTACGCACGTATGGTGACATGTAATTCAAAGGATGGATATAATACTGAATATGGTTGTACCATATTTATAATAACATCACAGTATATAGAAGATACTGGATTTATTATTTTATAATGGAAATAACAAAGAAAAAATAAGTGGAAGAAGAAAGGAACTTGAAAGAGGGTGGTGAAAACATTACCTTTTCTTCGGGTTCTTCCTTTTGATTTGATCAAAAGGGCTCCTTAGGTTGGATTTCTGATAAAACTAAGGACTCTATGTTGATTTAAGGGAATTTTATAGAATATTTGGGCATGGTTTGTCTGAGCCAAAAGGCTTTGAAGGTGTGAATTAGAGAGAAGGGGGAGTTCCCTTTTATAAGAGGGGTGAGGGGCACCTTAGAAAAAACTTAAAATATTATTTTATAATAAATTCATATTCAGTTTATAATGGCTCAAAAGTGACTTATTTAGAGGATAATGTGGGGATGGGTCTAAATCATTTCATCCAATAGATTTTAGATAGGTTTGGGTCACTATATTAACCTTATCATTTATATTTAACTCTTAGTTAAATAGTTTAACATTTACCATGTCTCTTTGTATTGTTATATTATATGTTTAATAAACTTACTATAACAAGCCAAGAGAACCTCAAGTGTTTAATTATTAATATATATAACCTTATTTAAGTCATTTGGCCAAACCTTAGATTTCTAGGAATAGAATATCAATTAATAATATAATATTTGTTTTAAATACTCCTTTATGTCAATTTTGATACTATTTAATAGTTGATTTTTTTTAAAGTCTTAACAACATTATTAATTAAAAATAAATTCATTTAATCAATCTTAACATGTCATATTAACCTATAAAATTAGTTTAATTCATAAAAAGTCTCAAATTTCATATATTTGGATATTTATAATATCAATTATTTTAATATTTCATTAATTAGGTAATTACTGCATCACCATTGTGTCATAAATAAATTAAATTATTTAATGTCTAAAAATTATAAATAAAATAAAATTATGTGGGAAATATTTTTATCTTTTTAATGAATATTTATAATCGAATCTATCTTATGTATAACCCTATATTAAAAATGTTTTAGTTATTAAACTTTTATTTTAACTCTTTTAACTCTTCTTTGAATTAAATAATAATAAATGTCCTAATCTAATCAAAGTGGACCAAAAAGGTTCATATTTTATTCCTAAGGTTGTTTCTAATCGAATTATATTTATCCAATAGAATTAGGACATGTTTTAGGGTAATAATAATATCATTTTTACCCTTAATTACCCTATTTACATTTAACCGTGGTAAATAAAAGTAAAAAGGTACTATTCACTAAAAATTATTTTTATCCTATTGAACCACATTTTACTCTTTGATATTAACTGTGTCTCTCAGATTTTCAAAATTCCACTGACAGAAGCGGTAAAATTAAGTTTTATGTGAATTTGCAAATTCTCCTAGGAGATGGGTAAAAGACGGTGAAAAGTTCAATAAAATTTTTATATATCTAAAATAATTATGAAATGACTCTGATGAATTACATTGAAATTATATAGGTATTATGTATCTATTTTGACGTAAAATAAATTTAAATAAAATAAATAATTATTTAAATAAAAATTCGGTTTTAAACTATGACTCAGTGTTTTTCACTATTCATCAAAAATTGAAAGTTTTCAGAAAAATACCAAAAATTCACCCTAAGCTAATTTCAATATTACGAATCCAAAAATGAAGTCCATTTTGAAAGATAAAATTTATAAAATTTCAAAAAGTGGGTATTACTATTAATAACGGCTAGTTTGATTGGTTGTGGTGTGTGTTAGAACTCAAAGTTGCGTAGAACACACGCTACTGTATTTTTCAAAGAGAAGTGTACCGTGGAAGCTTGGGGTGTTATAAGTAGACACTATTGGTTCTGAATGACAATCATGTGGTGGGTGATAGTATGATTTTCTTCGACATGTGAGAGATAGAATATTGGTTGGAATAATAAATGAGAATTATTTTAGCTTGATTAGGCCAACATGTAGTGAAAATGGTTGATGGTTTGAAGTGTGATCATATATTCAATGATATACAAATCAGAGGAGTGTGAGTCAGATTATGAGATCATATTGTATGATAGAATACATCCATTGGGTTTTAGGATTAGTGAGCATCCATGTACATGATGAGGAAAATATATTAAATTTTTTGATTATAATATTGGTTTTTGAGGGTTTTGATTGAAATGAGATGATTCCATCTATAGTGAAAAGTGACACTAGAGATGGATCAAGATAGCATGGTACAACCAAACTTATCTTGTTCTTTGAAATGAGTTATCAGGATGGTGTTAGTGTGGATCCAGAGTAGTGAAATATGTGTGATATTGGAACCTATTGAGTTTATGCTTGAGGAGTTGTATAAGGAAATCCATATAGTGGGGAGAGAACTGTTGTCTATTTGAGGGTGTGAACATCTTTATAGATAGAATTTCAATAGAATATAAGGATTACATTCCTTGTGAGATGGTAACAAGTATTGATTTATGTTTAATGTATGTTCTTGGTTATGGTAAAAATGGGCATGCCTTGTCATTACGTGCAGTAATGGTGGATCATGGGTCATGGGGATTGGTGTTTGGTTTAGTAGAATTGTGATAAGAATACTACTATAGTGGAGAGAAGATTATCAGCCACAGAGGTACACACCTCGTGTTGGTAGAGTCATGTATGTGATGATACCATTCACTAGGTGGATGAGATAGAATCAGGATATTGATGATCAGGTATTAGATATAGTGTTGGATGATGTTCATGTGTAGGCATCATGCTTGTGATGAAATAAGATGAAATTCAAGCATGAGTTGGATTAAATGTGTGTCGGTGCTCATGGTGAGAGTATGATGGTGGATTTAGTTGATCAAGGATTCAACCATGGATCTAAATTGAGTGTTGAGTTTGAAATTTGGTGTGGTTATTTGTATGATATCATCATGACTTTGAGTAATTAGGAATTGTGTTCGGATGATGTGACAATGCGTCAGTGGGTGGGGCCAAGAATTTTCGAGAATGGTTGGATAAAGGGGGATTGGCCGATGTTTTCATGTAAAATTGGATGCAATGATATTGAAAACACATTGAGTGGGTTGATATAATACTTGTATTGTGTTTCAATAGGTGATTATGATGGTGGTGAGCATCAAGGCTTGAAACCGACCCTTATGAGTAAATACATATGGTGAAGAGCTCCATGATACTAAAGATGAATTTATTGGTGAAACCTTAGTGTCTTAGTATAGATAAGTGTAACTAAGAATCTTTTATGAATTGGAGATGATGATTATTGTGAGGATCAAGTTTTGATAAAATAGTTCACCTATTGTTTAGAGTTTTGTAACATGATATTGTATAGTATTAAAGGATAGAACGTGGTGACTTGATCATGAATTTATGACCATGATAAGTTGTGATTTATGGTTGAAGAAACAACTAGACTTATTAAGGATCATAAGTGTTATGGTGGGGATTTTGTAAATACTCATATCTTTATATGTTGTGATTTTTTTTGGAAATATAAATTTTTAATTATGGAGAAAGGGCTATTTTAGGAATCAGGATTTAGATCATAATTTAGAGAGTTGGAGTATCTCAAAGGGATATTTTTATATGTGGATCAAAGTACAATAAGGTTTTTGTGCGATTTTGTGGGTTTGGAGAGTTTTGGGTTGGATTTTGGATTTTTATAAAGGGTTTTCCCCTATTGCATGATAACTTCATGGATAGGGAAAACCAAGAGATTAAATCGTGTGGGTTGGATTTGTTTGGTGTGTTAGTGCATAGTTTAAAAAAATTGTTTAGAAAACATGAAAACCCAAAAATTTGAGTTTTATATGGATATAAAAAGATATATTATGGTTTGGTAAACTAAAAAGTCAAATCATGTGAGGGGGTGTGGGATGTATAGTGTCAACTGAATGGTTTAAACATGATTTGATGAAATGTCCAGCCAAATTGTGGAAGGTAGTGTGACTCAAGTTAGTTAGAGTATCATGGTCATCACATGGTTTGTAAAAACACATGGTAACCATGTGTATAGCCATATTTTATCATAAATTTTAAAATTATAATTTTCACCCCTCTGTATTTTCATCCTCACTCTTCTCCTTCTTCTATCTCGCACATGATAGGACATGGCGCTTCCCTCCCCCTTATTCCTCTTGATTCCCCCTTATAATGGGGTTATTATTTAGTGTTTTCATAATATATTCAAAGTGATATCCTCTCTATATTTTTATATTCCTCATCTACCCATTTAACTTCTAATTTTAGATATTCTAACTATGGTTTTGGAAACAAATCTCACCAGATCATGGTAGAAATCATTTAATATGATGGGGATTTTTCTCGGCCTGGCTAGAGAATGTCTCAAGGGGATGAACACAAATTGTTTCTCAATATTTTTTTAAAGGTAATTTTCTTATTTAATTTATTTTGGGATTTTTCCTAAATTATAAAAAAATGACTATTGAATTTAATGTATGAATTGGTCCTTTTATGTAACTAAGGACTAGGTGCATGTCGGGAGAGGACTACACCCCATTTCTTAAGGTTTCGGCAAAAAGATATTGCTCAGTGAGATTTATAAAATCATTCCTATTTAAATTAAATTGTTAAATTAATTATAAATTTTAATGATTAATTAATTTAGATGTGATGGATTAGGACAGGACCTTGTGGGGATGAGTTTTGACCAATTTGACTTAGAAAATCTTGGGTGGGAGTTTTCGAGCTATTATTAAAGGGAATAAATTAATATGAGGTAGGTGTTCCCTTGATCATTTACCTAATTAAATGAATTTTTTATGCAAAATGTGATATGTGGTCTCACCACGCATGGATGATTGACTTTATTTAAATAAATTATTTATTAATCCTATGTCTGAGAATGGAACTTTCAAGGTCTGTGAGGGACCCTTGAGCACTAATTTGATGCGTCTACAATCTATGATATAGAGATCAATAATAAATATTTTCCATGGGATACATAGACCCTATAAGGGTATAAATTAAATGAAATGAATGATACAGTGGTCTTAGGATAGGAAACCTTAGTGACCTACAAGTAGAGGAGTGTGATGTGATGAGAATGATTAGCCTGAGTAGGCCATAATCGTACCATGTGATGCCTTATAGGTTTCAAGCTAGTTGAGATGAGATAGGGGAGAGTGTTTCTCCCCAACTAGTATGTGAATATAAAGTGGGTATTCCTTATATAAGATTATGCATAGGTTGGGTGAGAGGACTGACCAGGGATGGATTGGGAGTGATATAAGAATAATTTCATCCCTCTCGAGTGATATCAATATGGATTTTATATGAGGCTTGTGAGGGTAAAATGAGATCATGGTGATGTTGAGGAATTATTTTCCCTCCGGGTGATGAGTTTAGGCCCTAGAGTTGAGAATGAGATTAAAGAGTGCATGTAGAGTGCACAGATTTTGGTGTGGATTAGTGGATCCTGGTGGGTTCTCTAGGATCATATTGACCCTAAACAGGGTTAGTGTAGAGTAGTGAGTATTAACAATTTTAGATGTCACCTTAGAACTTGAAATCAATGGTATGATCTTGATATGACTATAATGATTAGATATTTCATTCACTTGAGTGGCTTACCTTAGTTATGTGTGAGGGGTTTGATTGGATGTCCAACCCACATGATTATATTATGATATGTTATTAGGTGGACGTTGGGCCTCAAAATTTATGTATATATATATGAGATTCCATGGAAAATTACTAGGATCTACTAGTTACACTTGATGATATGATGAGTGTAACACCTGAGACTTTTATGTTATATAAATCATCAAAGGAATCTTTTTCTACACAACACTTTCTTGGATTTCTTTACACGAAATCGCGACCTTCCTCGATAGCTTGCGTCGTACGCAATACCGAGTTTCACTAAACAACGATATGCTATTAAAATATTATTAAAACTAGCCGTTATGAATAGTAATAATCACTTTTTGAAATTTTATAAATTTTATTTTTCAAAATGGACTTCATTTTTGGATTCGGAATATCGAAATTAGCCTAGGGTGAAATTTTGGTATTTTTCTGAAAACTTTCAATTTTTGATGAATAGTGAAACCACTAAGTGGTAGTTAAAAAAACTGAATTTTTCATAAAACTTAATTTTACCGCTTCTGTGAGTGGAATTTCAAAAATCCGAGAGACACGGTTGATGTCAGTAAGTAAAATGTGGTTCAATGAGATGAAAATAATTTTTGGTGAATAGTAACTTTTTACTTTTTTTTACCACGGTTAAAAGTAAATAGGGTAATTGAGGGTAAAGATGATATTATTATTACCCTAACACATGTCCTAATTCTATTAGACAAGTGTAATTAGACCAAAAACAAACTTATGAATAAAATATGACCATTTAGGCCCACTTGGATTAGATTAGGACATTTATTATTAATTTATTTAAAGAAGGGTTAAAATAGTTAAAATCAAAGTTTAATAAGTAAATAATTTTTAATATGGGGTTATAAATAAGATAAACTCGACTATAAATATTCATTAGAAATCTAAAAAGATTTCCTACATAATGGTATTTTATTTTTAATTTTTATACATTAAATAATTTAATTTATTTATGACACAAAGATGATGCAGTAATTATCTTATTAATGAAATATTGACATAATTAATGTTATAAACACCAAAAATAAATGTAATTTGAGACTTTTTATTAATTACACTAATTTTCAAGGTTAATATGACATGCTAGTATTGATTTAATTAACTTTTTTCGAACTAATCATTCTGTTATGATTTTCACAAAAATCAATTACTAAATAGTGTCAAAATTGACATAAAATAGTTTTTAAAACAAATATTATATTAGTAATTGTTATTTTATTCCTAAAAATCTAAGGTTTAACCATATTACTTAGATAAGGTTATATATATTAATAATAAACAACTTGGGGTTCGTTTGGCTGCTTATAGTAAGTTTATTAACCTTATAGTATAAGAACACAAGAAGACACGGTAAAAGTAAACTTATTTAACTTAATGTTAAATCTAAATGATAAGGTTAAAATAGGAACCTAAAATTGTCTAAATTATATTGGATGAGAGGATTTCGACCCATAACCACCTTAACTTAGAAATATATCGATTTGGAGCTATTTAAAACCGAACTTGACTTTATAATAAAATAATATTTTTAGTTTTCCCAAAGGTGCCCCTCTCCTCCCTTATAAAAGGGCACCTCCTCCCCCTCTTCCTCACACCACTTTGAGCCTTCAATCTCGGCCAACACCTACCAAATTCCTCCTCTCCACTTCCCTAGAGACATCCTAGAGGTCCTGGTCTTCTTCAAAGACCAATTTTAGTGCCCTAAAAGAAGGTCTCAAAGAAGCACTTCAAAGAAGAGGTAATGTCCGTTACCGATTCTTTCATCTTTATTTCTTCTTCCACTTCTTCTTCTTTAGTTGTTTCATTATGAAGTAATAACATAAGTATCACTCATATACTGATATGTTATTATAAGTATGAAACAATCCTATTTCACCATCTATCCATCCTACGGAAAAAGAAATCACCGCGCGTGCGTACGTAAGGAATACCGTCTCCACGCCATGGTGTAATCTATTTTCCACCACCACCTTACTTGGATGGGTATAATGGTGTAAATAATGACTATATATGACTATTATAAAGTAATACTGATTCTGAAATAGTATACATACACTCCAATACAATTCCACGATCATAGGAACTATATCATCACTCGTGCGTACGTACGGAATACCGTCTCCACGATGTGATGCGACTCGTTCTACATGATCTTCATTTCATAATGATTATATAAATGAATTGAATGAATTAAATGAATGAATATGATATATATTACACTAATAAAATTCTATAAATGATGTATCTATAACCTAAAGAGAAGAATAAGAATTTATTCGACAAGACACGCATAAGAACAAAAAGTTATAAACACCCGAATAACAAGTAGCAATGAAATATTACTACTAAGAAGCTAAGAATATGACCATATATGATATCATAAAAATAGGTATGATTCTGGAATAAGTCAATAACATTATTTAAATCATTATACAGGAGGTTCGGATACTTACGAAGCAAAACAGACCTAAGGTAAGGGAAATATCACAATCTCATTTTTATCCGAGATTGTTTATACTTTAGTATTTATTGGGGTGTATTTTATCATCCACATCCATGTTTCCTCAATATGTAATATTATTTCCATTAACCTACAATTGTTTAAATCCTATTTTACCCTTCGGTGAGTTTTTATTAAAAGATATGAAAGGAATATTTTGTCGTTTTTCGTACGAGGTACTTTTTGACTTTTCCTACAAAAGTACGAGAAGAATGTTTTTTTTAACTTATACGGCATGAATGGATTTTTAAAACATTATTTCCAAGAATCTTCCTTTACAAGTTTTAAAGTTTATTTATAATCAATTTCTTTTAGTTTATAATTGTATGACATATTAAGAAAGGAAAAGTGTTTTTGAAATAGAAAGGATATTTTCCTCAAGAATGGAGTTCAAGTGTTTTATCAAAATTATTTTCCATATAAGATAATAAAGGGTTCTGTTTTATCCCTATTATTACATTGATTTGATTATGTTGTGATGGGATTATTTTTATGAATTCCTTTATCTTATATGAATTGTTTTATGATGTCAAGATGTTTAAGATTCCCATTTTTATTACATGGGTTATGCAATGATGTATGATTTATGATTTTGTGGCACACATAAGAATGGTATAATTATGAGATGGGTGGGACCTATATCTCCCTCCAATGCATTGGGTAAAGATTTTATATCTCATGAGATAGACATGGCTCGAACGGTAGGTTATACCGGTTCAGTGAAACAGGACTGAGACGAGGAATGAACTCGGTTCAGAAAGGGACTTTGTCCACTAAGATAGTCTTGGCAATGAGTCTTGACTAAAAAGAAATGATTCTCTATGATTATGTGTGTATGCCACAAAGTTTCATGTTTTAAGTTATAATTATTGTGATTACATTTCACTGCCATGATTTATCCCATGTTATGAAATTATGATCTCTTTTTCAGGTTAAGATTTCCAAAAGTTATGTGCTTATGTATATGATGTGATTGATATTTCTTTTGTTTACCCTTACTGAGCATTTGAGCTCACCCTTTTGTATGTTTTCTTTCCCCAGGTCAGGAATAAGGTTATTAAGTAAGATATTCCAAAAGAGACTATAGATATGATGAAATAAATGGGAGACAATGTAGACACTTTATGAACCAGTTGTTTATGTTTCCCAGTTTCTAAAGACACTATACCTATACGGTCCTTTCGTGGTTTTGTTATATGTTGTAATAAGTATGCTTCAATTTTGAAGTATTAACAATGTATGTAAAGTATGGGTCGTTATAGTTGGTATCAGAGGAAAAGGAGGTAGGAATGTATCCGATCCTTGGGAACTCTCACATGTGAGCGTTGGACGAAGCATGGCTCTCCGCCCAAGGACTTCATGAGGAAATGGATGCCACTGGGGATGGTGGTGTGTCCCGCCCAGGGGGTGTAGCTGCCCATGGAGTGCCCTGATAGCTATCAATTATAGTCCACTAGAAGTAATTCCAGACCGTTATAGTTGGTATTAGAGGAAAGGTATAGTCAACCTTTGGAAACTAGGATGTGAAAGCCTTAGTAAGAACCCTAAGGATAATTCTAAGAATAGAACACAATCTTAGTGTTTTAGAAATGGCCATGAATAACCTAGGATAAGACCTTAAGTGTGAAATTTTATTCTTGATTATGTGGTTTTCCTATTATAATTAGTGTTGCTCACACTATTCTTCTTGGTTTTAGTCAATGGCTGGAACCCGAAGGAACCATGTTAATGCGGAATGCGACGGGAAATGCATTGATTGTCCCCCTGAGAAACCAAACGTTATGGGAGCTGGAATGCAAAATCTTGTAGCCATGCTCACACAACTTTCTCAAGCTATGAATCATGAAGGACTTCCAAACAAGCAAAGGAAGAAGCAACATTCTGTTGAATCCTTCATGAGGCAGTGTCCACCTTCTTTCAGCGGGTCTACTGATCCATTAGTTGCTGAACAATGGATTAGTACTACTGAAAAGATATTTTCAGTTCTTCAATGATCTGAACATGATAAAGTCATCCTAGCAGTGTATCGTTTGGAAGGAGATGCTGATAAATGGTGGAATCTTATTAAGAATACGAGTCAAAGGGATGAAATTGAGTCCATGGAATGGGACGAGTTCAAGAACTTATTTTTCAATAATTACTTCCCTCGTATTCTCCGAAAAAAGATGGAGAAAGAGTTTCTTGAACTGAAGCAAAAGGATGATGAATCTGTTGGTACCTATGAAGAAAATTTTACACGACTTGCAAGGTACGATTCTGGTATTATTATCCAACCTAAGAGTAAGATCGATCGATTCTTTAGTGGCTTAAAACCAAGTCTTCGAAGGGCGTTAGCCATAAAGGACTTCAATAGCTACGAGGAAATCGTTAGATGTGCTCTCAAAGTTGAGATGGAGATTGGAGTAACCCATCAGTCATATGGGTTTGATAAGAAGAGGAAAATGGAATTCAAAGGAAAATCTTAAGAGCACACTGAAAAGAAGATGAACTTTCCCTTATGCTCAAAGTGTGGAAAGAAACATGGAGGGAGTTGTCTTAAAGGTACAAGTAAATGTTTCAAATGTGGAAAGGAAGGTCATCGGGCATTTGAATTCCGCGATGATGGGAAGAAGATGTCTAATGATGCAAACAAAAGAAGGGATACACAGAATGAACCTACTACACTTCAATGTTTCAAGTGCAAGGAGATGGGACATTATGCCAATAAATTCCCTAATCCAAGGGTTGATGATGATGGTCGACGTCAACAAACTCTTAAGGCTAAAGACAAAGGAAAGTCACATGCAATTTCTATCAGTGATGTGGAGTACGATAACGATGTGGTGAAAGTTACACTTACCATCCACTCTAAAGTAGAAAATGTTTTATTTGATTCTGGATCCACCCACTCTTTTATTTCTGAAGAATTTTCTAAGGGTATCACCATATTACCTCAACAATTAGATGTTTAGTTAGTTGTGACAACACCTAATGGCACAACAGTCACATCAAAAGTTTATAATTCTTCTCCAATAGAAGTTTGTGGGAAAATGCTTCCTGAAAATCTTGTGATCCTTCCTATAGTGGAATTTGATGTGATTCTTGGCATGGATTGGCTTTCTTTATATGGATCTCATATCAATTTCCAAAGAAGGGAAGTCACGTTTCATATTCCAGATCAATCTATGATCGTCTATCAATGCAAGGATGAACATAACCTTCCAATGGAAATTCCTTATACCTTATGGGTCTTGATTCCACTAAATGAAGGTTATTTATCTCAAATGGTTGGTGAGAAACTCACGAATAAGAATATTCCCATTGTACGGGAGTTTGATGATGTCTTTCCGGAGGAATTACCGGGTCTTCCACCAAATCGTGAAGTTGAGTTTTCAATAGAACTCGTACCGTGTGCTTTGCCTATTTCAAAGACACCTTATAGAATGGCCCCAATTGAGTTGCAGGAATTGAAGAAGCAACTCTAAGAGAATCTTGATAAGGGATTCATATAACCTAGTGCGTCACCTTGGGGAGCACCTGTTCTATTTGTTAAGAAGAAAGATGGATCAATGAGACTCTGCATTGATTATCGAGAACTTAACAAGATCACTATCAAGAACAAATATCCTCTCCCACACATTGATGACTTATTTTACCAACTACGCGGAGCTCAATACTTTTCCAAGATTGATCTTTGTTCAGGGTATCATCAATTAAGGGTCAAAAGGGAGGATATACAAAAGATGACTTTTCGTACAAGGTATGGACACTATGAATTTATAGTGATTCCATTTGGTCTTACTAATGCCCCTGCTATCTTCATGGATCTGATGAATAGAGTCTTTAGAGACTATCTTGATCAATTTGTGGTAGTCTTTATAGACGATATTCTTGTCTATTCAAAGAGCAAGGAAGAACATGAAGATCACTTGAGAATTATATTGAAGACCCTGAGAAAGGAGAAGCTTTATTCCAAATTTACCAAGTGTGAATTTTGGCTTCACAAAGTTGCATTTTTGGGTCACATAATCTCAAAAGAGGGGATATCTGTGGATCCAGCAAAAACAGAGGTTATTGAAAGATGGTCGAGACCAACAACAGTAACTGAGATCCGAAGTTTTCTTGGTTTGGCTGGATATTATCGACATTTTGTGAAAGATTTTTCACGATTATCTAATCCACTCACCAAGTTGACTTGGAAAGGAGTTAAGTTTGTCTGGACGGAGGAATGTGAAGAGAATTTCAAGGAGTTGAAAAGAAGGTTATCCAGTGCACCTGTGCTCACACTGCCTTGTAGTGGAGAAAGGTTTGTGATCTATAGTGATGCATCCAAGAAGGGGTTGGGGTGTGTTCTTATGCAAAATGATATGGTGATAGCTTATGCCTCACGACAGTTGAAAATCCATGAGCAAAATTACCCAACACATGATTTGGAGTTAGCTGCGGTAATATTTGCATTAAAGATTTGGAGGAATTATCTTTATGGTGAAAGGTGTGATATTTATACTGATCATAAAAGTTTAAAGTATATTTTCACACAAAAGGAGCTGAATATGCGTCAAAGAAGATGGTTGGAGCTGATTAAGGATTATGACTGCTCAATCCATTACCACCCTAGGAAAGAAAACAAGGTGGCAGATGCATTAAGTCAACAAGACCATGCTAGTTTATCCATGATGAGGATCACAAAAGATCCAATATTTATGGATTTACAAAGGATGGATCTTGGAATTATAATGGAAGGGGAAAAATATTATCTTTCTCAAATGAATGTTCAACCATCTATACATGTGAAGATTAAAGAGGCACAGAAAGAAGATGTCGAGTTACAAAAGAAGGTGAGAAATGTTCCTGAATTCAACCTTGATTGTGATGGGATAATAAAGTTCAGGAATTGGGTTTGTGTTCCTCCCATCCCCGAATTAAAGGAGCTGCTGGATGAGGCTCATAGTTCTTCATTCTCTATTCATCCTGGAATCACGAAGATGTATAGGGACTTGAAAGAGTACTTCTGGTGGGATGGCATGAAAAGAGATGTTGCTGAATATGTCTCTCGATGCTTGGTTTATCAACAAGTTAAAGCTGAGAGACAGAAGTCTAAGGGGATGTTACAAACATTACCCATACCCGAATGGAAATGGGAAAACATCACTATGGACTTTGTCACGGGACTTCCTAAAACATCCAAAGGAAATAATGCTATTTGGGTCATAGTTGATCGTCTTACAAAGTCTGCACACTTCATTTCTATTAGAGAGGATTTTTCTCTGGATCAGCTTGCTAGGATATATGTAAAGGAAGTGGTAAGATTGCATGGAGTACCACTTTCTATTATATCTGATCGGGATCCGAGATTTACCTCGAAGTTCTGGTGAAGTCTTCAGCATACTCTGGATACAGAGTTGAGTTTCAGCACTTCTTATCATCCTCAGACAGACGGTCAGTCTGAGAGAACAATTCAAACCCTAGAAGATATGTTGAGATATTTCTCTATGGATTTCAAAGGTGGTTGGGATCAACACCTACCATTGGTGGAATTTTCTTATAATAATAGCTTTCACTCCAGTATTCAGATGGCTCCTTATGAAGCTCTCTATGGAAAGAAATGCAGGACTCCAACTTGCTGGGATGAAGTTGGGGAAAGAAAGCTATTAGGACCTGATCTCGTTGATGAAATGGCAGAAAAGGTTAGATCTATTCAACAACACATAAGAGAAGCTCAGAGTCGACAGAAAAGTTATGCCGACAACCAAAGAAAAGACCTAGAGTTTGAAGTGGGAGATAAAGTGTTCTTACGAATATCTCCCTGGAAGAGAGTTATGAGATTTGGAAAGAAGGGGAAGTTGAGCCCTAGATATATCGGTCCTTTCGAAATAATGGATCGTGTTAGGAAGGTAGCTTACCGATTGGAGCTTCCACCGAATCTCTCTCAAGTTCACGATGTGTTCCATGTATCTCTCCTGAGAAAATACATACCTGATCCTTCACATGTACTCAGCTCAGAAGTTGTACCACTGGAGCAAGATCTTTCTTATGAAGAACAACCGATAGAGATTTTGGATCGTAGCTAAAAAGTCCTACGAAACAAGACCACTCGATTGGTGAAATTTTTATGGAGGAACCACCAATTAGAAGAAGCTACATGGGAGCTTGATGATATGATGAGGGAGAGGTATCCTCATCTGTTTGTTACAAAGTGATGAATTTCGAGGGTGAAATTCATTTTAAGGGGGGTAGAATGTAACACCCGAGACTTTTATGTTATATAAATCATCAAAGGAATATTTTTCTACACAACACTTTCTGGGCTTGCTTTACACGAAATCACGACCTTCCTCGATAGCTTGCGTCGTACGCAATACCGAGTTTCACTAAACAACGATATGCTATTAAAATATTATTAAAACTAGCCGTTATGAATAGTAATAACCACTTTTTGAAATTTTATAAATTTTATTTTTCAAAATGGACTTCATTTTTGGATTCGGAATATCGAAATTAGCCTAGGGTGAAATTTTGGTATTTTTCTGAAAACTTTCAATTTTTGATGAATAGTGAAACCACTAAGTGGTAGTTAAAAAAACTGAATTTTTCATAAAACTTAATTTTACCACTTCTGTGAGTGGAATTTCAAAAATCCGAGAGACACGGTTGATGTCAGTAAGTAAAATGTGGTTCAATAAGATGAAAATAATTTTTGGTGAATAGTAACTTTTTACTTTTTTTTACCACGGTTAAAAGTAAATAGGGTAATTGAGGGTAAAGAAGATATTATTATTACCCTAACACATGTCCTAATTCTATTGGAAAAGTGTAATTCAACCAAAAACAAACTTAGGAATAAAATATGACCATTTAGGCCCACTTGGATTAGATTAGGACATTTATTATTAATTTATTTAAAGAAGGGTTAAAATAGTTAAAATCAAAGTTTAATAAGTAAATAATTTTTAATATGGGGTTATACATAATATAAATTCGACTATAAATATTCATTATAAAGATAAATGATTTCCTACATAATGGTATTTTATTTGTAATTTTTATACATTAAATAATTTAATTTATTTATGACACAAAGATGATGCAGTAATTATCTTATTAATGAAATATTGACATAATTAATGTTATAAACACCAAAATAAATGTAATTTGAGACTTTTTATGAATTCCACTAATTTTCTAGGTTAATATGACATGTTAGTATTGATTTAATTAACTTTTTTAGAACTAATCATTCTGTTATGATTTTCACAAAAATCAATTACTAAATAGTGTCAAAATTGACATAAAATAGTTTTTAAAACAAATATTATATTACTAATTGTTATTTTATTCCTAAAAATATAAGGTTCTTCCAAATGACTTAGATAAGGTTATATATATTAATAATAAACAACTTGGGGTTCGTTTGGCTTCTTATAGTAAGTTTATTAACCTTATAGTATAAGAACACAAGAAGACATGGTAAAAGTAAACTTATTTAACTTAATGTTAAATCTAAATGATAAGGTTAAAATAGGAACCTAAACATGTCTAAATTCTATTGGATGAGAGTATTTCGACCCATACCCACCTTAGATTATAAATATATCAATTTAAAGCTATTTAAAACCGAACTTAACTTTATAATAAAATAATATTTTTAGTTTTCCAAAAGGTGCCCCTCTCCTCCCTTATAAAAGGGCACCTCCTACCCCTCTTCCTCACACCACTTTGAGCCTTCAAGCTCGGACAACCCCGGCCAAATTACTCCTCTCCACTTCCCTAGAGACATCCTAGAGGTCCTGGTCTTCTTCAAAGACCAATTTTAGTGCCCTAAAAGAAGATCTCAAAGAAGCACTTTAAAGAAGAGGTAATGTCCGTTACCGATTCTTTCATCTTTATTTCTTCTTCCACTTCTTCTTCTTTAGTTGTTTCATTATGAAGTAAAAACATCAGTGTCACTCATATACTGATATGTTATTATAAGTATGAAACAACCCTATTTCACCATCTATCCATCCTACGGAAAAAGAAATCACCGCGCGTGCGTACGTACGGAATACCGTCTCCACGTCATGGTGTAATCTATTTTACACCACCACCTTACTTGGATGGGTATAATGGTGTAAATAATGACTATATATGACTATTATAAAGTAATATAGATTCTGAAATAGTATACATACACTCCAATACAATTCCACGATCATAGGAACTATATCATCACTTGTGCGTACGTACGTAATACCGTCTCCACGATGTGATGCGACTCGTTCTACATGATCTTCATTTAATAATGATTATATAAATGAATTGAATGAATGAATATGATATATATTAAACTAATACCATTCTGGAAATGAGGTATCTATAACCTAAAGAGAAGAATAAGAATTTATTCGACAAGACACGCATAAGAACAAAAATTTATAAACACTAGAATAATAAGTAGCAATGAAATATTACTACTAAGAAGCAGATAATATGACCATATATGATATCATAAAAACAGGTATGATTTTGGAATAAGTCAATAACATTATTTAAATCATTATACAGGAGGTTCGGACACTTACGAAGCAAAATGGACCTAAGGTAAGAGAAATATCACAATCTCATTTTTATCCGAGATTGTTTATACTTTAGTATTTACTGGGGTGTATTTTATAATCCACATCCATATTTCCTCAATATGTAATATTATTTCCATTCACCTACAATTGTTTAAATCCTATTTTACCCTTCGGTGAGTTTTTAGTAAAAGATATGAAAGGAATCTTTTGTCGTTTTTCGTACGAGGTACTTTTTGACTTTTCCTACAAAAGTACGAGAAGAATGTTTTTTTTAAATTATACGACATGAATGGATTTTTAAAACATTATTTCCAAGAATCTTACTTTACAAGTTTTCAAGTTTATTTATAATCAATTTCTTTTAGTTTATAATTGTATGACATATTAAGAAAGGAAAAGTGTTTTTGAAATAGAAATGATATTTTCCTCAAGAATGGAGTTCAAGTGTTTTATCAAAATTATTTTCCATCTAAGATAATAAAGGGTTCTGTTTTATCCCTATTATTACATTGATTTGATTATGTTGTGATGGGGTTATTTTTATGAATTCCTTTATCTTATATTAATTGTTTTATGATGTCAAGATGTTTAAGATTCCCATTTTTATTACATGAGTTATGCAATGATGTATGATTTATGATTTTGTGGCACACATAAGAATGGTATCATTATGAGATGGGTGGGACCTATATCTCCCTCCAATGCATTGGGTAAATAATTTATATCTCATGAGATAGACATGGCTGGAACGGTAGGTTATACCGGTTCAGTGAAACAGGACTGAGATGAGGAATGAACTCGGTTCAGAAAGGGACTTTGTCCACTAAGATAGTCTTGGCAATGAGTCTTGACTAACAAGAAATGATTCTCTATGATTATGTGTGTATGACACAAAGTTTCAAGTTTTAAGTTATGATTATTGTGATTACATTTCACTGCCATGATTTATCCCATGTTATGAAATTATGATCTCTTTTGCAGGTTAAGATTTCCAAAAGTTATGTGCTTATGTATATGATGTGATTGATATTTCTTTTGTTTACCCTTACTGAGCATTTGAGCTCACCCTTTTGTATGTTTTCTTTCCCCAGGTCAGGAAGAAGGTTATTAAGTAAGATATTCCAAAAGGGATTATAGATATGATGAAATAAATGGGAGACAGTGTAGACGCTTTATGAACCAGTTGTTTATGTTTCCCAGTTTCTAAAGACACTATACCTATGCGGTCCTTTCGTGGTTTTGTTATATGTTGTAATAAGTATGCTTCAATTTTGAAGTATTAACAATGTATGTAAAGTATGGGTCGTTATAATGAGATTCTAATGATAATACCTAGGATCTAGATTTTGGTCCGGATTATATGATGAGATTCCTAGGATGATACATAGGATCTTGCATTTGGGCCTAATATGATGAGATTCCTAGGATAAAACCTACGATCAAGTGGTTGAGACTTATATTATGATATGAATAAGATGATATTTAGGATATAGTGGTTATTTTTTATGATAAATGAGGTTCCAAATATGTCCATAGGATTTGGTCATTGCTCCTAATATTATATCAGTTTTCTAGGATGGTTACTAGGATCTATTCTTTATACCTTATATTATAAGAGAGTCCTAGGATGTCATATAATCTGATGACAGGGTTTGATGTGATAAGATTCCTAGGATACTCCCTGGGATCTATAGTTGGTCCTAATATCATGAGATTCCTAGAATAAAATCTTGGATCTAGAGGTTGGTCCTGATATGATGAGATGAATATGATACTCCCTATTATCATGTAATTGAGTTTGGTATTATGATATACCTAGGAGGATTTTTAAGATATGGTGTTTATACTCAATGAGTTCAAATTCCTTAGATTGTGAGCTAGGAATTATATACCCCCACCTCCACCCCCGATGATATGTATCATGCTTAGAGACACTATGACACTAACTAAACTATGTATGGTCAATCTCATGTGTCACCTTAGAACCCGGGGATAAATGGTGATTATTTTATTGTATGTTTACCTATTTTTTTCTAAGTATATAAAATGTGAACACACTGTATTTACCAGTTATATTAGGGACCTCCTTGGTGTTTCCTAACTAAGTTGTACTCATGCCTTATTCAGGTGGCCATGTCACTTGGGTACCCTAGTATCCCTCATTGTTTACAAGTTCAAGTAGGGAAGAGGCCCTATATTTCATGACCGAGTGGGATATCTCAAATAGAGTTTTTATACTAGGATGATGAGGTTTGAGGGTGGTAGTGGAGCCTCCCTATATTTTTTTCTATTTTTTATGTGATTGTCCTAATGGATGGATAGCTTTGATGCATGATTTTATGCTTCCTCATTCATTTTTTATATCATGGTTTTTTTATTTATTTCATGTAATTTGATTATTATTATTATTATTATTATTATTACTATTTATGAGATTTTTTTATTTATGTTTTTTTTACTCTGAAGGTAAGGTATTGTATCCTTGAGGTAACACCCTAGTCCCTCAATGATAGTCATAAGCCTCAGGCGTATAGGGAGGCATGCCTAAGTTCACATGAAAACCCTTATTTTAGAAACTAATAAGTGGTATAGGGACAATGGATCATCATATGAATGAAACTACACTATTTCTCACTAGAACTATGATTGGGTATACCCAACCACTCTGCATTGATAATATATAGGATAATTACTTCTGTTATAGGAATAAGATGAACTATTTTCATGACTAGCCTACCTATCACCACTCTTGTGAGAATAATTAGATAATTATTTTAGAATTTCATAGGATCTCCTCCCTATTCTATAATACGAGATAAACTACCCTGGCATAACACCTCCCACTAATTTATTCTCAGAAATGATAGTTTGGTTCCCCACTTAGGGAAACAAGTCAAGTGAAAGATGTTGACTAAAACCTATATTGGATGTTTCAAACCATCCTAAAAATAGAGCACCCTAAAAATATCATAACATACCTGTATAAGATCAAATTGAAGTAAATTGGTGAAATGGGAAGCATAATCTCTCACTAACATTCCCCATTTAACCAGATAAATAATCTCTTGATTTCTATCAACCAAAAAAAATCTCAAGAAATAATTACTTAAATAAACGAGCCTAAAATTCCTTCTAGGATATACCCACATGCCAATATTCCTATACTAATACATATAATTAGTGATTCACTATTCCTAAAATAATATACATAACTACCTTGGTCTACCTGTTAGGTAATGCGTCATGATAGTCAAAATATCCCACATTGTAAAACCCTAGCCTTTCTTGAGGTGTGTTCCTTTATAAATTTCACCACAAGATTGTTTATTTTATTGGATAATTTGTCTTGAACATGTTTATAGGGAGTCAAGGAGGCTCTTAAATACTTTTTATGGTTAGGAACCTTAAAATAGTAAATTTTTTAATTACATATAGGGGCGCATGGTTAGCGCATGGTATGTTTTAATCATTCCCTCAACTATATAGGGAATATAACCTACCAAATGGTTTTGAAAACCATGAAATTCCCTAGTGAAAATATTGAAAACCCTTTAGTGAATTATAGATTTATTTTTAATGGTTGGATCATGGTTTATTAGTTCACAAAGCTTACCCATGTTAATTGGAGTGTCCCAAATAGTGGAATATTCATGGTTAGCACATAGTTTGTCTAACCATGTGATCCAAACATGTGAGGTAAAGTTCCTTGGAAGGTGGGAGATTCATGGTTTGGTCACAGTTTTTACAACCATACAACAAAACCATAAGACCACTTAAAAACTAGGAAATTAACACTTTTAACATGATGAAATAAATACTAAAACACTAAATTATCATCCCTCTTTCAACCAGAACCCTCCCAGGCATATGACTCTCCTTCCCTATTCCTTCCTATGGATATTTCTCTTTAATTTAAAATCTGAATAAAGTTTTGGTTATTCAATTAGTAAGATTAAGGTAAGTCTATGAAAAAATTCCCTTCCATTATTATTTTATTTTTCTATCTATTGATATTACACCATTTTTCAAATATTTTAGGGAATCTACACACTTTTCCAATTTCTACTAGTTTATCTCAAATTAAATGTTAATACTCGATGGGTATATTTCTATGAAATTAAGTTAGGTGATTTAAAATCTATCAAAAATGTATTTAACTATTTATGAGTATTGCGTTGTACAGTCCCACCAAAATTATAGTGATTTTGACAACATTTTATATATTAATGTTTTTAACTCTAAATCATGGAATTTAGGGTTACCAAAGACTATGAAAATTCCATTAACAAATAGACTAAAACTTTAGTTTCCCATGGGGTGTGGTTAACTTAAGAAAAATAAATGTAAAATGAAAGGTATGACCTTATGTGTTACCAATAATGAATTTTTGGTTGAGATTAATGGTTTGGGATTCCTAGAGAATGATCTGGGATCCAAGATAAATGGTTATTAGGTGATACCCATTGAAAGTAATTTTTTAAAATGGTTAATGGAATTGTTTAAGTACATTAATTTTTTATAATTTGTTTTTAATAACTTAACACAATTCCCTTTGTATTCATTTAGGACTACTTATGATACTCATTATGGAATTCCTTGGGTAAATTCCTCTTAGATTTGTTTAGGTGTCCTTATGATACTCAGTTTGGAATAACTTGGGGTAATTACCCTTGGATTTGTTTGGGAATGATTATGATACTTATTTTGCATTTCCTTGCATAAATTTTCTTGGATTTAGATGGATATCCTTCATTTATAATGCCTTGGGGAAATTCACCTTGGATTCAATTGGTTTTTCATGATTTACTATAGATAGAGAAATTTGGATTAGGCCAAAGAAGGTATTGTCGATTTAGGGTGTCACCTTGGAACCTAGGAATTGACATGGTTTATTTTTTTCTGATATTTATTACACACATCAACATGAACTTATTACTTAGAATAGACATGCTTATACACAATATTGGTAATGTCCTACTAAGTCATACTCACATCCTATACAGGCCACCATTTTATACCTGAGTATACTTAATTACTATAGGATATGAAAAGGGCATGTGTCCTATGAATGATTCTTGATTTTGGGTAGCGGGCACATGGGGCAAGTGATATGAGATCAGGCTTGGACCCATGACCATTTTTGGTTTGTTTCTAGATTTTTTATTTTTTTTCTTTGAGAGATTGATGAATATGATCTTTCTTAATATATATGACTATTTGAAATTATATATAGTTCATTTTGATTTAACATGGGTTGTTTTTATTATTATATTTTTTATGGAATCTATTTAATACTTATGTGGGTGCATCTGATTGTGTTTATTTCCATTTTAATTTTACTCTAATATGAGGATATATTCCCCCCACTACACCACATTAGAACCCCATTAATATTCATCATACTTTGGAATATGGGAGGCACACTTTTGATCGTGTGGATCCACTATTCTGGTTACTATTTTGATTGAAATGGGATGGGGATGTCACAAAGTTGTACCAGATCCCTTTTTCCTTTTTACAACTATTTAGACAAGGTGTACATGAGATACAATGTTATTGAGTCTTGGTAAATAAATCATTCTTAGGATTAGCTACCCACATATAAGGGAAGGGAACCATTTTCGGTGATAGGATTAATGTTCTTTTTTTTACTTTTATAGTTGACTTATTACACCTTAAGTTATTCATTGAATTGTGATTTATGATTTATGATATTTTATCTCTTAGATAGAATGAAAAGAGTTTTTGAATTCAAAAATTATACTAGGAACATAGTATTCACATGTCATATTCTTGATTTCCCTTGATTGGTTACTTTTATTAAGATAAGGTTGATTATCTAAAGTGTTAGTAGAAATTTATATAATGTTTTTAAATATAATTTTTTTTTGGAATATTAATTAACCGGAATTATAAATTTATAAAAAAAAAAATTCTTGTCACTAAACTTGATCATTATGAGGATAAATCTAAATAAAATTACAATTAAAACTTATAAAGTGTTTCCCTTTGTAACTTGAAATTGATATTTCAATTGACTAATCCTTAGTAGTGAAAATACTAGCTAAAAATAAAATGAAAAAGTGTGATGGCATGGGTATTGTGGATAAAAAGAGAACCTCATGTTTTGACAATGTAATTGACCATATATATGGGTAGTTAGGGATAGTGAGAGAACCAAAGCTATGAGTTCTATATGTTTTGAGATATAAAGGATAGTGTGGGTCCTGTATATTATTGATTACCCTAAAATATGGCATTAATAGTTGATATTATGATGTGTTATAAGGAATGAACTTAACATCATAGATAAATGCCTCTGTGGTCACTGACATTTAAGTGCTAGGAAGAAGATGATGAGAATTACCCATATGTTATTAGGCTAGAACTACCTACATTAAAAGGGTAGGAAAAGGACGATCAACTCCAAGAAAGCCTAAAACTTGTGGTATAGTTGATTAAGATAGAGGCTTTGTAAGCTATGTCTACAATACCAGATCTAACTAGGGAGATTAACCTCTAGTATCTGCTAATATTTTATAGGTATGGTGGTCCTAGAAAAGATGTGTACTTGTTTGGTTTGAACCATATGATCATTGATCATCTCAATGCACCTTAATATAGGAGGGTGAAGTTATCTATTTATATGCATTGAGGGTCAATGAAGTGGTGGTAGAATATTTTATTCTAGATAGATCATCACATGGGTTTTTCCAAGAAGGTATTCGAAACTTATTTCATTGATAAATTCCTTTTAGTAACCTTGAGAGATGATATATCTAGGGAGTTCATACAACTTAAGTAGGAGAATATATCAGTAATGTAATATGTTGACCACATTACTAACTTACAGTGTTTTCCCTATGTTGGTGAGAGATGAGGTAGATTAAGCTAGGATCTTTGATAATGAACTATGATATGGGATTTGATTTATGGAGAATTTATTTCTTTTCCTTCCTTTATAGAGGCTATTAATCGAGCACTTATTTCAGAGAGGAACTCGAGTGAAAGTAGGGCTCAAGAAAAGAGGCTTCTTTTAGGGGACTGATGGAAGATCTTCAGGCCGTAGGAAGTTCTCCTATGATATCTCATGCCAATGTGGTGGTGTATAGAGTAGCTATGGTGGTGGATCATATTTTTCACCATGGGATGATAACATAGTGTGGTTCCACTAGTGTGGTAATATTGACCAATATGGTTCTCATTGTGACTGTACACCGCTTGATTGTTGGACTTGTGGTTGATTGGGGAATCTAAAAAGTATCTATAGTAGTATGAAGTGGATTCCTAGTAACATGGGATCTAGGTAGGTGTAGGATTTGGGTGTTGGTTCAGCTAAACCATGGTTGGCAGGTAGCTTAATTTCTACCCCCTATTCAGGCCAAGGTGGTTGGAATAGTGATAAGGGTTAGGAGAAACATCACCAATAGGGAAATGCATTTTGGGGAGATTAGGAAGGGGCTCAATGTAGATGTGTAGTTTAGTTAGATGATATCCTGCCTACCCCAGTTGATTAAGAAAACATAATTTCCATAGTCTGAGGTATGGTTTTATTATCCTCTACATTATATTATACATTATTTTATATAGGTGCTCCTTCAAAGCTACCTAGTTTATTGAAGGTTTGGGTTTAGCAGTAGAGTATCAATATATCATGATAACTTTCAACGCGGAATTTGGAGTATTATAAAAGGTTGTTTTCTAATATATCCAATGTTACCAAGAGTTTAGTATCCATTTATTTCTTTGGGATCTTTTTGTACTCGAGATTTATGGTTTTTATCTGATTCTCATGATGGAATATCTAGTATGATATCAATCCTACATCAACTATTATTATTGATCAGCAAATTTTTTGTCTCCCAAGGGTGTGAAATTATGAATCATGTGTCTAGTCTATTGTTGGATGATAGGAAGGTTCAATATAGAATCTTCCCCTTTATGTTGAACCAGTTATAGGGTGTGATTTCTGAATATTTATCTCAATTTCCACCTAAAATAGAGGTATAATTTACCATTGGCCTTATTCCAAGAGAATAACTAGTTTCCATTCCACCTTATATGATGGATCTTACATAATTTCATGAGATTAAGGCTCAACTATAGGATTTAGAGGCCAAGGAGTTTATTCAGCTAAAAAAATATCATTGGGGTTATCCTATCCTATTTTCTAAGAATATGGATGGTTATTTGATATTGTGAATTGACTCTTTAAATATGAATTAGATTATGATTAAAAAATAGTATCCACTTACTTACATTGATAAAGTATTTGATCATATTTTTTGTTCCCAAGTATTTGATAAGACTGATCGAAGGTCAAAATATCACCAGCTAAGGGAGGTTCCAATAAAAATACCTTATACTTGTTTCAAGAAAATGTATAGATTTTATGAGTATTGGTTTGTGTCATTTTTACTAATGAATGTGCCAAAAGTGTTCATGGATTTGATGAATCTATTTTTCTTCCCATATTTAGAAACTTTTATAGCCTTTTTATTGATCATATCCTCATGTAAATCATGTCAAGGGAGGAGTAGACATGAAACTTGTAGGTAGTGCTGAGAGATATTATAGAGAATCAGATATATTACAAGCTCACTAAGTTCTTGTTTTGGATTGATAAGGTTTATTTTTTGGGTTATATTATAATTAACGATGGATTTTTTATGCACCCTGGGAAAGTTAAAGATTTCATTTCTTATGAGTGTCCCATGAATGTTTTTTAAATACACATCTTTCAGGTTTGTCTAGTTATCATGTGATATTTATATGGGATTTATCCCATTTATAAGAACCTATGATAGGTTTAATGAATAAGAGAGTGGAGTTTGTATGGTCAAACTTCTATGAGATGACCTTTCAAGAGATAAAATGATGGCTGAAATAAACACTGATCCTTACACTACCTAAGATGTGCGAGGAATACTAACTTTATTGTGATGATTTATGAGTTGGGTTAGTGGTAGTCCTAATGTAGAATGGTTGAGTAGTGTTTTATGGGTCCAAGAAGATTAGGAACCATGAATTGAATTACTCAACTCATGACCTTGATTTAGTAGTGGTATTGTCTACTATTAGGTACTGGTGACATGACTTGAAAGGTGAGAAATTTTTGATGTACACCAACCACAAAATCTTAAAATATAAATTTTTGCAATGCGGCTTAAACCATCATCAGATAATGTAGGTCGAGTATCTATAATTTTTTGATTTTAAACTATATTACACTCCAAGAAAGATAAACATAGTAGCTAATGAAATGTTTCATAACATGTAGACACATGTTTTCCAAGAATATATTAGCGAGTGGTAGTTAATGAAAATTTTTGTTGAGATTCATTTAAATATTTATGAGTTCTAAGTTTAGGTGACTCATATTTCTTAATTTATAGTGCCCTTAATTATCAGTATAATCAAGTTGAGATGGTTTTTAGATTCAGAGTGCCTATCTCTGAGGGAAAATATATATAGTGTGAAGCCACCACTAGTTCATATCATTTATAATAATGTGATTATCCTTGTCATGTTTGTATATTGGTACCCATAGATATATGGGCGTATCATGCCTTGAAGTGAGTGGTACATCCAGGTTTGGCCAAGATGTATGAGGACATTCACCAATAGAATTGGTGTCCAATAATGAAAAACGATTTTGTGGAATTTTTTCATGTGGTGCTTCACCTTAAAATAGGTGAAATTTAATAATCAATGAACCATGGTCCTTTTATAACCATTCCCCATCCCCAAGTGGGAATGCAATGATGTCACTATGGAATTTTTGATGGGGATTCCATGGATACCATAGGGTAATGATGTTGTGTAGGTGGTTGTGGATTGACCAACTAAGGTGAAACGGTTTCTACCGATCCAGGCAATGCTTTTAGTGGATGATCTATGTTTGGGAGGTTTTGTTCCAACATGGTATTCCTTAGAGTATCTTCTTCAATAGAGATGCAAGTTTCATTTTAGGGTTTTGGTAAGGGTTACAAAATTCATTTGGTATATAGGTGCATCTGAGTACTTTATATCATCTATAGATTAATGGGTAGTCATATCATTCTATAAAAATCATAGAGGACATACTAGGAGCATTCATCTAAGATTTGGTGGTTCCTGAGAAAACAAATAATCCCTATTATAATTTGCCTACTATAAAAGTTCTCAGGTGACTATATAGATAGTTATTTATAAAGATTCATATGATTGAAAATTATGTTAGCCTCTGTATTGGTTAGATATCAACGACACAACTATCATTTGGTAGTGTATCATACAATAGACATCATTGAATATCTAATTGATCTAGAATCATACATAGACTACAAAAAGTAGACAAATATCTTGTATAGGTAGGTGATGATGGCCTCTCCACTTTGAGGTTGGTGACCAGGTGTTTTTATAGGTGTCACCTAGATTGGGACATCATCATAATCAAAGGTTATAGAAGTTGGAACCTGGGTATGTGAGGTTTTTCTAGATAGTTTGTAGAATCATTCTAGTGGCATACTGGTTGGATATTACATAGTGATTTAGTTATATGAATGTTGTATTCCACATGTCATAGTTGAGGTCATACTACCTTGACCCATATCACACTATCAATACCGAGTATTTAGATCTAGATTTATGCATATACTTTGAGGATTTTCCAATTTGTATAGTTGATCAGAGTGAGAAAGCTCTTCATAGTAAGATAGTTCCTTTAGTGTGTGCATAGTGGTATCATAGATGTATCCAAGAGGAGACATGGGAGCAGAAGTATGATATGAGGTCCTAGTTTCTAGAATTATTTTTAATGAGGCCTAGTGATGTTTGAGATCATAGTTGGATGATGACATACTATATAGTGGTGAGCTTGTAAGGATTCGACCATTATTGAGGTGAATTCCTATTTAAATTTCACCCTAATATTGTTTATTTTATTATTTAATTTTTCTTGAACATGTTTATGGGTATCTTGGGAGGATCTAAAATATTTTCAAGGATTATAGGCCTAAAAATAGGAAAAATTGGAGTTTCAGCTAGGGTAAAATAGTTATTTCTTACCATTAACCCCAACTATGTGGGAAATATGGCCCACCACAAGGTTTTGAAAACTTTGAAAATAGTGAAAAACCTATAATAAATTCCATATCAATTAAGAATAGTTATATAATGTTTTATCATTCTATACATATTTCCCATACAAAGTAATGTTTCCTAAATAGTGGCATTCACATGGTTGGTGCACAATTTTTCTAACCATGCAATCTATCCATGCGAAGTAAGGTTCCTCATATGGTTGGAGACACACGGTTTGGCCAACCATGTGGATAAACAATTAAGACCATTAAAAATTGGGTAATTACCACTTTTGACTTGATGAATTTAATACTAAAACACTCAATTTGACTCCATTATTTGGAAAGCACCCTCCCAGAATCATGACCCTGCTTTACTCTTCCATCCTCTTGAGATTTCTCTTCTGTTTCAACTCTAAATCAAGTGTTGTTCATTGAGTTAGTGATCTTAAGGTAATTTTATAATTCTAATCCATTTTTTTAATTTATTTTTTCTATTGATATCATACTATCATTCCATATTTCTAAGGTTTCTATCTGACTATCGGATTTCTACCGGTTTATCACAAATCAAAGGCTCATACTCGATGGGTTGACATCTAAAAAACTAAGGTAGGTGGTTTATAATCTATCTCAAATTTATTTCACCATTTATTTATATGTTTTTTGTGCATTAATTTTGAAATTACCACGTGTTTAACCTAGTTTTATAAATTAAAGACAATTATCTCAAAATCATGGAATTAAATGTTACCATGGACCACAGAAAATCTATTGGCCATTAGAGAAAAACATTATCAACCCATGGGGTGTTCTTATCTTGGGGAAAATAAGTGGTAAATTAAATGGGTCACCATAGTGGTTCTCAATAATGAAGTTTTTTTTGAGATTAATGGTTTGGGATTCCTAGAAAATTCTATAGGATCCAAGATAACTAAATATTATGTGAGAACCACTGAATGTGAATTTTTTTAAATGGCTACCTGAATTATTTGAACACATGTATTTTTTTTATAAATGTTTTGGAATGACTTGGGGAAATTCTCCTTAGATTCGTTTGGTACTTCTTATGATACTTAATTTGAAACACCTTGGATAAATCACTATTAGATTCATTTAGTCCTACTTATGATACTCAATTTGGAATGCCTTGGGAAATTTATCTTAGATTCAGATGGATATCCTTGGTTTGGAATGACTTGGGGAAATTAAAATTCCATTTTTTTGGTCCTACATGAGTTACTATAGACATAGAAATCGGTCTTAGGTTGAAGTAGGTATGGTTAATTAAGTTTTTCACCTTGTAACCTATGAATTGATATAGTTTATTTATTTAACTTCTCATTATTCATTATGCACATTAACATGAACCTATTAATCAAAGTGGATATAATTATGGAAACCATTGGTGGTGTTGTAATGATTCATTCACACACTCTTCTTGTTTCATTTTTCAGTACCTGAGAAGACTTCACGACTACAGGACAGGACAATAGAACGTTCCCTATGAATGAATCTTGATTTTGGGTAGAGGGAACATGGAGTATGTGAGATGGGGCCGATCTTGGACTCAGGACCAGTTTTGGTGAGTTTCCAACTTTTTTATTTTATTCATCGAAAGGATTGATATATATATAATCTAACTCGATATGTATAAGGGTTTTAAATTGTACATGGTTCATTTTAATACAAAATGGGTTGTGTGTATTATTGGTACTTGTTGTGGAATATGTTTAATACTTATGTGCATGTATCCAATTATCTTTATTTACATTATTTTTTTACTCTAATATATGGGTATAGTCTCTCCATTTCACCATATTAGACTCATAATACTATTTGGTAGCCTCTAGAATATCAGGAGGTTCACCTGAGGTCTAGTGGCTCCACCATTCTTGTTATTGTTTTGACTAAACTAAGATGGGATGTCTCAATCTATAAATTTGTATCCTTTGAACAACCACTACAATAAATTGAGTTCAATTTTATAGATAGAACACTCTTATCAGTTTTTACATATAAGATACCACTCTTCTGGTTCTAGGTCCTATATAATAAATAACATGATTCAGACTCTCTAAGAGTTCCTAGTTAATAGAAGTTATAGGTGCAATTGTGGGCTCTAACTCAATAATCAATGGGACATGATTATCCCAATAGTCTCAATGATAAAAAAATCATGATCATAGTTTCATATCAATATAATTCCAAACACATTACTCAAAAACAAATTTCTATCATAGGTTATGATATTATGGAGAGGATAGGTTGTAACAGGTAGTATATCTCACTACATAATACACACTCTCTAGCATACAATGGTCTCAGATAACATAGTAAATCTCTCTAACCTTGACTACCCAAACTCATGTTTATACATAAATACACTTATAGGAATCATATATTCATCTTTAAAATGGTAAATATATAACTATAAAATGACTATAATTAAGCATGATTCCATCATCAAGTTATATAAGAAAACATTACATAAGTTCTCATTGAAACTTTGAATAATCAAATCCTTATATCATAATTAGGATTCTCAAAAACAAGAAATAAAAAAATTTCATATGAATCCTACATTCTAAATTTTTTTCATGAAAGCAAACCCTCTAACTACCCTAGGTAATTAGTAAAACCACAAACCATAAATCAATAACCTAATGAATCATATTTGGTGAAAATAAACACAACTATAATATTTAAAAGAAATCAAAAATAGTATTATCCCTAGTAATTTAGAATTTCCCTATATATGGGCTAGAAAATCCGAGACATAATTTATATCCCAATTCCAAAAAAATTTCCACCTCAAACTACCATGCCCAAATAGAAAGGCAAATCAAAACGAGCCTTTAATACCACTTTATAACATCTCCAACTTGGGTCACCTACACCATGATATAACTAGGTGATAAAGATAATATTTTCATTGTTTTTATTTTGTAAATAAATGATTTAATACATTATAATTTAAAAAAATTAGTTTATTTTCATCATTTTATGATTTTTGGTGAATTCTTTTCTAAAATATGAAAATTGCATAATTCTGAAATTTTAATAGTTTTTTATTACATCTATTTTTTAGCATAACTTTTACAATAAGGATCCAATTGGAGTAATTCATTTTTGTAGCCTTTATTTTTTTGTGGGCTTAAACTTCTTCAACTATACTAATATATTATTCAAACTTCAATAGGCCCAAAAAATCAATAATGTTCACAAATATTTCTAGCTGAAAAAATAGATCCCACATAAATTTTTTTGGAATATCTTGGAATACAGACCTCAAAATGAGGTTATTATAGATGTATTTGAAATAATACTTCAAGTATATTTTTTACATTAAATTTCATGTATAATTTATATCATTAGGCATCCATTTAATGATCCAATGTGGAGGAAGTTGAAGAGTATCCTCAGACAATTTTTTTTTAGTAATTCTAGAATAATTTTTTTAAAATTATCCAAATAATATTATATTTTAATGGAGAATTTATAATGTAAATAGTAAAATATTTTATTTAGAAAAACTCATAATAATCGTCCATATACTATGAAAAACAAACTCAAACTTGGATAGAATCTAGACAAAAAAATTTCCACCTCTCAACCCTATAAAGATATGAATCTACTTCTATTCCAAGGGTTGAATGAGGATAAATAGGGGATGTGATGGTGAATTGGAACCTTTATCTTATATTTATTTTCTATTTTCACTTTTATTAGTTTCATAATTCTCTCTTCTTCCCCATTCAACTCTATTACTCTTCAAATGGAGGGGTAAAACTTTTGGGTGATCGGGGAAGGGGAGTTTTCCTTCTATAATGTTAGAGTATTGTGATTTAATTTAAAACCATACCTTTATATTTAATGGTTTATGTTTTTAATGGTTTATAATTTTATTAATGTGAGTTTATTTTGGGTTTTGGTTTAATTCTATGTTTACACCTTTGGTTTAAGTAATTTAAACTCCCTCTGCCTAGTGCAGTTTGTCTTGTTTGAGAAGATTGTGTTAGGTGGTGAGTGTCTAGCGATTGTTTTCACATGTATAGAATAATTGAATTTATTATAGATTTATAATGAGAAAAAATTACCTACCATGAGTTTCCTTAGTTGTTTAGAAATGGTTTACAAATTTTCATTTTGATTGGAGTGGTTTCCATTACTTACTTCAACCAAGGGTGATTGACAGCTCATTCGAGGAGTCTTTAATTTATTATTCAATAGAAAGAGAGGGGGGATTATTTTTATGACCATTATGAAATTTAAAAATGTGATACTACCCTGAATCGATCACTCTCTTTATAAATTTGTGTTCATCCTTTATTTTAATTATTTATTTATTTTTAAAATAAAATAATTTCAAAAAAAACTCTACTTCATTCTCTAATTTCAAGTGAAAAACATGATTATTGTGAACTCCTCTCTAGACACAACATTTTTTAACAAATTTATTGCATTTAAACTTATAAAATAACTATTTTTACCCAACCCACAATAGGAACATATCAAAACTTGGCACTGTTTCTATGGAAGTAGTGAAAACAATCTAATTCTCATATTTCATAAATAATTTTATTTTATTTCATTTAAAAAAACTAAAAAATATATTTTTCATGATGCATGAAAGTAGTAATTATTCTTTGGGGGTTGATTACTCATTGGTTTAGAAACAAATGGTGGAAAATGGTGAGGAAGCCCTGTTATAAAGGATTGATGAAATCACTATTTTAGTCAAGAAAGTGTTGAATGGCCTTATTAAAGGTCTCTCTTTTTAAGATATTTTGGGCTTGGTTAATGAATTCAAAACTGTCTATCAAATATTAATGTCCAAGAAGGAAGTATAATTCTAAAAGGTAACTCAAAATAAACCATAATTAGAAACAATGGTGGAAGATAGTTCTCCACACATCTTTCAAATAGAGGAACCTAATGACTTGTATCCATATACCACCACTCAACTCCAAGAGGCACTTTCTACTGAATAAGAAATTAAAGTTGTGCCACTTAAGTGAGATAATTTATTTTCTAAACATTTTTCATTCTGGTTTTATTGAATTTAAATTGATTATTACATCTCCATGTTTTAAATTTTTAGATCTGACCAAAACTTCTGTATCATTGGAGGATGAAAAATAAGAAGAAGTTGTATCTTAAGAGGAATATATGGAGATACATGAACTTGTTGAACATTTACTGGATGGAATAAATGGGGAGATCATAGTAGATTTTACCAAGAAAATGAAGACTCATGCTTCTTACTTTTAAAGGTAGTATTTAGATATGAATTCTTCATGTTTTAGTTTTTTTAAAATAGAATTAAAGTCATAATTTCACTTTTATTTCTTTGATTTAGCAAACCTTGATTAAGAACCAAAAAATTAAGAGTAAGTTAGGAAATTAGAAACCAAGAAAGTGTAGGAATCATTTTTTTTCCTACCCCCACCATGAAAGTTGCATCTCATTGTCATGGAGGAGGATTTGGCATACTATATTCATGGATTCCTCAACAAAAAGGAATAAGTGAAATCTAGAAAGAATAATTGTTGGTGGTTCATCTCAAAGAAAATCCACCCACCATCATATTGGGGATAACCTATTGGAACTTACCAAATGAATTTATTCAAAAACCATGGCTTACTTGGGAGATTAAACCAATATATATACATATTTTCCCATTTTAATTCTATTTTACTTTCTTCCCATAAATTTCCTATGATATCCTCTTTACTTTTTCTTGTATATTTTCAAAGAAAAACACTTAGTATCTTAACTCAACATTGCATTCCAAATAAGTCAGGTTGTGACTCTCCTTAACACTTAATTTCTTTATTTTTTTAATTAAAAAAATTATTACATGTTCTATTTACTTGAATTCATTGATACATTTCATAATTTATATTGGAGGGAGGGAACCCTTATAGTTTGGGTTTTTTAATTGTTTGTTTTTTTATTTTCAAAAAAAATGTTTTTTTCAAATTTTTGTGTATATTTTTATTATTTTTGTAGTGTTTTTGAAACTTTTGAGATAAAATGATTATAATTTCCATTTTTGAATACAATTTCAATAAGTTAAACAATTTATACCATTAAAAAAAGCTTAAATGAATGGTTAAAATGATGTTGTTTCAAGTTCAAATCTTTGGTAATTTCATGAAAAATACTCTGGTTTTTGAATCTCATGCCACATCTCACTGTATTTATATATGAAATCACTTTTCTTTGAGGCTTCTAAACCATTTTATACATATTATTTACATTCAACTCACTTCTTTAGAGAACCAATACCAGCTTTATTTAACCTAAATTTGATTTATTCCTGTAAAAAACTTGAGGGTTTGAGGAACTTGTGTTTTAAATTATTGAAGAATTTATTTGGTTTTCAAGCCCCATTTTAAATATAATCCTTTTTATTCTAACCTTATTTTTATATTTTATCATTGTATCCCATAGAATATATGAACATCCATTAAGGTTAGCCACATTACAAGAAAATTTTCCCTATCCAACCTACTCTTTAAGTGAAATTTCATGATCTAGTTGAACTTAAGTGTGGGGGGAAGTTGTCTTGTCATGTTATATGTAGAATATCACACCAAATTCAACTTAATTATGCCTCGAGATGGTGGCCAAAATACCCCAATCTCACCTCATTAAATTTCAGAGTCTTCTGACTAGTAGCTAGGGCCTAGGGTGTGTCCATGGGGAGACTACAACCTCATATATCAGAGTATGCATAGCAGTAAACAATATATAATAAATAGAATATGCGTAAGTAATAACATATAATAGGGGAAATATGGAAATGAACCATTCAACATAAAAAGATCACTAGAAGAATAAGAATAATAATAGATACAATATCATAGTGATGGTATGTTATATGTTTATACAAAAGTGAGTATGGGGACGAGGGGAGACAAGAATATACTGCATGTTATAAAATGTTCAAAAATAAAAAAATATACTACAACAAGATTCAATATAATATGTTTTGTTCTTTTTTCAACAATCACCATCTTAAATCTATAAATCAATCAATAATCGGAAGGTTAATTCTTCTCTTTATCCATATATGTGATCATAAAATCTTCTTGGGTGCTAGGAGTGGCCCAAGAAGGGTTTGAGATAAAATATCAATAGTCCAACACCCAAATTGTCTATGAATATCCATTTCATTAAATAAATAAATGATAGTGTTCCATAATAACAAATGTAGAGTAATAAATAATTAAAGAATAACCACCATGGTCGGGATCCTAAATGGACACTTGACTGATACCACCTGCTTCTTCCTAAGATGGATTTCTAAAAAAAGGTACCTATGAAAGTCATAATATGTATATTGGGGACATAGTGAATAAATAAACTGACAAAGGTATACCCCCAATATTTTTTTGGCTAGGGGTCTCATTTTCACATCAACATAAAGGTATGCTCCAATATAAATAAGAGATAACATGTATAGTACAAGAAAATAACCATCAAATCTATGGGTGGAGTCTTGATCCCATATAAGGTGATCAAAATAGAATCCCAAGGGTATATATAGGTGTCTCCAATAGAACCAATTCCAATAAGACCATCCAAGGAAACCCATATAGTCATCCCTTATATAACTCATGGCATGGTGACTCTGAGCCTATACCAATTATCTCACATAGGTGACCAGGTATCACCCGAGGCATGGCATATCCATCTTTTCAATGTGTCTATCCTCAGTTTATCCCCTATGGAACTAGAGTTACTCATGAGTGTGTATAGAATTTTCCAGGTGAGCCTATACATGGAAATCCAATTCATTGCTCTCAGCACATCAAGTAGATCTGATCGATCACTGCGAGTCCTTCCATGGCATCCTTAAATTGGGACACACGTTCTCTCCCATCCCATATTAGGTGATCCATATCAACCAAGGCACATCTCAAGGAAAGTCATATATATTTAATTACATGCATTCAACAAAAATTTAATACCACAGATTCTTCAAGCTAACCAAACCATACAATTAAGTATAAAAACTATGGTAAAATTATATAGTAATGGAACAAGGCGCTAAACATAAGAAATGAATGGACATGAGGAATAATAAAAAAGGCATGTAATATCAATAATTTCATGTCCTCAATGTAATTTAAATATCACAAGATAACAAGATTTCCCAAGAATGTAATTCAATTCAATCCAATCAATTATGGCATAAGTAACAATATCAAGGTATAAGTCACATAACAAGGAATAAATGGAAAAAATGTCATAAGGAAAAAATCGTAGGTAATTGACCAATTTACCACAATTCAATTATAGATTAAATTCATTTAACTAAGAAGAAACTCACATTGTGGCTAGCAACTCAATGCATGGGAAATAATAGTCCATTGAAAGAGGAAACATCCAATGGGGTGGACAATGACAAGGAGAACAACAATGAATGACTTTCTCTATAGGGTAGGGTCAAAATAGTCATAAAGAACCCATAAATTCACTTTATTGGTTATTTTTTAAGCATCATTTGAGGAGTCTAATGAGAGGAACAATGGATAATTATTTAAAATGTGATGAAATGAATAGTAAAGACCCAAAACACCTACTTCGATGTAGTAACACTCAACTCACCTGTTATCGAAGATTAAAATAGACTAAAATGGGATAAATCGAAGGATTCATCCAAAACCCTAAAAATAAATGAAAATATGATGCATGTAAATAGAAAAATGGATGGAATGGGGGATTTAAATATAAGAGAGAGGAAGGAAAAGATTACTGAGGGATTTTCGTTGCTTCTAACGAAGAAGGATTCAGACACCGGGGGAGAAAGATAACTCAAACCCTATAAAGAGGGGGGATCTCCATATATAAAGGGGGAGATAAAACCCACTGGGGAGGTAGAGGAGAAAGGAGGAGGTAGTTTAAAAATAATTAAATATGGTAAGTTTGGAAATTTAAAAAAATAAACAAGGGTGTACGGTTTGGCCACACGGTTGGCCAAACTGTGCGCCAACTGTGTGCTAAGACACTGATTTAAGAGGGAAAATCTGCATGGTTAGGTGAAGATTTATCTAAATATATGCAAGAAATTATAAAATACACATCCAAAGACCTACAGTTGGGTTCACATGTGTGTACCTAGGGTTTCATGGTTTTCGAAAATCTGTTTAGCCCCTATTCACCCCACTGTTTGCAACCATACGGTTTAAGAAAACCATGCGGGCTGGGTGGCATGGTTTCTCCTTACCATGTGCCCTAATGTTTTCTTTGATTTCTAGGGCTTTGGGATTTGAAAGATCCCCAGACACACCTTATACCTCCCTGGCCTCATTATTCTTCATTATTAGGGCCGTTTTAAGGAATTTAAAGAAAGAATTAATGGGTCATAACTTTGAGAAAATCCAAGACATTACAACCTCCCCTCTTTAAGATAAATAATCCTTGAGTTGTGCTTCTGAGGGTGGTATGACACCATAAAATAAGAGTTTCATCCAATATACACATATATCATCTTCCCACTCCCAGGACTTGTTTGGTATGTTTTTTTGCTTCCATATCACCCAGACCAAAGGAACAGACTTGCCTCAGAGATCCTTCATGCTACAATCAATTATTTGCATCAGATGTTTCTTGAAGGGAACATATACTTCTAGATCAACATCCTCAGGGTCAAATTAATGAGTCAATTTTGGATAATAATTTTGAATATAAGATATGTGTAAGGCATTGTTCATGGAATGATACCTCTTAGGTTATAAAAACTAATAGGCTACTGGCTCGACCCTCTCCACTATCTCAAAATTCTTGATATATTGAGGTGAAAACTTTATTTGTCTCCTGATTTGTCTATGACCCAATATAGGTGAAACATGTAGAAAGACCTGATGTTTCACCTCGAACTCCAGAGCTTTATGATGATGATAAATATAATACTTATTCCTAAATTGAGATGTATCCATATACTTATAAATCATATGGTCTTTCTGTGATGTCTTCTACACAAGAAAAGGACCCGACACAGCTACCTCACATGCCTCTAGACAACACAAAGGTGAATGGAATGGTCTGCTATAAAGGGCCTCGTATGGAGCCATCTGAATTATTTCTTGAAATATTTTTTTTGTATGAAAACTTTAATAGGGGATATTCTTTTCCCATGAACCTCCCAAATCATAGATACATGCCCGTAACATATCCTTTGACACCCGTATGGTCTGCTCAGACTGCCCGTGAGTTTACTGGTGATATGTCGTGCTCAAGAGAACCTATGAACCCAATGCCTTTTGTAACACTTTATAGAACTGTGAAGGGAACCCATCATATTAGTCCAAAATGATATAATGGGGTACACCAATAATTCTCTCTATCTTTTGGATGTATATCTTTCCTAACTCATCAACAGAGAAGCTTTCCAAAATCAGTATGAAGTGTGTAACCTTGGTCAACCTATCGATAATCACCTATAATGAATCACCTGCTTTAGAGGATCTTGGAAAGACCATCACCGAATCCATGGTTACTTCATTCCATTACCACCCATGAATGGATAGAGGTCGTAGAAGTCTAGAAAGTTGATAATTCTCTACCTTCACACATAGATAGTTGGATAACTTAGTGATAAATCCTGGTATCTTCATCTTCATACATGGACACCAATACTGAAGAAAAACATCTTGATGCATCTTGGTGAGACTGAGATAAACCGCACATAAAGAATCATGTGATTCCCTCAACAACTCTACCCATATATTAGAAGGCAACCATACACAGACATGGAAGAGTATAGTTTCACTAACATCCACAGCCCAACCAGGTGGTGGGTTGTCATGACCCATCCCAGAGGGGCCCATGCCATGACTACCCCAAGCCCACCTTCAATAGGCTAGGGTTGGTGACTAGAAATTAGTAGGAATATCCCTCAAATGGGAGGCATTAGCCTAAAGTACCTGCACACACACACACACATCTCCAAGTCACACAATGATGTAATATAAAAAAACAATAAGAAGGAATTCATATATCTAATATACCACAAAAATTATGATACTAAAAGTATAGGAAAGTAAACATGGCCAAAAATAATCCCACCATAAAGAGTCTTTAAACAATTTTAACTAAACTGTAAAGATCCCAACATGATCCAAGGGTGAGGACTATGTCAAAGGTATTCTCCCAGAAAACACCTTAGTCTTCCCAGCTCCATCTATGATCCACCTACTCCTGGTCCTCCTAATATTCCATTGAAATGTCTCTCATCTTCACAAGATATGAAACGTGTGGGAAAATCACCTACAGGGGTGAGTATAACAATACTCAGTAGGACACCCTGAAAACACTAAACACAAAGAACAAAGTATAGCCAGTTCAATACAAGATATAACACTATATAATAGATACAAGAAGTATATAAAACCCTAGATATAATCATAAGATACCCCACTCCATCAGGCGATCCTAACCAACTACCAGCTACAGAATTTTTATCGAAGCATGCTCGTTCTGGGATAAATCACTTCTCATTCCATGATATCATCAGACACTCAACAAAGAGGTCTATCTCATTTGGTACCCTCCCAAATATAACATGTTATTCAAGGAGGTCTATGATATATATAGAAAGGATCACTCCTAGAATGACTAGGGGATTCCGTGAACCCAATCTAGATCAACCCGCTGCATAGGGGATCAAATTACAATGTTCCACAAACCCTACCACTGCGGCCCACTAGATGGAGGATCAACAACCTACTTAGGGAGGCTATGAAAATTCCATAAACTCCACTAGGGATGATAGATGATATTAATCTAGTCTCATGAAGGGATACCATACTCTATCTGAGACTCAACCTCTAGAGGGGATTACAATCTAGTGATGTGGATATAATGTCGCACTGCACCCTCGAGGTAAGGACCAAGGGAACAAACTCAACCTATACTGGTATAAAATAAAATAACTCACCATTGGTCTCAAAATTACCATCTCAACATTTTGGTATCAAATTCATAGATGACTCGTCTATTGGATGCTTCTTTTAGTAGTTTTGGCTGTTTGAAAAATTGGAGAGGTCACTAAGCCTGTGGACCGACCGTCACTGTCAATCCACCTACCATACTGATCGACCACCATGGTCAAAGGTCGTATTAAATGGTCATGGTTGACCTCCCATGGTCTAACCATGCTGTCATTTCACACATGGAAGCTTGAGCTACTATGGCTCACGGTCTCCTGCTGCAGTCGCTCATGTCGCGTGGTCGTTGTGGCCACGACAGCTCCACCAACTACGTGTCACACGATCAACCACCCACTGTAGTTGCTCATGTTGTGTGGTAATTACACCCACGACTGCTCCACCAACTACGTGTCTCACAATCGATCACCCGCATGGTCAATGTCACCACATGGTCGACCATACCGTACAGTTGACCACTACAGTCGACTGCAACTGATCTCTTCACTGGTTGCCCTGGATTCGACTCAGGTCTGATCTGGGTCTGGTCCAACCAACTGGCCCGACCTAACCCACCGAACTAACCCATCCCATTTGGCCCAACCTGGCCCAACCGGCCTCTCCCTCTCTACATCCTCCAAAGCTTCTACGTGTTCCCCACCACCGATGTTGCATCCACCATCATCGTCATCGTTCCCGGATGCCCGCGGCTCCGCTGCCCGCACGAGCTCCACTACCGTGCACTACTTCCACATTCTAGTGGTCCCTTTCGCAGACCACCAAACCTCCTCTAATTCATAAAAATCAAGATGATCATAGATCCAAGTTCTTTGGGTCCCGATCTACACATATCTTGCCTCAGTTGTCGATTCGCCTCAAATTCGAGTGTCCGATTGAGTTCAGAACCACCTGACAATGTCAAGCCAAGAACCACAGGGTTCCAATGGTAAAGAAATATAGGAATAGAGGGTGTGATGCAAAAATCATAAAAGTGAGGAATAAACCTCATCATTTTTTCGTTTGGTCTCAGTTCATTATCCTAGAAGGATAATCAACTAACTAGAAAATAATTAAATCTATCCAATTAAAATCTATAAAAAATTTGAAGTTCAATTATTGTTTTTTGAATTGACCTACATTCTTCCAGGATTAAGAAAAGTATGAAAATCACAAGATAAAACATCCTACCTCAACTTTGGATCGATCTTTGATGAAGAATGGTTGTTTCTTCATCGTCCTTCATCGATCCTTGATTTGTCGTCATTTTTCAGAAAGGATTCTCCATATCTCCATCCAACAACTCTCCAGAGGATTCAAAGGTTATGTGGATAACTATGGAATTATGGAATAACAATATTTTTAAATATTTTCCAAAAAAAATATTTTTTTATTAAATTGGTTTTATCCCTATTACATTCATTATAAATTTTTCACAAACAACCTACACTGACTAATGTTAAGTTGCGCCTAGTGTAAGTTTCCATTATGAACTCAACAGTGCCCTCATATTTATGATCTGGGAACCCGATTAAGATCTATTCCACTTTTTTAGGAAAACTGTGCATGTGTGTTATTAAATATTTTAATATTTTTCAAACATTTATTCTAGGAACACCAGGCCTCATAATTTCACGTCGTCTCAATTATTGGTCTCGAAATCAATCCATATAATATCAAATAATAATACAAAAAAATCCAAGATGTTACATTCTCCCCACCTCGGGGATTTATGTCCCTGAAAATCCAAAAAAAGGGCTACTCAGATAGATGAGGGCACTAGGCATGAATCTAAGCCACCTGGTCCCATGTTCTCTCCTAGAGTTCCTCGTGCTTCCGTTAGACACACACTTAAGGAATTTATCACCCAAAAAGTATCTTTTACTTTTAATCCTCGATCTCCACTAGGTACAAAGAAAAAGTCAATCCATCCTCGATGTCTAGCTCTCCCTAGTCAATGATGTGTGATGGGTCATGCACGTACCTCCTTAGCTACAACACATGGAAAACATCGTGTAACCGATCTAACTGTGGTGGTAGATCCACCTTTCCAACTCTAAGTAGTATCTAGAAAGGTCCAATGAACCTCAGAGATATATTTCTGATGCACACCTATTGTGGGGTGTGAAAAAACAAAATTTAAATTACATATGTATGGTATAGCAGTTAATAATAGGTAGTATCCTGAAGGGAAGTGCACAAAAAACCAGGTTGTCAGTTTTTGTTGGTTTTTTTAAAATAATTGGTTTTAATAAAATTTGAATGACTTGAGAGAAATAAGTATCTTGATTTGATTGGGTTTAAACAAATGAGAGAGATGGTGATCTGACCAGGTTGGCTAGACCTTGTGTCATTCTATCATGGTTTCCAAATTTTTTACCCCTTTTTCTTCTTCTTCCTGGTAATAGAGAGATTCATCTACCGATTCCTCTCTCCCCCTTTTCCATATGGTAATGATGAGAATATTCCTATGAAAACCCTTAGATAAGTCTATTCTCCTTCTAATGTGTGTAGTGTTGTTGAAGGTTTTCTTGATTAATTAGAGAAATCTATAACCATGAATTGTTGTTCCCCAATAAACCAACATTCCAACATACAATCGTACTCATGTGCTAACTACCATCGATCACTCACCACCCAACCCTGATATGTTCTGCCATATATATAAAATAATTGGGTGGAGGAAGATACGATCATTGACCAAAGAAATTCAAATTAATAGAATCAAAACTTAACATGACAACGTTTAGAATTTAAAACTAAATTAATAATTGAATCCAGATGTAAAAAGAAGATAACATTTTATTATATAGAATTATAGAAATCAAGAGAAGTACATAGGTATAGCCTCCACCTTTATTGATCACTCAATGAAACTACCCCTCTATGGATTGGGAATTTGTGATGATTCAGGAGAGGGGATGCATTATAAAGTAAGGAAAATAAAATAAAGAAACAAAAAAATCTGGCGAGTTCATCCCTTGGTGTTTTTTGGATTGCTCCCTATCCAGAGTTCTTTGGAAGGGTGGTCAAGAGGCTCTTTTTATAGGTGATCCCGTCAAAATTCTTCTAGTGTTTCATTTAATTTTTTTCTATGTTTCAAAAAAGTCATGACGTGTAACTTGGTTACAGGTCATGAAATCCATGATATGTGTCTTCCTATATGTGTGTGAATCCTGTATGTAGATGTTAAACCTTGACTCCCTTCATGATGTGAAATTGGGATTCACAAAGTGTAACTTCATTTTGCAGATTATAACCTCTTCACAACTTGTCCAACATGAAAAACTCCTTTTAAAAATGTCACAACATGTAATAAAATTACATTACTTTTAATTGTTTCACTCCATTTTCTATCTTTGCTTCATCTTCAAAAATCTGGTGTCGTGCTGCACATGAATTTAAGCAGTGTGAAGAGACTTTGAGCTCATAATTTATCCTCTTTTTGTTCCTTTTTCAAATATTCATCATTTCTTTCCATAAAACATAAAACAAGAAAATTCTCTCCAAAATTGGAAATATTCATCATTTTATTTCACAAATAAATACCATTAAATATATGCATGAAATATACTTATCAGTTGTCGCCCCGACCAAACTCTATAATCCCCATTGAGGTGAAACCTGAAGGAACACATGGTCTCCTTCCATGAACTCCAAAGGATTTTATCTCCTATTAACATAAGACTTATGATGGCTCTATGTAGTCTTCATACACTCTTGGATGATTTTCACCTTCTCTGTAGTAGCTTACACCAACTCCTGGCCCATGAGTGCTGAATCTCCTAGGTCAGTCTAGTAAAGTGGGGACCTGCAGGGTTGCCCATAAAAATCCTTGAATGGTGTCATACCAATGGTGGAGTGGTAAATGTTGGTGTATGCAAACTCCACCAGTGGTAGGTGATCCTCTCAATTATGACCAAAGTCTAAAATTCAAGGCCACATCATGTCCCCCAGAACCTGAATGGTCCACTCAATCTAGACATTTATCTGGGGGTGAAATGTTATGCTCAAGAAGAAATGGGTCCCAAATTCTTCATGTAATCCCTTCCACAATCGAGATTTAAAATAGGAATCATGATAAAAAATAATCATTGATGGAACTTAATGGAGTCAAAATATCTCCTCCACATAGATGTGTCCCAATCTCTCTACTAAACTCTACTATCAAATAGCTAGGAAGTGGGATTACTTGGTGAGTCAGTCAATGATCACCCAAATGGAATCATGTCCCCTAGAAGTATGTGGTAAAACCATCATGAATCCCATAGATATCCCATCCCACTTACATTATGGCACCTCAATGGTTTTATCTAAACCTATTGGAACCTGGTGATCATCCTTTACTTTCTAATAAGTAAGGCATCGAGAAAAAAACATTATAACTCATTTCTTTATCCCTAACCAAAAAATAGACATCGTAGGTCCTGGAAAATCTTCTCTTTACCTGGATATACCACCAAATGGGATGTATGAAACTCCCTCATAACCTCCTATTGTAATGCCACTGATATTACGATGTTCCCTCTGAAAATAATGATGTGCTCTCCACATTTTGAGTATCCATTAGGAGCATTCCCTATGGATATCTAATCACATAGGGTCTTGCAGTTAGTATCTCTAACATGTGCCTCCCTAACTCACTATAAGAGTTTAGGGGTGACAACCATCGACTGGAGGAAAGCTGCTCCATCTCTGTCTATGAAGAATATCTTCAATGAGGACAACTGCTATGATGCCTCATTTAGAAACTGTGAACTAGATATACTATAGAGAGAATCTTCCACCACGTTCCCATTCCTAGAAGTATAGAAAAAAAACATATTCATAATACCAAAGGAACTGTAGTCATCGCCTCTATTTCATGTTTAGATCCTTCTAAGAGAATATATACTTGAGACTCTTGTGATCAGAGTAAATGATAAACCACTCACCCATCAGGTAGTGTTGCCACATTTTAAATGCGAATACTACCAATACTAACTCAAGATCATTATTAGAATAGTTCTTCTCATGTGGCTTCAACTGGAATGAACCATATGTAATCATCTATTTCATCTTCATCAAGATACAACCAATACCGATCTATGATGCATTGCAGAACACAGTGTAATCGAGGTCTTCCTCTGGTAACATCTGGATGAGAGCACTCGTCAACCTCCACCTCAGCTCTTGAAAGCACTGTTAGAACTTTTCTTTCCAAAAAAAAGGCCTCCCCTATCATGTCAAATCTATAAAGGGTACTTACACTCTAGATAAGTTAGGTACAAACCTTTTATAGTACCTTTCCAATACAAAGAAGCTTTGTACTTTAGTAACGCTCTTGGGTGGATCAAATAACTACCTCAACCATCACTGGATCCACTGAAACTCCAAACTATGAGATGTTGTGTCCCATAAAATTGACCTCTCAAATAAAAAAAAGGATCTTCAAGAGCTTCTCGTAAAGTTGGTTCTCTTGGAGTGTGTCCAGGACCATCCTCAAGTTTCTCACGTGCTCATCCTCAGATGTCGAATACACTAGGATTTCAATGATGAAAAACACCACGAACCAGTCTAAGTAAGTCTAAAAAATCTGTTTCATGAGTTCCATGAACACTGATGGGGTGATCTTCATGCCAAACTACATCACCAAGTACTCATAGTGACTATAACGACATATAAAGGTTGTCTTCATTATATGCTCACCCCGTACTCACAACTGGTGATAACCTGATCTGAGGTTTATCTTTTAGAAGAATCGTGATATTTTAAACTAATCAAAGAGGTCATATATCATCAATAGTGGATAATTTTTCTTTATGTTAACCTTTTTTAAGCACTGTTAATCCAAACATAACCTCAAGCTATCATCTACCTTCCTAGAAAAAAAACTGGGGCTGCCCGAGGTAAAACACTAGTTCTCATGAAGCCCTTCCTCTAGAAGTCATCTAACTGTATCCTCATCTCATGAATATCAATGGGATCCATCTGATATGCAGGTGTAGATATAAGTTCCTTATTGGGGTGTAGATCAATGCATAATTCCATACACCTAAGGGGAGGTAAACTAAAAACATCTTAATGAAATTTGTCCTTATACTCCACCACCACTATAGGAAACTGAGGACGCATATCATCTATTACACTAAGGATGAGGCTTTCCAAAAAATGAGTAATTGGATTAAACCTCATATGAGTGAGTCAATCCTAAGCTTCCTGTGTTTTGTTTTCACCTATAATGGGAAACTTGGTTCCATCACTTTAGAAACACCGCATTCTTTGCCTAAAACAGTCAATCTGACTAAGAACTGTGGACAACCATTCCATAACAAGAATGATATAATAATGCCTCAATGTTTCTACTAATATATCCCAACTAAAACTCTCACCTCCAAGATCCAGGTCACACATTTGGCACCAATGTTTGATAATTGATTCTCTTCCAGTAGGAGTCTCCAAGCGTAAGAGTTGAGTCAACAGTTCAACCGAAATCTCTAAGTCCCAAAAAATATTCATGCCAAGAAAATAACGACCAGAGCATTTGTCTATAAAAATTGAAAATAAGGTGGAAATACACATATCATACCTTGTATCATCCCCAGATCCTCGGGGTCATTAGACTCCATAGCCTACAGCTGGACTCTTACCTACCCACCAGCTTCCTGAGCCCAGTAGGGACCACCTAGGTGTGGTGGTAGTAACATGTTGATACATAGAAAACCTCCTACTACTCTTCCATCTCCTCTACCACATCCATCTCCCTATGGACTAACCTTATCCTATCTATGTTTCTACCTCTACGGTCCCTCGACCATCTTTTGGTTAGCTATGTGACGGGTCATGCAATCTCATGCCAGATATCCTTGATCACCGCATGAGTAACACCGTATATACCTTTGATGATTTGAGCCACCTTGGGATCATTGAATTTCTGACCCTAATTCCAAGGATCCACTCATGAATCACCTAGACCACTTGGATCCCTGTGACTATTATTGGCCATCTACTATCAAGGTATCAATTACCTAGTTCCCACTGTTATCTCCCACTACTGGTGTCTACTCTTCCAGAAAAACTCTCCATTAGCAATGTTATCTTAAGTACCTCAACATAATTAGAAATTATATGGGATACTACTAATTACCTGATGTCCCTACATGATCCCTACTTGATTGTTTGAGCCCTAAATAACTGGTCTCGTACCATGTCCTAGGAGTATCATGAATGATCAGTAAAATTTTATGAATAATACACCACAGTCATATTTCCCCACTGTAGATGTAGAAGCTCCTGTATACATATAGATCACAACATGGCCAGATAGAACTCCTATATGAAGAAACACTTAAAGTTTTTCTAGGAGATAGTTTTCTCGTCGTGTGACTGAGTCATCAAGCTCCACCATCACCCCACAGAGCCTTGAAGAAGACTCATGGTAAGGAATTTCATCTGTCCCATTAGTTTCCTCACAAGGTAGAAAACATGGGTGACTGCCTCTAGCCAATCGTCATCCACCTGGTAGGTCTAGCTCACCCAAAAACCTAGAAGTTTTCTACCTCTGAAACTCATGAAACACACTTAGACTGTGTGCATCCTCATCTGGTATTGCTGGTAGTATCTACTACTTGACGAGTGGTGGTATAACTGGTAAACCAACCCGAGGCACTATCTATGATACATGACCCTATATAGATGCACAATCACCAGGAGGATCATCCTCATGATCACATAGTGGAATCCTATATAGTTTTCTAGGTAGAGGCATCTTGAAATAAAACAAGATGTACCATGGTCAACAGTGTATATCTAGGGAGTTGACTCAAGAATGACATGGAATACACAACCATTCCTATATGATGAATGTACTATTTTTTTTTTCTGAAACCAGTGGTTTTATGTACCAAGTAGAAAAGTAGGTAATCATATCCCTAGTGTATTGATACTTTGGCCTCTGCACAAATACTAGTCCCTGGCCAAAAAGTTAAACTCAAAACACTTAACACTGTTTCCCCAAACCAATCTCATAGACTCCCGATCCTAATGTAGAAACAACTACCTTGATCTGATACCACTATATCATAACCCATTCCAGAGGGTCCCATTCCATGACTACCCAAATCCCACCTCTAATATGTTAGGGGCTGGCGACTAGCACCTAGAAGGCATATCCCACAAATGAGAGGCATTAGCCAAAAGTAACTGGACACACACACACATCTCCAAGACACACAATGTTGAAATGTAAAACAAATGAATGAATTCATGCATACATCTAAGATCCCACAAAATAGTATGACAATGAAAGTGATGGAAAGTAAATAGGGCTAAAATCAATCCCACCATAAAGAGTATGTACACATGTCTCACTAAAACTGTAAATATTCTGACCTACTCTAAGGGTGAGGACTATGTTAAAGGTATGATCCTAGAAAAAACCTTGGTCTACCCAGCTCTATCTATGCTCCACCTTCTCCTGGTCCTCCTAGGACTTCATCTAAAGGTCACTCATCTACAAAAGACACGACACGTGCATGAAAAGATCGTGTAGGGGTGAGTATAACATTACTCTGTAGGACACCTCAAAAACACTAAACATGAGGCACCAGGTATAGTCATATCAATAAAAGATTTAACAATTTATAATAGATACAATAGGTAGATAAAAACCCAGATATACTCAAGAGAGACACATGTCATCAGGCGGTCATAACCAACTACCAGCTACAGAATTATTCTCGAAGAACACTCCTTCTGGGAGAAATCACTCTTCAAGCCATGATATCATCAGAGACACTCGAAGAATAGGTATAGATCATTTTTCCCCACCCAAAGAAAACATATTGTTCAAGGAAGACTATGATACACAGAGACGGGATCATTCCCAGAACTGCTGGGGGGAACCAAAAACTTAATTTGGATCAATATACTATGTAGGGGATCATATGCCAATGATTCCACAAACCCAACCAATGCAGCCTAAAATATGGAGGATCAATGACCTTCTCAGATAGGTTACACCAATTCCACAAACTTTACTAGCGGTGAAATAGTATCACACTCTAGTCTCATGGAGGGATACTATACACTATCTAAGACTTAGCCTTTAGAGGGGATTTCAATCCCTTTGATGTGGATGTAATCCTACAGTGCACCCTTGAGAAAATGACCAAGGGAGTGAACTCAACCTATACTGTTCCAAACTAAAAAACCCCACTATTGGTCTCAAAATTACTGTCTCAATGTTACGGTATCAATATTGTAGATGGTTCATTGATTGGATGCTCCATTTAGTAGTTATAGATGTTTGAGAAATTGGAGAGGTAATTGTGCCCATGGACCGACCACTGCGGTCGATCTACATATTATATCGACTGACCGCCACGATCGACCACCTATAGTCTGGTTGTGTAATTGTTGCACCCACGATAGCTCAAGCTATCGTGGGTCACAGTTTATCATCATGGTCTCTCGTGTCGCACGATCATTGGGGCAGCGACAACTCCACCTGCCGCGCACCTCGTGATTGACCGCCCGCACGATCGACCACCTCATGGTTAACCACATAACATGGTTGAATGAACTACACAGTCGACCTCCATGGATGACCACAATCGATCTCTACCCCAGTTGGGCCATATATGACTTGGGTTCGACTCGAGTCCCACCTAGCCCACCAGACCTACCCAACCTGGTCCTTCTGGCCCACCCCGCTCCATGTCCTCTATTGTCGCTCTATGTCTACCACCGCCACATCCGCTGCATTTTATATCACATCTACCTATACTGTTTTCATTCGTCCATGGCTTTGCTCCCCACACATGTTCTACTTCCATACACCATCATCAGTCGCCACTACTACATGCATGTAGTCCCTTCCGCAGACTACAACACCTCCTTTGATTCGCAAAAATCAAAACGATCATAGATCTAAGCTCCTTGGGCCCTGATCTACATAGATCCAGCCTTAGTTTTCAATTATCCTTAAATATGGGGGTTCTATAAAGTTCAAAACTACCTGACAATGTCAAGTAAGAAACCTCGAATAGAGGAGGAATTAAAAATTCATAGTTGTGAGTAACAAACCTTGTCTGTTGTTTGTTTGGCCTCTATGCATTGTCGTAGAAGGATAATCGAAGAGGGATAATAAACGAACTAGAGAATAATTAAACCTATCTAATTGAAATATACTAATGATGTGTGGATAAATTATTGTTCGTTTAATTGACCTGAGTTCATTCTGGATTAAGAAATGGTTGAAAATCATAAGATAAAACATTCTTCCTTGAGTTTGGATTGATCGTTTATGAAGAAAGGTTTTTGTTTCATCGTCATTCATCGATCCTTGATCTGTCATAATTTTTGGGGAATGATTCCCTAGATCTCCCTCCAATATCTCTCCAGAGGATTGTAGGGTTATACGGCTACACCTGGAATTCCCACATAATATTCTTTTTAAATATTTTCCAAAAAAACAATTTTCTTATTAAATTATTTTATTCCTTTTACGCTCGTGATAATTTTTTTCACAAAAAACCTATGCTGACTAGTTTTAAGTCATATCTAAGGTAAATAAACCATTATGAACTCAACAGTTCCCTCATATTTCTGATCCAAGCACCTATTTAAAATTTATTCCACTTTTTCAGGAAAATCACATCTGCGTGTTATTATGTATTTTAATATTTTTCAAACATTTGTTCCAGGAACACCGGGCCTAGGAATTGCACATCGTCTCAAAACATAGTCTTGAATTCAATCCATATAATATTGAAAAATAATACATAAATAATCAAAAAAGTTACATGGGTTCTCTCTTGTGATGCTCTCCCTCAAAACAAGGCCCTCAGAATCAGGTAACTGCCTCATCTAGACCAACTCTAGAAAGAAGGATGTCAATACTAGAGCTACTAGAATTGGATGTCCATGTTCTTCCTGAAACTTCATATGCTTATTAGAAAATAGATCCATCATTTTACACTATCTACTATCCTCCTCAATGGCTTGTGTCTGAGTCTTTCGGCTCAATGCATCAGCTACGACATTTCCCTTTTCGGTTGTGTAAGCAAGATCAAAGTCAAAGGACTGCAGGTATTCCACCCACCTGTGTTGTCTCAGATTGAAATCTCATTATGTGTAGATGTATTTGAGGATTTTATGATCTGTGTAGACAAAAAAATTCTCACCCAATAGGTAGTGCCTTCAACATTATAGATCATAAACCACAAGTTCTAGATCAAGGTTTTTCATCGAGTAATTCCACTCATGAGGCCTCAACTGGTGGGACCCATATGACATAACTCGGTCTCCCTGCATTAGAACTACACCAAGACTAATTTCTAAATCATCACAATAGACTGTGTAACACTTTCCCATATCTAGAAGAATCAGGAGTAGTGTTGAGTTGAGTCTTCCCTTTAACTCCTAAAAAGCATTCGCATAAGCTTCAAACCATAGGAACTACACACCCTTCTCATTCAGGGTCGTAAGAGGTGTTGTTAAGTGAGAGAAATCCTGAATGAATAACCTTTAATAGTTAGAAAGCCCCAAAAAGCTGCATATATCGAATACATTCTTAGGATAATCCCAAGAAACCATAATTATCACTTTTTTTGGGTCAATAGATACTCCTACCTTAGATATGATATAATCGAATAATTGAACCTTACTGATCTAATAGTGGAATTTATTGAGTTTCACATATAGTCGGTACCCTCTTAGTCTACTCATAATGGTATCAAGTTGATTGTAATGGTCTCATATAGTGCATGAGTACACTAAGATATCCTCTATAAATACCACCATAAAGGAATCAAGATACGAGTGAAAGACCTAATTCATCGAGTCCATGAAGATAGTCGGCACGTTCATCAGACGGAATGGCATAACCATATATTCATACAGACCATACCTGCTCTAGAATGTTGTACATGGTATATCTGATGGAATCACACAAACTTGATGGTAGACCAACCTCAAATACATATTTTAGAAAATAATTTCTCATCTGATCTGGTCAAATACTTCATCTATAGGATGCAGTGGATACTAAATTTTCACTGTAAACTGGTTTAATCAATGGTAATCCATTAAAAATACAAGGGTTCCATATTCCTTCTTGAAAAAGGATGGGTGAACCCCATGGTGATTTTCTGGGTCTAATAAAACCCTTTCCTCTAGATCTTCAAGCTACTACTTGAGTTCCTAGATATCTATAGGTTCCATACTATATTGAGGAATGGAAACTAGTTTCGTACCTGGAACAAGTTCAATGATGAACTCATCCTCTCTCTCATAAGGTAAGGTAGAGAAATATTCAGGGGAGACTTCCCTAAAATAATCCAAAATAAGAAGGATTTCTACTAATTGCATTCCCAGATTGCTCATAAAGAGACTCACTAGCTGGTTTGTCACTTCGCCAAGTCTAGTTAACTTGGGTCTATCTTAACATACCTTGATTTCCCATTCACCCTTATTGATATACGTGTTTCCCTCATTTGATGTGGAGGACACTCATTGGAGATAGTAATCCACCCGGGAATGATAAGGCACATGCTATTCCATACTGAGAATGATATAGAAGTCGATCATCTTGAGGACAGAGAAAATACAGAAGAAATGACACTACCTATTTCAAGGGGTAACTCATATAATTGGTGTATTCCATCTGTTATTACCTCTAAGGTCATGTTGAGAGACATTAATCCATATAAGTACATGATTTCAAGACCTAGGCTTTCCACAACCGTATAAGATATGAAAGAGTGTGATGCACATGTATTGAAAAGGGAAGAAAATAAATTAGAGGTCACCAGAATAACACCTCTAATCTTAGATGGTCTTGGAATCTTCTCCCCGGGTGTAGGCTACACTATATAAATATGGATTGAACTACGACCTTGAGATGCTACCCGACTAGCCTGAGAAAATTCACTTTGCTGACACTGATGCTCTAGGGCCTGACTTCCTCAACCATGACCACAACTACCTCGACCAAATTGGTTAGTATAAGACCAACCCCCATCCTGATGTAGAGTCTGGGATCTCGTACCTAAAAGAGGTGTCAGTATGGATCCCATCTCACTGGATTCTGGAGGAAAAGACTGGCATAATCACTAAAGGTGACCCATCTTGCCATTATCTTGGCACTTGATCAGGTTCCCCATTCACTGAGTGTTTTTATAGCCTAGCCTACCACACTGGTGACCCACTATAGATCTATATGTTTAGGTCACCTGGCTAGAACCATCCTATGTGCATCATCAAAATGGCACTTCCTACTACTAGTAGAATCGTCACCCTTCCTCAGAATTGAATTGCAATAACTAAAATTTTCAGCCTTTGGGAGATCTCATTATTTAATTAGGTCATGATTCACTATCTCTATAATGGTATTCAAGAGGAATATATTCAATTGCAATCAGAAAGAGTGCCCAAGATCTTCCTCAAAACGGATCATAGTAGTCAACTCATCACCATTAAGAGATAGAGTGAAACAATGGAGCTCAGTGAAATGAGAATAATACTCAAGCATGGTCATAGATCCCTTCTAAAGATGCATGAACTCTCTAGCATGATCCACTCTTAGAGACTAAAAAAAAGAAGTGATCATATAAATCCATCTGTAAGTCTGCCTATAACATACCTCAGTATCATTCAAACTAAGAAATGACGTCCCACCAATGGTTATTGGAGTCACGTAACATGTAGGTAGTGAGATTGACCCTCCACTCTAGAGGCATATCAAGATGACCAAATATAGCTACCATGGAGTTTAGATATAATTATGCAGTATGAGGGCAGACATCCCCTAATAAGGTGGGAAGATGCTGCTACTGGAAGTCTCGATTCAGCTCTACCATAGTAGGGGTGGGCCGGGGAACACCATGAATAGACTGTATGAACTATAGAATACTATCACATAATTGAGCATCAATGTCTAGTGGAATATTAGTAGGAGGTTCCTCAGGTGTCACTATCATAGGTATCATGGGTGGCTCAGTTCCTACCATCTCAAGAGTGTGCTCATGGACACTCTCTTGGCATACAAAATGAGGAGGTCTTGGTTTCATAACTCTACATTTTCCAAGCACACACCTCATAAAAGATTTGAAAAAATAGATAAGGAAAACAATAAACAAGGGTTGGTATAAGGCCTACCTAAAACATGACATAACCCTTAGCCTACTCTAAGAGCTAGGCTTAGATAAGAAGGAAAATATCTCAAAATATCATAGGAGACATGACTTATTTACCATTAGGAAGGTTGGGTCATGGTCAAGGTATCAGATTTATTATCTAATGTGACCATTTAATTTTAAAATTTGTGTTCATTTGATTCCATTTATGTATATAGATTTCCTTTAAAAGTTTGAATTAGGGGGACCATTATTCCAATTTATAAGGGCCCATACAACTTATAAATTTAAATTTAGAGTCCACATAATCCAAACAATAACCTGTTCCTACAAGCTGAATTGAAACATTTTTATAAATCTAACAAATCATGCACTACAAATCACAATAACCAAGTCACAAACAACAATCTCATGAAAATAAGAAATTCATGCTGAAAGTAGATATGGAATGTCATAATGCATGAAATTTTAATTTCTATTATGTATAGTATGATGCATGATTTAAATATTCCCTAATCCCATCAGGATATGGTGAAATAGTAAATCATCGTTTCAATAATGTTAACATCAATAACATCACAAAACTTGTGTGTCACCCAATGGTAAAGTCATATAAAATATGAATGGAATAATCAATAACTTCACCTTCCCATCCTAGAAAATTTTATTTTCCCCTATACATGGGTTAGATACATCCAAGAACTGGGTAAATTCCATATTTTAATGTCCTAGCCTCCTCTCTAAACCCAAATAGTAAAACTAAAAAGGAAACTAGGCTCTAATACCACTTTATAGAATCCCACCCTAGATGACACTTAATTTTTCCCCAACATGGTGTATACAAGACCTCAAGCTTGCCTCTATAAACACCAAATGATACCAACTATCAACGAGGGCCTAGGGAGTGTCTGTGGGGAGACTGCACCCTCATAGATCATAGTATGCACATTAATAAACAATGGATAATAAATATCAGAAGCATAAGTAATAATGGATAACAATATAAATATAGAAGTAAAACCATGTAATAGAAATAGATATCTTGTAAAATAATAATAACAATAGATACTAAATGATAGTGATGGTATGTCATATGTCTATAAAAAAGTGAGTATGAGGAGTAGGATAGACATGCATATACTGCATGTTATACAAATATCCAAAAAGAACAAAATCTGATAAAATAAGAATCCAATGCATAGGCTCTGTCCTCTGCCCCCAATATCCATCCTAAAGATATAAATAAATCTAGAATTGAAAGCTGCATTCTTCCCTTTATCTATACCTACGATTATAAAATATTCTAGGGTGAAAAGGGTATCCCAAGAAGGGTGTGAGAAAAAATATCAGTATATCAGGACCCAAAATATCTAGGAAAATCCATATTTGTGTAATAAGTAAATGATAGTGTTCCATAATAATAAATAGAGATAAATAAACAATTAAATAATAAACACCATGGTCCAGGTTCCTAAATAGACACCCGACCGATACCGCCTGCTTCGGCCTAAGACGGATGTTTGATAAGAGGTACCTGTGCAAGTCTTATTATTTATACCAGGGCCATAATGAACAAAGAAACTAATAAATTCATACCCAATCTTGTGATTTGTCTTGGGGGTATCATTTTCACATTAATATAAATGTATTATCCATTATAAATAAGAGACAACAGATATATCACCAGAATACAACCATAAAATTCATCGATGGAGTCCCGAGCCCATCTAAAGTGAACTAAAAATAATCCCACGGGTCCCTACAGGTGTCACTAATAGAAAAAATTCCACTAAGCCCATCCAAGGAAACCCATATAGGGGTCCCTTGTATCACTCATGGCATGGTGACTCTAAGTTCATACCGAGTATCTCACATAGGGGACCAAGTATCACCTGAGGCACGGCATAACCATCTTACCAAAAATTTCATCCTTAGTATCTCCCCTAGGGAACTGAAGTCACTCACGAGTATGTATAAAATCCTTATAGTGTGACCATACATGGAACTCCAATGCATCACTTCTGGCACATCAAGTAGATCCAACTGAGCATGGAGAGTCCATCCATGGCATCCTTAAATCAGGGCTCATGTTCTCTCCCAACCTATAGCCAGTGATCCATATCAACTAAGGAACATCACAAGGCAATGCATATATATGTAATCACATGACTTCAAATAAATAGTTTAATACCGCATGTTCTCCAATCTAACCAAACAATACAATTAATTCCAACAACTATGGAACAAATATATGGAAAGGGCACAAGGCACTAAAAGTAATCAAAGTTTGGGAATGAGGCATAAGCGATAAGGCATGACATATTTGTAATCACATGTCATCAATGGAAGTTTAATATCACAAGATGACAACATTTCCCAATCATATCATTCAATTCAATCCAATTAATTAAGGCATAATTAATAAGCTCAAGGTATAAGACACGTAGTATGAAATAAATGGAATGAAATGTCAGTTGGAAAAAATCATAGACATAAAACCAATTTACCATAATTCAATTATAGATTAAATTCATTTAAACAAGTTGGACATCACATGGTGGATAGAAACTAAAATAATGGGAAATAATAGGCCATTTAAAGAGGTAACATCCAAAGGGTTGGCCAATTACAGGGCGAACAACCACATATGGATTTCTCTATAGGGTAGGGTTAATATAGTCATGAGGAACCCATGAATTCTATTTATTGGTTATTTTTTAAGCATCACCGAAGAAGTTCATGGAGATTCATAATGACACATTATTTAAAATGTGATGAAACAAAAAAAGAAAGACCTGTACCATCTACCTTTATTTATTGGCACTCCAGTCGTCTGTTATTGAAGCTTTAAATGTATTAGAATGAGAGAAATTGAAGGATTATTCCAACTCCCTGAAAATAGGTAAAAATATATTGAACATAAATATTGAAACATATGGAATAGGAATATTTAAATATAAGATATTAGAAGGAAGAGCTTACTAAGGTCATTCTATTGCTCATGATGGTGAAAGATTCAGATATCTGTGGAGGAAGATAGCTCAAAACCTGCGAAGAAGGGAGGAGGAGCTCCACGCATGAAGGGGGGGGGAGAAAACTTTATAAAGAGGTATAGTTATAAGAAGGAGGTGGTTTAAAAATCATTAAATAGGGTTAGTTTGATAATTTCACCACAAAAATAGGGGATCACTATTTGGCCAAACTGTTGGCTAAACCGTGCGGCAAGCCACTACTTTAAGAGGACGCTCTTCATAGTTAGGTGCACGATTTATCTAACCATGTGTAAACCATGCGAAAATACACCACCCAATATCTATAGTTAACTAAATGGGAATATTCCTAGAGTCTCATAGTTTCATACAAACCATAAATCCCCCCTATTGTTATCTGAATGGGTTTTGTTATTATGTTTGTTTTATTTTATTTAAACAAAAAATTAATGGTATGTACCTTTGAGAAAATATATGACGTTACATGATACCTCATTTGGATATACCATGAATGGAAAATAAAATGAATAAGTGGTGATTTTTCTCCTGAAAAATTAATTCTTTTGAAATTTGTGCCTTTCTGGAGATTTCATGATAAAAGAAGTTGTGCCTTTCTCGAGCATCAAAATGAGAAAGAAAGTTGTGTCTATCTAGAGGATTCAAGAAAAAAGGTAGAAGATAAATTTTATCTTATCTACTAAAATATTAATAGTGTGGGATGGCCATGAGATTTAAATGATTCTTGGAGCATAATTTATATTAAGTTGATTTAAGAGTAGACCACACTTGAGTAAAAATTAGAATCATGCAATTTTTCTTCAAAAATACCCAAACCCTCCTTATCCTACCTCATAGTTTTTGAAATCAAAATCCTACCAACCAAAAAAAATTAAACAAAATAATAAATTACTCATAATAAACACATTTCCTTGGATCATATCAAGTGTATATGTAGGAATTTATCAATCTTATGGTGACACTTGTGTGGTTTTGGATGAGAAAATCCTTGTTGAAAATTGACATTTGTGAGATGAGAGAAAATTCATGTGAGGTAGGTGTCTTGTGTGCATGAGAGGAGAAATGAAGTGGAAATATATTGAATGATATGAATAAATAACTTGAAATAATGATTTTTATGAGTTTTGATATCCTTTTTTTTCCATATTATTAGATGTCATAATATGTGTTTTGAATTTTCTTTGATTTGATTTTGACACTTACTTGTCTAGGAGTCCAGGTGCTAAGTTTGGAGGAATTGATATAGATACAATTTTCATTATTTTTAATGTAATTTTCAATTATTTAATCCTTTATAATTTAATAATTTGTGTGTATTTTCATCATTTTATAATTTTTGGGGAATTTTGGGATAAAATGTGAAAAATTATTAATTCTTCAATTTTAACAATTTTATGTCACTTCTATTTTTTGAGAATAACTTTTACAATAATGTTACAATTAGAGTGATTATTTTTTCAAGATTATAATTTTTGTGGGACTAAACTTCTTTTACTATACCAATATCTCATTAAAACATCAATTGGACTAAATAAATCAATAATTTTGAAAATAAATTCTAGCTAACAGAATGGAACCCACATTAGTAATTTAGAAATAACTCATCCTATAGAACTCCAAATGAGGTAATTATAGATGTATTGGAAAGAGGGATAAAATTATCATTTTTTAAAATTTAATGGGGAATTTATATAATTAATTAATCCATTTAATGATCCAAAGTGGTGGAAGTTGAAGAGTCTACTCAGATTTAAAAAAATTTATTTAGTAATTTGGATACAATGTTTCTGAAACTTGTCCAAAGAAGATGAGCATTTTCAAGAGCATGGAAAAGAGATAAAGAAACAAATTTTATGAATACAACTTCCTAATAATTATCCATTTAATATGAAAAATAAACTCAAAAATACAATAGGATATAATATGGAGGGAAAATTTTCCACCACTCAACCCTATAAATATGTGCATTTGCATCCATTAAAAGGGTTGAAGAAGAAAAAATAGGGGTTGTGATGGAGAATTGGAGCCTTAAAGTTATATAGATTTTATATTTTCTCTTTTATTAGTTTCATAATTCTATCTTCTTATCCATTCAACTATAACACCCTTCACATGGAGGGGTAATATTTTTGAGTGATCAGGGAAGGGGGAGTTTTCCTATTATAATGTCAGAGTCCTGTGCTTTAATTTTAAACTCTATTTTTCTATTGAATGGTTTATATTTTCAATGGGACATAATTATATTAATGAAATTATATTTTTTTTCATGTAATTAATTGTTTATATATTTGGTTTAAATTATTTAAACTCCCTCCGCCTAGTGCAGTTTTCCTCGATCGAGAAGATTGTGTTAGATGGTCAGTTTCTAGATATCATTGACATGTATATATAATAATTGTATTGTTTCTATATTCATAAGGAAAAAAATTTATGATCTATACTTGACTTAGTTTTTTATGAATGTTTTATGAATTTTCATGCACACATGAGTGGTTTCCATTGCTTCCTTCAACCAAGGGTGATTGACAACTCGATCGAGTAGTCTTTTATTTATCATTCAACAATAAGAGGGGGGGAATGGTTTTTATTACCATTATGACATAGAAAAATTTGATTCTACTCAGAAACCACTCTACATAAATATTATTTCAACCTTTATTTTATTATTTTCTTTCCTTTTAAAATCAAACAATTTCATATTCAACCTCCACTTCTTTCTTTAATTTCATGTGGAAAACTGATTGTTGTCAGATCCTATCTGGATACAACCTTGCTTAAAAAATTTACTACATTTTAACTTTGGAAATAATTGGTTTTTACACATCCCATGAAAAGAACTTGTCACCAAGGTAATACATGACTCAATCAAACCTCATAATATTCTAGAGACAACCGACCAATGGTAATGGTCTATATATAACATGGAAAGACTATAAACTCTTCATTAACAATGACCATAAATCACAGTAGAATTAGTAATAAAAAAATGAATCATAATATAAATATAGAATATGTGAATTTCAACTAAGAACTAACCATAATCATATAACATATCCCACACAATAAAAAATGAAAAAAAAATATAATGTTACATGAGTTCTACATAATAAGATTGATCACTCACTACAACAAACTCAGAGTTTAGTGGTGGGTTTTTAGCAGTAGTTTTGTAAATCGCAGCTAAATTTTTTTAAAATAATTTCATGGAGGTTTTTTTGTAAAACTCCACTAAATGGTTAAAAAATTAATACACACGATGGTTCCCCCCTCTCCTGACACCCCCTCCCCCCCGGACCTCCCACCCCGCCGACTCCCTGAGGCCCTAACACATCGCCGCCCATCATCAAACCTCATCATGCCTCACCTTGCCGCACCTCACCATGCCTACCTTTCCTTTCCATGCCTCACCTATCTTTACCTCACCTCACTTCGGCGTACCTCACCGTACATCACCTCGTCGTACCTTAGATCGTCGTGCCTCGCCACCGATCCCGACCCCCCCTCACCACCCCTCAAAGGTTGAGTGGGAAGGTAACACATAACTTTTTTATTTTTTATCCAAAATTAGATGATATTGATGGTTAAATGGGTGTTACATAATAGTTTTTTTCCTAATATAGTGTCAAGAGTTCTCCATAGACCATATAAGGGGTGTTGGATATGTGTTCATTGTGATAGTAGTACCCGATGTGTTTTCTATGATTTATGCCTATTTTTTTAAAGTAAATATATAAATATAATTATTTATAGATAGTTATTAATGTTATGTGATGTGATGAAAATTTTGAGAGTTGATACAGACTCAGATGCATCATGGATAAGATTGGATTCCATGGTGTTTAGAGTGACATGGATTGGGATGGCCCATGGGTAGCAGAACTAGGAGTGTGGTGTTGATTCAATTATGTTGGAATGTACATTGATATCGATAATACTTTATGATGCAGAATCACTAAGTATATAAGTGTGAAATCTTGTATCAAATATCATAAACCATGATGGTCTTGAAAGTCTAAATGTATTCCCCAAAGGGTGAGGTAGAACTTGTTATGATGAGGGGATAGCTCTCGACTTCATAGTTCCCTAGGATCAGTTGGTGAACTATGTGACTAACATGGTCTTTGACTATGATTCATGTTCTTGATGCGACCTCAATAATTTTTGTGGTGATATGTTAGTGTGCGTGATGTGACCTCCCATAAGTCACATGGGATGTGACATTATTTATAGAACCAAGACTATTCCATTTTTCCTCAAGTAGAGGGTTATATTTTAAGAGTGTATGCTTGTTCCCTATCACATCATGTAGATGATCGTGTACCTATTTAAGAGATATGTAGTGTGATAAGTTGACCTTTATTTATTATTATTTAGTTAAGGACCTCTAATGAGAGGGTTGTACCATGGTATATTGTGTGATGAGATCGATAGACCCTATCTTTATAGATTATGCAGTAGAATGAGAATTGATTCCTATATTTAAATAATTAACCACTAGTCACTTTCATAGAACTTCATGATAATCCAATGTCATTTTCAGGGTTTTGACCCCTTGAATCATGTTTTTAGAAACTTATATTTTCAAAAATGAACTTGTGGTCTTTTTTATCACACTAAATGTTATATTTATGTACTATATATTCTTACATTTAATAAATATTCAAATATTGTTTCTCTATAATTTCACATCTATTAAGGGCCAGTTTATTAATTTTTTCCATTGTAATCATATTGTATAGTTTTAAAATAATAATTCTTTCAATTTTATTCATTAAAAGAGAACCAAAACTCAGCTTGATGTGATTTTTATTCTTATATTTTAAAAATTATTCACCAGTAATTTTACTAATATTTCAAAATAATAAAAAAGTTATTTTCTAGAATTTGACCCTCTAAAACATGTTTTTAAAGGCTTTTATATCATAAAAAACAAATTTTTGGTTATTCTAAATAAACCAAACACTGATTGATGTTTAATTCATTTTTACATGTTAAAAATTATCCAATAATAATTTTTCAAAAATTTCAAATCAATCCACAATCATTTTCTATGTTTTAAACATTACTTTCATGTTGGAAGAATTTTAAAATAATAAAACTGCATTTTTTTCATTCGGGGAAAAGTAACACTCATATATATGTGGATTCTTTTCCTATATGTCAGAAATTAATATGTAATCATTGTAATAAGATATCATAGAAATATTAATTTATTTTATTGGTTTTAAACCCTAAAATAATTTCTTTAATGACTTTTATATATTTAAAAATATTATTGCAGTCATTCTGAGCATAATGTAAATTAGATTGGTGTTCCTTCTATTATTAGATGTAAAAAATTATTCAAAGATACTTTTCCTACCATTTAATGGGAATTTATTATTGTTTTCTAGGTTTTCCAATTAAATAAAATGATCATGTGTGGAATGTGTATTTTATTCCTTATGTATACATGAATATGATAGAATATACCAGGGGAACTTGGTAAGGTTGTATGGAGATGTATTTCTCACACCATTCACGGGCACCCCTATGTTCATGCATACCTTATATTTAGACTTCAGCTAAGCACATCACATGTAGTGGATATGTCTTTTAAATCATTATGAATTTTTTATATAGGGTGTGTTGAGACCTAAGGATGGGTATATGTCTAGATTTCTGGTGTTTTATTTTTTGGTTTATTTTATATTATTAATCATCCCTTGGGTGATTAATGTTTTTATGAAAATATGAATTATTCATGGAATTTATTAAATAATTTTGTTTATTTTATTGCTTATATTGATTTGTGGTAAAATTATTAGTTATTTTTTCATTATAGTATACTCTAATTTGATGTATTTTTTCACCATAGAATATGTATTAGTACCTTGCAACAAGTTTAGAGCCACTTGCATATGTGTTGGAATGCTTGAGGTATGTCAAACCTCATCTCATATGATAATTATAGAATGTGGAATTACAATGTGACATCATAGCATTTATTTCATTTTATAAATTGGGTAAATGGAAGAGGTAAATATAGAGACTTTATCGAATCCTGTGATAGACCATATATAGGTGAGTCATGAAAACCTTTTTGGTGGTAAGTCCTGGTTACCATGGGTGTGGGATTGTCCTTATTTAATTTTTTTACTATGATTGAGTTTTTTATGGAATATACTGTTTTTACAGAAGTTGTTATTTTAAATCTTCATCTCCTTTATCACTAGAATGATGCCCATGTGCATGAAACATATTTGGTATATATTAATTTCATGACATATACATGAATGAATTTAATTGGAATTTTAAAATGGAATTTAATTATTTAAAGTTTCAAAAAAACATATGTAGAGTTAAAAAGTATTTAACATTAGAAAATTTATGTTACACGATTGATCCCTTCATAAATATAATTATTTATAATTTTGGTGATTAAACTCACGGTGTCATGAAAATTGATTCTTGATCCATTTTTATGTATTTATATAGAAAAAACTTATTTAACATATTCATATTTTTTCAACTAGTATATATGAATATATTTTCCTATTTAGTAATAGTTATGTGTTTTAATTTTATTTTAATAATGTGTAGGCACATTTTGATATATATGGATAAAATTTGAATCACATTACACTACTAAAAAATCGGGCATTAGCGACCGTCATTGGCGGTCGCTATAGGCCTATAGAGACCGCCCAACGACCGCCAATGGTGGTCGCTATAGGTGGCCAAAATTCCGGCCTTAAGCGACCGATTATTGGTCGCTATAGGCTACCTGTCGGGAACCATTAGCGACCACCATTGGCGGTCGTATAGGTGGCCTACAGTGACCGCCACTGGCAATCGCTAATGGTGCTCGGCAGGCAGCCTATAGCGACCGCCTTTGGCGGTCGCTACCCTGGGAAATTTTTTTTTAAAAAATTCCTACTGAAAGAAATATATATATATTAAAGAATTTTTTTAATATAAATTATTAAATAAAATATTTTAAATATATATATATATATATAATATGTTTTAAATATTTTAATATATATATATATATTAAATAAATATATATATATAATATTAAATAACATATTTTTCATTTTTTTAATGAAATGTACGCATTGTGTTTTTTTCTTCACGGTGAAAAATCAGAGATAAAACAAGGTAAAAATCATAAAAAATGGAAAACAATTTCAAACAGCATAAACATCAAGATCGTCATAAACAATAAATGATAAACGTGCTTCAACGATCCGAGAAGGTCCATCCATTTCAATCTTTTGATTCAATAAACCTACAATAAGACAAAAAAACAACAAAACAAAACAAACGTAAATTGGACATAATTATTCAGTTATTATATACATATAATAAAATTAAATCTGACATCAAATCATGGTGTTATAAGAATTTAAAACCCCCAATTTAAGAAATGCTATCATTTTAGGTCATTCGGAGCACGTTTTCTCCGAATTCGACCGTCTCACGCCGTTTTGGTGTTTTATGACATAGGAAACACATTTCTAGTCACCACGATCAAAAAACACATTCGATTGACGTGTCGTCTACCCGACCATTTTAAAATTCACACAACGGCTTTTGTCGTACGGTTTCATGGCATTCCGAGGTCGTTCGGGTGGTTTTGACCCCCCAACGCGCCATTTTAGCGTGCGCCGAGCTGCTGAAAACGACACAATCGGCCGCACCGCGTGCACCGCATGTCCGATGGGCATGTCGTATCCTCCTACACGTCACGAATAATATTACTAATGTTTTCGTGTGGTTTCAGGTCATTCAGAGCACGTTTGCTCTGAATTCGACCGTCTCACGCCGTTTCTGGTGTTTATGACACCGGAAACGCATTTCCGATCACCGCGGTCAAAGGATACCTCTGATTGACGTTCCGTCTACCCGACCATTTCACAATTCACACAACGGCTATTTTCGTACGGTTTCATGGCATTCCGAGGTCGTTCGGGTGGTTTTGAACCCCCAACGCGCCATTTTAGCGCGTGCCGAGCTGCTAAAAACGACACAATCGGCCGTACCACGCGTACCACATTTCTGATGGGCATTCTATCTCCTCCTACACGTCACAAATAATATTCCTAATGTTTTAGTGTGGTTTCAGGTCATTCGGAGCACGTTTGCTCCTAATTCGACCGTCTCACGCCGTTTCTGGTGTTTTATGACACCAGAAACGCGTTTCCGATCACCATGGCCAAAAGGCACATCCGTTTGACGTCCCGTCTACCCAAACATTTCTAAATTCACACAAGGAATAATGTCGTACAGTTTCATGGAATTCCGAGGTGGTTCGGGTGGTTTTGACCCCACAACGCGCCATTTTAGCGCGCACCGAGCTGCTTAAAACGACACAATCGGCCGTACCGCGCACACCGCATGTCTGATGGGCATTCCGTCTCCTCCTACACATCACGAATAATATTCCTAATGTTCTAGTGTGGTTTCAGGTCATTCGGAGCACGTTTTCTCCTAATTTGACCGTCTCATGTCGTTTTTGGTGTTTTCTGACACCTGAAACACGTTTCCGGTCACCGCGGTCAAACGACACCTCCGATTGATGTGTCGTCTGCCCGACCATTTCACAAATCACATAACAGCTGTTGTCGTATGGTTTTATGGAATTCCGAGGTCATTCGTGTGGTTTTGACCCCCCAACGTGTCGTTTTAGCGCGCGCCGAGCTGCTGAAAACGACACAATCGGCCGTACTGCACGCACCGCACGTCCGATGGGCCTACCGTCTCCTACTACATGTCACGAATAATATTTGTAATGTTTTTGTGTGGTTTCAGGTCATTCAGAGCACGTTTGATCTGAATTCGACCGTCTCACGCCGTTTTTGGTGTTTTATGACACCAGAAACGCATTTCTGGTCACCGCGGTCAAACGACACCTCCTATTGACGTTCCTTCTACGAAAAAATTTCAAAATTCAGACAACGGCTGTTGTCGTACAGTTTCATGGCATTCTGAGGTCATTTGGGTGGTTTTGACCCCCCAACGCGCCATTTTAGCGCGAGCCGAGCTGCTGAAAACGATACAATCGGCCGTACCACGTGCACCGCACATCCAATGGGCCTTCCATATCCTCCTACACGTCACGATTAATATTCCTAATGTTTTCGTGTGGTTTCAGGTTATTCGGAGCACGTTTGCTCCGAATTCGATCGTCTCACGCCGTTTCTGGTGTTTTATGACACAAGAAACGTGTTTCCGATCATCGAGGTCAAACGACACCTCCAATTGATGTGCCGTCTGCCCGACCATTTCACAAATCACACAACGGCTGTTGTCGTACGGTTTCATGGCATTCTGAGGTCGTTTGGGTGGTTTTGACCCCCCAACACGCCATTTTAGCGCGCGCTGAGCTGCTGAAAACAACACAATCGGCCGTACCGCGCGCACCGCACTTGAAATGGGTGTGTCTTCTCCTCCTACATGTCACGAATAATATTCCTAATGTTTTCGTGTGGTTTCAGGTCATTCGGATCAGGTTTTCTCCGAATTCGACCGTCTCACGCCGTTTCTGGTGTTTTATGACACCAGAAACGCATTTCCGGTCACCGCAGTCAAAAGACACCTCCGATTGATGTGACGTCTGCATGACCATTTCACAATTCACACAAAGGCTGGGGTCGCACGATTTCAAGGCATTCTGAGGTCATTCGGGTGGTTTTGACCCCCCAACGCGGCATTTTAGCGCGCGTCGAGCTGCTGAAAACGACACAATCGGCCGTACCGCATGCACTGCACGTCCGATGGGAATGTCGTCTCCTCCTACACGTCAAGAATAATATTTCCAATGTTTTCGTGTGGTTTCAGGTCATTCAGAGCACGTTTTCTCCTAATTCGACCGTCTCACGCCGTTTCTGGTGTTTTATGACACCGGAAATGTGTTTCTGGTCACCACGGTCAAACGACACCTCCTATTGATGTGTCGTCTGCCTGAACATTTCACAAATCACACAATGGCTGTTGTCGTATGGTTTCCTGGCATTCTGAGGTCGTTCGGGTGGTTTTGACCCCCCAACGCACCATTTTAGCGCGCACAGAGCTGCTGAAAATGACAAAATCGGCCTTACCGCATGCACCGCACATCCGATGGGCCTTCCATCTCCTCCTACATGTCAAAAATAATATTCCTAATGTTTTCGTGTGGTTTCAGGTCATTCGGAGCACATTTTCTCCGAATTCGACCGTCTCACGCCGTTTCTGGTGTTTTATGACACCAGAAACGCGTTTCCCGTCACCACGGTCAAACGACACCTCCGATTGATGTGCCGTATGCTCGACCATTTCACAAATAACACAACGGCTGTTGGTGTACGGTTTCATGGCATTCTGAGGTCGTTCGGTGGTTTTGACTACCCAACACGCCATTTTAGCGCGCGTCGAGCTGCTGAAAACAACACAATCGGCCGTACGGCGTGCACCGCACGTCTGATGGACCTGTTATCTCCTCCTACACGTCACGAATAATATTACTAATGTTTTCGTGTGGTTTCAGGTCATTCGGACCACGTTTTCTCCAAATTCAACCATCTCACGCTGTTTTCAGTGTTTTCTGACACCAGAAATGCGTTTCCAGTCACCGCGGTCAAACGACACCTCCGATTGACGTGCCGTCTACCTGAACATTTCACAATTCACACAACGGCTATTTTCGTACGGTTTCATGGCATTCCAAGTTCGTTCGGGTGGTTTTGACCCCCCAACGTGCCATTTTAGCGTGCGCCGAGCTGCTGAAAACGACACAATCAGCCGTACCGCGCGCACCGCACGTCCGATGGGTGTGAAGTCTCCTCCTACACATCACGAATAATATTACTAATGTTTTTGTGTGGTTTCAGGTCATTCGGAGCACGTTTGCTCCTAATTCGACCGTCTCACGCCGTTTCTGGTGTTTTATGACACCGGAAACGCGTTTCTGGTCACCGCGGTCAAACGACACCTCTGATTGACGTGTCGTCTGCCCGAACATTTCACAATTCACACAAAAGCTGTTGTAGTATGGTTTCATGGAATTCCGAGATCATTTGGGTGGTTTTGACCCCCCAACACGCAATTTTAGCGCGCGCCGAGCTGCTGAAAAAGACACAATCGGCCGTACCGCGTGCACCGCACGTTCGATTGGCGTGTCGTCTCCTCCTACACGTCACGAATAATATTCATAATGTTTTCGTGTGGTTTCAGGTCATTCGGAGCACGTTTGATCCTAATTCGACCGTCTCACACCGTTTCTGGAGTTTTATGACACCAGAAACGCGTTTCCGGTCACCGCGGTCAAACGACACCTCCGATTGACGTGATGTCTGCCCGACCATTTCAAAAATCACACAAAGGCTATTGTCGTACGATTTCATGGAATTCCGAGGTTGTTCGGGTGGTTTTGACCCCCCAACGCGCCATTTTAGCACGCGTCGAGCTGCTGAAAACGACACAATCAGCCGTACCGCACGTCCGATGGGTCTGTCGTCTCCTCCTACACGTCAAGAAAAATATTCCTAATGTTTTCGTGTGGTTTCAGGTCATTCGGAGCACGTTTTCTCCGAATTTGATCGTCTCATGCCGTTTATGGTGTTTTATGACACTAGAAACGCGTTTCCGGTCACCACGGTCAAACGACACCTCTGATTGATGTGCCGTCTGCCCGAACATTTCACAAATCACACAACGACTGTCTGGGGTGCGGGGGGGGGGGGGGGGGGGGGGCTGTCCGGGGTGCGGGGAGGGCTGTCCGGGTGCGGGAGGGGGGGGGGGCTTTCCGGGGTGCGAGGGGGTTGTCCGGTGTGCGGGGAGGGGCTGTCCGGGGTGCGGGGAGGGGCTGTCCGGGGTGCGGGGAGGGGCTGTCCGGGGTGGGGGGAGGGGCTGTCTGGGGTGCGGGTAGGGCTTTCCGGGGTGCGGGGAGGCTGTCTGGGGTGCAGGGGGAGGGGGGGGGGGGGCTGTCCGGGGTGCTGGGGGGCCTGTCTGGGGTGCAGGAGGGCTGTCCAGGGTGCGGGGGGGCTGTCCGGGGTGCGGGGGGGGGGGGGGGGGGGGTCCGGGGTGCATGGGTGCTGTCCTGGGTGCAGGGGGGCTGTCTGGGGTGCGTGGAAGACTGTTCGGAGTGCGGGGGGCATGTCCGGGGTGCGAGAGGGTTGTCCGAGGTGCGGGGAGGGTTTTCCGGAGTGCGGGGAGGCCTATCCGAGGTACGGGGGGGGGGGGGGGGGGCTGTTCTGGGTCCGGGAGGCCGGTCCGGGGTGCGGGGAGGACTGTTCGGAGTGTGGGGGGCCTGTCCGGGGTGCGGGCGAGCTGTACGGGGTGTGGGGAGGGCTGTTCGGAATGCTGGGAGGGCTGTCCGGGGTGCGGGGGGGTTGTCCGGGGTGCGGGGGGCTGTCCGGGGTGCGGGGGGCCTGTCCGGGGCGCGGGGAGGACTGTCCGGAGTGCGGGGGGCCTGTCCGGGGTACATGAGGGTTGTCCGGGGAGGGCTGTCCAGTGTGCGGGGAGGCATGTCTGGGGTGCGGGGGGGGGGGGGGGGGGGTCTATTTGGAGTGTGGGGAGGCCTGTCCAGGGTGCGGGCGGGCTGTCCGTGGTGCGGGGAGGGCTGTCCGGAGTGCGGGGAGAGCTGTCCGGGGTGCAGGAGGGCTGTCCGGGGTGCGGGGAGGGCTGTTTGGCATGCGGGGAGGGCTGTCTGGAGTGCGGGGGGGGGGGGGGGGCTGTCTGGGGTGGGGGGGCATGTCTGGGGTGCGTGGGGGGGGGGGGGCTGTCAGGAGTGCGGGGCGGGCTGTCCGGGGTGCGGGGGGGGGGGGGGGGGGGGGTGTCCGGGGTGCGGGGAGGGCTGTCCGGAGTGCGGGGAGGGCTGTCTGGGGTAGGCCGGGGACTACAACTAGTGAACTCAGCTCATTCATCAAAAACAAGTTTAATGGTTTATATTAGGAATCACATGTTTTTATCAAAAATATTACAGAACATGCAATTCTAAACATTGAAAATTAAATGAACAAAAAATATCTAAATCATTAATCAGTTTCATGGTTACTTCTCAATTCGTGCACATAAACATTTCATGAGGCCAAAACACACATGATACCCCCAAATCACAAAAAAAACTCACTAGCAAACCAACATAAATATCAATAAAAACCCCACCATTAAAAGCAGAAACACACCTCGTGAATGTGATGCGTCATGCGTGGTCATGACGACTACCTCCATCAGGTGGGTCAGGGGATGTCCGGGGTGCGGGGGGGCTGTCCGGGGTGTGGGGGGGATGTCCGGGGTGCGGGGGGGCTGTCCGGGGTGCGGGGAGGGGCTGTCCGGGGTGCGGGGAGGGGCTGTCCGGGGTGCGGGGGGGGGGGGGGGGGGGGGTGTTGTCCGGGGTGCGGGGGGCCTGTCCGGAGTGCGGGGGGCCTGTTCGGGGTGCGGGAGGGCTGTATGGGGTGCGGGGAGGGATGTTCGGTGCGGGGAGGGTTGTCCGGGGTGTGGGAGGGCTGTCCGGGGTGCAGGGAGGGCTGTCCGGCGTGCGGGGAGGGCTGTCTGGAGTGCAGGGGGGGGGGGGGGCTGTCCGGGGTGCGGGGATGGCTGTCCGGAGTGCGGGGAGGACTGTCCAGAGTGCGGGGAGGGCTGTTCGGGGTAGGTCGGGGACTACAAATAGTGAACTCAGCTCATTCATCAAAAACAAGTTTAATGGTTTATATTAGGAATCACATGTTTTTTTCAAAAATATTACAGAACATGCAATTCTAAACATTGAAAATTAAATGAACAAAAAATATCTAAATCATTAATCAGTTTCATGGTTACTTCTCAATTCGTGCACACAAACATTGCATGAGGCCAAAACACACATGATACCCCCAAATCACAAAAAAAACTCACTAGAAACCCAACATAAATATCAATAACAACCCCACCATTAAAATCAGAAACACACCTCGTGAATATGATGCGTCATGCGTGGTCATGACTACTACCTCCATCAAGTGGGTCAGGGGCCTACAACAAAAAAACATTATGAATATTTTCATAATAAAAATAATATAAATTAAATAAATAAATACAGTATAAACCTGCATCATCTGATCCCATGCACCATCACCTGGACGCACATATTGCCGCAATGCTCTAACCTCAGTGATCAATTGCGCATTTACCTCCTCAGAAGCGTGCAGTCGTGCCTTGAAATATGGCAACCGTTGTGTCATCTGAGCAATAGCAGGACCGACAGCCACAATGCGTGACACTACAGAACGAGGAATCCCTATTCGATAGGTCAAACTATATCCATACCTGTCCCGACCAATAATGCGATGAAAGATCTCATCCCTTCGCATGGGAAGCTATCGCTGGTCCTCTAGCAGATATTCTAATTCAGCTTCAAATTGAGCCTGTAAAATATTTAAATATATATACATATATTAATATACAGATTTTATGTAAGTATTGGTAATGAGTACAAGCACTTACTATCAATGGTGCAGCCTCTGGATCATTGCGATCACGAGTCCTCATCCACACCAACATTTTATCAGTTGGTGCACCTTGCTCCCACAACTGTATATGAATAGAATATAAACACAAAACCGTATTAATTAAAAAATGAATAATAAATACCTCATGTCGGAGCTGAGACACGTGACGAGTCCCGAGCCTGTGAGGTGGTCCCTGCAAGGCTCGATTCTCAGAATGGTGTGTTGACACCTCCTACATTCAATTCATTCAAATTTCAAAAAAAATCACACATTCTTGAAAATATATATACCAAAATAAATATACAAACCTCAACACCCTCAGTAGACCAATATGCAACTAAATCACGCCACTGAGCTGGGAGGACACCTCTCGGGACTTTTTCCAGAATGTCTGGGGCACCCACATTTGGTACCCAGTGGTCCCTCTTGACTTTGACTTTATAGTCTTTCGACATCTTACGGAATTTACTCATACACACTGGCCGAAACTCATCGAGACATACTTTAAAATTTTTCTATTAAATAAAAAAACCACATATGTTATTGTTGGTTATACATAGGGAATAAAGTAAAATGGTATTCTTACCTGAACCTCCCTCCAAAGACGATCTAATGTGTCCTGAGGGATAGAATCCCAGTCACGCGTGGTCAATGGAAATCGATGTGGATCACATATGATATGACCCAGCTAAAGAATAAATGTGGGGGAATTCCGTCCCACAGGATGAAATACCTCATCAAATGAAACATCAAAAGTCGTGTCAGAATTCCATGATAATATACCACGACCAGGGCCTCTCCTGCGAGAGGAAGAAGCAGTCGAGTCTGATCCTGTTGAAAAAAAAAATTATATACAAATAGACAGATGTTATAAATATATATATATATATATATATGTTTATTAATTACATAAAAAATAGAGACAATGACATTCCAACATACCTCGACCCTGAGACGCAGATGCCTCAGATGGATGATGTGGATCTTCTGCCTCTTCCCCTTACATGCCTGCAATCATGGAAAACATTAGTAAGGGGACTATCCAAGGTGTCCAAATGATAAATTGGATTGTTTTTAAAAAAAATCAAAATTGTACAGTTGTTAATCAAAAAAAAAGGTATTGAATAATTAGTTGTGAATGAATTTTAAAAAATCAGAAAGTTCACAAAACAGATATACAAATTATGTACAAAACCAATCAATGCATAGCCAAATTCCAAATTGAATTAATAAAAATTCAAGCAGCACATGAACCAAATGAAGAATACCTCAATGGGAAGATACAAAGATAATAACATCAATATAACATGAGTTAAATCACCCTAAATATTTATAACTGAATAAACTTCCAAAAGTAAGGATTAAAACTTACAAGGATTTATAAAATGTTTAGATAATTTATGATATCTTAGGCTGAATAGCGGGAAAACAATTATACCTTTCATTAAGCATGAAAATCAACCGTTTCTCCTTCAACAAATGCTCTGACCCAATAAATATCTTCTTCACGTTGAAATAAGGTATGTTGATCAAGCTGTTGGGAAACAAAAGGAACAGTCTCGGGTTCATCTTGTTAAAATACAAACACTCCTTGCCGAGACATTTTGACAACAACTTGCCAACTTGGATTCGAAGGCAAAGAAACAAAGAATACTTGTTCTTCTTGTGATGTCAAAATTAAAGGTTCATTATCAAATCATTCATTTCTGTATAACATATAGTTAAAATTCCACAATGAAAACTGATATTGATCGACTTTACATCCACGCAATGGATCAACCCAACTACACTTTAACAATATGTACTTAAACCCATGTGTGTATACAACTTCAATGATGTCTATCAATTGACCATAGTAATAACCAGAATCAACAAATGGAAAATTCATTCCACTGTTTTGTGTTTCTCGTTTGTCGTCAACATCTTTAATGCGAAATCGAAAAACATTAGCATCTATAGAATTATAACGACGAGCCGTTATAGATGGACCATCAGCCAGTTGGATAAATTCTTCAGTTAGTGTGGGGTCCTCTAGCTCCCTCAGCTTATGAACCTAAATAATTCATAGAATTCAATAATGATATATAAAGAAATAAATTAGTATAATAATTCACTCATAATGAAAATCAATTTATACGTACATAATCCTTGAACCAATCATGAAATGATGCATAATGAGACTGTTGAATTTGCAACTCAGTCGCACGATACATCTCTTCTTTTATCTCATTAATGTGTTTCCTGTAAATGATAACGCGATGTTTAAATAATCAACTTATGAAAACAAAACATGTAAAAGTTAAACAATAAAAGTGATAAGATACTTACTGCATTAATGGTGCAACTGATGGAGTATTGAACAAGATATAACGATGCGCTTGTATCCACTCGATGTTGTCCATATCATATGTGGTTCCTTATCCAACTAGACCATCCTAAATCCGAGAGGGCCTATCTAATTCTGTTTCAACATCCATAAGATATTCTACACAAAAAGTAGTACACTCATCCATCAAATAACCATTGGCTATTGATGCCTCTGGATGAGCTATGTTGCGTACAAATCATTTCAGTGTACTCAAATACTGCTTAATAGGATACATCCACCTGAATTGCACTGGACCAGTAACCATTACTTCATCACTTAGATGAAATATCAAGTGGACCATAACATCGAAAAATGAAGGGGGAAATAGTTTCTCAAAGTGAAAAAGCGTAAGTACAATTTGGTCCTGTAAACTTTTTAAATCACTCATTCATTAATTTCTTAAACAAAGCTGTCTAAAAAATTATTCATCTCAACCAACGGCTGAATAACATTGGGGGATAAACAATCACAAATTGTGATTGGAATCAACTGCTGAAGTAGTATGTGATTGTCATGACTTTTAAACCCTTGCAATGTCTTGCTCGTCAGATTCACACACTTTGAAATATTAGAAGAGTAACCATCAGGCACCTTGAGCTTCTTCAAAATGGAAAGAAATGTCTCTTTCTCCTTTGTAGTCATTTTATACTGTGCAGCAAGCATATATGCCTTGTTTCCCTCAGCTAACTGTAAATGAAACTGTTTCCTTAAACCCATTTCTTCCAAATCACGGCATGCATTAACATGGTCCTTTGATTTTCCACTAACACCTAAAATGGTCCACAATATGTTATCACAAACATTTTTTTCAATGTGCATGACATCCAAATTATGCCTCAGCATGTTAGTTTTCCAATACAGAAGACTATAAAAAATACTTTTCTTTTTCCAATTGTGACTGCTCTGCCTACCTGCAGCTCGAATATTACGTACCGGAGGAGCCACCAAATCATGAATTTCATATACCATGCAAAGGTTTTCTTCCTCAATCTGTGATAACATTTTGACTCCTGTCATGATCTTTAGTGTTGGGATGAACTCTCTAGAACCATCAAATGCCACTCTGTCCTTTCAGAACCTGTGTTGAGGGGGGAGAAAATGTCTGTGACCTATGTATGCCCATTTTTTGGAATGCTTAAGCCATACATATTTTTTACTTTTGTTGCAACAAGGGCAAGCAAATTCCCCTTTCGCACTCCAGCCTGATAAATTTTCATAAGCTATGAAGTCATTGATTGTCCACAATAAAGCAGCCTGTAGTTTGAACATTTCATTCGTTTCACAGTCATAAGTCATCACACCATCGCCCCAAAATTCATTCAACTCATTAATCAATGGCTGAAGGTAAACATCAATCTTATCCCCCGGACTTTTAGGTCCATCGATAAGAGTGGAAAGTAATATAAATTGTTGCTTCATACAAAGCCACAGAGGAAGATTATATGGAACCAACACCACGGGCCATGTGCTATGAGTTGCACCAACCATAGACTTGAATGGATTGAAACCATCTGCTGCCAATCCCAATCGTACATTACGAACATCTTTAGCAAAGTCGGGATGTCTCTTATCAAAATCCTTCCATGCATGAGAGTCTGTCGGGTGGTTTAACATATCACATTCATAAACTCTTTCTGCATGCCATCTCATTAAATTAGAAACTTTAGATGACATAAAAAATATTTTCAACCTAGGTTTAAGGGGAAAGTAACCCATTTTCTTTATGGCAATCAGTTTCCCCTGTATTGCAATCTGACTTTGATGAGTCTGATTTCCCCTGTTCTCTTTCCACCTAGAAGCACCACAAACCGTACAAATATCCAAATGGGCAGTTTCCCTTCTAAACAACATACAATTGTTTGCACATGAATCTATAGTCTCATATGTAAAACTTAAGTTCTCTATCAACTTACGAGCATGGTAATACGACTCGGGAATCTTAGCGTTGACAGGAAGAACCTTTTTCAATAACACCAAAAGCATGTCGAATGATGTGTCTGACAAATTATTCAAAGTCTTCAAATGCAACAACCCCATGATAAATGACAGTTTATTATAAGAAGTATATCTAGGATATAATTCTGTTTTCACATCATCAAGTGATTCATAAAACCTCCTCGAATCATGATCTGCACCAGAGCGAAGATTTATCTCACCGGTCTCAAGATTCTGGGTGTCAATGCCTTCAGGATCAAACTCATGTACCATTTCAGTAAGAATTTCATGCATTGGATCATTCATCCTTGCATCAACATTCATCTGAGCTGCATACATATTTTGACAACAAAAATATTCTTATCCATGACGAGTCCAACTCTTATAATTTTTCAGAAATCCATTAAAGAATAGTTGCTCCCTCACAGTATCTCGTGTGAATTGATATCTGTTAGCACATTTTCTACATGGAAAACTAATATAGTCACTTTCAAATCCTCTGGTGAAGTCAATAAACTACATAATTCCATTGAAATATTCTCTAGACGTTCGATTTGGAAGATCAATCCAACTCATATCCATAATAATATCTGTATAACAAACATTTACACAATACTTATTACATTTGCATTTTTCAAATCAACTATATTTAAAATAAATACTAATCATTTGTTTATGAACCATTGATAAAATAATAATGTAAGTGAAATCCCATGTCATGCCTGATTGCGCTACAAACCTGGAAGGGAGGGGAGCCGAAGGCGGTGCTGCGAGGGAGAGGAGAGGCAGCGAAGGGGATTTGGAGCCAAAGGCAGTGCGACGAGGGAGGGGATGGGCGGCGGCGGCGGCGGGGAGCCGGAGGAGAGGAGGTGGTGAGGGGACGTGGGACGGGCAGTGAGTGGGGGGGGGCTGTCTGGGGGGGGGGTTGTCCGGGGTGCGGGGAGGGGTGTCCGGGGTGCGCGGGGGTGGGGGGGGCTGTCCAGGGTGTAGGGGGGGTGTCTAGTGTGCACGGGGGATTTCCGGGGTGCGCGGGGGTTGTCCGAGGTGCGGGGGGGGGGGGGCGTTCGGGGTGCGGGGAGGTTGTCCGAGGTGCGGGGGCTGTTCGGGGTGCGGGGGTTGTCCGGGGTGGGGGGGGGGAGGGCCGAGGGGGCGGAGGGCCGAGGGCAGAGGCCAAAGGGCCGAGGGGTAGGAGACGGAGGGGGCGGAGGTCGGAGGGCAGAGGGCGGAGGCTGGACGGCGGAGGCCAGAGGGCGGAGGGACGCCGGAGGGGATCGGAGGATGGCTAGAGGGCGGAGGGCGGCCGGAGTGGGAGGGCCGAGGGCGGAGGGCGCATGGAGGGCGGAGGCCGACGCGGGCGGAGGGTGGAGGGCGGAAACGGGGATACCAGGGGACGATGCTCGGAGGGCGAGGCAGGGCAGCGGGGGACGGCGCCCGGAGGGCGAGGCAGGGCGGCGGGGGACGACGCGCGGGGAGGGCAGTGATGGGGGGGGGGGCGATCGAGGGCGACAGGGGGGGGGGCTAGGTCGAGGGAAACGGGGGGGGGGGGAAGCCCTTAATTTTTTTTACAAAGGGAAGCAACCACCAAAGGCAGTCGCTAGTGTTAGGGGGATTCAAAGCCCAATATTCTAGTAGTGTTACCAAGGAACACACCCCAGTATGCTAAGGGTTTGTCAAAGTTTTTATGTTTTGTAATTTTCAATTGATCCGTTGATGAAAGAATAAGATGTCCATGTCCTAAATTTAAATGTAGAAGATGGTTGAAGAGAGATTAAGTTTGTGAACACTTGATATTGAAGCAATTCCCTGGTCAATATTTGTGTTGGATTTGGCATGGAGAATCGAACGTTACAGAAATTTTGAGCATTGATGTCAATCCACAGAATGATCTCTCAACTTCATCGACAATGGATAATGAAATGAAAAACCTTATAAATGATGCATTAGGCATTGTAAGACACCAACACCAACATCAAAACATATCAAAACAACCAGTTGAGTGTGATACAAATAGAAACATGACAAGTGATGTTTTTGAGACTATAGGACTACAAGATCAAGATTATAACATATCATTGGATCCTACTCTTGATTCTGTAGAGACTAATGTAAGAAAAAAATTCACTGAGAAGATAGACGTGTTTCATGGTTTAGTTGATGATGGAAATCAAGAGTTTTATAGTGGATGTTTGAAATATTCAAAACATTATTTTCTGATAAAGTTGTACCATATCAAATGCCTATATGGAATTACAAATATGGAGATGTCCATGATATTGGAATAGTTGAATGATGCATTTCCTAAAGCAAATATCCCTGAGTCTTTTTATGATATGAAAAAACTTGTTAACAAGCTTGGTCTGAATTATACAAAAATTAATGTGTGTCCTAATGATTTTATGCATTATTGGGGATAAGATTCAAGTAGACAGGCTTGCAAGAAATGATCTTACTCTAGATGGAAATCTATGGGTGATGTTGGAATTCTGAATCAACATACTACCATGAAGAAGAAGAAAATGAACACATCTATAAAGGTTTTACATTACTTTCCTTTTAAATCCTCGATTGAAAAGATTATTTATGTCATAAAAACCCACCAAACACATGAAGTGGAATTTTAGAGATAATAACAATGATGGGTTAATCAAACATCCATGATATTTAAAATCATGGAATAAATTTGATTCATTACATCCAAATTCCTCATCTGATCCTAGGAATGATTGATTGGGATTGGTTGCCAATGGATTCAACTCATTTGGGACTTTGAGTAACGATTATAGCATTTGGCGAGTTGTTTTTATCCCTTACAATCTGCCTCTATGGATGTGAATGAAAAAAAAATATTTTAACATTTCGATGATTAATAATGAAAAAATGACTGGAAATTAAATTTATGTATACTTGTAGCCTTTAATTAATGAATTACCAGAGTTATAGAGAAACAGTTTTGGGACATATGATGCATCTTCTAGAACAATGTTCAAAATGAAAGTTGCTCTAATGCGGGCCATTAGAGACTTCCCTGGACTTGGGGATTTATCTGGTTAGAACACTTACACGAGTTTGGATTGTCCTATTTGTAACTTTTATTTTGATCCCAAACAGCTACCTCATAGTAGAAAATGGTGTTTCTTGTGTCATCAAAGATTTCTCGATGCATCTTATAGATTTCGGATAAACAAGTCAAAATTCAATGGTTTCATTGATCGTAGACCACCTCCAAAGTTGTTAATAGGTTCTGAAATATTGCCACAACTTTGAAATGTTGAAATAGAAATGGAGAAGGTGCATCATTTGAATTATAATGAGAAACAAGTTCGAAGTGCATCGTAAAGTAATATCAGAATGAAAAAAATGGAAGAAAAAAAGTATATTCTTCAAACTTATGTATTGGGAATTTAATTTTTTGAGGAATAATCTTGATGTGATACATTTTGAGAAGAATTTTTGTGACAATTTGATCTTCACATTGCTTAATGAGCATGGAAATTTGAAGAATCATCTCAATGTTCGGAAAGAATTACAATAAATGAATATAAATTGTGGTCTACGGCCAGATGATAATGGAAAGTATGCTACGAAAAAATTTTCAATGAAAAATAGGAATAAAGATACATTCCTTTGAATTTTAAAACATATGGAGGTATCTGATGGGTATTCAAGTAACATATCAAGGTGTATTGACTTAAATAATTGTAGGTTACATGGATTGAAAATCCACAATTCACATATTTTGTAGCGACTCGGGTTTTTGGTCCTGTTAGACTTTAGAATATTTCTAAGAATCATTCCAGAGTTAGGCGCGAAGACGGCGTGCAATTCTGAGGCCCGGTGTGCCCGGAATTAATTTTATAAAAATATTAAGTATCTTTATACTATTCACATGGCGGGGGTGTTATATCTCCTAAATGGTAGCTCAGAACGGGAATCTGATGGCACGGTTGCGTCCGGAATGTGCCGTTTACCCTAGGCGGGGTGTAAACTTTGCGGGCGTGGGCCTGCAGTGAGAAACACCACCAGAGGCGTTTTCGTAAATAAGTAGCAAAGTTAGTGTGCGAGCGTCAGCTCACATAACTTCTGAACGGAGTCTCGGATGGAAAATCTGAGTCCGTCGTTGCGTTCAGAACGGCGCGTTTAACCTAGGGGTGACCTTACTTTTGTTCGCATCGGGCGTCGGGTCCGAGGCGGGTTTGGCGCCGGCGGGCAGCTGATATAAATATCAGCCCCCCCACCTTTATCGTTCCTCTCGACGTTCTTTGCCATTCTTCGCCGCCACTCCGCCGAATCGAGCAAACGAAGCTCCCACGAGCTCGGAATTCGACGATGGACGTTCCAGGAGCGCGCAGCGGAAACTCTGGAGCGCGGATCTGAGGCAGAACGTCGGCGTTTCGCCCGCGAGGTAGGCGGTTTGAGTTTTGAAATCCCGGACCCCGTTTATTTGTTGTTTTTCTTCAAATCGTTATAAGGGTTGTATAGTTTGGGTCCCGAGGATTCCGAAACATGTTTCGGATCTGATTTTAGAGCATCGGGGTGCTCCCGGGGGTCCCCGGAAGTTTTCCGGCGGAAATCCCGGATTCCGGCGGCGGCCATGGCGGAATCCAGCGAGGCAGGGCGGCGGCACGGCGGCGGCGCGGCGGTTTCCGGCGACGGCGGCGGCGGCGCGGCGGAATCCGGCGACGACGCGGTGGTTTCCGGCGAGGCTGGCGGTGGTCCGGCCAGGATTTTATGGGGGTTCCATAAACCCCCGTAACTCGCAAACCAAAACTCCGATTTGCAAGAAGTTTGCGGCAACGCGTTCCTTGCGTTGAGACAGACCTTTTGAAATCACTTTGAAAATTTTATGGTTCGGGATCGTGGCCCGGGAGTTAGAAATGTCATAAAAAATAATAATATTTTATTATTTTACGAATTCGGGCCCTTGTAACTTCTACCCGGAGCGTCCGAATGACGTGTCGTCAGTGGCATTGTGAACCTGATGATACGTCGGACTTTTTGAGATGGTTTCCGGGTGTTGGGACCGAGTTCGGGGTGCGGGCCCCACGAGGCCGGGTTTTGGCGTTTGCGGAGAAACGCAGCTTTCGCACCAGGAGTCCGATTTTGGTGGATGAATAGTCGATCCTGTGTGTTTTTCCGAGAGGATCGCAATGGTGCAATCCATTCGATGAGTTTCAGAATCCAGGCGTGGGCCCCACCCGAGCTGGCCTTTGGTGAATAGTACCTTTTTCACCGGGTGTCCGTTTTGGACGAGCGAGTAGTCGATTCCGCTTGTTTTTTCAAGGGGATCGCTGTGGTATGATTCGATCGATGGGTTTCGGGATCGTTGTGTGGGCCCCGCACGATCTAGCTACGGTGAATAGTGCCTTTTTCACCGGTTCTTCGTTTCGGGCGAGTAAACAGCCTATCCTGTGTGTTTTTCCGCGTGCAACGCGAGGGTGGCCTCGGTTTTGGCCTAGGAGGTGCGTAGTGTGGCGTTGTGGCGGGTCTCTTGGGCTAGCGACGTTTGGACCAGCAGTGGTTGAGGGTTCTCCCTTGGTTCATTCCTACGAGGGTTCGTGTGGCATCACAACCTTCGTATGGGTTTGTGATCCTCTTGATGGGATGTTTAAACTGTTAGAGTTGTGGTATCCCTCCGGTGGGCCCGGAGCGGATCCTCTAGCATCTTTACCCTAGATCGGGTTCTTGGTATCGTTGTGACTGCTTATTTACGGGCGGTGATCCCCTATCTAGCAGGTTAACCCCGTAGGGTTTTTGGCATCATCGGAAATATGATCCTCTACGTGGTGGGTCGTGCATAGTAGGGTTGTGGCATCGTCGGGTTTACGATCCCCTACTCAGCATGATGTTTATAGTAGGGTTGCTGTATCATTGGTTATGCGATCCCCTACTCAGCGCGTGGTTCTGTTAGGGTTGCGACATCGTCGGTTCGATCCCCTACATCGCATGTTATACCAGACAGGGTTCCGGTATCGTCGTGACCATCTTTTTATGGGCGATGATCCTCTATCTGAGTGTTGAGCTTCTATCGAGTGCCAGATCGGGTTGTGGTATCCCCCAGCGGATCCTGGGTGCGATCCACTATCTGTGAGAACTACGTATGCCAGATCGGGTCGTGGTATCCCCCAGTGGACCCTGGGAGTGATCCCCTATCTGTGAGCTATGTATACCGGAGTGGGTCTTGGTATCCCCTAGCGGACCCTAGCGGTGATCCCCTATCTGAGGAGTTTGGTGGTTATGTTGTTTCAGCGATGTTTCCTCAGTGATGTTATCCGACAAGCGTGGTCTCTCGGGTGAGCATCTGAGATGTTTGTTTGGGACCCGATGGAGTGTATCTCTCAGATTAGTGTCATCTAGTATGACAGTGATCATGGAGTGTAACTCTCAGATTAGTGTCATCTGGTATGACATTGATCATGGGGTGTACTCTCCTGGTTGGGATAGTTGCTGGTGATGAGGTCGGTACCTCTTGTGGATTTGTGGCGTGAGCTGAGTATATCTGGATTGTTCAAGGTGTATGTATGGGCATACACCTGAGCTGAGCTGAGTTGAGCTGACTAGTGGTGTTTAGCCGAGGATGGTCACGAGATGGAGTTTCTCTCTCGTCTGGGTTCCCTCTGGCTGGGTTGAGCGGACTGTTGCCTTTCAGTTGCTCCCTTGGGTTTTGGGTTTTTGGGGTGCCTACTGAGTATGTTTATACTCACCCCTGCATGGGCTTTGCCCGCACATGTTTGTGTCTTGTGCAGACCACATGCCTTTTGACGGAGTCCCAGGAGGACCCGGAGCAAGCGGAGCTTAGTGAGCGAGTTGACCGGGGTGTTTACCGGAGTTGTGTCGAGGGAGCTTTCCGACGAGTGTTTGTGGCAGTGTTCCCCTTCTTCAAAGCAGGTTGGATGCGCTTTGTAGTTTTCTTTTGGTGGGCCCTGTTTTTCCCTTTGTACTTTTGCTGTTGCACTCTGGTTTGGGATAGATTGTATGTGTGCTTTTACTTTTCAGTTCCTATATCTCTGCACTGTTTCATGGAGGTGTTTGTGGGTGCGTGTGTATAGGTACCTTAGGCTAATGCCTCCCATGTGTGTGATAGCCTACTCGGCGCTGGTCGCCAGCCCCTGGCCTATTGGAGACGGGCTTGGGGAGTCGCGGCTCGAGCCCCGTTGGGTCGGGTCGTGACAGAGTGGTATCAGAGGAGGTTCCACCTTTGGGATCTCAGAGCGTAGCTGGTCTAGCTGTGAGTTTGGTTTGGGTTGCATATCGGCAGTGTTAGTGTGTTTTGAGTTCGGCTTTCAGGCCAGGGACTCTAGTGTTGGTGCGGCGGTCGACGTATCCATACACCAGGACTCTGATAACCTGCCTTTCGACTCAGGACATTCGTACACTAGTCACAGGGACATAATGGTACATGCATCATATAGGGCTGGGTTTTTGTTTTTTCCTTGTCCTTCTTGAGTTAGCTCTCCAGATATACTCTTTGACTGTGGTGCGTCTTGAATGTATTTCAGGATGCCTCCACGATGACAGCCAGCGAGGGTTCCGCAGCAGGATTGTGCTGATGACCCGCCCCGTGTAGAGGTTGTGGAGCAGGACGCAGGCTCTAAGGTTGCACCTCCAGGTGGTCTACCGGTTGAGCCACCACCTGTCGAGCAGCTGATTGTGCCGGTGGTGCAGGACGAGGTTGCGCGCAGGCTGAGTGCACTGCACGAGTTCCAGAGGCAGCAACCTCTAAGGTTCCGGGGTGATCCAGACCCCCAGGCAGCTGATGACTGGCTTGAGGCAGTCACTCGAGTTTTCCGCCTAGTGAGGACACCTCCAGATTAGATGGTGGTCCTAGAGGTGAGCCTTCTGTATGGTTCTGTCGGACGATGGTGGAGTTTGGTGATGCAGTCCCATGACGAGGAGACGCTCACGTGGGCAGAGTTTGAGCGGCTCTTCAGGGAAGAGTTCTATCCGGTGACGCTGAGGTCAGTGCGGATCCAGGAGCTTCTGCAGCTTCGACAGGAGAGCATGACCGTTTCGGAGTACTCAGCAAGGTTTACAGACCTGTCGCGCTACTCCCTGGATATGGTTCGAGACCCATTCTTTAGGGCTCGGACCTTCGAGCAGGGCTTACGCAGGGACATCCGGGCAGGTGTGGTTTCTTTGTGCCTGCCCACCTATGCTGGGGTGCTGGAGCGAGCATTGGTGGTGGAGAGTTTTCTGGATGAGCAGATTCCCCCTGTTAGTGCTGGGCACTCGAGAGCTGAGACTTCATCGGTCGGATCGGCATCTGGTAGCCGACGACAGACTCAGGGGTCTGGACGTGGCCGACATTTCAGGAGGCGACCCCAGGATGGTGGATCTGAGCCTCAGGGCTCACAGGGCTTGCAGGCCAGTTTTGGTCAGCCGTAGGAGAGGCGGTGTTACGCTTGCGATGGTCGGGGACATCTTGTTAGAGATTGTCCGACCCAACGTGCTGCTGAGAGGGATCCGGTCAATGGACCGCCTTGGCAGAGGCAGCGTCTCGAGCAAGGAGGTCCGCAAGGCGGCGAACGTGGCGGCGGAGCTGGTACAGTAGGAGGAGGTGGTAGGTAGTATCAGTTGCCACCACCCCCACCCTCAGGTGGTCCACGCCAAGCTCAGGGAGCTGGTGGTCGAGGGCGAGGACAGCTGCATGCCCTTGAGGCAGTCGACCCAGAGGCACCGCAGATGGATAGAGGTACGCCTTGTGTCTTTTCTACTTACTGCAGTAGTTTGATAGACACTGTTTAGTGGTACCCTCATTTTTGTTGCTTTCTCAAGTTCTGTTTAGGGCGTTGGTAAGACCCTGTGTGGGTGTTGTTCCGCATGCTTCGACTGCGTGAGGAAGAGGGATCCTTCCCCCACCGAGACACGTTTTTGTGATGCGATTAAAACTGTGCGGGCAAGTCAGTGCCGCCCAAAGCAGATAGTATTGAGGTGTGGTGGATGATTCCCTCTGACTTATACGTTTTGGCATGGGTGTTTGTTGGTGAGCTCGCTGGTGTGTGAGACCCAGTTGAGAGTCTGATCGCTTTCCTTGTAATTAGGGCTTTTCGGGGACGAAAAGTTATAAGGGGGTGAGGATGTAGCGACTCGGGTTTTTGGTCCTGTCAGACTTTGGAATATTTCTAGGAATCATTCCAGAGCTAGGCGCGAAGACGGCGTGCGATTCCGAGGCCCGGTGTGCCCGGAATTAATTTTATAAAAATATTAAGTATTTTTATACTATTCACGTGGCAGGGGTGTGATATCTCCTAAACGGTAGCTTAGAACGGGAATCTGAGGGCACGGTTGCGTCCGTAATGTGCCGTTTACCCTAGGCGGGGTGTAAACTTTGCGGGCGCAGGCCTGCAGTGAGAAACGCCACCAGGGGCGTTTTCGTAAATAAGTAGCAAAGTTAGTGTGCGAGCGTCGGCTCACATAACTTCTGAACGGAGTCTCGGATGGAAAATATGAGTCCGCCGTTGCGTTCAGAACGACGCGTTTACCCTAGGGGTGACATTACTTTTGTTCGCATCGGGCGTCAGGTCCGAGGTGGGTTTGGCGCCGGCGGGCAGCTGATATAAATATCAGCCCCCCCCACCCCTTTATCGTTCCTCTCGACGTTCTTCACCGTTTTTCACCGCCACTCCGCTGAATCGAGCAAACGAAGCGCCCACGAGCTCAGAATTCGACGGCGGACGTTCCAGGAGCGCGCAGCGGAAGCTCTGAAGCACGGATCTGAGGCAGAACGTCGGCGTTTCGCTCGCGAGGTAGGCGGTTTGAGTTTTGAAATCTCGGACCCCGTTTATTTGTTGTTTTTCTTCAAATCGTTATAAGGGTTGTATATTTTGGGTCCCGAAGTTTCCGAAACATGTTTCAGATCTGATTTTGGAGCACCGGGGTGCTCCCGGGGGTCCCCGGAAGTTTTCCGGCGGAAATCCCGGATTCCGGCGGCGGCCATGGCAGAATCCGGCGAGGCAGGGCGGCGGCACGGCGGCGGCGCGGCGGAATCCGGCGGCGGCGCGGTGGTTTCCGGCGAGGCTGGCGGTGGTCCGGCCAGGATTTTCCGGGGGTTCTTTAAACCCCCGTAACTCACAAACCAAAACTCTGATTTGCAAGCCGTTTGCGGCGACACGTTATTTACGTCGAGACGGACCTTTTGAAATCACTTTGAGAATTTTATGGTTCGGGATCGTGTCCTGGGAGTTAGAAACGTCATAAAAAATAATAATATTTTATTATTTTACGACTTCGGGCCGTTGTAACTTCTACCCGGAGATTCCGAATGATGTGCCGTCAGTGGCGTTATGACCCTGATGATACGGCGTACTTTTTGAGATGGTTTCCGGGTGTTGGGACCGAGTTCGGGGTGCGGGCCCCACGAGGCCGGGTTTTGGCGTTTGCGGAGAAACGCAGCTTTCGCACCAGGAGTCCGATTTTGGTGGATGAATAGTCGATCCTGTGTATTTTTCTGAGAGGATCGCAATGGTGTGATCCGTTCGATGAGTTTCGGAATCCAGGCATGGGCCCCACCCGAGCTGGCCTTTGGTGAATAGTACCTTTTTCACCGGGTGTCCGTTTTGGACGAGCGAGTAGTCGATTCCGCTTGTTTTTTCGAGGGGATCACTGTGGTATGATTTTCTCGATGGGTTTCAGGATCGTTGTGTGGGCCCCGCACGAGCTAGCTACGGTGAATAGTGCCTTTTTCACCGGTGCTCCGTTTCGGGCGAGTAAACAGCCTATCCTGCGTGTTTTTCCGCGTGCAACGCGAGAGTGGCCTCAGTTTTGGCCTAGGAGGTGCGTAGTGTGGCGTTGTGGCGGGTCGCTTGGGCTAGCGACATTTGGACCAGCAGTGGTTGAGGGTTCTCCCTTGGTTCATTCCTACGAGGGTTCGTGTGGCATCACAACCTTCGTATGGGTTTGTGATCCTCTCGATGAGATGTTTAAACTGTTAGAGTTGTGGTATCCCTCCGGTGGGCCCGGAGTGGATCCTCTAGAATCTTTACCCTAGATCGGGTTCTTGGTATCGCTGTGACCGCTTATTTATGGGCGTCGATCCCCTATCTAGCAAGTTAACCCCGTAGGGTTTATGGCATCATCGGAAATATGATCCCCTATGTGGTGGGTCGTTCATAGTAGGGTTGTGGCATCATCGAGTTTATGATCCCCTACTCAGCATGATGTTTATAGTAGGGTTGCGGTATCGTTGGTTATGTGATCCCCTACTCAGCGCGTGGTTCCGGTAGGGTTGCGACATCGTCAGTTCGATCCCCTACATCGCGTGTTATACCAGACACGGTTCTGGTATCGTCGTGACCATATTTTTATGGGTGATGATCCTCTATCTGAGTGTTGAGCTTCCGTCGAGTGCCAGATCGGGTTGTGGTATCCCCCTGTGGATCCTGGGTGCGATCCCCTATCTGTGAGAACTACGTATGCCAGATCGGGTCGTGGTATCCCCCAGTGGACCCTGGGAGTGATCCCCTATCTGTGAGCTACGTATACCGGAGTGGGTCTTGGTATCCCCTAGTGGACCCTAGCGGCGATCCCCTATCCGAGGAGTTTGGTGGTTATGTTGTTTCAGCGATGTTTCCTCAGTGATGTTATCCGACGAGCGTGGTCTCTCGGGTGAGCATCTGAGATGTTTGTTTGGGACCCGATGGAGTGTATCTCTCGGATTAGTGTCATCTAGTATGACAGTGATCATGGAGTGTAACTCTCAGATTAGTGTCATCTGGTATGACAGTGACCATGGGGTGTACTCTCCTGGTTGGGACAGTTGCTGGTGATGAGGTCGGTACCTCTTGTGGCTTTGTGGCGTGAGCTGAGTATATCTGGATTGTTCAAGGTGTATGTATGGGCATACACCTGAGCTGAGCTGAGCTGACTAGTGGTGTTTAGCCAAGGATGGTCACGCGATGGAGTTTCTCTCTCGTCTGGGTTCCCTCTGGCTGGGTTGAGCGGACTGTTGCCTTTCAGTTGCTCCCTTGGGTTTTGGGTTTTTGGGGTGCCTACTGAGTATGTTTATACTCACCCCTGCACGGGCTTTGCCCGCACATGTTTGTGTCTTGTGCAGACCACAAGCCTTTTGACGGAGTCCTAGGAGGACCCGGAGCAGGCGAAGCTTAGTGAGCGAGTTGACCGGGGTGTTTACTGGAGCTGTGCCGAGGGAGCTTTCCAACGGGTGTTTGTGGCAGTGTTCCCCTTCTTCAGAGCAGGTTGGACGCGCTTTGTAGTTTTCTTTTGGTGGGCCCTGTTTTTCCCTTTGTACTTTTGCTTTTGCACTCTGGTTTGGGATAGATTGTATGCATGCTTTTACTTTTCAGTTCCAATATCTCTGCACTGTTGCATGTAGGTGTTTGTGGGTGCGTGTGTACAGGTACCTTAGGCTAATGCCTCCCATGTGTGTGATAGCCTACTCGACGCTGGTCGCCAGCCCCTAGCCTATTGGAGGCGGGCTTGGGGAGTCGCGGATCGAGCCCTGTTGGGTCGGGTCGTGACATATTTTGTTATAGTAGTTACTTCCATTGGCATCACATAAATTATTAACTGAAAAGGTTACTGCTATTGTACTCCAATTCTGCACATTTTTTAGAAAACTATGTGAGAAAACTCTACACCCATTTCAGCTTAACATCATTCAGGAGAGATTTTTATTGATAGTTTGTGTAGTAGATATGATCTTTCCTCCATCATTTTTTACTGTAGTGGGGCATTTAACCATGAATTTGGTTGAGAAATATAAATTAGGAGGCCACATACATTATCGTTGGATGTATCCAATTTAGAGGTGATTTATTTATATATTTTTTTCATTTTAGTAAAAAAATATTGTCACTCCATTAAATACATAATTATGTTTTTTTATTTTATTTCACAGATATCTTGAGAATTTGAAATCATACGTGAAAAATAAAGCTCAACCTGAAGGCTCTATCTTTGAAGGATATCTGGTAGAGGAGTATCTTACCTTTTGTTATAGACACCTAGATGATATTGAGACAAGATTCAATCGAGGTGGACGTGTTGATGACACATCAAATCATCCTAAAATACATGGGAAATCAAAAATATTTCCTGTTATTGGCCGATCAATTAGGAGGAGATAAAATGTTACACTAATGGAAATGGAATTATTATAGGAAATTAGATATGTGTTTCTTAATAGTGAAATTAAAGATATATTTATTGAAGAGTTTGGGATACAAACAAAGAGATGAATGAGAGGATGAACATGAAATGAGAAAGATATAACAAAATCTATTAATAAAGAGCTTGTAGAATGGTTTGCATGAAATGTAAGTTAAAAAATATTTCAATCAATATAGATATTAGGTTGATACATATATTTTTCAAATCTAATAATGCATATTAATTTTTTCAGATCATGAATACTAATACTCGATAATATTTGTCAGAAGATTTGAAGTTTCTTGCTCGAGGTCCTCTAAAAAAATCTGGAAAGTTCAACGCTTACAACGTGAATGGATTTAGATTCTATACAGTTGATTGGGAAGAGGGTTTGAAAACATAGAATAGTGACATATTTACATTTTTCTAAGTGTAATACTATAGAAAATTGACTGATATTATTCAATTAAACCACCACATACATTTTTCAGTTGTTTTATTCAAATGTAATTGGGTGGATATCATCAAGGGTGTTAAAAGATATTTATTGCAATTTACTTATGTGAACTTATCTTTGTTGATGGGTTTCGGTGACCATGAACTGAATGATCTGTATATCTTATCATTGTAAGAGAAAATGGTATATTATGTGAAATATGTCATAGATGAAGGGTGGAGTGTAGTTTCTCATCTAAAACAAAGATACTAGTATGATATGGGTGATGAAGTGAAAGATTTGACCTCTGACATTGAATCCCGTCAATAACAAGAAGTTGAATTATTTTTGCATCATGATATTGAAAATATTAGTCTTTAAAGAGAAGATAAAGTAGATAAAGTAATGATGGAGTTGGAAACTAAAATGATTGAAGGAGAAAATGATTTTATGTGTAGTTATCCATTAATTTATCAACCACCTATGTCATTTTTGTAGTGATTAATTATCATTGTTATGTATATTTGGTTTGTTAGTGATGTGCATTTGTTATAATTTCTATTTTTTTTGTCTGCATGAATTTTTCTAAATATATGTTCAAACTTAATTTTATTTAATTAAATTATAGGAATTCCAAGGAGGAAGTGTTATACTCACACTACGTGGTCAAAGAGATTTTCTAGAATTCGATCGACTCTGGTAATAGTTTCATTAGTTTAAATATTTATTAGGAAATTTTATCTGTTTTATATATTAAATTGTCGATTTATCTCTGTTTAATGCAGTCACTAAGTTTAGGACATAAAAGCATCCCGAACAAAAGTGTGGTTGAATGTTAATAAAAAATATGATGGGAGTTTTATTAATGAGACCACCAAAGAAGTTAGGGTATGAATTCATTTTTAATTATAATAACTTATTATTAGTTGTCACTCTATTAATATATATTGCTTATAATATGAATGATATTTTATTTATAGGTAAAAATTAAAGAACTATGGGATGTCAATCCCACATAGTCCTACTCAGTATCCCGGGATGACCTAGTTGGTAAAGTTATTGTAAAGGAGCATCCTGATCAAGTGCACAGATGGGTTTGAGACTATTACAATTTGAGGTCTTTGGTAGGCAAATGGGGAATTCAAGTGATGACTGGTGGTGAGAAGGTAAATAAAAAAACATCAAAATCATTTAGTTCACAAAATTTTATTGATTTTAAGTTTAAATATAAATATATAACATTGTTTAATTTTCAATATAATTGTCTTACAGGTTCCATTAGTAGGAAGTAGAGATGGATATGGAAAGGGTGACAATCAGAGTTCATTATTGAAAAATGATTAGTGTAAAGGGTTTGTTCATGTATCATTACGTATAATGTGGGTATTTTTTTATTATCTTTTTCTTATATTTTAGATGGGATTAGGACAATGGGTTCCCTATTTATGTGATGTATAACCATGTGTCTATATGTTCTGTTTCAACTGGCTATAGAGATTTAAATTTCAATATCATCATATATTATGTTTAGTTTCTTTTCTCTTTTTTACATATAAGTTGATCTGACTATTATATTATACTATTTACCACTTGTTTTTCATGGTGTCTTACTAAGTATGTTTATACTCACACCTGCATGGGCATTGCATGTATGATTTTTTTTCTTATACAAACAGCTGGTAGATGGTGTCCTTAGTGGACCTAGTATCTATGGAACATAGAATCAAGTGGAGGTAATGACCATGTTTGGGGGTCAGACTTAGGGATCTTGAGTTGGGAACTCCTCTTCTTTTCGCTTTCAGTTGTTTCTAAATTGGGAACTAATTTCCTTATTCTTGGTTTGGCATGTATTTTACCCTTTTCCTTTCCTATATATTTATCTATCTCATTCTGATGTATTTCCTAGAGGTTATTGCATTAATTTTTTACACCGAGAGGTTTTATTTTATTATACCTATGCAGTATTTCATGGAGTTGAGTGTGTGTGTGTTCACTTACACTTGGATAAAGCCTCACACTTCAGTAATATTCTTACTTTGTGTTTGTCACTAGCCCTTCTAATATTGGGGGTGAACATGTGGTGCCACTCTTAGATTACTGGTGTCCCAATTAGGGTCCCTATAGGCAAAGTCATGACACAAAAACCCATGGTTTTCTCCAAGATTGTAATCTCTATCTAATCCCAGCCATTATAGGAAAGTCTATACCCTTCCAAAATCTCACAACACGACCCATACATACTAACTAAGGATCGTTTTATGATATCTCTCACCAAACTAAGGTCTTATATCTCTTATCCACACAATGATATCTTAGGCCTATAACATATAGGATAAATCTTATCTATAGACCCTATGTTCGATTAGTATCCTTTGGTTTTCACCTACTTGGTTAGAGCTCAATCTTGATGTGTTGGGTGAACTCTCTTTTGGGAGATTTTTGTGATCTATTTGTCCATGGACCCTGTTTTTTGATCTTTGTGTTGTTGGTCTTGGATAAGCCGTGGGGATGTAATCGGGTAACTCAGACTATGTGGATTGTAGTTGGTCTAGGCACATAGAGGAATCTATGTTGTTTTTCATGATGTCATAAAGGGTTGGGATCAGTGTTGGAAGTCCTAGGATATCATAATATATTTAACCATTGTATAAATCCAAGTTAGTTTTAATCCTCTCTTGTGGAAGTTTAGACCATTTATGGATATTTAGAGTGATTTCTCTTTTGGATAAGCATTATTTATTGGTTTTGAATCATTAATGGCCCTTTTGTTTAAAAAGGTATTCATGATGGATGGTTTCACATTACGAATTAATTCTTTATTATTAAATTAATTCATCTTTTTTGTAATGTTGGTGGATTTAGTTTTAACATGTGAAGCTTTATTTAAATGGAAGTACATTGATTCTTTATAGCTAGTTTTAAATGTATTAAATTTATGTTTTCCTTATAAATGTGGTGTGTAATAGTTTAAAGAATAAACATACTTTCAATGAGAAATGTATTGAGAAATTTATTAATTATTTTAATGTATTCAGAAATGTATTATTAATTATTTCAATGTGTTTATTCTTTCCTTTTTTTTATGTATTATTGATTCCTGTAATGTGTTGTGTCTTTTTTGATTCTTTAAATGTATTGATAAATGTATTATTTCTTTAAATATGTCATTTTCCTTTGTCAATGTGTTGATTCTTTATGTTTTGGTGAGAATCAACATACGTTGATTCTTTAGTTTTAACATGTGTTGTTTTCCTTATATGTTGATGATATCTTTGATGATCTGGTGAAATTTTCAGTGTCACTGTTGTGTTGTTCTGGCTCCAGGTTCTAGGGCTACAGAACCTACATCTTGTTTTTATAAATTCATGAGATAACGACGGTTTAAACCTCCACTAGATATATTATTTTTTCGTAGTATTTTAAATCACCACTATATTATGGTATTTTTTAAGGTGGTGGTTAAAACCGTAGCTAAATATGATTTTTTTACTCAGTGGAGGTTTTATCGTTATTAGTGGTGGTTTTTTTGGTAAAAATTATAAACTTTAGTGGTGGTTAGAAAAAACCTCTATATCCCAGTTATTTTTTAACCAAAAACCACCACTAAAACTAAGAAAACGACCACAAAATATGACTTCTAAAACAATTTCTAGAAACTACTTCTAAATGGATTAAACTGCCACGTGTTGATTGCTGGCACAAATTTTAGCGGCAGTTTTTTGAAACCGTCGTAGTAACTGCCGCTAAATAAGAAAACCACCTCTAGATGCTCAGTTGGTTGTAGTGACCTGTGGATGAATCATAAAAAATATATTCTAAAAATAAATATAGAAAGGGTGAAACCCAAAAAAAATAGTCTAGAAGAATATTGGCCTCAACCATTCACTACAAGGCCCTTTCCCTTTCATGTTTCATGAACTATGAAATCTTCACATAGACCATGATGCATGTGCATGGTGTGAGAAAAACTCAGTAGGCCAGTGTTAATGATGTCTCTAAAAAACATAGAATATAAAATTTCATGTATAAAATAATATTCCAATGATAATAAACAATAATAATAAGAATAAATGCCATACCCTCAAGAGATGTCAACTATAGCCACTTAAACTAGTTCTATAATAAGTGTGAACATATCATCATAACATAATATTACCAATGAATCAATATGTTCCCATGCTTGAAGGATATAATCTCAATGAGCATATCAATCTCAACATAGAATAATGTCAAACCAATGGTAAAGGTGATCCATGTCTATATCAGTCTCATCCCACATACATATCTTCCCTTGATCATATTAATTTAAATGAAAATGGGAAAGTGACTCATGTATATAAGGATATTATCCCTCAGAAATATTAATTGTTATTTATAAATATGATGAAAAGTGTTAAGGTTAACCATTGTATATAATGTTATGAACTCATAATCACCTCAACCCCTTATCATAATAGTATTAAGACCAATGGGAAAGATATCCCCAAATCAGTAATGATCTCGGTATTTAGGCATCTCCGTACTAGCTCATATCAATGTAAAGAAAATGGGGATAAGAAAACTTATGCCTATAATGATCTCAACTAAATAGATTTAAATTCATGATCATACTAATATAAAGATCACAGGAGAGTAATATACATGTCCATAATGATTTCAACCCTAAGTCATCTTTATCTGAATATTATAGTGTGAATACACAAGGGAAGCACAAACCCTATTTATGAAGATCTCAACTCATGGAATCTCAACACCCTCATATTAATCCTTCAAGGATTTCCACATAAACATTATAATGTATAAAAAGTCACAAAAAGGTGTAGAAATTTATACTATTCATTATCATTACTAGTTCAATCTTCACCCTTAACCCATTTCCATTAGCTAGGTCTAGGGAACACCCCACCCAAAACCACATAAACTCAAGGAGGGAGATCCCCACACCTTATATGAAAACAATCCATTAATGGTATATAAAAACTTTCATTTAAATCTTGATGAAATACTAGTGTTATTATTCCAATGGTGTGTATACATCCCCTTCTCTAGGAGGAAAAAGGGAACCTAAAAAAGGTCCACTACATCAAGATATAACTCAAGGATTGCACTATTGGGATTCAAGTATGTGGTTTAACACACTTTAACTCAAGCATGTATCTATTAATGACAATGGAATCAAATAAAAACACACAAAGGGTCCTTCTTAGCTTTATTAATCCTTTATCTATTGTTGGAATTAATTTTTTTTAAATATATAGCATTGAAAAGGATTGAATTTTTTTACAAAAGTAATATTTGGCTACTGACTCCTCATACTACTCATGCTCAGTCTTGTATTCCACACATCCCTTCATATGTCACTCTCATGCATTAATAACCTAACCAATATGTTCCCTACATGTGGTAGTGTTATAATTCCATCTATTCCCATACCTATATACCTTAATGCCCATGGATTCATGCATCACACACTAGCTCTTTCACAACCCAAACACTCTACCCTGGCACCATTTGGAATTAAAAACCACTACATCTGAAAGAAAAATTATAAAAATTCAATTCCATAAAAAATTATAAAACTTCCTAAAAAAATAATCCTATGAATCTGATGTAGAATAACTAATAAGAAAAACTACAACCTAGTCACTACACTACATCAACACCTCACACACTCAAGGAAAACACAACTCCTTGAAACCAACATCCCCAAAAATAACTCACATAAACTGTAAGAATTAAAATAATTATTTTTTGTGGTTCTAAATTTAGTCTTATATCCATGGGAAAACAATACTTCTTCTTGTATAATCATATACAAAGAAAATATTACAATCATAATCTACTAATACAATAAATATTAGATCAGTAAAATTCACATGTATAAATGGTCCCATCCCACCTATTTACAATGGGGCTAAGTTGGTCAACAAGTTCCACCACCTTTTAGGATTTGTGGGGGACCCACTATTTGTCATGGATTCCTCTGATTTCTTATATAAATGACTACCTCAACCACTATCTTACAATGAATAGTTTATGATCTATAAGTTATTCTTACATAGACTTTGGAAAATCATCAGTTACTCTAAAACCACCACATAAAACATCCTATATAGAATTTCTTCCACATGCCCATTATCCAGACATGGCCACCCACACTCTTGGGTCCAAAACATCCCCTTCTAGTCCAGTTTGCCTCCTTTTGGTCTCTTTCTTCCAGAGAATCCATTAGTTTGAGTATTTTATTCTATATTAAATCCTCCTAGACATAGGAAATATAACTTGAAAGTAGACATTACACTTTCCTAACAATATCCCACTTGGATATTTCATTCAATGACTCAAGATTCCAGTAACAATTAGGAAAATTTTACTCATGTCAAATTCTACAACAAAAATCATTTACTCCATTCCACCATCAATTCACCCAAATACTACTAAGGAACAATGTTGCCTCAGTCTTTTCCAAACTAAGACTTTAATAAACATGTCAGGTGAATTCTTATTTTTTCTGATCTTTTAAAACTCTGTCACCCTATCCTACAGTATCTTCTGGATAAAATGATACTTTAACTAAATGTTCTATTTATATAAGTGAAAATCTATATTTTTACCCAAATAAATGTCACTTTGACTATAATAGAAAATAAACCATATTTCCTAACTCTTTCTGAGTTCCACTAACAAACAATTTATCTAGATCAATTCCTACTACACTTCCATAATGTCAACATACTATAGATTTATTGTGGATAGTAAAATAACTAGATACAACCTTGATATCCAACTTATGTATGTACCTCTGAAGGTAAACAAAAAATGGTTCTATTCTATGAATCCATTTCCCCTCTGAAGTCTATATCAATATATCCCTTTAACATATCATCCATTTCAAAAAACAAGTCTATATCATCTGAAACTTTATGTTAGTGAAGAATACACTTCATAGATTCTTAGTTATCATTTTATAAATTATTAATAAACCAAATGAAGTCTCTCACTACCTGTGAAATGTAAATCCTTATATAAACCATGGAATACATCATTATTCTGACTACTAATGCAACCAAGAAAATTACCTTGTATTTAGCCAAATATTCCATTATTAGTTCTTTCTCCTTGGATAAATTAAAGTGTCCCACCAATGGGGTTAACATGGGTTTACATATGGTCCTTATGAGTATTTATATGACCTTGAAGATGTATTAATTTTGAGATAAAACCATACTTAATGTTTTCTTGTCTCTTATGATCCACATCCCCATAAAATTAATAACTTCCTTTAGATCCTTCATCTAAAATATAGAGGTATGAACTTATTTACAGTGGGATATAATTGATACTTATTAAAACACTTCATGGGATTCTACACCTCCTAAGTGGGATTCTTACCACCATCCATAGTGGTATCCATTTCCACATGAAGTACTTGGATGTAGATCCATGCTTCCCCAAACCTTCACACACGAGTGTTACCAAGGATCATATTCCTTCATTTTCTCTAATACCAACTATATAAACCAACACTTTTCATACATAGATATTATATATTATCAGGAAAATATTCATTTTTTAACATAATGATCCATGATAGTAAAATATAGGTCTAGTATCTTTGGAAACTTTGATACATGGGAAACATATTCATAATTGAACTACACCATTTCCCACTAATTTCTTCATAACTAGCACCATTCTTAGAAATATAATCGATAATACCTTTCTTCATAACTTGGATAAAGGAAACGTAAGAAAAAGCGAGCTCATATACTCAGTAAGGGTAAAAAAGGGAGTTATCAACATAACATGAGAGTGAGGGTATAATAACATGATAATAAAATTTGTAACCCATACCATGCATATAATAGATTATAATATCAAGTCATGAAATAAATATTGATAATTCATAATCCATGAATAATAAAGTAATCAAAGAACATAATCCATGAGAGCATAATATTGGAATAAGAGATAGATTTGTGGCATACACATGAGCATAAATAAATTTTATGTTAATGATATACATAAAGACATTCATAACATGTTGGGATTGGGATAAGCACCTATATACCTGATTCAGGATTGGTATTACCTCATGTGTACCCATTTGGTCTTGGAATAACCTCCCATGTACCCTTTTTTTAGTCTTGGGATAACCTCATGTGTACCCTTTGAGCTCATAAAACATTATTATTTACCTAATTTATCAGATGTATATATAATTATGGGTCTACACATAACATAATGAAAATAATACATATGTATGAAAAAAGATCATAAAAACATAAACACATCATAACCAATGAAAAGTAAATGATTTTCATAATTATTTCATTATAACAAAACTCGTGAGAAAGAAATGGGTTTCATAAACATTTCATCTTTTCATCACTGCATAACCCATGTAAAAGAAATGGGTTTCATAAACATATTGTTTACATAATCATAAATCATCTGTATAAAGAATAAGGATATTATAAATGAATCATATAACCAATATATCATAAGTAAAATCAAGGGTTATTATTTTTAATAAATAGAAATACCATTAAAATATCTGTGTATGCATTCTTGAGGAAAATTTCCTTTTCATGTTGAAATCACTTATTTAAAATATAAAAATTTAACAAATATTAAATAAAAAATTTTCTTTGAAAATAATCTTGGAACCTTTTAAAGGAAACTTCAAATCATTGACTATTCATGATGGTTGAAAATTCCATTCATGTCATACATGTTAAAACAAATACTCCTTTTACATTATCGATAAAAATTTGAAAGAACCTTGTTCAAAAAATGAAAAGAAGATTTTTTTTAATATATTATATAAAAAAATAAAACTTTGGTAAAAATGGATTAAAATATTAATTGTTGAATATTAAAAACATTCTTTAAAACATTTCTAGAAAATATGGACATGGAAGAGAACAGATTGTCAATTAAAGAGTGAAATAAATTTGATTTTCATTAAAAATATTTTTTTTTCAGTATCATTAGATTTTAAAGAGTGGAAAATGAAAGGAAAAAATTTATTCTAAATAAATAAATATAGGATAATAAAATTTATGTTTTTCTTGAGAGATGTATGATAATAATTCATGATCAGATATTATTCATAAATAATCTTGATAAACAATGATATTGTAACATAAAACTCTTACCACTTTGAAAAATTTTGAATCAAAATATCATGAAGGAGAGAACCATAGATGGATATGATTATCCACATTATTTTCATGATTATAATCATAAAATTAATTAATGGTAAAATATACATCACATAAAATAAAGAAGTGGTGAATATAATATGTGTCTCACAAAAGTAAAAGTGAGACAAAAATCTACTACCTCAAGTCTGGACTTTCTTCATACACAATATAACATCCTATATAATAAAAATAGGTTTATTATAAATCTATTATATAACCATAATCATATATATCATACTATATATATTTTTATTATAACCTTTTATCACCATTTTAGTATCAATTCTTTGTTTAAATCACTATTTCAAGTAATAAATGATTTGTTTTTCATGTATGTTTTAGTTCGGTGGTTCTGGTCCTTGTAATTTTATTAGAGTTACACCATATATATAATATTAAAAATTGTATAAATATAATATATATTAATTATATACATATTTAAGTTCATCTGTAAAAGTATAGATAGAAAAAATGAATTATACCGTTCATGGAGACGGTAGGTCGTACGTACACATGATTTTTTTTTCAATGGATAGAATGAAAGAATATTATATAATAATTTTCCTTTAAAAATTATTATTATATCACAGATATTGTAACATCATGTTATCCACATTTAAGTAATTCCAATCTATTTACTTGTTTTCCTCTTTAATTGGGTGTGTCTTAGGACTCCCAGAGATGGAGAGAATTTTTTGGGGAAAATAACCTAATGTTCGGGGATGTATGTGAGTCTGAATTAATGGAATCCAGGTATAAATATGTTGAAGGTATTTTGGGGATCTCTATAAGATTATAGGATTCCCTAGTTGGTTCTGGATTTTTCTTTTCTATGTTTTGTGATTACACAATGTGTACTTGGTCTCCAGATACATGTCATAAAATATATACACCACTTGAAAGGGTTTCTTGTTATGTAATGGTCACATGACTTGTAATTCAAAAATACAAGTTTTAATTAAAAAGGTGATGGGCATTTTAGTGTATGTGATCACTTTGGATTACACAACATGTAAAGGGGTTACATAGTGTGTAATTGTCTTGATTAGGTATTTTAGGGCACTATAATAGTGACATTTCATTTCATTATATCGCATATATTTTTTCTCTTGACCTAGAAGGATTCTATGAAAGTTTCAGGAGTCTCCATTTGATCCAAATTGATCTGTTTGGCATGTGATCACTATTGTTGTTGGTTCTTATATCTCCGAGTGAGTAGGCCTTTCTTTTTCTTCATTTCTTTGATCATGGTAGTTCATTGGAGTTTTATTATCTGATTCATTAATCTATGGTGATGTTTACTCTTTTTCCTCTACTATATTAATGGCACGATCTTGTTCTAGGGGTTGTTTCCTTTTTTCATTGTGGTGCAGTGAGTGTTCATTCTTGAGGTATGTGTTATTTCCTCTTCTCTACCAACCATTTTGTTATATTAGATCAATTATAAGATGTGAAGATTGATTATAGGGCATTCTTTTTTCATTTATATGTTTTTATTATTGGTGGATCCTTTTTGGGCATGTGTGACCCCATTTTTTGAGATTGGTTGTTCTGTCTCTAGCTTGTGTTAGTGAACGTCATTTCTCTTACTTTCATAAATTATTTATTTAAATTTAATGTCATGATATAAATTATTTTTTTCATGTTTTTTAATTCATTTTTTATAAAAGATGTTTTCCCCCTATTTTTGGGTAAATGGAAAGGGTTTTCAAAGAAGTGTGAAATGGTTTTCAAAGCATGATTTGATGAAAAATGGGTTTTTGAAAAAGTTGATAAAATAGATCATGTGGGAAGCCTTAGATACTTAGGTGGAAGGTATATTAATAGTCTTAGTCAACTTTCTATGCATTTTATCATGGGGATTATCTCTTCTCTCTAGGACCATTGTTCTAGACACTTCTTAGACCCATTGGAGGGTTCACATTATGGGGTGTTCATCTGACCTGTAGACTAGATGCATATGTCTAGTGGATTGATGCGTACATAATTTTCTATGTTAGGTATGAGTTTCCTAGATATCCTGACCTAGTTTGGTCCCTTTCATGATGTTACCCATGCTTCTTCTTTTAGATTGTTCGATTATGTTATACTGTCATTGATTTGATATGATATATGATGCATGATTGGTTTTAAAATGACATATCTTATGAGGTATTTGGTTATGAGACTATTTAAAACTAATTTACCTAATTTATTTTTAAATGTGGAAAAGGGGAAATTACTCTATTTTTCATGCTTTTTATATAAAAAATGTTAAACTATTATCATGCCTCGTTTTTCTTTAAAGTTGAGCATGCTGAGATTATTCTTTAGATACTTGATATGGAACATCTGGTTGGGACCCTACTGAGCTTGTTATCTAACACCTTGCATACCTCTTAGGTGGTGCGTAGATCTAATTATTTCTATCAATGAAGGGAAAGGAAAGGAACCACAGTGTGGAAGTGAGATTTTTCTATTAGCTGGGTGGTGAGATTGTGGGGGTTTTCTCATGCCAACATATAGATTAGTTTGTATTTTCTATTTTGGTAGACCTTTGTGGTTGGACTGGTACTTGGATATTTTTCTTCACTCAAGTTATTTTGTTTCTAATGTTTCCTTTAAGTTATGGAATATATTTTTCTTTGAATGTTTTTCTCTATTATGTATATATATATGACATTTATTTAAATTAGGTTGAGAGAAATCATTCCCTTTATTTTTTTACTGGTTCTTAAGTGCTATTCACCAGCCTATAGAGATTGGGAACACCCTTCAGGTATGTGGAATATTGGTTCAGTACCAGTTTGACAAGCTATTCAGGTCGGTTCGTTACAGTTTGGTATCAAAGGGAGTTTTTCCTCAAGAGTCCTTTTCTTGGGATGTTTGATAGACTAGAGATAGGATTGTTGGGACTTGATAGGTATTTTGTGGCGAGTTCCTGGCTAGATCTTTCCATGATTAGAATCAATTTATGATGGCATATTGGGATGTGTGCTTCCTATTTGAGTTCTTAATGTTCATCTCAATTTTTTCTTATGGGTTTTCTAGTTTGAAATGAGATTGTTCTATTTTCTGATAGTTTCTTTAGTTTTGGTGTGCCATAGTATTCCCCCAAGGCATGTTCTGTGAGTTATTCATGAAGGTGAATCTGATGCTCCTCAAGATAATACTTTAATGCATCAAAACCTTTTCAAATCTATCAAGGTATAAGTTTGTGTTTTTGACCATAATGTACCACAAGTTCATAACATTGTTGTTGTGGTACATCCGAGAGCTATCATAGAAAGGGATCAATCACGAGAGTTCTTGAACAAAAATCTACCATCCATTAAAGGTATGAATGAACCTCAATAGGTGATGGAATGTATTGAAAATATTGATCAAATATCTGAATTCATAGATACATCTGAGAATATCAAGGTGAAGTTTGCAGCGTTAAGACTTGAGGGTCCTAAAAATCGATGGTTGGATTCCATGGTATAGGCTGATAAGTATGTGGGCTTATATTTTAGGTGTTTTCGGAAACTCTTCTTCTAGAATTATTTCCTAGATTTATTGATGATGGTGAAGTCTCTAGAGTTCTTATCTTTTTAGTAGGGTGAGCATTCAGTGTCAACATACACCAATCGGTTTGTTGAACTGGTTCATTTTTCACTAGAATTTATAACAAATGATTGTATGAAGGCTCAAAAGTACCATCAATGATTGAAATCGAATATCAGATCAAAGGTATTCATGCTAAATATTTTGACCTATATGGAGATAGTGGATATGGCTATTAAGGTAGATATGAAAATAGTAGGCAAGGTGGGATATTCTACTCCTTCTCTTCCACCTAGTGGAATTCCATGGGAAAAGAGGAAGTGGCGGGATCATCTTAGTATAAATAGAGGTGGTTCTTGGAATAAGGCCTCTTTAACACCTCTAGTCACACCTATTGGTGTGACTCTAACTTTCTATCAGTGTTTAAAGATCAGACATACATGACGTTTTGGTCTTTCACATTCTAATATTTGTAATAGCTATGGGTGTTATGGAGATCTTCAGTATTTCTGTTAGGCCATGTCTACTCCTAGATATGGTAAGGTATCATCAGCTCCAAAGGCTACTGAAACATATTCATAGGCTTAAAAGACTACTGGGCTCTAGAAACATACCTTAGGATTGAAGCACCTTATTGTAGTAGATGAGTTTCTAGCATAGGTATACATGGGTCCAGTGACAATGAGGGGTACCATCTTTATTAAATCCTCAATAGTGATGTATTTATTTGATACTAGTGCCTCCCACTCATTTATATCTGTCCATTTTGTTTATATGTTTAACCTTCTCATGGAACTCATATCAATTATTGTGGAGTTAGAGAGACATCTTGGAAAGAGGAAAGAGAAGGGGTTTTGGTATCCTTCTTGCGCACTATCGATAGATATATTGATTTAGTTTAGTATTTTCTTATTCTTGATTTGGACCTATTCAACATCATCATTGGCATATATTGGCTTATTTCTCATTGATAGGAGGTTGATTTTTATCATTGTATTTTCTCATTTCTTACAGCTTATGGGATCTTGTGGGTGTTTCAAGGAGAGTGGAATCTGAGGTTTGGTCGTGGAAGACCTTCCCACCCAAGGATTAGTAATTTTTTATTCTATTATTGAAGTTGATTCTGATGAATTTTCTTTTATTTTGGGTATTCTTACCATTTTTCATAATTTTCCTGACATTTTCCCATATGATTTATATGGGATTCCTCCTCAGAGAAAGGTATATTTTATAATTGACCTGGTGTCAAGAACATAGCTGATATCGATACCTTCTTATCGTATTCCACTAGTAGAGTCAATATTCAGTTTGAAGATCTGGTGGTGAGGGTTTTGTTAACCATATTACTTCTCCTAGGTAAGCCCCAATGATATTTTCTAAGAAGGTTGATGGTTCCCTCTGGTTGTGTGTGGAATATCAGAATTTGAACTGGGTAACAGTTAAGAAAAAGTACCCTTTACCTCATGTGGATGATTTTTTTGATCGGTTATATGGGGAAAAGAGGTTCTCAAAGATTGATCTTCAGTTGGGTTATCAAAAACTCGGATTTTGGGAGTTTGACATACTAAATACAAAATTCCATAGTAGGTATGGCCATTATGAATATGTTTCTATGTTTTTTTTGTCTTACTAATGTTCCCAGAATTTTCATGGCTTTTATGCATAAGATATTCCCTCAGTATCTCGACACTTTAGTGTTAGTGTTAATGGATAATATTTTGGTTTATTCAAGATCTGATCATGAAGACGAGAACAATCTAAGTTTTTTTGGAAATCATATGGAGTCACTATTTATATGAAATGATTTTAAAATGAAACTTATAGATTAAAGAAGTGAAATTCTTGGGCACATGTTTTTTAAGCATGGATTTTCAGTTAATCTTGAGAAGGTAAAAGTTATCATGTCATGGGAAGATCCATGAAATGTCTTTGAGATTTAGAGATTCCTTGGTCTTAATGGATACCATCGAAAGGTTGTTAAGGATTTATCAAAATATGCATCACATTTTACTTCTCTTACCAAGAAAGAGGTGAAATTCACATGGGATGAAAAGTGTCAGTCTTCTTTAGATGAGCTAAAATGACTTTTGACATTGGCTCATATTCTGATCTTACCTGAGCTCGGTAAGGGGTATATAGTTTTCTATGATTCTTCTCATGATAGGATGGGTTGTGTGCTCATGTAGGATGATAATGTGGTAGCTTACGACTCTATTCAACTTCAACCACATGAGAAGAATTACCCCACTCATGAGTTAGAGCTTCCTGAATTTATGCATGCACTTAAGTGTTGGTGGCATTATTTTTTTGGGGAAAGTTTCACAACCGTTTCTAGACATAAGAGTTTAAGCTATATCTTTTTATAGAAATAAATGAATCATATACTGAGTAAGTGGGAGGAATACCTTTAGATGTCTAAATTTAATATCACCTAAACCTCAAGTAAGGGGAATTTTTTTGAAGACACTCTTAGTAGGAAAGTTTTATCACAAAATGTTTTGGAATCAAAGGAAGAGTAGAACCTTATGGGGATTTTTCTCAGTTGTATCCAGATTCTTTGGAATAAGTTTAAATTATTATTGTGTCTAGTGTTTAGTTATCATCATATCTCCTTGATTCTATTCTACATAACCAGTAGCAGGATGATATGTTTAGAGGAATCCAAGAAACCCTATATGGTGGGGAGACCATTTATGGTTAGTATCTACCTTTGGATGGTATTCTCATTTTGGGGATCAGTTTTTCATCCAAAAAACTATGAAGAGATTAGTTTTTTCTAATTTTTATAGTTATTCATGGTCTACTAGTCTGAGTTCCATGAAGATGTATTTTGATATGATACGATGATTATGGTGGCCAGGTATGAAGCATGAAAAAGAAGATTATGTGTCCCATTATTACACCTTCCAAGAAATAAAGTTAGATCATTTGAAACCTTTTGTTTAGCTTTAACCTATTCCAGTTCCAATTTCTAAATGGGATTAGGTATCCAAGTAATTTATTATTAGATTTCCACAGAATCCTTGAGGGAATAATTTTATATGGGTGGTTATTGATCAATTGAAAAATTCATCTCATTTTATTCTGATCAAAGACACTTCTAAAGTTAAAGATCTGGGTAAGATATACATGCTTGAAGTGGTGAGGTAACATGGGGTTCTTTTAGTAATTATTTTAGATAGGGATCCTAGGTTTACATTGAGGTTCTAGAGAAGTATCCAAGAGGAAATGGGTAATGATGTTAGATTGAGTACCGTTTATCATGCATAGACTGATGGAAAGATAGAGCGTGTTATTTTGATTTTTAGAGGATATGATTGGTGATTATGTCTTGGATTTTGGTGGATCTTGGGATATCCATATGGAATAGATTGAGTTTTCTTATATCAACAATTATCAGTCATCAATCAAAGTAGATATTTTTGAGGCTTTGTATGGTCACTCATGTAGATCACCTCTTTGTTGGGAATAGGTGGGGGAATCTTCTTTGGTGGGACTAAGTTTGGTTTAGGCGACATCCTCAATGATTTGGTATATACGTTGGTGTCAGGTTGTAGTACAGAGTTGAAAAAATCTTATATGGATCAACGACATATTCCTTTGGAGTTTTCAATAGGTGAAAAAGTTTTCATGAATAATTCTTCTCAGTTGGGTCACTATTAGCTTGGAAAATAGGTAAAGGTAGCTCCATGATATGTGGGGCCATTTGGGGTTATTAAGAGGCTTGAGCAGGTTTCTTATCAGTTGGAATTGGAATCTCAATTGATTATCATTAAAGACATTTTCCATATATCATAGCTCAGTAAATATCATCCTGATCCCTCTCATGTTCTGATTTGGGAAGAGATTGAGTTAGAGATAGATGTTTCTATTATTGAGAAGCCAGTTGAGATTGTTGACTCTCAAGTGAAAGTCTTCCATGGGAAGTCGACTTTATTGTTCAGAGTGTTATGGCGGCACATACCAAATTCTTATAAGACTTGGGAGTGTGAATCATTGAGGAGTGATAAATGGCCTCACCTCTTTACCAAACTTCCTTCTTCCAGATTACTTCCCATGGACATAAAGTCTTATGGTGGGGAGTTTGTAACATCCTATTACCTTTATGTAGTTAATTCTATTCTCTTTACTTGTTTTCCTCTTAAATTGAGGGTATGTTGGGACTCTAGATGATGGAGATAATTTTTTAGTAAAATGGCCTAATGTTATGGGATGTATATTGGTTTTAATTAATGGAATATTATTATAAATGTGTTGAAGGATTTGTAGGGTTGTTCCTAAGTTTGGAGGATTTCCTAGTTGGTTCTGGAGTTTTCTTCTATATGTATGGGAATTACATGATGTGTAAATGGGTTACAAGATGTGCATTGGATCTCTAGACACAATTCATGTAATGTGTACATAGTGTGATAGGGTTACACTGCGTGTAATGGTTACATGATGTGTAAGTCAAAAAGATTGGTTGTAGTAAAAAAGGTGACAGATTTTCTGATGTATGTGATCATCATGGATTGAACGATGTGTAAAGGGATTAAAAAAATGTAATTTTCATGAACAAAGCTTATAGGGAACCATACGAGTGATGTTTCATTTTATTCTACCACATCTTTTTTTCTCTTAACCTAAAAGGCTTATCTGGTGATTTTAGGCATATCTATTTGATCCGGTTGATTTGTTTAGAATGTGATCGCTATTGTGGTTGGTTATCATTTCTCTATTTTACTAGGCCTTTCTTGTTCTTCCTTTATTTGATCATGGTATCACTATGGCATTGAGTTATTAGATTCATGGATTCATATTGACGTTTCCTCTTTTTCTTATTCCCAATTTGTGGTGTGATCTTGGTCTTGGGGGTTGTTTCCTTTATTGATTATGGTGTGGCGGGTGTGCGTTATTGAGGTACGTGTTGTTTCCTATTATCTTCTGACCCTTTGGTTATATTGGATTAATTATAAGATGTAAATATTGATTCTAGGTCCTCATTTTTCATTTTTTTTTTGTTTTTCTTGTTGGTGGATCCTTTGTGGGTGTGTGCAACCCAAGTTTTGAGGTTAGTGGTTTTGTCTCTAGCCCATGCTGGTGAACTTCATTGCTCTTATTTTGATAAATTGTTTATTTAAATGGAATGGAAGAGTATAACTAATTTTTTCTGTGTGTGGAACTATTTATTTTTATAAAAAATGGTTTTCCCCTAGTTTTCAGTAAATGTATAGGGTTTTCAAAGCATTGTGAAATGGTTTTATAAAATGGTTTTCAAAGCACGATTTGATGAAAATGGTTTGATGAACTATTAGGGGTTCACTTTTTGAGGAGTTCCTAGTCCTTCTTGACTCGATACATATGTCTAGTGGATTGATGTGTATTCTATTGTTTATGTTAGGTACGAATGTACTATCTATCCTTCCCTAGTTTGATCCCAGTCATGATGTTCCTTAAGATTTTTCTATTAGATTGTACTTTTTTTGTACTCCATTGGATTTGATATGATATGCGATTCATTATTTTTTTTGAAATGAAATATCTGGTGAGATATTTTTTTATGAATTTTGAATTATCATATCAAAATTATACTGATTAGGATCATAATAATATGTTTAGATAGGTAACTTAAAAGAGGGGTGAATTGAAGTTTAAAAAGTTTGTATAAAAAAATTTAACTAATCAATACAATAATCCTCTTAAATTATGTAATTAGAAATTTCCCTCTGTCTAATGATTATAATCACAAAATAATAATTAGAATCAATATAATTAAATTTGAGTAACTAAATTGGTGTCACAACGGATCTGATCAATCAGAGTATGAATCATAATCACAATTTATTAAAATAACAAAAATAGAATTTAGTAAGTTGAATATGATGATAAACATTAATATTTAATATAAACAACAGAAAATAAACTTTTAATAAACAAGTAATAGCTATAATAAATTAATAATGAATTAAAGATATTAAAATAATAGTCTCTTTTAACCTTAAGAGTAAGGTAGTCACTAACCCCGACTAAATGTATCCCTTGTTTTATACTTTTAAAAAAGTATTTCATTCATTAGAAATAAAATCCCTCGATAAAATGATTGGAATCTCTATCTTTCTATCCCTATAATACCTCTATATGATGATCATATTGTTTGTCTACCTAGCCTCGATAGACCTTTATCTGATGGATTGGAATCTCTATCTTCCTATCCTCAAATCCCTCAATCATAATCACAGACCAGACATAGAAATAATTACAAAACAATTCTTAAGGAGACAACCTAACAAGGTTTCCTTAAGAACTCTAAAACTCTAAAAAAATTACAAAGACTATGAAAAAGATGTTCATGATTGGTCATTTTTAGATATCTAATGAAAATGATAAATTTACAATGAATTAGAAAGCTCCAAACTCTAAGAATGACATGGTATTTATAGTCATCTTTCCAATGATCATATTCTTCTCCAAAAAATCATATTTATCTAATTTTTTTTGCAAGGACTTGGAAACCTAGAACTTGATAGCTCGTAATGATCAACCATAACATAATGTTCGATGTCATATTGGTTTTACACCATTATAGTATAAAAATAATTCCTTATATTAGAATTAGGTTTTCCGTATTCTGAATATAAAAAAATTTCATTTTAATGGAAATCCTTATATTTTTCATTATGATAATCCTTATAAGTGTGAATACAATATTTATTAGAACTAGTATTAGTCTGATGTTTAGTATTTTTTCATTACATAACACAATACAAAAATTCTATCATCTTTAAGGATAAAGGTGTGTATGATGTTTATCATACACAACCTTAATTCGATAGTCATAATGGAGAATATATAATTTTATATATAAATACTTAATAACTTAATCTATGTATGTTAAAGATTATTTTTTATAAAAAACATACTAAAAAACTTTAGACATAAGAAATTTAGTAATTATGTATTTAAGAATGAGTTTGTTATTTCAAAAAAATAATAGAAAATTAAGAAATAGAATTTCTGACTCAACAATCTCCCCCTTTTTGGAAATCACAAACCACAAGACTTAAATGAAAAATAACATTGAAAAAATTATAGTCCATGTTCTTTTATGTATTTTATATTCATATTTAACTAATAAAAACTTATCTATTTCTGATTATATAACTCTTATGAATATGATAGAGAGTATGATGTTGAATACTATTAATTCCCCCTTCGGATAAAAATTTCCCCTAATGATCGTATTCTCCCCCTTAATGTAATAAATCTACTTTATCAAATCTTCCTCTTTGTAAAATTTTCTCCCCCTTTATTAGGAAGATATATTTTTCTGGTAACTCGCCCTTTTTAAATAATTTCTCTACAAATAAGAATACCTCCCCCTTAAAAGAATATTTCTCCCTCAAAATAATATTTCTCCCCAAAAAGAATATTTATCCCCCTTTGTGATTTTCAAAAAGAATAGGGAAATGTATTGAGTTTCCTAAAATGTTAGTAAGGAAAAAAATATTAAATAATAATGAACTAACTATTCATACATAAGAAATATGAAAGAACCTTCAACCAAATGGAAATAGAAAACATTCAGGAAAAATTGTATTTAGATAAAAAGAATAATTCATTCATAAAAAATGATAAAATTGTTTTTCCAAAAGCAGTGTACAAAAAGACTTCAAAAGGAAAAAAATTAATCTTTCTTCCTTAAATACTTCATAATTATTTTCATTTCCTTGAACTATTTTCGATCCTCCTATAGATTTTCTATTCTTTCTTCTTGAGTCTGGACTTTTTCAAATAACTCTTAGTTCTAGTTCCTCAATATGATAACATCCTCTCCAAATAATTTGAGTCTGGATATATCTGACTACAAGTATCATATCTTCCCATTCAGAGTTTTCATTTACTCATTACGGTGATAAGATCAACCCTTGAATTCTTCCAAAAACTTTACTATTTTTGAGATATCTTTTGTAAATTAATTGAAGGATTTAATAGGCTCAATCAGGAGATTCTTCACATATTCAAAATTCTTATCATATAACATAATATCAGCATTGATATGATGAGACCAATTTATAACCTTATTGCATGACTTTTTTTGAGATTGATAAATTTGTTAGAAAATCATCATAACATCCTCATTCCAAATGACTCTTTCTATTAACATCTTCAATGATTCTGATTTATGATCAAGACATTCATGAATCATTTCTCCTCTAGCTTCATGTCTTGGTAAAATAGAATTATGCCTTTAATTCTCTTAAAATATTGAATAATGTAGTCAAATCATTGAATAGTAATCTTATTCATTGAATCTGATTGATATTTCTCAATTTTGGGGAGTTTATCATGACTAATTCTGATTTCATGTTCCTTTCCTTCCCCTTTATCAATATTCTTAGAAAATTTTCCAGCAATTTCCATGTCTGGTAATTCTATTATCTCCATATAATCAGTGTCATATTTATCATCATATGACTTTGAATTTTGGTTTTCCTCATATTTGATTATATGATTATTGGGCGTCTTCCTTTTATGATTCTTTCTTTTCATAAATTTGAGATTTTTATTTTTGATCGGCTTGGAAGGAAATTTTGAGGATAATGTCTCTGATGATTTTAATAAAAACTTATCCGATTGAGTTTTTTCTCAACAACAATTCATATTCTTCTTCATTATCATCCTCCTCATATTCTTCCTCATCTTCACCATTCTCTCTATTTTCATCATCATTCACTTCTTCTTTAAAAAGTTATTCAACTAGTTTATATTTAACTCCTTCCCCTTCTTCTCCATCTTTACATATTTTATCAATCCTTGAAACCTCTTCATTTATTAATTTATAAAACTCTAATTTTAACTAACTGGAGGTTTTTAAATATGATTTATCAAATGGATTTGGTTCTGATTGATTTTCTTGAACTACAAGTACTGATTATTCATCAAGAACTTTACACTTTCCTTTATCGGCTACTAATGGAACATTTTTATGAACAACTAAAATTTCTATAAAAACTAACCACACTTCTGGGTTTACCTACTTAGTATGGGATGAAGGTAAATCAACCTTCTCATAATCTCTATCAACATATTTCAAAATATTTTCACATAGTTGAGAATAAATTATCCTCATTTTTTTCTTTCTTTTCTCCTGTTCTTTCTCTAATGTATCAGTTGTATGAATTCTTAAAACTTTGGATTATTTTGGTTAAATTATGATAATTAGATATTCAAGTTTTCTCTCATCTTTGTTCTTCATCCACTTATCCCTTATCTCATTATTAATATTCTTCTATTTTCTTTATTTCTTAAGTGGGGAAGACTAAAAATTCCTTTTCATTATTTTCTCAACCTTCTCAGCTTTCTTTGAAGGTTCTGGTTATGATGCATTAGTACTAGGTTTCTCAATATTTTTTTTGATTTACCATAAAAAGTAAACCTCACCCTTTTCATTTTATGATCATTGATGTATACAAATTTTACCCTATTCAAACATTGTTTATCCAGAATCTTGAAATATTTTATGCATTTAACCATTAATTTTCTCATCACAACTGGAAACATGATGATCTTTAACTTCATGGATCTATTCTACATGTTATTGATGGAAATAAAGATTAATCTAATAAGATTTATCTTATTCATTTTCACTAAATAATATAATATAAAAACATAAAATTTTTAAGCATATCTCAATATACCTTCCTTGGTATAAGAAACCCTTACATCCATAGGTCTATTATGCAATTGTTTAGTGTTATATGGATAAATTTACAAATTTTTTTCGAAATGATCAACCAAATAATATTCTACATTTTTCTATTAAAGGTACCAAGATAGTCAGGAAGTTTGTGTGAAGGAAAAAAATGATCCCATTCCGAGGGTATTCAAACTAGAATCACAACCTTTCTATAAGATAACTTGTATCCCTTTTCATTCATAACAGAAGATGATTTTTCAATTCCTTCTTCCTTTAAAATTTAACATAAGTATAAAATATTCTAATAAGATCATGGTAGAAGAGATCATAACCTTTTTCTAAATTCTTAACATAAATATATTCTCATCATTGAAACTAAATAATATTTCTTAGAGAACAATCATATTTTTTATAAAAGGATCTTTATAATAACATATCTCTGAATATAAAACCAATCATTATAATCCTCATCAGAATCCATTGAACTGAAACTGATACTAGAGAAACAAAAGTAAGATATTTTTTGGACTGGGAGACTTAAGGGAAACAAAAACTTGGTTGGGGGATATGGCCAACCGATATGGGACATGGGGGGTCCCCCTTTATATAGGTACTCTGGTTATGTTTGATCTTCCAAAAATAAATCCAATGATTGAGATTTAAACTCTAAAGATATGACAGTTTAATTTCATTAGAAGAATGATTTGAAGTATTTTTGAACTCTTGAGGTTTTAGAAATATTTATCGTATTGGGGATGAATGTGATTAAGATATTTTTTTAAAAAATTCTTTAAGAATTTTATTATAAAACTAATTATTAACAATAATAATAAAAAAACTAACATAATGAGATAATGTTTAAACTAGAATGAAAAGAGAAGTACCTTACGAAGTGAAGATATTGATCAGTATGAATGAATTTTTATTCTTAGTTTTTAGTAAATATGATTTTTTTAATTATAAAACATTTAACACAAAATGTTTCAACAAAAGTCTAAATATATTAATTTTTATAGAAAAAAATTATGATGTTTTTAAGAAAACTAATTTTAATAGTTTTAGTAGAAAAAATTATTAATATATTTTTAAAAAATAGAAAAATAATAAAAAAGATAAGTCCGGGAAAATTTATTACATTTTCTAAGTTCAGAAGTTCTTTTGAGGATTCTGAGTCTAAAAATTTTATAATGATACATAAGTACGAAAAACAGATTACGATAAATATTTTAAGAAAATTATATTTTTTGAAAAAATAATTAAACATATGTGATCTCATTATGAAAAGGATTAACATAATGTAATGATATGGGTAAACAAGAAGTATATATGAACGATCATTTTTGATTGATTATTCATATCTTCTCTTTAATGTATTCAAATATATCGGATGGTAAAGTTTTTCTAAAAATAACAGTAATTTGATCTTTTGTTCTGATGAATTGTAAAATCATATCTCTTTTATGTGTGTGATCCCAAAGAAAATGGTTTCATATATCTATGTGTTTATCACGTGACTGATGTGATGAGTTTTTACTTAATTCAATGGAACTTGTGTTATCATAAAGTATTTGAGTTTTTGTAAAACTCATGTCATTGTTAGTGAGTGTGTGTTACATCCATATCACTTAAGCACAACAACTTCCAACTGCTATATATTCAGATTTAGAAGTGGAAAGTGCTACTAAGTGTTGTTTCTTATAATACCAAGAAACTAAATAATTTCCTAAGAGATGACATCTTCCCAAAGTTCTTTTCCAATCCATTCTACAACCACCAAAGTCAACATCTGAAAAAATTATTAATTCAAAAAAAATCTAGAAGAATAGAAAAGTACTAAGTCCATAGTACCCTTAAGATATTGAAAATTTTATTTTAAATATTTTATATGTGATTCCTTTAGAATATCTTGATATCTTACACATAATCATACATAAAACTTTAAATCTAGACGACTTGTAGTTAAGTATAGTAAAATTCCAATCATACCATTAAAAGTATTTTAATCAACTGGTTTCCCAACCACATCATGATCTAGAATATTTGAGGTATGTATAGGAGTGATAAAACTTTTAGTATTATTATATCCAAAATTTTTAAGAAGATATTGATTATACCTATTTTTAGATATATATATGTTTCTTCTGGTTTTTGTGAAATTGGAAAAATGAGGAAAAATGTTAACTCACCCATCATACTCATCTCAAAAATAGATTTCATAAGATCCAAAATGGAATATGTTAAATATTTTTTATTTGATCCAAATATAATGTCAACAACACATGTTTGAACAATCATTATATTTTTTTAACTTCATTTATAAAAATAGTTGGATCTACAGCTCCCTTAACAAATTTTTTTTGCAACCTATCATACTTGGCTCTAGTGGATTGTTTAATTCCATATATGCATTTGGTAAGTTTATAAACATATTCAATATATTTTAATTTTCAAAATAAAGGGGGTATTCAACATAAAATTCCTCCTAAACATATCTATTAAGAAAATCACACTTCACATCCATTTGAAATTAAATAAGGCTGCAAAGGTTAGTAGAATATGAATAGATTAAATTCTAGCTATCAGTGTATATGATTATTCATACTATATTAATTCTTGTGGGTTATAAACCTTAGTAACAGGTCTTTCTTTATTTATAAGAATTATTCCTTTTTCATCACATTTGTTTCTAAACACTCATTTTACTCTAATTATATAACTTTATCAATATTGTTCAACTAAAGTCCAGACTTTATTTCTCTCAAAATGATTGTGATCATGTTGCATTACCTTAATCCAATCCTCCTTACCTAATTCCTTATCAAGATTCATAGGTTAAAATATGGATAATAAAACCAGGTGTTCAATTTCACTTCTCAAGGAACATGTAGTCCTAACTAGTTGGTTGACATCACCAATGATACTATCACTAGGATGATTCCTAAGAAACAACTGAATTAATGGGTTTTAAAAAGTATGTTCTTCAACATAAGGTAAAAAAATTTCATGTGTAATAACTTAAGGAACTAATTATTGAGTTATTTCCTAAAAATAATAATTTTCTAACAAAGGATTAAAATTAGTTTTAGAAATCACATCCAAGGACGTTGGATGAGGTTGTTTAAAAAAGTGTCATTTTCATAAAACTTAACATGTACTATTTCCTCAAAAGAACAATAGTTTTTATTAAAATCTCTACAAGACTTATAATAGTGGAATAACCTAAAAACACTTCTTCATCAGATTTGGGTGAAAATTTGTATAAGTTATATTTAGTATTCAAGATGAATACTTTGTATCCAAAAACAATTTAAATAAGCAACTTCTTGTTTTCCATTTTTCCACAACTCATAATGAGTTTTATTATTAAAATAAATAATTAAAAGTATATTTATAGTATAACAGGCAATGATAATTTCTTCATCCCAAAAATATTTAGAAATTGATTATTCACTCAACAGGGTTCTAGTTATTTATTGAATAATTCTATTTATTATTTCAACTACACCATTTTGTTTGGGCATTCTAGGAGATGAAAAGTTATGATCAATTTATTTCTTACTAAAAAAAGTTTCAAAATTATAATTTAGAAATTCTCCACCATGATCACTACAAATATTTATCAAGGGAATTTTTTCTCATTTTTAGCATTGGCTACAAAGGTTTTAAAATAAAAAAAGCTTCAGATTTATTTGTGAGAAAATAAACCCAAGTATATCTAGTGTAATCATCAACCAAGACATATACATAGTATTTTCCTAAAATACTCCAAGTTTTTATAGAACCAAATAAATTCAAGTTTACTAATTATAAAGCATCAAAGTTGAGACTTCACTAATAGATTTAAATCTTGACTTATGTTTCCTACCATATTCAAAAGGATCATAGACTTTTAAAGAATAAATCCTAAGCACTGGTAGATCCTTAACAACTATTTTATTAGTTAACTTAGATAAATTTATATGGTTACATTGTCCTAACCTTCAATTCCATAATGAATATTGATCTCCCATTTCACTTAGGAAAGGTAAGTCTTGGCTCTTAAGGTCTTATAAGTAAAGTGTGCAAACATTCTCTTATTGATTGGCACAAATAATAGATTCATCCATGGAACTATGTACTAAATATTTATCATTACTAAAGTTCACAAGGTATCCATTATTAAATAATTGACTTATGTATATAAGGTTCTACTTAAGACCATTTAAAATACATTTTAAATTAAAGATTTACCTAGAAGAACAATTTTAACTATACCAATAATCAGTCCTTGAGAATTATCTTCAAAATTAATTTTCTACCTTTATTCTTGATAATATTTTTGAAAAAGTATTTTTTTACCATTCATATGCTTAGAACAACCACTATCCTTGTACCAAGTATTCTTATGGTTGGTACTATCTTTGTTTTCTGGAAAACAAAAACATTAGACTTTCAGCACCCAAACCTTCTTGTGTTCATTAATGTTAGAAAATTAAAAATTATAAATCCAAAGTTCTTTTGAAAAATAGTATTTGTGAAATACTGGGGATTTACATTTTTTCAAAGAATAATTTTCTTCAAATGTCCATCAATTTGACATTTAGTTAAAAAAGTGGCACTTTTTTTATCAAATAAATTATTACTGAAAACTATTTTTTATAATAAAACACCTTTTTAGAACTATTCCCATGAGAATGATTTTTTTTTTAATTTTATCAAAGTTTTCATTACTAGTGGTAAATTTTGATAAAAGTTTCTTCAAATAATAAATTTCATATTTTAATTTTACAACTTAATTCTTATCCTCTTTAGTTATAGTTTTTGAATTATGTTTATCAAAACAAGTTTGTAAATAATTTTTCCCAAAACTAATTTTTCTAAATATTTAAAAAAAATATCCATTTTAGAATTTTTCTTTTAGATCTTTATAAAGATCTGTTATTTTATTTTTCAAAACAAATATTCTTTAATGATCCTTATTATGTTTTTTATAAACTTTTCAATTTTCATTTTTAAATTTTTTTTCAAAATATAAGACATCTTAATAAAAAGGTAAAGTATTATCTTCATTAGATGAGGAAGATTCTTCATTAGATGATGTAGAATTTTTTTCATCAAGATATTTTGCACTTAAAGATATGTTTGTGAGTTTCTTAGTAGTTCGTACCTTTTCAATGAGACATTTGTTTACTTTAAATACTTTATCATATGGATTTAAGATCCTCTCTCTAGAACTTTCATTCTCAGAAATATCTTCAGAAGATTCACCTCCACTGGCACTCCAATTTTTAGTAGCTTTAAGAACTTTCTTTCCTTTATAATTGAAATATCTTTTGGTATTTCTTTCATAATTTCAATCCATTTTGTCTTTATTTTTTATCTTTGGACAATCCAATCTAATATGTCTAGATTTTTTACATTCATAACATGTAACTTCATCCTTATAATCATTTCTATCCTTATAACCTTTCGTGTATCTATATTGGAAATACTTCTTTCCAAAAAAATTATTCATTTTTCTGGCCAAATTAGCTAGCTCATTTTTATAATTCTTAGAAGTATCTGAATCATAGTGAAAAATTAAACTAGTAGAATTGTGAACTATACTAACAGTTTTAGACAAACCATTGGTATAGGTCACTAATTTGGACCTATACCAACAGTTTGGCCAAAATTGTTGGTATAGGTCACTTATATGGACCTATACCAATGGTTTGTCTAAAACCATTGGTATAGGTCACTAATTTGGACCTATACCAAAGGTTTTTTCCAAACTGTTGGTATAGGTCCACCCTATGCCAATAGTTTCCCCAAAAATATTGGTATAGGTCAAAAAATTAAATAACATATACCACGGTTTTGAGAACCATTGGTATAAGTACACATATTTTTTATGGAATATTTTGTAAAATAACATTAAATAAATCAAAAGTTAAAATACTTATGAATATTCATATATATATTTATGAAATTATGTTCAAAAAATCATGTTAGGTTAGTGGATAGGTCATTGGATTATAAGCGAGAGGTGACGGGATCAAAACCAAGATGGGTTTTTTGAAGTATCTATACTAATTGTTTTATGAAACCATTGGTATAGATTTTTCATATGACCTATACCAATTGTTTTCCCAGAACATTGGTATAGACCTATAGCAATGCCAAACCAGCCAATGGTCTTCCAAACCATTGGTATAGGATATACAAATGGTTTGGAGACTATAACAATGGTTCCAAACCATTGGTATAGTTTATTTTTCTATTATTGTTAATTTCTTCTTTCTAGAATACTTAACAAACATTTTAAAAGATTATGTTTTCATAGGTAAATTTGATGTTGAAAAAAGGCTAATCCCACATTTTTCTTTTTCTTTTTATTATAATATATTTGGAGTCTACTTTAATACTAAATAATATTTCCAATGAGATCATATAAGGTAAGGTTACCCACCTTTCTTATTTCATCAATATGAGTCCTCTTTGATTCCCATTAATTAGGCATGATTTCAGTAATCTTTTCAACAAGCATTTCATCATGAATACCTTTTTCTCTAATATCTTGTAAAATATTTATGATAGTCATATATATTTGATTCATCTTGGTAACTAATTTACCAGGTAAAAGAATAAATGTCTTGATAGTCATCACTTAACATAGCTCTTCGTGTTTCAAAAACTTTTTAAGTACCAAAATGTTTAATCTCATTCTTTTTCTAGATATTGTGAGATGCTTCACAAGATGAAATATGACTATATATAATTCTAGTCATGGATTATAACAAATTATTTCTAACTCTTTATTTGATTTTATATTCATATTTCTCTTGTTTTTTAAAAGATGTAACTTTCTTATCAGTAATATTTTAGTTTCCAGTTAACTTGAAAAAGTTGTCAACTCTAGTATTGATAACAAAAGTCTCAATCATATCCATCCATTATTCATAGTTAGCGCTATCAAATATATCTGGTTTTTTTGGATTAATATTTTCTATTTAACCAATATTCATTGATACTATCTTTAAAACAAAATATATATTCTTTTCCACAAAACATGTTAGTGTAACAAAAGTTTTGTCAAAAAGTTTATAAAAAAATTTCAACAACTTTCAATAGTGAATAAAGTAAAAAAACTTCAATAAGTATATGAGCAATGGAATCCTTCTCTGATACCAATTGTTGAATTAGTATATCATAATTATACTAATTAGTATCTTATTAACAAGTTTATATATCTAACATACAATAGGGGTGAATTGAAGTTTAAAAACTTTTTTTTAAAATAATTAAACTAAACAATACAATAATCCTATTAAAGTATTTATTTGGACATGGCACTCAGTCAGATAATCATAATAAAAAAATCACAATCAGAAAAAAGATGATTAAATCAGAGGAAATGAATCGATGTCACAATGGAATTGGTTAATAGGTTTATGGATCATAATCATAGTTTATTAAGATAATACAAATAGAATATAGTAACCTGAATATGATGATCAACTTTACTATTTATATGTACTGTGGAAAGAAAATATGCACAAAGAAATAGATATAAAAAATTAATAATGAATTACATATTTTAAAATAATAATCACTTTTAACCTTAAAAGTAAGGTAGTCACCATCCTGGACTAAAGATATCCCTTGTTTTATACTTACAAGAAAGTCTATCTTTCCTTAGTAATAAAAACCCTTCATAATATGATCATAATATCTTTCTTCCTATACCTAGAATACCTAGATACTATGGTCATATTTTATATCTACCCAACCTTGGTATCCCTCAATCTGATGGATCTAAATCTCTTTTTTCCTATCCCTAGAAGCCCTCGATCGTAATCACATATCGAACAAAAAAAATAAAAAAAATTCTTAAGGATACAACCTGAAAAGGTTTAATTAAGAAATCCAAAACTCTATAACAATTACAAATACTAAGAATAACATGTTCACACTTGGTAATATTTAGTTCTCTCATGAAAATGAGAAATTGTAAATGAATCAACAAGCTCTAAACTCTTTGAATGACTCCGTATTTATAGGCGTCTTCCCAACAGTGACATTCTTCACCCAATGGTCATATTTCTTATAGCGACCCATACTTTACATATATTGTTAGTACTTCAAAATTGAAGTACACTTATTAAAACATATAAAAAAACCACGAAAGGACCGTATATGTATAGTGTCTTTAGAAAATGGGAAACATAAACAACTGGTTCATAAAGCATCTACACTATCTCCCATTTATTTCATCATATCTATAGTTCCTTTTGGCATATCTTACTTAATACCCTTCTTCCTGACCTGGGGAAAGAAAATATACAAAAGGGTGAGCTCAAATGCTCAGTAAGGGTAAACAGAAGAAATATCAATCACATCAAATTCATAAGAACATAACATTTTGGAAATCTTACCCTGCAAAAGAGATCATAATTTAATAACATGGGATAAATCATGGTAGTGAAATGTAATCACAATAATCATAACTTAAAATATGGAACTTTGTTTCATACACACATAATCATAGAGAATCATTTCTTAGTAGTCAAGACTCATTTCCAAGACTATCTTAGTGGACAAAGTCCATTTCTGAACCGAGTTCACTCCTCGTTTCAGTCCTGTTTCACTAAACCGGTTTAACCTGCCATTCCAGCCATGTCTATCTCATGAGATATAAAATCTTTACCCAATTCATTGGAGGGAGATATAGGTCCCACACATCTCATAATGATACCATTCTTATGTGTGCCACAAAATCATAAATCACACATCATTGCATAACCCATGTAATAAAAATGGGATTCTTAAACATCATGACATCATAAAACAATTCATATAAGATAAATGAATTCATAAAAATAATTCCATCACAACATAATCAAATAAATGTAATAATAGGGACAGAAACAGAACCCTATATTATCTTAGATGGAAAATAATTTTGATAAAACACTTGAACTCCATTCTTGAGGAAAATATCCTTTCTACTTCAAAAACATTTTTCCTTTCTTAACATGTCATACAATTTTAAACTAAAAGAAGTTGATTAAAAATAAACATGAAAACTTGTAAATTAAGCTTCTTGGAAATAATGTTTTAAAAATACATTCATGCCGTATAAGTTAAAAAAACATTCTTCTCGTAATTTTGTCGGAAAAGTCAAAAAGTACCTCGTATGAAAAACGACAAAAGATTCCTTTCATATCCTTTAATAAAAACTCACCGAAGGGTAAAATTGGATTTAAAAAATTGCAGGTGGATGGAAAAATTATTAAATATTGAGGGAACATGGATGTGGATGATAAAATACACCCCAGTAAATACCAATGTATAAACAATCTCGGATAAAAATGAGATTGTGATATTTTCCCTTACCTTAGGTCCGATTTGCTTCGTAAGTGTCCGAAACTCCTGTATAATGATTTAAATAATGTCATTGACTTATTCCATAATGATATCATATATGTTAATATTCTTATCTTCTTATTAGTAATATTTCATTGCTACTTGTTATTCGGGTGTTTATTACTTTTTGTTCTTATGCGTGTTTTGTCGAATAAATTCTTATTCTTCTCTTTAGGTTATAGATCCCTAATTTCCAGAATGGTATTAGTGTACTATATATCATATTTATTCATTCAATTCATTTATATAATCATTATTCAATGAAGATCATGTAGAACTAATCGCATCACATCGTGGAGATGGTATTCCGTACGTACGCACGAGCGATGATATCGTTCCCATGATCGTGGAATTGTATTGGAGTGTATGTATAATATTTAAGAATCAATAACACTTTAAAATAATCATATATAGTTATTTATTTGCACCATTATACCCATCCAAGTAAGGTGGTTATGGAAAATATATTACACCATGGCGTTGAGATGGTATTTTGTACGTACGCACGCGCAGTGATTTCATATTCCATAGGATGGATAGATGGTGAAATAGGGTTGTTTAATAATTATAATAACATATAAGTATATGAGTGATACTGATGTTATTACTTAATAATGAAACAACTAAATAATAAGAAGTAGAAGAGGAAATAGTGTTGAAAGAATCGGTAACGGACATTACCTCTTCTTTGAAGCGCCTCTTTGAGACCTCCTTTTAGGGCACTAAAATTGGTCTTTGAAGAAGACCAAGACTCTAGGATGTTTCTAGGGAAGTGGGGAAGTGAAATGGACAGGTTTTGGCCGAGATTGAAGGCTCAAATTGGTGTGAGGAGGAGAGGGAGGAGGTTCCCTTTTATAAGGGAGGAGAGGGGCACCTTTGGAAATATAAGAAATATTAGTTTATATTAAATCTCAACCCCACTTAAAAACTTCCAAAATGACTCATATACTAAGATTAGATGAGATAGGGTTGTAATATCATCAACCAATAAAATTTAGACATGTTAGGAATTTATTTTAAACATTATCAACTTGATTTATCCTTATTTATCAATTTAATTTTATTTGTGGTAATAATATTCTAAATTTTAAATTGTTATAAATAATTACATATGTGTTGTGAATTTTCCATAATTTTACACTTTATGAAATTTTAGACCATATAAATTTTAATTTATAATTTTTAAATATTTTTGTGATTTTTAACCTATTTTATAATATGTTAGTTTTATAAAATAACAATAGTGTCAATTTTGACACTATTCATTTATTTGAATTTAAATAAAATATATACAGAAGATATGTTCAAAATAAAAGATTTAATATATTCATAAAATTTAATATGTGTCTAGAAAATTATTGGAGCACATTAAATAGTTCATATAATATTTATTTTAATATTTTTAAAACCATCTATTTGATATTTTAATTAATAAAATAATTTCAACATCACTATTGTGTCATAATTAATGATAATTATTTAATCCCTAAAAATTCTAAATAAATTCCTATGATGTAGATAATTGTATTAGATTTCTGGAGACTATTCATGTTCGAAGTTTCATTAAGTTTATCACTAAATTAAAATTATTATACTTATAAGATTTAAGAAAGTGACATGTTGTCACATTCTTTGGTTTTAATAATAATTAAATTATTTTCATGGACAAAAAGTCCATTAAATGAATCTAATCCGACCCTTAGGTGATATGGGTCTACTTTTAATCATCCAATAGGATTTTGGCAGGTGTTAGGGTAATTTTATAATCTTATATTTACCCTTAATTACCCGATTTACCTTTAATTATGGTAAATAAAATTTACCGTTGTTACTATTCATAATGCCCAAAAATAAAAATTAGCCTATTAACATAATTTGGACCCACTTATTCCAAATATGGAATCCATTTTTCAAAATTAAAAACATATAAGTTGCAGTAATTAATTTAAAATAAATCCCGTTGTTAAGAAAACTAGTTTTAGAAGTTAAAACATTGCCAAATATTGAAATGTTTTTACCAATGAATTCAATGTGAAATTAATGCTAATGACATAAATTATATTAAATGGTAAAAATATATTCTATTTATACTTTAAAATCACTCAATATTATAATTTAACCATATAAATTATCTCAATGAAAAAAGTTGTTTCTAATTAAAAATTAGCGTATTTTTACTATTCATCAAAATATGAAAGTTATCAAAAAAATATCAAAAATTTATCCAAAGTAAATTTTTATACCCTGATTCAAAATAATAATTTTATTTTGTCAAATTGAACTTATAATCATGTCAAAAAATAGATTTAATGTGGGTGCGCCATCAAAAGGCGGCAAAACTGCATTTTTTGAAAAATACTTATTTTACCAGAAAAATTTATTTTGTTCTTTTACCATGTTCTAGAAAATGTGTATGATGAATAATAAAATTCAAAATGTAGTTAATACTATTCATAACGGCTAGTTCATAATAATATATCGTTGTTTAGTGAAACCCGGTATTGGGTACTACACACGCTATCGAGAAAGGTCGCGATTGCGTGTAATGCAAGCCAAGTCCGTATTGTGTACGATGAAAGATTCCTTTGGTGTTGCGTATAACATAATACATATAAAAAAATTTCTCATAAAATCTCAAGGTGTTACATTTCTCTTAGTTTTTCACAAGGACTTGGAAAACTAGAACTTGAAATCTCATAATGGTTTTACATAACAAAATATCTGACATAAAATTGGTTTTACACCATTATAGTGTAAAAAGTTTTCCTTACATTATAATTTAATTTCCCGTATTATGAATATAAACAAGGTAAGTCTGATGGAATTATATATTTTTATCATTAAAATAATATTTATAAGTTTGCATATGATATTTATCTGAACCATTATCATTCCGATGTTTAATATTTTTTTAAGTATTAAATAAAAGATGAAAATTATAACATCTTTCATGATAAAGGTTATTCCAATGTTTAATGGACACGACCTTATTCTGATAGTCATAATAGAGAATATATAAGTTTATATCTGAATACATCCAAACATTATCTAATTATGGTAAAGATTATGTTTTATAAAAAAAATACTGAAAATATTTATAAATAATAAAGTCAGTGATTAGGTATCTATGAAAGAGATTGTGATTTCCAAAACAAAAATAATAGAAATGTAAGAAATATAATTTTTGACTTAATAATGAAATTCATTGAAACATATCTACCTAATTAATTTTTAAATGTGAAAAAATGGATAAATTAAACTGTTTTTCATGATTTTTATATAAAAACTATTAAATAGTTATATTGAATTGTTTTTCTTTTAAGTTTATCATTATTGGATTATTGTTCATAAAATCTATATAGAACACCTGGGTGATGCCCTACTAAGCTTGTTAGCTCATGCCCTGCGTACCTATTCGGTGGTGCATATAACTGGTTATATCTTTTGATGAAGGGAAAGGAAAGGTGTCTTAGTGAGGTGGAGAGGTTTTATATCAACTAATATAGTTATATATTGGTGATATGGTGGTGTTTTCCCATTCTATCCCATGGAGTAGTTCATCTTTCCTGTTTTGGTAGTCCTTTGTGGTTGGACTTGTACTGGGAGATTGTTTATACTCTCAAGTTGTTTGGTTACCAATATATACTTTTAGTGATGAAATATATTTATCTTACACTATTTTTATCCATTATATATATGTTCCATGTATTTTATTTAGGTTGGAAAAACAATTCCCTCATTTTGTTGTCTGATGCACGAATGCTAGTCCCCCTCCCATGGGGATTAGGAACGCCCTTCAGGTATGTGGCATATCAGGTTGGGTACTAGTTTGAGAGGGTATTCAGGTAGTTTCATTAAATATATCATATATCTTTATTAAATCTGTACTTATTACCATCCATATCAAAATAAAATGAAAAATGTACCTCATTACATCGTGGAGGCAGTAGTCTACACATATACACAAGCAATGTTTTATATTTTTAACAGATTGAAAGGAAAGAAGGTAGATGTGATATTATAATTATAGAAGTTTAATTATTTAATAAATATCATATATATATATATATATTAAATCCATCATTATATCCACCTGTGAGAGGCAGTGATGGAAAATGAATTTTATCAGTTTGTGAGGCAGTAGTCCACCGTACACACGATTGACAGTTTTGTTTCTCATTTGATGAATGAGCAGAAAGATATAAGACATTAAATTAAAATAATAACATATATTTATATGGAATATAATGGTGTTATTTTTTAATCACGGTTAAATAATATTTTAATGAGGTTAAAGAAGAATTAAAATGAAAATGCATGGTTACGAACTATACCTCTTATTAGGAGAACCACTTTTTTTATACCTAAATCCTTCTAAGGGTTTTATGATAAACCCATGGAATCTAAGTCATATAAAGGGATATAAGTAAGGGATTTGAGTAGGCCTTTTTTTAAACAAAATTATCTTTAAGTGTGGGTAGGAGAGGAAAGGAGGTGTTCTATTATAAGTGGGGGAGAAAACTCACTTGGAAATTTCCAAAAATAATACAACAAGATAAAGTCATTATCATGAAAAATGATCGAAAATGGACATTGATACAAATATATGATAGAATAGGGTCAAAATATGACCATAAAATTGGATTTATACAAGTATAATTGGAAAAATTAGACTTATTTTTAGTTTAAACCAATGATAAACCCATTTTAACCTTAATTGTGGCAATTAATTTTTTTTTAATATTAATTATGAACAAAAATTAATTTTAACTTATTAAATAATATTAATTATTATGATTCAAAATATATAATCTATTTTTCCAAATTCAATTAATATAATTTTTATAATCTAATTTAATATAAAACCCGTAAGCAGGACAATAATGTGGTTTTCCAAAGAAATTTTTTTCCTAAGTATAAAATGTTTTTATATAAAAATTCAATATAAAATTTATTACAATGACTAAAATTGGATTAATGATAATATATTTGAAATTATTTTAATTTAAAACCTTTTTTTAATATAACATTTCAAATTCTTTAAATGAAAAAGAAGTTTTCAATAAAAATTAGTTTTTTCATTATTCATTGAAAAATTAATATTTTCATAAAATTATCAAAAAATCAATCTAATATAATTTTTACATGATGATTTAAAAACTTAATTTCATTTATTTCAATAAAGTTTATAAAATTTTTAAAAATTAATTTTAATATAATTTTTCAAAACACGATGAAACCTCCATTTAGAAAAAATACATTTTTAAGCATAAAACAAGATTTATTATTATTTCATGAATAGAAAAAAATATTAGATGAAGGGTAAAAAATTTGATTGAATATAATATTTAAATATCATTAAAATAATTAAAAAATAGTTATTAATTTAATTCATTAAGAAAAAAACACAATGCATGCATAAAAATGGTTTTTTAGAAAAACATGTCTTTTGCAATCAAATGGTTTTTATTTTCATTTTTAATAAATTGATAACCAATGAATTTATTTTATGCATGTATGAACCATATAATTTTAATAATTTAGTTATTCTTATTTATACCCTCCAATTTAATGGATCAGTTATAACTATCACATTAAATAATAATATTTTAATAGTATAACATGATTTGTTTAAACTCGGTGTTGTGTGTAACGTAAGATATCAAAGAAATTAAATTTATTTGAAAAAAATCCTAAAATATTAGGTTGTTACATTCTACCCACACTAAAATGAATTTAGTGCTTAAAATTATGTTACTCTGATACAAAAAACTAAGGATAATTTTATCTCATCATATCCTTAGGATTCTATGTAGCTTCCCAAAATTGTTGGTTTCACCACAAAACTGTGACCTGATGAGTGGTATTGTTCCATATCATTTTCTATTTATGATCTAGAATCACCACTGGTTATTACTCATAATAAATATATTTCTCTAGTGATATTATCTCTAAGTTCAATACATGTGAAGGATTAGGTATTTACTTAGGAAAGATACATGGAACACATCCTGAACCTGAGAGAGGTTTGGTTGGAGCGCCAAGTTATAAGATACTATCCCTAATTTATCAATAATCTCAAAATGGAAAATATACCTAGGGATAAACTTTTACTTCTTTCTAAATCTCAAATCCTTATTCCATGCAGAAATTCACATAAAAACCTTCTCACCAATTTCACACTCCAAATGACACCAAAAATTCCAACATAACATTATTTTTTTTACTTTGCGTTGCCTTGATTTTATACTGAATATATCTAAATTTATCTAGTATTTATTTATGAAGATCCCTAACTTGATAGCCGCATAACCTATTCTCCAGGATAGAGGTCCACTCAAGCTTAGGCCTACCTCCCCGTACGCCAAAGGTTGATGACTATCATCGAGGGTCTATTAAGTGAAAGTGGGGAGACTATACCATCTTTTGATGATATAATAAATGTCCTAATACCATAACTAAGTAGATGAAATTCACCAAAATCATAAAAAACATAAATTATCCAGTGAAACAACAAGATAAATTCATCAGAGTCATACATATCAGATAAAATATATACATTCCATATTAGTCATACATAACATACAAGATCATCTACAAGTCAATCATATAATAACATAATAAAAAATACATAAAGAGACTCCAGGTCAATTCAAGAAAACCCCCATGGTCCATCATCCATCCATCCTATGAACATGTGCATCCCTTCTCACTATAGTCCAATGTACAATTATAGTCCCTTACTTGGTATCAATTCTATGTAGTCTACATGCATCTGGAGGAGCCTGTGTAGGTCTTGAGTATGAACTCAATAGGGAACCACCAACATGTTCCTTTCGTACATCCATATTTTTACAAGTTCATGCGTATGAAAATAAATATCAACTACACTCATGCATAAAATATGTAACCCTCTTTACTCATGCTCAACATCCATGAGGAAGTTCTTACCTTCTCCGGTCAATAACGGTGTGGAACTATGTATCTATAGTTATTCATACTAGAAAAACCTCAGTATCTCATCAAAATACATGTCACCTGGTACCTCATGCCTTATGATACTCATACGCCACATATAGAGTAATACCAATGTACAATCTTCACATCTAATAAATTTATCACAAGTACCTCAAAATTCCACTTGAACAATCATCACCGGATGAATAGCTCAACACCCCAAAATCAATCACAAGTCCCTCAGACTTTCACTACAACAACCGCCATCAAATAAATAGCCAAAATCCAAAGGTACAATGATATTTATCCTTTAACTAGTAATAAATCACCATTATCTAAAAAACCTAATGCCCTGAGGCACTGTGCGATTCATCCTCCCATTATCCCAACCCATCAGCTATCAATGTCATGGTGAGCCTTAGCTCCCATATAATGGTCTCACTCACCACCAACTATGGATTTTTATAGTGAGAACATCCTCCATAGCTGATGGTCAATACCACCCCTAACTTTCTAAATCTATAAATGCATCAACCCCCAATGAGTGGTCAACACCACATCAAATGAATCCTTATCCATGTGAGCATGACTCAAATGGTGATATCATCCAATCACGGTGAGTGGAAATCACCAAAAATACATAATCCACACAAATCGAAAACCTCTTTTCTGCATGTGAACCTCATATCCTATCCATAGAATGGTCATCACCATCCTCCTCAACATGAAGATCAAATCACCTTGAATATGATGGTCATCACAATCACACATATCTTATGCCATTTCCCCAGCCTAACAAACCTCTTCATCTTAATCTCATTAATCAACATCACCCTAAGTAATTTGGGACCTAGCCAACATGTTTTCACCTAACCAATTTAGTCATATGACAATAGAATTAATTAAATTAAAAGAACTAGAATAACTTATCCAATCAACTAGATTACCCATACCCAAATCGTCATATTTAATTAGAAAATATCATTCCCATTAACATCTCACAAATTTAGTTATGATTTAAATGATATCATTAATTTATTATGGGTTTTACCCAGACAACCCACACATTTGTATTCAGGTATGCTTCCCATAACAAGCGTATATTTAAGGATAAATGTAGGAACCATATATCTTATACTTATCAGAGATCATTTATAGAATATTGACCTTGAATCCAAGATAAAACAAGATAAATTGAGATTTTAGACAAATGCTATAAAAATAGGGAAAAAGAAATCACACATAATTAGTATTCCAAATAGATAGATAAAATAATAATAGAAGAAAGAGGAATTAATTAATTACCACTATGCTTCCAATAAACTTAATAGATATTGAATCTTACATAATTTGTTTGAGATGGGATAAATCCTAGAACAGAGAAAAAATGGGAACACACGACTGGAGGAGGCACACACATGGGAGAAGAAAGGATGAAGAAGAAAAAAATGAAGAGGGAGGGGAAGTTTTGTAATTTCATCCCTTTTAATTAATCACATGGTTTAGATAGACATTTTCCAACCATATAGTGTCAATTTTAAAAGGGAATCCCTTTAAAATTGGTCACATGGTTTAGCCACACAGTTTGGAAAAATCATGTGCTAACCATGTACACTCACTGTCTAAGTCGCACTAAGTGTTTGGGTCAGGCCAGACATTTTTTAAACCATTTGAACCATCTAAATTTTATATTAGGTTCCTAATACCATTTTATATCCAACTCTCATGGTTTTATCTAACCATGATCTATTTCAAATGGGCCACATGGATTGGGCCGCATGGTTAGAACTAATTGTATTCCAACCATGTTCCCAATGTTGTGTATCCCAGACATTGGTTATAAAATCCTAACGCTATCAAAACAAAAAAAACCAAATGAGACACTTACTAGTCCTTAAAACCTAACCACAAACAACATACTTACACTTTTTAATTCATGAAATTATGCTTTGAATCCTAATTTAAAATTTGGCCCACTCACTCAACTCAAAATTCAAAATTACCTGGAAATTTGACCCATTAAAAAACCCATTACATTAAAATATCTAAAACTTATAATATATCATACTTGGGATATTTAGTCTCATTTTGAGATGGTATTTAATGTATCTATATTATATACATCACCCTAATCTACTCTAGTTACATGGTCACAGGTCAGTTCCTCTCATGGATCCCCACCAATGGTTTTACCTACCTTTTAGCTTACTAACGCAACTCTCCATTCCAACGGTTCCTTCAACCATCATGTTGACATACATGTCCCCATATAACATGTCTTTATTCCTACACCTCATTGTGTGTTCAATCATATCCATTTCATACATGACACCCATGTGTCCTGCATCACAATTGATTCCAAAAAAGTTATACATCACAGTGAAGATCGAAAGTGATACCACATAATATATATATATGTGTGTGTGTGTTTGTGTGTGTATATGTATGAATTATAATAAAAGTATCAATGCCTATGCATCTCATAAAATTCATGTATCATGACCAATGCCCACATATTAACCAGTGTCTTGTTAGTTCAATTTCAGCACGTGCACCTCATGCACCCATATGAGTCATGATAAAAACATACAGAGTGAACCCATGATCAAAATTTACCTCTAACCATCATCATCTCCCCAACCTTATTTAAACCTACCATTTCAATAGTTTGCACCTGGCTTAAAGCCTGACTGCCTGAGGCCTAACCTCCTTGTGGATTTTCACTACCTACTAACCACTGAACCCACTACTGGGTCTCTCTCTATCTTCCAAGACCTACGTGCATAGTAAAATCCCAACTACCAGCTCCTAGTACTACTCTTAGTACCACATCATATCCTTGACTATAACATGGTTCCTCATGTATACCATCCTGTACATATATGTTTCACTCTCTCTTTGTCATTCCTTAGAGGATATAAGTAGCCCACTTCACCCTCCAACCTCAGGCTGGTCAAAAATCATCTGCACATACTCGATCTAGTTCTCTAATACCTTATTTCCACCCTCACCCTAAAATAATGGTGGGTGATGATACTATAACTCGTGATTCGAATAATCCATGGATGGTTTAACTCTTTAATCTCCTCTGTCAATACTTTTTATGACTCGCACCAAGATCGCCCTGAACTGCTCTTCTATGTATGAACCAAAATCTTCCATATGATGTAGATGACCTTATTTTCTTAGAGTCTATACCTATGGCTCATGATCATCATGAACCTCATGTGCCTCATTCGGACCCCCAAGGGATTCATCCCATGCATTATCTAGTGGCACCACAACTCCTCCCTCCTGACACTCAACCAGAGCCCATCCATATAGAATCATTCTATAGAAAAAATACCATGTTCAATAAAAGTAATAAAAGTATATATATATATATATCTCTCTCAAATAGGGAAATCTATAACAGAAAACACATCTCACCACCCTTGAACTTCCCTACTGCACCCATGTCATGTGTCATCCAGCCCCACGGACCCTTACCTACCCATATTAGGGTCAGGTATCACATATATTTCATGTCAAATATCATCGACCTCGGGTGGCTGCGTAGAATCCCACCAAGAATCTATGCAAGAACATGTTTTTTATCTTTTTTTTTCACATATTAAAAAATTCACCCCATTACTTTATTCTTGCTTAGACATATAAGAGCCAGGCCCACATGAATCACACAAATAATATCACACATCATCTCATCAGGAACCATATACTTAGGTTGGATGAGTAAAATGAAACCAAAAAACTATACCGAAAAACACTAATTATCCTTTTGTTGACACTTTAAATAACCCAAACCATTTTCATGTATTCCAAGTTCCAAACTTTTAGGACCAAGTTTATAAGGAAGGTGATTGTATTCAAGTGTTTTATTTTATTGTAAAAGATGTTTTAGACGGAAAAATCACATCACTTTGTATTTTTTTTGAAATTTAGACTAACCATCGTATTCGAATAATCAGACTCACAATGTTTGAAATGTTCCATCATATTCGGGTGAAGCTGGCTGGAAAAAAGTGTCATTAGATTCACACTAAATTCATAATGATAAGGGTGATCAAATTGAGGAATAATATTGATGGAAGTAAATTTTCATCAGATTCAATCTTAATCTGATATAGAATATTTGATCATAATGTGAGAATCAAAGTTTGATTGACTATGATAAAATAAATGTGATGATACTTTGTTGATCTTGGAATTCTCAAAAATAATAATTTTGTTGTGAAATTATGATGCTAGATTGATAAAAGAAATATTATGTGAAAGAGATGCTTCCAATAATATTTAGATTGATTAGATCTGTATGGAAAGAGAAAAGGGGTGTTGAATATCATATTCATCCTGATTGTATTCAGGCTGAGAATGAAAGAAAGAGGTTGTTGGTTAATTGGGAAGTGAAAATACTTTCAACTGCAATAAAAAAATTATAGCAACTGATCGTCAATGTATTTAGAGGAATGAGCTTTAAATAATTAATTTGGTGAAACCATCATAATGGGATCATCAAATTTATAATGGTCGAGAATGTTTTTGACAAATGTGTTGTTTCTTCAATCGGGTCAAGAGGCGTCTCAATAATAGAAAGATTGGTGTGAGACCGATGAATGAAAATAAAATAAAATAAGATGATAAAAAAAGTAGTAAACCATTTAAAAGGGGTTGAATTAATTTTTTTATCGATCAAATGGATCAATAAAAGAGCTAAAGAAAAGAGATGGATGTGTTGTTCAAGGGGAGTTTTAAATTCAAATAATGTTTCTTTTCAATTGACATAGTGCATTGTAATGAGGTAATGTGATTGAGCCAATCATAATCGACAATTGAAATCGGATTGAGAAATCATATTAAGATTGATGATTGAAATGAATGTTGAAGGGAGAGCCGAAGTTGATAAAATATTTGATAAGGATTGATAATATTTGAGAAAGAGTTGACGAGGTCAGGATTCACCCTAAATTCCAAGAAACAAGAAAATTCGAGAAATTTGGGTGAGCAAGAAAGTTTTAGGGATTCCCGCCTAAACCTCTCATGGGTCACCTATGAAAGGGTACTTTGTATTTTTTTTACGATTGATGTACTATTCATGGGAAGAGAGAGAAGCTCTGACTTTCCCAGGAGAGAAATAAATTTTATGTATTGTGTTTTGTTGAATAATTTTTTGATGGAGAAAGAGTGAAAGGAGAAGAGACAAGATCGCAATATTGAATTCAATTGATCATCATATTTAGTGATCATCGTATTTAGCTGTCTATCAGATTTTACTTATCCTCATATTTGTTTGGTCATCATATCAGGATGGATAATCAGATTAGGATTTCTATATTGGGATTTCTGGACTGAGTAAGAATGAATTCTAAATTGTCTCAATCATATTCTGGCAGAGCTACATCTACCGTATTGAGAAAACAGATCTGGATAATGGAAGTGATCATATCAGAAATGGTAATTAGACTGGAATTCTATATCAATGTCTAGGAAGTTCTTACCATATTCTAGGTAGGAAATTGATGATTTTTTTTCAAAATAATACATTTTTGGAAGTTGAAAAGAATCACCAGTAACATGAGTTGTTACACAAACATTATTTTAGCCTATTTTTTCTAAGAGGTTGCACATACACTTTTGGATTGTCTTGAATGTGCTACACGAGTAAAAGGGTATATATAACTCATTTCATTCCAATGATTTCAGTCTATTGGATTGTGTGGTATTGGATCATTTATAAACCATACCAAGGACGTAGCTATTCTTATTGAATAGTGAAACTTTCAAATTATTTTGTTACTGTGGATGTGTGTTTGAATTGTTTTTAGTAGGTATTGAAATCATTATTTAGAGTAGAAGGTTGTTTCAAAGAAACATAAAATAAAAAGTATCACTAATTCACCCCTCCCCCTCTCAGTGATATAATTACACTGACTGAGAACTTTCAACTAGTATCATAGGGTAAGTTCCCTTCTCTTATTATTTACTGATAGAGAATTTGAATTGTGTGAACAGTAAAGGGATTACGATGTTCTATGGAAATAATTATCATATATGGAAATATATAATGTTACCTTATCTTATGTATATTAGTTATGATGTTCATGAAGCTATAACAGCTAGGTTTCTCCTATAGATGATAAAGCTCCTCTTAAATCTATTGATAAGAATAATATTGAAAATTATGGAAGGGAAAAGAATTCATTATTATCATCACTTTATGAATATGAATTATTAAAGGTGAAAGGTGTTTTTACATCCAAAGGTATATGGGATAAATTGAAAAATATATACAAAATCAATACAAAATTGAAGAATGAAAAGCTACAAATCTGGAGGCTGGAGTATGAAGATTAGAAGATTGGTGAGTATGGATCTATTGGGGACTTCTTTACCAGGTTGAATAATATTTTTATTACTATTATATTTCCTGGTGAAAAGTTAGACAATTCTATAATTGTTGAAAATATTTTCAGAATCCTTCCTGATAAGTTTGATTCACATGTTTCTTCATCGGAAGACATAGATCCCGAAACATTATCTCTTGATGATATGCATATAACTCTCACCACTTATAAAATGAGATAGTAGAAAGCTATGAAGATAAAAATAAAGGTTGATAGGGAAATTTATTTCAAGGAAGAGAATAAATAAAATTCAAATATGATTCTTAATGAATATGAAGTTGGTGAATCCGATTATGAAATTGAGCTATGTAAAATTTTTAATTATATTTCAACCTTTTTTTCTAAAAATGTGAAAAGTGGTATACAGAAATACAAATGGAAACATCCCTTAATTTTTTTTAATGTGGATCTATTAGGAATTTTATGGTTAATTGTCTTTAAAGGAAGAAAAAATAGGATATTGATGAAGAATAAAGAAATACAAGAAGATCATGGAAGAAATAGGGTGATAAAAAATTTATTCTGCAGGGAAAGATATAAAATTATTCAAATACAAAAGAAAAAGTTTCTTATATAAAGATGAAGAAGAAGAATGTAGTGAAGATAAATCTGAAAAATTTATTGATTATGTTATTGAAAATACTTTTATTTCAATAGTGAATAATGAATAATTCAGAAGTAGTAGTTCTGAAGAAGAAGAAAATCAACTTGAATTTCATCTAAAAGAAGAGTTGAAATAATTTCAGATGAAGATTAGAAGGATGAAAATAAAAACAAAAAGTTGGAAGATGAATGTTTCTCAACAAGAAATCATATATTTTTGGTTTATGAGATGGTGAAGATGATGAAATAAATTGATAACTTGATGAAATATCATGAGAAAGAAAAGAATGATAATGAGAACTTGGAAGAAAAGTTGAATGAAAAAGAAAAAGAGTTAGAACTTGTCCAACAAAAACTCTCTAAAGATGAAGAAAAAAATACAAGTTTAAAAAACTATATATCTGAAGTTGGTGAATGTTCTATAAATTATAAACCTAAGAGGGATAAAAAAAAGTTACCTTTTAAGGGTGTGGAGAAGGATGGAATTAAGAAATATAGGAAAGTTATGTATAGGGCCCAGACCAACAAAGTTGATAATTCAGAAGTTTCATAATACCTTGAATTTTAAATAGTTACAAATACTTCTAGATTTGAGAAATATGAAATGAAAATAAAGGATTGAATTTATAATATAAAGGTTGGTGGTTCAGAAAAGGAAGACAAAAAGGTTGCAAAGAAACATATTTAAAATTTCTGTAAGTATGGACATTTCAAAGGCAAATAATCTATCTATGGATACTATTAGTATTGTGGGGGATTAAGACACATGGAAAATATGTGTTGGTTCAACCAATAGTATTTCTATTATCCCACAGGATATGGAAGACAAAGGTTGATGGGGGTTAATCTCCTCAAAGAAATAATTATAAGAAGGTTGTGGTGAAGAAACCTAAAAATCTTGGAGTAAAGATTGAAAATAGGTTCCAACCCCTGGAAACTATATTTGTAAGATGTGAACAACCTCGAAACATTGAAAAATTATGTCTTGTTTTGTTACTGTCACAAAAAATATTTTTAACAACTATCATAATTTGATGGTGAAGAAAGAAAAGGAAGAAGAAAAAGCACTCATTATAGAGACTGATCTGAAGGCTACAAAAGAAGAATTACCTTGGATTATTCATAGTGAATGTTATTCTCATATGAAAGGAAACTTGAAATTGTTGAATAATGTGAAATACTTTGAAGAAAGAACAAAGACATTTGGAAATTATGAATCCTTAAGAATCAAAGGTGTTAGATTAGTCATTATTGGGAAAGATAATATGAAATATAAGAAAACTTTATATGTTTATGGGATGAAACAAAATTTGGTAAGTGTTTCAAATTGTGAAATGAGTGTAACAAGTTTATCTTAAAAAATATGGGTTTGTTCTGAAAAGTGAGGAAGATATAAAGCTTGTTACAAGAGGCCAATGTACAAAAGGAAACTTGTTTTAGGTTAGTGAAATATAAAACTCTTGTTACATGAGTATGGTAGAATAGAATCAATTGTGGCATAAAAGGCTAGGATAAATGCGTTAAAAAAACATGAGCAAGTTATAAAAGAGATATAGTGTCTGAAACATTCTGGATTTTCCAAGAAGAAGACATTTGTGTGGCATTATTTTCCAGAAAGGAAAGATTACAAACTCAGTGCATAAAAACATTGAGATTTGTTTAAGACAACCTCTGGAACTAATTCATTCTAATATCCATGGGCCAATGATAAAATAATAAAAAAATAAATGCAATTACTTCATAAATGTTATTGATTATTTTAATCACATTACTTGTGTTATTAATACGAAAAATAAGTTAGATTCTTTAAAAATGTTTAAAAGTTTCTGAAGGAAATTTGAGAAGGAATGTGAGTATTAAGTGAAGAAGTTGAGAATTGAGAATGGGGGTGAATACAAAAGTGAATAATTTTAAAGTTATTTTGAGAATCAAGGAATTTTTCATGAGGAGAGTTCCCCATACAATACCCAATAAATGGGGTTGTTGAAAGAAATAATAGAAGCTTGGTGGAAATGGGAAGAATTATGTTACTTGAACATAGTATTTATCATTAATTTTGGAGGAAATCCATGAGTAATGAATTTTATATTCAAAACAGATGTTTCTACAGGACAATATTGGGTATGAGTCCATAAAAATTGTTTTATGAAAAAACTCCAAGATTGAAACACTTAAGGGTTTTTGGGAGTCCATGCATTATAAAGAAGAAAGGGGGATACTTGGGAAAGTTTGAGCAGAAAGGTAAAGATGGAATCTTTCTTGGCTATGCTCTAGAAGGAATAGGATATAGATGGTTTAAAAAGGGAACATGAAGAATTTTTTATTCTATTGATGTGAAAATAATTGTAAGATCCAAGGAAGATAAACATGATGAGGAAGAAAAGGATGTTGAACATTATAAGGAAAACAATTCTGATAAGGATACAGACAATTATAACCCTATTCGAAAAGAATAATTGGACTCAACTATTTCCATTGATGAGGAAGTTACTTGAAAATCTCATCCTAGGCCGAGGAAACAAGTGTGATATTAGAATATAATTGGTGATCAACATTAAAAGGTTCAAATAAGAAGAACAAAAAATTATATTACACTTACTTATTTGTATTCAAAAGTGGAGACAAATGATGTGAAATAATATTTTGAGTATCCAAAATGAGTTCAATCCATGAATTAAGAGTTGGATCAAATTGAAAATAATGATACATGGGAACTCATACCCAATCTAGAAAACAAAAACATTATTGGTAAAAAGTGTGTTTTACGGAACAAGATGAATGAAGAAGGTGAAATAGTAAGAAACAAAGAAATATTGGTTCGCAAAGAGTATTCACAAATTTATGGTATTTATTTTGATGAAACCTTTCTCTGGTGGTAAGGATATAAACAATCATAATATTTCTTTCTATTTTTGCACAATGACGTTACAAGATATTTTAAATGGATGTTAAATCCGTATTCTTTAATGGTGATCTTGATGAGGAAGTTTATATTGAACAACCTTTTGGCATTGTTGTTAGTGATGATGAAAGTTATGTGTGTATATTGAAGAAGGACTTGTATGGGTTGAAACAAGCTATGAGAGCATGGTATTCCAAATTGGATGCTAACTTAAGGAAAATGAATTTTAAGAAATGAATAATTGATAATAATCAATACATTAGAGAAAGTCAAGAGTATTCCCTCATTTTAATTGTTTATGTTGATGTAATTATCATTACAGGGAATGATGAAAAAACTTTTGAAAGATTTGAGGAAGATATGAAAAATGCTTTTTAAATGTCCATGTTGGGGGAAATTAAATACTTTCTTAGGATACAAATTCTATAAAAAAAAGAAATATATTTTTCTTTCTCAATAAAAGTATGATAAGGAACTTCTGAAGAGGTTCGGCATGGAAAACTAAAATCATTTTTCACACCAATTTCAGTGGGAATTTTTTTTACAAAATATGGAGAAGGAAAAGAAGTTGAATAGAAGGAATTTCGAATGTTGATTGGAAGTTTGTTGTATTTTAATGCCTCAAGACCCAACATTGTTTATGTTGTTACCTTTTGTGTAAGATTTCAGAGTGCTCCAAAATAATCACATTTACTTACTGGAAAAATAATTCTCAGATACATTGAAGGCACAACAAAATTTGGAATCAGATATCACAGCTCAAAAATTATTGATTTCTTTGGGTATTCAGATGCTAATTTGACAGGAAATGATGATGATAGAAGATCCTCATTAGTTGGAGTGTTCTTTCTGTGAAAAAATTGTGTTAGTGGGAATTCAAAGAAAAAAATTTTAGTAACTCTCAGTACATTTGAAGTTGAGTATGTTTCTGCCACTCAATCCACTACTCAACTTATGTGGATGAAAACTGAATTAGAAGACTTAATTTTTCAAGTGAATTTACCCTTGCTCTTGGGTTGCAATAATCAAAGTACAATTAATCTCAACAAGAATATGGTTCAACACTCTCAATAAAAACATATTGATATCAAATATCATTTCATCAAAGAGCATGTAGAGAAAAATGAATTAAAGTTGGAGTATGTTCCAACATCCGAAAAAGTTGTTGACATTTTCACAAAACCTTTACCAAAGGAATATTTTTCTAAATTGAGGTTGACCATAGGAATCCAATATATTTCCTATCAAGGTTGATGTATGTTTTTTTATCCCTTCTCTCATCTTACCTTTGGATAGTGTTGTCAAGGGGGATAATTATTTCCTAAATCTATCCTATATAAGGCATGAAAAAGGGGGATTTGTGGGTAATATGTAAATCCAGTCTTGTATTTTGTGTGAACTATTCTAACTATTTGTTGTATTGGTTGTAGGAAATAATTGGTTTTTTATTCTAGGAAATTCAAAAGAGATGAATAAGAAAAGAAGGTTTTCATAATAACTTCTTTTGGACAACATGGTTTTGATATCAATAATTACTATTTCTTATAATGAGTTAGCACACATAAGATTAGAATTGTTGATAAGTGATTCATTTCTAAAGAATTAAAAGTTCATTGATTTATGAAACTTCATTAACAATAAAATACAAAGGGGAGATTGATGGGACCAAGTTGATGAGGAATTTGATTGTATTCATGTTTTTTCTTTTGTTGTCAAATATGTTTTAGAAGGAAGGAAAATTCCCATAAATTTGTATTTGTTGAAATTCAAACTAACCATCATATTCAAAGAATCAAACTCACAATGTTTGGAAAGGTCCATCGTATTTGGGTGAAGTTGGAGAGAAGAAAAGTTTCATCATATTCACACTAAATTTGGAATGGGAAGGTTCCTTGTATTGAGGAATAATATTACTGGAAGTAAATTTTCATTGGATTCACTCTGAATATGGTATAGAAGATTTGATCATAATTAGAGAATCAGATTCTGATGACTATGATAAAAAAATGTGACAATTCTTTTCCGATCTTGTAAATCTCATATATCATAAGTAAGTTGTGAAACTTATGATGCTAGCTTGATGGAAGAAAGAGTAAGTGAAAGAGACACTTCCAATTGTATTCAAATTGATTAGATACTAATGGAATGAGAAAATGGATGCTGAAGATCATATTCAGCATGATTGTATTCAGGCTGAGAAGGAAAGGAAGAGGTTCCTAGATAATTGGGAAGTTAGAATACTTTAAATTGTAAGAAAAACACTATAGCAGTTCATCATCAACGTATTCAGAGGAATGATATTTAAAGAAGTAAGTTGGTGAATCCATTGTAATAGGATCATCAGATTCATAAAGGATGAAAACATTTTTGAAAATTTTATTGTTTCTTCAATCAGGTCAAGAGTCATTGTATTCATAGAAAGATTTTAATGAGACTAGTGGATGAAAAGAAAACAAAATAAGATGATCTAAATTGTTGTCAACCATTTAAAATGGGTTGAATTAATTTTTTTATCGATCAAGTGGACTAAGAAAAGAGCTTAAGAAAATACATGGATGTGTTGTTCAGGGGTATTTTGAAATTAAAAGAATCTTTCTTTTTAATTGATATAGAGAATTATAATGAAGTAATCGGATTGATCCAATCAGAATCGACAGTTGAAATCAGATTGAGAAATAAAATCCAAACTAATGTTTGAAAATAAAGTCAAAGGGATAGATGAAGTTGATATAAGATTCGATAAGGATCGATAATATTTGAGAAAGAGTTTATTAGGTCAAGATTCACCCTAAATTCTAAGAAACATGAAAATTTTGAAAATTTGGGTGAGAAGGAAAGTTTTGGGTGTTCACACCAAAACCTTTCACGGGTCACCTATAAAAGGTGAAAGTAATTTGTACTTTTTTATGATAGGTGTACTATTCATTGGAAGAGAGATAAGATCCAACTTTCTATGAAGAGAAAGAATTTTTCCATATTTTGTTTTTTTCAATAAGTTTTTGACCGAGAAAGCATGAAAGGAGAAGAGGAAAGATCACAACATTGTATTCAGGTGATCTATGTATTTAGTTATCATCGTACTCATCTATCTATCAGATTATTCTTGTTATCATATTCGTCTGGTCATTGTATCAGGATAGATAATCGGATTGGGATTTTTGTATTGGGATTTCTAAACCAAGGAAGAAGGAATTCTGTATTTTCTCAATCATATTCTATCAAAGCTACATCTATCATATTGGGCAATCAGATCTGGAGAATCAGAGTGAGTAGATCGGACTTGGTAATTATAATTGAATTTGATATAAAATTCATGGAAGTTCTTACCATATTCTTGGTAATAAATTGAATAATTTTTTTCAAAAGAATACATTTTTGGAATTTGAAAATAAGCACAGGTAATATGAGTTAATACAAAAACATTGTTTAACCCTATTTGTGCTAAGAGGGTTCACACATACTTTTAGATTGTCTTCAAAGTGATACATGAGTGAAATGGTATATCCTACTCAATATATTCCAAGGATTTATTTCTAGTGAATTGTGTGGTATTGGATCATTTTCAAACCATACCAAGGACACAGCTATTCTTATTGAATAGTGAAGCTTGTAAATTGTTGTGTTCTTGTGGTTGGGTTTTTGAATTATTTTTAGTAGGGATTGAAATTTTTAATAGGAGGTGAATGTTTTTTCAAGGAAGCATATAATAAAAAGTATAACAGATTCACCCCTCCCCCTCTCAGTGATATAATTACACTAACCGGTCACTTTCAGAAATGATAATCACAATCGCATACACATATCATGTGAGTCTATGTTCCTACCATAATGCACAAATAATCATCCATTTTCATACTAAGCCAAGATCCAAAATCTCATAAACCAATAACATCACATTCAAGTGCACCACTCGAGGTGTAAATCAATAAAATCTAATAGGACAAGAAATATCATCAATTTTACACCCCTTAAAACTCAGTTTACCCCCCCCCCCCACCGTGCATGGAGATTCAGGCACCCAAACAAGATCTCTTTACCTAGTTCTAACTAGACCCTTATCATTAGACTATCATATCCCCATTAATAGGATAAAATAAAACATTTCTACCATTTTTAACCATCCAAACACAGTTACCATTTTATATTTAGGCCTTGTGAGGTTACAATGCAACAATAATAAAGAACCAGCTCTGATACTATTTGTAGCACCCTGACCCAGGATCCACTTAACATGTGCTCTGTGCCAGAGGTCCAATGGACCTTAGTCACAACTACATATATTCCAAGGGATGCTGAATATAATTGAGGGTCTATTTGGTGATAGTGGTGAGACTATACCCTCTAGTGATGATACAATAAAGGTCATAATACAATAACTCAGTAGAAGGAATTCACCAAAATTAGTGGAAGCATAAATTTAAAAAGGAAAAAAAATCCAAACTCATTATATGTATATATATAATATAAAATATATACATTCCATATCAAACATATATAATATAAAAGATCACCCAAGGGCTGATCATATAAGAATGTACTCAAAAATCCCAAAGGAGACTTCATCCCGATGTATAAAACCCCATGGTCCATCTTCCATTTGTCCCATGCACATGTGCATCCCTTATCACTATGGTACAATTAATGATCCTAGTTTATTACTTGGTTATAATTCCATGAATTCCATATGCATCTTGAGAGGCCAATGTATGGTGTGAGTATTAACTCAATAGGAAACGACAAATGTGTTCCTATTTTACATCCATATTTATACAAGTGTATGAATACGCAAATAACTAGAAACTTAAATCATACATAAAATATATAACCTGGTTTTCTCTTGGTCTATAGCCACTAGGAAGCATTTACATACTTCTAAAAACACTATTGTGGAATAATGTACCCATGATGAGTCGTATCGGTAGAACCTCAGTATCTATTCCACATATATGTCACCCAAAAACTCATGCTTTCTGATAACTCATACACCATATATCAAGTAATAATAATGTACCATCGACACTACCAGTAAATTTATCACAATTACTTTAGAATTACACATGAACTATCACCATCGACTAAACATCCCGACATCCCAAAATCAATCACAATTCCCTTAGAATTTCGTTGTAACATTTTTCATCATCTCTATAAAACGATGACCCAATACATGATGATATATTTACGTTAATGAGTAAAAATCACAATAGGCTCAACATCCCTACATCCCGAGGTATAAAGAGCTCCATCCTTCCACCATCCCACTCCATTGTTCATCAATGTCATGATGAACCATATCCCCTATTTGATGGTCTAACTCACCATCAATCGTTGCTTTCTACGGTGAGCACCCCTACCATAATTAAATGTCAACACCATCCCCTAATCTATTAAATATATGAAGGAATCTAACCGTAATGTGTGGTCAACACCACGTCAACTGAGTCCCCATCTATGTACACATGACTCCAATTGTGTTGTCAACCAAACACGGTAAGCAAGAATCACCAACAATACCTATTCTGAACCAACTGAAAACCTCATTTCAACATGAGAACCTTGTCACCCATCTTTGGCATGGTCATCACCATTCACAACATCTTAATGATCACATCATCTTGAATATGATGGTCATCACCATCCCACATGTATCAGTTTATGCCCTTGTCTTGATGAACCTCTTCATCTCAATCTTAGTGATCAACATCCCCCCGAGTAATCCAGACCATACACAACACATTCCCATGGAACCAATTTAGTCTTATCACAATATAATTAATTAATTTAAAATAAATGGTATAATATTCTCAATAAAATAGAAACCCAAAACCAATATCAATAAATTTAATTAGACAAGAACATGCCCATCGGTATCACAAAATACAATTATGATTTGAAGGTAAGAATTAATTTATTAAAAGTTTCACCAGGACAACCCACACATATATATTTAGGTATACATACAATAGAAAATGTATATTTAAGGATAAATATAGGATCCACAAACCTTATTATTTTAGGTATTCACCCATAAAATACCATCCTCTAATCCAATCCAAAATGAGAGATATTGAGATTTTAGAAAAATAGCCTGAAAATGGGGGAAAAGATCTTCCATGGAATTAGTATTAAAAATGGTTAGAGAAAAGAATAATAGAAAAAATAGGAATCAATTAAATAATACAACAATTCCAACTCACCTTATGGAGATTGATTCCAAACTTTTTTTAGGTATATAATCCAAATCCTAGATGAGAGTAAAATGGGAACCCATGAATGGAGGTTGCATACACATGGGTAAAGAGATGAAGAAGAATGAACTAAGGAGTTAGGGGCGGTTTCATAATTTCACCCCATTTAATTAATTTTATGGTTTGGCCACATGGTTTGGTTAACTGTGTGGTTCCACTATCCAAAGGGAACATCCTTTAAAATGGGAGACATAGTTTGGACAAACTATGCGCCAACCGTGCACACTCACTGTCTAGGTGGCATTAAGTGTGTGGGATAGTCTGTATAGTTTTAAAACTGTTCATATACCATGAACACCCTCGACAATTTATCATAGGTTCCTCACATAGTTTTCTGGAGGCCATACATGGTTTTATCTAATCGTGCCCTAGTTTAAATGGGCCACATGGTTTGGGACACACAGTTAGTACGGACCATGCACCTAGTTCTATGTCTCTTGGAATTTTGTTCTTGAAGCTCGATACTCTCAAAACCAAACCAAACCTCGAAGAACTTACTGGGCCTTAAAACCCATCTCAAAACAAGATATTAATGCATTATAATTCTCAAAATTTTGTTTTCAATTAAAATTTATAATATTTTCAGCCCACTAATCTCAAAATTTAAAATTACCTAGAAATTCGACCTATTTAAAAAACCCAGGGTGTTACACCTTAGATAGATTCATTCCCAATAGTTTTCTGTCTCCAACTTCATCCCAAAACTTTAGAGTTATACACTTCTTTCCATAGATAGATTCTTAAGGATCCATCTTAATGCTTGGGTGAAAAAATTGAGGAATGTTATGATCCCAAACACCTTTGAAATACAAAGAGAAATATCTTTGTACATCCTCTAGGGTTTGAGTGGTTCTCTCTGACTGAATATATTTTTTAGGTTGATACACAGTGATAAAAATTAAATATTTATCTTGATCCTACTGAATACTTTACCAGAACATTGTGGTAAACCTAGAATATGGATTATATTCAATAGATTGTGGTAATCCATGCAACCTTTCCAATTCATTAGTGTTTATCTTGGTAAGATAATCTAGAGAAATATATTCTCTAATATAAATGAAGTGTGAAAACTTTGTAAGGTGATTGACTACAACCCAAAAAGAAATATATCATTTAGATGTTTTGGGGAGTATGACAAAAAAATCCATGGTGACATTTTCCCACTTACATTCAGGTATGGGTAATGGTTACAATATCCCCTTATATATTTTTTAATTATCCTTAACTTTATGTAAAACAAAGCACTGAGATATAAACTCTTTAATATCTCTCTTTATGTCATCCCACAAGAAATACACTTTCATATCTCTATACATATTCGTACTTCCTGTATGAATAGAAAATTATAAACTATGGTCTTCCTCTAATAATTCCTTATTCAAATATGGTATGGATAGAACACATATATATTTACTAAACCATATTATTCAATCATAGTCAATATTAAAATTAGGAACATTTATGAATTTCTTCTCTAGCTCTATATCTTCATTATTTTCCTCTTTAATCTTTAATTGGATAGATTTTTGAACACTCATTTAAGAATGATATTTTTCCCTTCATTTAAGATTTATAGAAAAATTCTTTTAAATTATAGAAATATTGAATCTTTTTTTATCCTCGTCATAGAAAATATAGCATGATCCTTTTGACTAATATCATCAGCCACCTTGTTCACTTTCCCATTATGGTAATGTATTATTAAATCATAATATTTAATTAGTTCTAATGATTTTTTCTATCAAATATTCTACTAATTCTATGGAAATATATAATTTAAACTTTTATAACTAGTATATATATCAAAAAATTCTACATAAAGATAATTCCTCCATATATTTAATGAAAAAATTACCATAGCTAACTCCAAATCATGGGTTGTGTAATTTTTCTCATGAAAAATCAATTTTCCTAAGGCATAAGATATAACCATATCAATATGTAATAGAATGAATCTTAATCCCTTCTTTGATGCGTCACTATAGATTACATACCCTTCTCTACTCTAGTGTAATGTAAGAAATGGTGGACTAGATAACCTTATCTTTAGTTCCTTGAAATTTAAGTCACATTCATTTCTTCAAAGGAACGCAGATCCCTTTTAAGTTAACTTGGTGAGTGGATAAGATATTCATGAAAAATCTCTCCACAAACCATCAATAATATACATCCCAACCAAGAAAACTTTGAATATTAGTCACATTGGTTGGTATGGACTAATGTTCAATGACTTTTTTCTTTGATGGATCCACATATATACCCTACCTTGAGATTATATGGCACAAAAATGAAACCTTTTATGACCTAATTTCACATGTGGGAATTTTTTCACAAAAGTTCTACTTACTCTTGGTATTCATCCCAATTCTCAAGTGATATTAATTCTCTTCCTTAATCTTTCAATATATAAGAATATCATCTTTAAAGACTACCATAAACTGATCAAGGTAATATATAAATACTTTATTCTTTAAATCTATAATGATATTGTGGAATTAGTAAGACCAAATGGAATAAATATATATTCATATTGTCCATATCTTTTATGTAACGTTTTCTTAGGTATATCCTTATTCTTGAACCCCAATTCATGATATTCAAAATAAAGGAAAATCTTATGAATTTATTGATCTCTGTGTAGTTTATCAATAAAGTCATCAATATGGGGTGGGGGATAATTATTATTGATTTTGATATTGTTTAGTTCATGATAATAAGTTTACAATCACATCAATCTATCTTTATTCTTAAAAAATTAGAGGTTCTCCCCAAGGTGACAAAATGGTTTGAAAAATCCCTTATCAAGATTCTCCTGGTGTTTCTTATTCAATTCCTGCAACTCAATCAAGGAAATTCTATATGGATTATTTGAAATTGGAATAGAACCATGTATGAGTTCAATTTAAAACTCCCTTTCGTGATTTTTGGGGAATAATATGAAACTATTATGGAAAAAAATCAAAAAAATCATACAATATAGAGATATCATCAATGTTGAGTTTCTCTCAAAACGTCTGAGATAAAAACAACTTTTGAAAATGAATCAAGTCCCATGTAATGGATGTGTTATTAATTGGAATTTCATAGTTATCATCACATTAATAGACAATTATAGGTTGGTTCATAATATCAAAAGTGGATTCCCTTACTTGGAAATTGATGAGAGATTTATGTATAAAAAGTCACTCCATACCTAAGATGAAATCAAATTCAACTAGAGGGAGAATAACAATATTTTTAGGATGCACATTCCCATAAACTTCAACTGGAAAAGAATCCTAGACTTGGGATGTGATTATTGGACCCTTATCAATTTTCACTGGTAATTTAATATCTAATCATTGAGGATAGGAATTAATATTCCCAGAGACTAGTCACTATTCATAGAACTAAGATAAAATAGGGTAATTCCATATTTGATCTTGCTTATTACCACCTCAATATCATCATTATATCTTCATTTCATTACTAAAACTGAAATGGTTTGCATGACCATCAAGCACCAATAATCAAAGTGATTAATCATGAAAATTCATTTATAGGATGTATAAATATTGAAACCTTATTTTCATTCAATAAAACCATAGGTTCAACCTAGTTCATACATGGTCATAATCTATTCAAAATTTTCATGATGTTTTATAAAGAGTTTGTGAATTTCCAAAACATATCCCATAAGAGTGTCAAACAATGTGTGTAGTAATTCTCATTATTGTGCACTAGCTAATGATCGAGTCAAATCCCAATGAACCCATTTAAAATTTATTACCCCTAGGTACAACTATGTCATATCCACATCAACTTATAGTATCTACATAGGGATACAATTTCTTGAAAACCACTAACTCTATCCTTCAAAAAAAGTCCATGACATTTTCTTATACTTGGACTTATCCCTAGGGTTATCACTGCAATATTCTCATCCTAGTTTCCAATGGTTAACTAATCCTTTATATGACACAAACTATAGTGGTATGAAATTATTAGTAGTGAGATATAATTTATACCTATTAGAGCACTCCATGGGTGGATACACCTTATAGGTGGGACTCTTACCACCATACCTAATGAAAACTCTTTCTACATTAATTACTTAGGTGGAGATCCATGCTTCACCCACTTTTCATAGATGAGATTTCCCAAGGATCGAATTCATTCCTTTAATTTAATAACAACTATAGGTACCCAAACTTTTCAAACATATATAATACATTTTTTAGACAAATATGCATTTCATGACCTTATGATCCATGCCATGATTTTATAGGTCTAGTATCATTGGAAACTTGGGTACATGGGTAACTAGTTCATAAGTGATCTAAATCATCTACAAATAATTTCTTCATAAATAGTACATTTTTTACATATAATAGATAATACCTTTATTCATAACCTAGGTAAAGGAGACATAATAAAGTGTGAGCTCATGTGCTCAGTAAGGGTAATCAAGGGAGATATCAACATAACATGTGCATAAGGGTGTGAGAGCATGATAATAACATTTGAAAACCAAAACCTTCATATAATAGAATATAATATTAATTAATGGAATAAATCATGTAAATTCAGTAGACATGAATCATAAAAGAATCAAATAACATAATCCATTAGATCAAAACATTGGAATAAGATATAGACTTATGTCATACACATAAGAATAAAAAAAATATTATGTCAAGGCTACCCACCAAGAAATTTATAACATGTTAGGATTGGGATAACCAACCATGTACCTATTTTGGGCTTATGATAACATTCTGTATACCTTTTGGGGGAATGGGATATTCTCTTGTGTACCCTTTTTTATAATTGGGATAACATCCCGTGTACCCTTTGATCTCATAAAACATTAATCTTTTCCCAATGAATTGGAGTGATATATAATTATGGGTCCACCCATTAGATAATAAAAATTATATATATGTATTCCACAAGATTATAAAACCTTCCTCATATCATAACCCATTTAAATGAAATGGGTTTCATAATCATTTCATCATAGCATAACAGGAATGAAAGCCTTCTCTCCCAGGCTCCCCCCTTCTGTACTCGGCTTCCTAGGGTTTCCTTAGAAAACCCTATGATTTGGGTTCGGTGGTACATCTGAGAACTGTTTCTTCCTATTTTCCCCCTTTATTATCCTCTTTTCATCTCCTTTTCCCCTCTTCCATCATAACAGTGATTTTTTTTGGGTGTTTGTCTCACAGAATGGATCTATTGGTTCCGATGAAGGTTGTCGCTTTTGAAGGCTCTGGTCATTGCTACCGCTCTCTGACTGCATATTCAATAATTACTCTCTATGTCAGATTTGGAGTGATGGATACACAGTGGTTTTGGATTAAGTGGTTCGGTGATCATGGTTTTTTCAGGAACTCATGTTCCAGCTCTTTCTTTTTTTCGGCTGCTAGTTTTAGTCTCTCCATGATGTTGTTGTTCAGAGCCCTAGGTCATTTAAATATCTACCCCAACCTCAATTACCTCCACTACTCTTTGAGTAAGATCTGGAGTGTTGGTTCCTCAGAGGTTGTGGGAGGTGGGATTTTGTGGTTGACGGTAATCTCAACACAGACTGATTTAGTTAGTCTTTTTTGTTGCTGTTTTGGTTTCTCTTCCCCTTTTTGTGGTGCCATTGAATTTCTTCTTGGGTTTGTTTCGATTTTGAGAAATTATACCCCTTATTTTTTGTGTTTTTTGGTTGGATGTTTGGTTTTGTTCAATGACATGGTATTTTTTTTCAAGGAGCCTCAAAGGTCTCTATCAGTCTCCAGCATTCTGGTGTGTGTTCAGGAAGCGATGATGACATTGGTTTTTGGATGGTGACAATGAATGTGTGGTACATAATGATGTTGGTTGGTGACTTAGATATACTCCTATGGTCTCTGGTAGTTGGTTTTGTGGATGTAGACCCTAATGATGGTGATGATGGTGATGTGGATAGTGGGTTAATGATGATGGTTTGAGGTTATGTGACATCAGCTTACAGACCTAGACCACGATTGCCTTGGGTTTTGTGAAATACCTATGTTTTTTATTTTCAAATTTTGAATCAGTGAATCTTTTGTTTTGTATCCCACTAGTTACCACTTTTCCATAAAGTGGTCATTATTAAAATAAAATAAAAATGAAATTTTGGTCATACCATAACCCATGGAAAATAAATGGTATTCATAAACATTTTATATTTTCACCATAACATAACCCACAGAAAAAGAAGTGGGTTTAATAAACATATTGTTAACAAAATCACAAATAATCCTGATAAAGTATAAGGATGGTATCATTGGATCACATCCCAATTATATCATAAGTATAATTATGGTTTTTTTTCATTAATGAATATAAATTCCATTAAAATATCATTAAAAATGTTCTTGAGGAAAATATCCTTTTCACATTGAAATTAATTATTTAAAATATAAAAATTCCCAAAATGATAAAGAAAAAATTTTATTTGAATACAATTATATAACCTGGTAAAGTAAGCTTCAAATCATTGAGTGGTCATGATGGTAGAAAATTTGGTTCAATTTGTACATGTTAAAAAAAATATTCCTTTCACATCTTTGGTAAAAAGTCAAAATAACATCATTTAGAAAATGAAAAGAATATTCCATTGAAATTTTTTTATAAAAAAAATAAAACATAGTTAATATTACTTTAAACAATAATTAGTGAATAGTAAAAACATTCTTTAAAACATTTTTTGAAAACATGGACATGAAAAAAAATATTTTCGATTGAAGAGAGAAATAAAGTCAATTTTCCTTAAAAAATTATTTCAGACTCTTTAGTTATTAAATAGATTAGAATGAAACAAATGCATGTATTATAAAAAAATAACCATATAATAATAAAATTCATGAGTTTAATGAGAGATAGATTATAATATTTCATCATTGGATCTTAAACATAAACAATCCTGATAAATAATGAGATTGTAACATAAAACCCTTACCACTTTGGAGACTTTCGAATAGAAAAATCATGAAAGAGAGAACCATATATGGATATGAATATCACATTAATTTTCAGGATAATAATAATAAAATACATTAGTGGGTAGAATATATAGCACATAAAATAAACTAGTGGCGAATATGGAATGTCTCTCACATAAGTAAAAGTGAGACCAAAATCTTGTACCTCAAGTTTCAAAATTCATCGTACACATTAAAACCTCCTATATAATAAATATAGGTTTATTATAAATATATTATATACCCATAATAATATATATCATACCATATATTATTTAATTATAATCTTTTATCACCATTTTATTAACAATTCTTTGTTAAAATCCCTATTTCGGGTAACTACTACTTTGTTTTTCATGTATGTTTTGGTTCTGTAGTTTTGGGCCTTTCTCTTTGATTATAATTCCATAATATATAGAATTTAAATTATGACATAAATATAAAATATATCCATTATATAAATATAAATATTAATCCATAAAAATATATATATAAAAATGAATTACACCATTCATGGAGATGGTAGGTCGTACGTACGTATGAACATTGTTTCAATTTTTTCGATAGGTGGAAAACAAAAATGGTATATAATAATTCACCATTCCAGAATAATTATTATATCATATATATCATGTATATTCATAAATATTTCATTATTACTATCCATTTTAAAATAAAATGAAAAATGTGTCACATCACTTCGTGGAAGCGGTAGTCCACACATACACACGAGCGACATAATCATTTTTCAATGGATTGATATGTAATAATTTAGTTGTGATATTATAATTATAGAAGTATAATTATTTCAGAAATATCATATAAATAAATTAAATACATAATTATATCCTTCAGTGATAGGCGATGATGGAAAACGAATTACATCGGTTTGTGAGGCGGTAATCCACTGAAAACACAATCAAGGGTTTTGTTTCCCATTTGATAGAAGACGAGATAGATATAGGTCATGAAATTAAAATAATAATATATAATTATATGTAATTATTATTATTATTTATTCATGGTTGAATAATATTTTAAGGATTTATAATAATAAATAAAATGAAGACGCGTGATTAAGAACTATACCTCTTCTTCATAATGCCACTTTAGGTTTATACCTAATGCCTTCCTAGGATGGTTTTATGATCAAAATAGGGACTCTAGGTATTGGGAAGGGATATAAGAAATGTATTTTGTAATAAAAATTGGTTGAAATAAAAGGATATTTAAGTGTGGAGAAGAGAGGACATGATGTTTTCTTTTATAAGTGTGGGAGGGAACTCACATGGAAATTTCCAAAAAGAATACAAAATGATAAAGTCATCCACAAGAAAAATTATTCAAAATGGACATATATTTAAAGTTTGGATATTATAAGGTATAAATATTTATATTAAATAGGATTTAGATAATTTTAATAAAAAAATTACCCATATCTTTTGGTCTAACCCCCCCCCCCCTCATGGTAAACCTGTTTTAACCTTAATCACGATAATTATTTTTTATAGTTTTCACTATTTAGTAAGAAAAAATAAGGTAAAATTATTAAATAATATTAATTATGATGATTACAAATACTATATCAATTTTTCCAAATTAAATTCACAGAAGTGGAAGAATTTAATTTAAAATAAAACCCACAAGCGTGGAGAAAGTGCGATTTTCCTAAGTAAATGATTCTTAAGTATAGAAGTTTTAATAAAAAAATTCAACATAAATTAGATTTAAATTAAGAAATATTGATTAATAATAATATAATTGAACTAATTTTACTTTTTAAACCACTTCAAAACAAAATTTATTTTTGTAAATTCTTTTAACGAAAAGTTAGTTTTCAATAAAAATCAGTATTTTCCCTATTCATCAAAAAATTAATCTTTTTAGAAATTTATCAAAAACTCGCTATAAGATAATTTTTACATGTTTATTTAAAAAAAATATATAATTTTATAAAATAAATTTTCTTAAATTGGGAAAAACTTAATTTTAAAATAAGTGTACAAAATGTGATGAAACTACTTTCTAGAAGAAATGTGTTTTTAAGCATTAAAATATTTTTATTCATATAAAATGCCTAGAAAAATATTAGATGGATGATTAAAAATTTTATGGAATATAAAATATAAATTTCATTAAAATAATTCACCAATAGTTATTAATTTAATTAATTTTTATAAAAACACAACACACGCATAATTTGTTTTTTTATAAAAAAATTTCTTGTACTTTTAAATTAATTTTATTTTCATTTATAATCAATTGATAACTAAATAATTAATTTTATACAAGTTAAAACTATATAATTTCATAATTTATTAAGTCATATTTATACCCTCTAGTTTAATGGCTTGGTTATAAATATCATATTAAATAATAATATTTTAATTTTATAATGTGGTTTGTTTAAACCCGGTGTTGTGTGTAACATAAGATATTGAATAAATATAATTTATTTGAAAATAATATTTCATAAAATCTCAGGGTGTTACATAAAACCTTATAAAAAAGTCTTATTTCACCTCTTAAATCCATTTAATTTCTCGAACCACTAGGAAAATTCCATCTATATACAAGAGAAGGATGATGAAACCACCATCCTTGAACCCAATTTGGTAGTAAAAATGGTTCAATTTTTTCTGAGAACCCCTTCTCAACCATGAATCCATGATACTTTCAATTCTATTTCCCTATAAATTGATTTAAACCATAAAGGATTCATTTCATCTTATACACAATGCCCTCATTTAATTTCCCATCAAACCCTCCAACAGTTTTATAAAGATTTACTCTTCCAAATATACATGAAGGAACATCATATTCACATAAATATATTCCAGATGATTAATTTTAGAAGAAACCACACTCAACATTGTCTTTATGGCTGTATATTTAACAATATGTGATAAAATTCAGAGAAAAAACTCATTCCTATTTTGAAAAATTTTCACAATAATCTTGGCCTTGTATTGATTTCAAAATTATGATTCTTTCTTCATATATATTAATCATTTGTTTTATAATTTTTATTCCCATATGTTAGTTATATTTTCTCATGGGTTCCTTTTCCATGAAATGAAACTATTTTATTTTCCTAGCTAACTCTCACTATCTAGAATCACTGAAACTCACCACTTATTTTGGGCTCATTTGATCTCCTCCATCCATAAGAAACAAATTGAAAATATTAGTTTTGAAAATGTGATCTAATTTTTTAATCCTATTAGACCAAAATAACTCAACCTATGGAATAGATCTTTCCAGAACCACTACTTCTAAAATTACACCTTCTAAAGCTCTACCCCAAGATTCTATATTTCTAGATATTTCTATTATATATTTAATCTTTTTAACTTATACTAAATTTTTTGTTCTTCCTAAAATTTATATAATTTTATAACTCCTAGAACTTATATTTAGATAAAATTATATATGGTTGGTAGATTATTTTTTATTAACTCTCCCTTCCACCAAATTCCAATATTTCCATAAGTCATTCTCATTGAAGAGAATATTTTAACTTCTAACAATATTTTTATTTTCATTATCCTAAAGAAGAAACCCAAATCTTTCATTTCCATACATTATTATTAATAATTTTCATCAATTTTACCCTATCCTTATAAATAAAAAGAATGTAGCTGAAAATTATAAAAAAATTATGTAGGAAACTTCTACGGGTTTTATAGACCATGGTAATTCCAAAATCTCCCACTCAAGTGGTGAGGAAAGATTCATATTTACATGATAAGCTTCAAAATTCATCACTTCCTCCCACAAATCCTTGGGAATTAAATAATATAGTCTCATGATATAATACTTATAAGTCATTTTCTTATTCATCTAATATACTATACATTTATGTTTTAGTTTTCCAAGAATAATCTTTTGAAACCTGATTCATTTTCTCTATAAAAAACCAGTGGAATTCCCTACTACCATTTTATTTTCAATTATCATACCTTATTAACTTAAGTTTATTTCTAGTCTCTTTCTCTAATATATCTATCCATTGAATGAAAAATTTGAACACATAATATTTGTGCATAAGGAGGTAAACCCAAACTTTCCCCATTGAATCAATGATGAATGTAATAAAATACATTGACCCACCATGAGAAAAAGATGGTGTAGATCCCCAAACATCTATATGCTTGGGTTATAACTATCGAGACATAAGAGTCCTTCCCTTTTTGATAAATGAAAACCTTCTCTAGTTCGCAGTGATAAAAATATCAGAGGATATGAAATCCATGTGACCATGATTCAGTATACTCTTAGCCATTTAGAATCTCATGTTCTTATAATATAAGTACCCAAGATGAAAATGAAATAACTTTGGACATTCAAAAATTATTCTTCAAATAACCAGTGGATGCATTCAATAGATGAGTCAATAGCTTCTGGGGTTTGAATAATCATGCGACTATAGGGTTTTTAGAATCTCTCAACATACTAATCCATTATATATATAAATAATAGTACACCCTCACCTAGTCTTACTTTTTTATGAATCATTGATGACTTTAAATTCTCTATTTTTAAATGGTCCTAGAACTTCCACATGCATAAGGATACTTCAACCATGTCAATATGTCTTTTACTAGGTTTTACTCTTCAATTCCAAAAATAATCTATTCCACAAATGATTAGAAATATTTTCATTCAATTTCTGAGTTTAGGTAGTCGACCCATAGCAATGAGTAACCCTGTTGCTACCTGGTTTTTTTGAAATTAATGTTTCAAAATATCCAGTTGAATATATATATATATATATGGATTGATGAAGATTTTATATTTCATCATGTGATTCATTTAAAGTCTTAGATTGATCATTGTTCTTCATGTTATCATTTGGTCCACCTCCATCAGGTCTGTCACTGTGGACATACTAGGAAGGAGCCTCTAACTAGTGATGTTTCCCTCAAGGAACCTAGTATCGGCCATAAAATCATCAAGAACTATGTGTCTTACCACAATAATTCTTAGTCTAAGAATCCATTATTTAGTAAGGATTCATATTTTATGGAAGGGAAGATTATTTTTTGAAGTATCCTCCCCCTAATCCTGAAAGTTGGTGCTTCAGGGTCCCTGGAAACTTATGTGGATGAATTGTGTCCAATACCAACCCCTCACGGTCTAAGGGTGGGTGTTTACCATCTTGTACTTAGAACTAAATTACTATCTAGGACTATTTATCTAAATTATAATGATTATTTGACCTATTTTATGCTTCTTGAAGTGATTAAAGATGATAATGTTGATCTAGTATCTATTATCTCCCTATACTCATAGGTAGGAAATGTCTTGGAGGATATTACCTTAGGGGAAAGATATAGAAAAAAATCAATATTATAGTGGAAGAGTCTAAGGGTATAAGGGAAACCAATGGATGAGAGGTTTATAACTATAAGTGAAATAAAAAACAATTTTTTTGGAAAGAAACATGAGACTATTCTTGGGGATTACAATCAAGGAATTGAAATTGATGAATCCCCTGATAAAGAGGTAGATGATCCTTCTCTGACATCCTCTAACTATAAAGTGGGTAGTAAGGTTTTTTTTTATTTTTTCAAGTGAAATGAATGTAAAGTAGGATTTAATTTGAGGGAATACTATGTTAATAAATTAAAGAAGAATATAATTTGAAATTACTATTCAATCCAATCGAATCTAATGACTACATGATCGATGAGTAAATTCATTGGTTCCGAGGGGAATACCATTTCTTTGGGTAAAGGGAAAATTTTGGTTAAATATCCTTTATATGAAAAATAGCTAGAAATTGAAATCCAATTAGAAATGAATAAGAATGAAACATGTGAATAAGAGAAATATATGGAAGTTGAAAAAAATCCAGTTTTTTTAATTTACATGAATATAGAGTGAGAGAAGAAATAGAGAAAATGTATAAATCTAAACCCACACCTTCCTTGGACCTACATACTCATTCCAAACAGGAGATGGTAGAAGATGGGTTTTTCATCAAATTCATATTATAGGGAAGTAATGGAATGTATGAAAGGGTGATTCTTATCCACACCAATGATGAATTAGTGAATTGTATCAACACCCAAGATCTCATAATAATATTAGGTTTTAAAAAAGGGAAGATAATTTTTGCAAAAGTATATGAAATCATGGGAAAATGGATACTTTATTTAATAATATTGTCCAAAAAGTACTAGATTTAAGAAATTTTTATATTTAATACATCTTATAAATGGTGTAAGGTTATAACATGTTAAAAAATTAGAAGGGATTGGTGATGAAAATTATTGTATAATATTTTGTAACAGGTGTAACGTCCCGGATCCGGGTGCCACTCAACGGGTGCCCCGAACCCGGTTGGTCACATGAACTCAAGCACATTTCCCCAAACGCTAGAGGCTATCGACTAGCAGTGAGGGCCTAGGTCTGATAGTGGGGAAACTATGCCCTCATTTTTCAAAGTGTAATATAGTGGAATGAAATACACGCATAAAAAATTGGAAGCAGTAAACAATACCCAACTGAAATGGATAACAGTACAAAATTAAAAGATAACAATAGTCATTTATATTTGATTATGCATTATGTTCCTAAGTCTAGAAAAGCAGTCAAAACATGATACACTACAATCTAGAATAATATAATGCAAAGTACAAGTATATCAAAAGAAAACAAAACAGTGCAGTAGGAACTCAGCTGTAACGCGATCCTAAACTCGGTCCCATGCTCTTCCACTCCTCTACAACAATCAAGTACTTTTATAGGGACTCTTTCCATTATCCACACCTGCATCAATATAATCTATTTGGGCCCAAGACATGACCCAAATAGGGTGTGAGAAGTAAATCCCAGTAGGCAACCACCAAAGGCCCATGCCCAACTATCAATGAAAATGTGCAACAGCAATGTGCCATAATAAAATGCAGTAAACTAGGCAGTACTCAAAAGTAACTATCTCTACCAATTACCTTGACATTTTATTAATTATTTACCAATCCCAAGGTTGTTCTTTATCTTGTCAAGTACAACATAGTAACTTACCACAGTGAATACACAAAGTAGACGTTGTCCGCAGACATGAAAATCCTTACCCTCAGGTAATCTGAATCGAAACCCGCAGGTGACTGCCCACATGCATAAAGAATATTTCCCACAGGCGTACGAGGTGTTGCCCACAAGCATATAATCTACTTCCCACAGACATGAGAAAAGTTGTCTGCAGGCTAAACGAAACACTGCCCTCAGGCTAAGAAAGTAACAGGGACGATCCCAGTATATAACAAGAAATTTATATACAGTTCCTAATAAGGTAATTTAAATCATGCTAAATTCACGGTATACCCTCGGGTAACCTGGCCAAACAGCTAAACAAGGGAACGCACCCACGGGGTGGCCCTGGATCCAAAAAATGATCCCAAATAGTATTTGTAAATATTCATTAAATTACTTATGCAATTCTATGTATTTAATTAATCAAGGCCTCAACCATATGACACCCCAATCATGGGCGTGTAGCATGATGGTACACAAAAACACTCAACCGTTGGAATTAAACACCAGACCACCTACCTCGATCTCCCCTGATCGATATACCCGAACAATGCCTCCTGAAATGACCAAGAACAGTGTAGATCTGGGATAGAAGATTCCCTGTTCAAACATAAATAACTTTCCCTTAGGAAAGAATTGGAAGTAAAGGTTAAGGAAGAGCGAAGAACTCAACTGCGTGGTTCAATCGAGACCGTCAGCGAAGGAAACCGAGTTCTAGTCGAAGATCGGGAGCTCCTCTAAGCTCCGACCATCTCTCTCGTGTTCTTCCGACGTCGTAAGATTCCTCTATCAATAGAGGATGATACTGCCCATTTTAAGCAAAAAAAAAAAACAAACTACACGATGTTTACTCCTAAGTACACGACGTGTACTTTTTTTTAACTTTTCCTTCAGCGGCTACTTTTCACCACTGAACTGTTCATCAGTCGACATGAGTACACGATGTGTATTCCTGCATACACGGCGTGTATTGTCGCTCTTCTGGCGGCTACTCCCACTGACTTACTATTCACATGTTGACTGATTGCATGGCGTGTAAATACCCAGTACAAGGAATGTAGTCAGTTTTTACACCCTTCATCACTGACAGGCCTACACACCCTGTGTACTCATCCCACACATCCAAAGTACATGGCGTGTGGAAAAGTACACAACATTTACCCACAAAATTTGTGATTTTTACCTGTTTTCATTATTTTTCTCAAAAACACTTAAGGAAAGAGGACAAGAATAAACCCGTACCTCAAGAAAAAGAACCGGGTTCTTACAAACTTCCCCCTTTAAAGCAATTCGTCCCCGAATTTCCCTTCCAAGGGTGGTGAAGATAAAGCTGAGAACAACTCTGGCCACCAAGCACGTACGTCGGTCTCCCACTCCTAGGTTTCATCTTGTACTTGTCCATGCTGCCATAACACCCATATGAGAGGAACTGACCGACCTCAGATAACCTTCATGCTCCTGTCAACAATACAAATCAGATGCTTCTCAAAGGACACATCGGCCTGAAGCTCAACTTACTCGGGATGAAAGACGTGAGATGAGTCTGAGTGATAACGGCATTGCTGAGATATATGGAAGATGTCGTGAATGGCCCAGTACCTCTGCGGTAACTACAATTGATAGGAAACCGGCCCGACTCTCTCCAGAATCTAAAATGTCCCCACATACCTCGGTGAAAGTTTACCCTGTCACCTGATCTGTCTATGTCCCAACCTCAGTGAAACACGTAAGAACACCAGATCCCCGACCATGAACTCTAAGGGTCATCTGTGGCGATCAACATAAGATTTCAGACAAGACAGTGCAGTAGCCATCCACTTCTATATCAACTGGACCTTCTCTAAATCTCCTGCATGAGACGTAGTCCCAGTAGAGCTGCCTCACCTGCCACCAACCAGTACAAAGGTGATCGGCATGGTCTACCATATAAAGCCTCGTAAGGTGCCATCTCAATAGTTGCTTGAAAACTATTATTGTAGGAAAACTTGACCATGGGTATGTGCTTCTACCAAGAGCCCCCAAAGTCCAGGACACATGCGCGCAGCCTGTCCTCAAGAACATGTATCGTACGCTCTAACTGGCCATCGGTCTGAGGGTGGTAAGCTGTGCTCAAAAGCACCTCTGTACCTAGTGCCCTCTGAAATCTTTTCCAGAAATGAGATGTAAAACGGGAGTCCCTATTTGAAATGATAGAACAAGGGACCCCAGGAAAGCATACTTCCTCTTGGATATTCAACTTCCCGAGCTCATCAACACTGAAGGTCTCCTTAATCGGAAAAAAGTGATATACCTTCGTAAGTCTGTCCACAACAACCCACACGACATCACTGACCCGAGGTGAACTCAGGAACCCGGTCATGAAGTCCATCACGATATCATCCCATTTGCACTCCAAAATAAGTAACTATTGTAACAGTCTGGATGGCTTCTGATGCTCTGCCTTCACCTGCTGACAGGTAGAACATCTCGTAACAAAACCAACTACCTCTCATTTCATATCTGGGCACCAATACTGACGTCTCAAGTCATAGTACATTTTTTTAACTTTGGGATACACTGCCCAAGATGAAACATGAAACATTCGCATCAGATCCTTGCATATATCCCCTGGAACCCACACTCGTCCATGTACACGCAGTACCTTATCATTGCCTATCGTCCAACCAGGAGGAGGGTCCTCACTTTCCACCGAATCCCATATAACTAAGCCTTTAGAATCCGATAGTTGTCTCATCCTCACTCTATCCAGGAGGGTAGAAGTAACGACTAAGGAAGAAATATAGGCTCGCCCCTGACTATCGTGCACCTCCAAATGCATCTCAGAGAACAAATCCATGAGCTACCACTCACCGCTGGCCTCTTGAACTTCCTGTATCTGAGTTCTCCTACTCAGTGCATCAGTTACTGCATTACCCTTACCAAGTGTATAGGCAAGCTCAAATTCTAAGGACTGAAGGTATTAAACCCACCTTCACTATCTCAAATTCAGGTCATGCTGGGTAAAGATATATTTTAGAATTTTGTGGTCTGTAAACACCACAAAATTTTCTCCCAAGAGATAATGTCTCCAACAGCGTAACACATGAACAACTGCAGCCAAATCGAGATCATGCGTCGGGTAATTCCTCTCATGTGGCCTCAAATTCTAAGACCCGTACGCAACTACTCGATCACCCTACATCAACACTGCTCCCAACCCAATACCTGATGCATCACAGTAAACTATATAGATCTTTTCTTGCTCTGGAAGTATCAAGACTGGTGGTGATTTCAACCTTTCCTTCATCTCTTGAAAGTCTATCTCGTAATATTCCGACCCAACGAACTTCACACCCTTCTTAGTCAAACCCGTCAACGGCGCTGCTAAGTGGGATAAGTCCTATATAAAGCACCTGTAGTAACCATCTTTCCCCAAGAAACTCCGTATCTCAAACAAGTTCTAAGGATTCTTCCAGGAAACTACCGCTCTCACTTTCTCTGGGTCTACTGCAACTCCTACCTCTAAGATAATATGACCTAGTAAGTGTACCTGGTCCATCCAAAAGTTTCACTTTTAGAGCTTATCATATAGATGATTCTCTCTTGTGTAATCAATACGATCTCAAGATGTGTGGAATGGTTGTTCCGAGAGTGAGAGTACACCAAGATATCGTCCATGAAGACTACCACAAAAGAATCCAGATATTGATGAAACACACGGTTCATCAGTGCCATGAAAACTACTAGCGCGTTCGTGAGTCCAAACGGCATAACCAAGTACTCGCATATACTATATATGCTCTAAAAAGCTGTCAGCGGTATATCTGATGGTATTACATGTAACTGATGATACCCGGATCTCAATTCAATCTTCAAGAACACTCGTGATCATCAAATTTGATCAAAAATATCATCAATACATGGAAAGAGATATCGGTTCTTAACCTTCAATTGGTTCAACTTCTGATAATCCACACAGAGTCTGAGGATACTCTCCTCCTTCTTAGAAAACAGAACAGGCGAACCCCAAGAAGAAGTACTGGGTCGGATGAAACCCTTTTCCTAAAACTCCTCCAACTACCTATTGAGCTCCTGCAACTCTGGTGTAGCCATCCTATAAGGAGGAATAGACACCGGTGCTGCTCCTGGAAATAGCTCAATAAAGAAATCCACCTCTCGCTCTGAAGGTAGACCTGAAAAGTTATATGGGAAGACATCCCTGAAATGATCAACCACTGGAGGGAAATAATTCTGACAAGTTCCCTGGTCATTTAGATATAAACTCGCAATCTGGGTTGTCACTCCACCATGCCCACGATGCTCGGGTCCAGCTCGGCTTGCCTAGACATCCCATTCTCCCTTGTATAGAAACTCTCTTCCCTCTGGTGACGTGAAACTCACCCTACGACGATAACAATCCACAAAGGCTCAGAAAAATATCAACTAGTCCATCCTAAGAATGACATCATAACTCATAATCTCTAAGACATAAAGGTCCCATAGAAAGTGACACCCACCAACCTCTAGAGGGAAATCCCTGTACTGATGCAAACCATCCGTTCTAATCCCCAAAGGAGTGTCTAGTATCATAACATCAGAAGAAGAAGAAACACAGATCCCAAGGCTCTCCACAACGACCACAAAATATAAAGCTATGTGTATCACCCATATCGAAAAGTAAAGAAGATAAAATAGAAGCTACTAGAATAGTACCTCTAAAAGTGGAAGGTCCAGGATCTTTCTTCTATTGGGTCTGTTGCACTTCATATGCATGCCCAGTGCAGCGGCCCTACGACACAGCCTGGCTACCCTGAGCTAGCCCGCCCTGTTGTCTCTAAGATCCCGGTGTCTGGATACCATGGCCACGACTACCACCTCGGCCTGAAAATATCAATGTATCCCAATTCCCTGGCTGGTAAGAAGCTGTTGATCCTTCTCCTGCATGTGGAGTCTGCACAGAACCCCTCTCACTAGCCACTGGTGGCAACACCCTACAGAAACGCTGCAGATGACCCATCCTGCCACAAGCTTAGCACGCCACTGGGTCACGTGGACACTGAGGTCTCTTGTGCCCCTCTCTACCACACTGGTAGTACATGATCTGAACACCTAAAGAAATATTCTGGCTAATACTGCCACTGTGAGAGAAATCCATCTGTCTCTTCCTCTTACCGGTAGAAATAGTACCAGAAACTGGTGTCAAACCACCTTGGTTTGATCTACTAGCTTCCCGCAGGTTCTGTTTAGTAATCAGTGCCTGGTTCACAATAGCATGCATTGTAGGCAACCTGAAAACATTCACCAGTGCTCAGATGTCATATCGAAGACCATACTCAAAGCGTCGAGCCCTCAACATTTCATCACCCACCAGAACAGGTGAAAAGCGATGTAGCTCGGTGAAGCGGGCAGAATAATCCATCACTGACATAGTGCCCTGCTTCATATTCATGAACTCTCGAGCTCGATCTGCCCTTATCGTCTCCGGAAAGAAGAAGTCATATAAGACTGCCTGAAAATCTTCCCACTCCATGTCTATGTGATGCTCAGTCTGGGTGGTAACATCCCACCACCTCTTAGTGGAATCACGTAGCATGTATGTAACGATCTTGACCCTCCTCCATGGAGGTGTCTCCAGATGCTCGAAAATAGTTTTCATAGAACCTAGACAAGACTTCACAGCCTGTGGTCTAGAATCCCTTGAAAACGTAGGCAGATGCTGCTGCTGAAATATGCGAGTCATCTCTGCCATAGATGTGGAAACTGGCGGTGCTCCCTGGAAGTTCTGCATAAACCGCATGAAGCCTTCACGAAACTGCGCCTCCGCACTAGTGTCTGGTATAATGGTTGGCGCCACATATGTATCTGTTGGAGGATCCATTGGTAGCCCATGGCCTATCGTCTCTAGAGTATACTCGTTGCCACTCTCCTGGTGAACAACTCGAGGTCGTCTTGGCGGCATGACTCTACAAGGTCAAACACACTCTATAGATCAATATCTTCAAGGACTGAAAATAAGAAGTGTAAGAAGGGAAAAGGAAAAAAGAAAACATTCAAGTTTTACAAAACCAGACTACACGGTGTGTATAATAACTACACAACGTGTTCCTTCAAGTCTTTCACATGGGTGTGTACTTCTTCCAAAACTAGTCATGTAACACCCCAAACACATGGCGTGTTTTCCACACACACGACATGTACTTGAATTTTCTTCCCCTGCCCGAGTCCTTCTACACGGCTGAGCCACACGACTCTCTTTTAAACGAGACTACACAGTGTGTATAATATCTACATGGTGTGTACTTCTTAGATTCCAACTTCCTGTGTTGTTAGTGACACGACCGACTACTCGGCTGACACTACACAGTGTGTTACAGCCACACACGATGTGTACACCACCCATTTTCCCCAGCCACATAGCCAATTCTACACGGTCACTCACCGGTCAAGATTACACAGCGTGTCCCATAGGTACATGGCGTGTACAAGAAGAGGTAACATTGCCCCCTATTGTTAGCTACACGGTCGGATCCCTAGGTCAAAATACATGGCGTGTTCGTTATGGACACGGCGTGTATAAGCTCAGATTTTTCTCTGCCCGTGTTTGTTAGTTACATGATGGACACATGGTCTACACAACACGGTGTGTAAAATCAGTACACGACGTGTTCACTCAAAGTTTCACTATCCCATGTTTCTGACTACACGGCCTATGACATGGGTAGAAACTACATGGCGTGTACATACAGTACACGACATGCACTTTAAAAAAATTTCATTTCTTCCAGAACAGAAGAGTAAGTGGCGTGTAATCAAAACTAAACAGCATGTATTCTAGGTTTTTCTGGATAGTAAGCCTCAGAAACTACTCTGAAGCCCAGAAAAAAACTGAAACTAACACCAAAGTTCCAAATTCGGATCTGTGAGGGCCCATACCCCTACGAACCAAATCTTGGCATCTTATGCGTGTTATAACAAGGTAAACAAGTCGATGATCCACCAAATTCCGGTTGATGAGGGCCCATGTTCCTAAAAAACCAAATTTTAGCGTTAATTATACAATACCTCACATAACAATACCCTATCAAATAACAGGTATTTTATCCAGGAATCTATCACAACATCATGAATTTACTAGCACAACATCCATCACAACAATAGGAAATTTCTAATGCACCTACATGGCATGGAATTTATGCATGGAATATGATTCTAACATGTTCTTAAATGATGCATGTGATGGAATACCCTCATCTCATCGGATTGCAACTAAATAGAACCCATGTATAAAAACATAAATAGCACACCACAAGTGCGTCACCCAATGGTGAAAATCAAATCAACTGTAAAAGTGAAAAATTAGAAAAATTGCAACATGGGGTAATTTGTATTTTCCCTGTACACGAGTTAGCTACTCCCGGTCACATTTTATTACCAAGTACCTATTCCATCCTATCTCTGGATATAGGTTACAAATAGTAAGTCAAGAGAAAATAAATCCTTTGATACCACTTTGTAACTTCCAGATCCAGGTGCCACTCAACGGGTTCCCTGAACCCGGTTGGTCACATGACCTCAAGAGCATTTCCCCAAATGCCAGAGGCTGCCAACTAGCAGCGAGGGCCTAGGTATGATAGTGGGGAAACTATTCCCTCATTTTTCAAACTGTAACACAACGGAACGAAATACAAGAATACAAAAGTGGAAGCAGTAAACAATACCCAACAGAAATGGATAATAGTTTAGAAGTAAAAGATAACAACAGTCATTTATATTTGATGATGCAGTATGCTCCTAAGTCTAGAAAATCAGCCAAAACATGATACACTGGAATCTAGAATAATATAATGAAAAGTACAAGTATAACAAAAGAAAAAAAAATAGTGCAATAGGAACTCAGCTGCATTGCGATCCTAAGCTTGGTCCCATGATCTTCCACTCCTCTACAACAATCAAGTACCTGTATAGGGACTCTTTCCCTTATCCACACCTACAGTAATATAATCTGTTTGGGCTCAAGACATGACCCAAATAGGGTTTGAGAAATAAATCCTAGTAGGAAACCACCAAAGGCCCATGCCCAACTGTCAGTGAAAATGTGCAACAACAGTGTGCAATAATAAAATGCAATAAACTAGGCAGTACTCAAAAGTAACTATCTCTACCAATTACCTTTCCATTTTATTAATTATTTATCAATCACAAGCTTGTACTTTAGCTTGGCAGGTACAACATAGTAACTCACCACAGTGAATACAAAAAGTAGACACTGTCCGCAGACATGAAAATCCTTACCCTTAGGTAATCCGAACCGAAACCCGCAGGTGACTGCCCAAAGGCATAACGAATATTGCCTGCAGGCATATGAGTTGTCGCCCACAGGCACAGAATCTACTGCCCACAGGCATGAGAAAAGTTTCCCACAGTCTAAACGAAACACTTCCCCCAGGCTAAGAAAGTAACAAGGTCAATCCCAATAAATAGCAATCAATTTATATACAATTCCTCTCAAGTAAATTTAAAGCATGCTAAATTCACGGTATACCCTCAGGTAACCTGGTCAAATGGCTAAATAAGGGAACACACCCACGGGGTCACCCTGGATCCAAGAAATAATCCCAAATAGTAGTTATACATATTCATTAAATTACCTATGAAATTATAGGTATTTAATTAATCAAGTCCTCATCCATACAACACCCCAATCATGGGTGCGTTGCACGATGGTACACAAAAACACTCAAAATTTGGAATTAAACACCAAACCACCTACCTCGATCTCCCCTGATCGATATATGTGAACAGAGCCTCCAAAAATGACCAAGAACGACATAGATATGGGATAGAAAATTCCCCATTCAAATGTAAATATCATTCCCTCAAGAAATAATTGGAAGGAAAAGTTAAGGAAGAGCGAATAACTCACCCACGCGGTTCAATCGAGACCATCAGCGAAGGAAACCGAGTTTCGGTCGACGATCGGGAGCTCCTCCAATCTCCAACCATCTCCCCCATGTTCTTCCAACATCGTAAGCTTCCTCTGTCAACAGAGGAGGCTACTTCTTGTTTTAAGCGAAAAAACAAACTATATGGCGTGTACTTTTCATTTTTTTAACTATTCCTTTGGTGGCTACTTTTCACCACCAAACTGTTCATCTGTCGACATGAGTACACGGCGTGTATTGTTGCTCCGCTGGCAGCTACTCCCACCGCCTTACTATTCACCTACTGACTAATTACACGGCGTTTAAATACCTAGTACACGGTGTATACTCAGTTTTTACACCCTTCATCGCCGACAAGCCTACACGCCCTGTGTACTCATCCCACATAGCCAAAGTACACAGTTGTGGAAAATTATAGGGTGTGTACCAAAAAAGTTTGGGATTTTACCCCATTTTCCTTATTTTTCTCAAAAACACTTAAGGAAAGAGGACAAGAATAAACCCGTACCTCAAGAACAAAAACCAGGTTCTTACAAGTAGTCTTCTTTTTTCAGGTTTCCATTCAACCCTTAAAAATATATTTTTCCTAGAAGTAAAAAAGTTGAATTAGATGAACACCATGTAATATTCCATACTATATTTGTGAATATTATTTTGAAATATTCTTAACCCAAATGACCAATATAAATTAAATTCTTCTATAAATCTGTTATATTCAAACTCCATGTAAATCTAGGAAACTTTTTTTTGACATTTTGACATTAATGAAACATTTTCAAGTGATCTTGAGATATTAATCATTAGCAAGATGGAACCTATTAAACCTTCTGAAAACATAATTCATCATGAATCATATCTCAAACATATAATGGACTTTATCCTTAGAATCAATGATCCATGATTCCCATATAATATTAATATTTAGCAGTAAACTTTTCTCATCCTTAACTGTGGTGGTTATGGAACTTGAAATTCTAAGAGAACCCCTTCTAAAATTCACTATGTGATCCCTATCATTTTTCTTCAGGCTCACCTTATTCTTATAATTCCAACATGAAAGTTCAATCCTAGCTAATTTAACTAGACTTATTTCCTTTCACTACAAATAATAGGGGTCTAATTGTGGTTTTTTTATATTGGTGGTAGTTTAAGCCACTACCAAATGGTTCTAAGATGATTTTTTAAAACAACCACTAAAGTTGACATTGAAATCAAACTCATGGTGGTTTCTAGTAAGTGTCATAGAATTATTTTTTAAAATAAGTTATTTAATTTTTTTAGTGGTGGTTTTTCCTCTTAATGTTTTGGAGGATTTCACAATAATTTAAACAAATACTATATTTAATAATTTATTGAAGTGGTTTAAACTGTCGTTAGAAAAACTTATCATATATAGCGGCAGTTTAAACCACCATTATATATCAATACTAAAAAAATAAAAACTACATAAACTATAGCCGAGAAACAAATCACAAAATAAGTATCTAATAGATGAAAACAAAATATAATCATATTGATATTTTTAAAATGATAAAATAATGACTGTAAAGGGAGTTTAAATTAAAACATAATCAAAACATGATAAAAATGTACTCCAGATTCAAATATATACATTTCTAGAAATAATAATTACTTATTATATATAAAGAACTATAATAGTAAGTGAGAATCAATAATAATAACATATAGAGTGTTAATATAGGGTTAATCAAGTCTATGATATTAGTAATCACAAACATAGGGTTACAAAGATAGAAACCTGAATCCAATAAAGATATATCAAAATATAAGAAATGTTAAATAGTTAGCATGTTAATAATAAAATCTAAAATTAATGGATTAGAAATATCATAAAGTAAGATAAAAAATTAATGAAATACCTTATCATAACACCAAAATACACTACTAAAATAAATAAAAAAGAACTTACCGTAAAATCAACACACAAAAACCTCATCATGTTTCCACTCTATCCACGCTTACATATATCCATATTCCACAATATTACCACATCACAACATACTTCCACATAAATACATAACCCCACTGTATATATAAATCCTCACACATCATTTCATAGCATCACCACCTCTATATATTCATTTCACACCTATTTTAAATTTTCACCACACATCCTCATAAATCATTAAAACATCATCCCCAAATAGCTTCCAACACACCACAAATCAAAAAATAACATGAAATCAATTACTATAATAATATTAACATAATAATTCTTCTACATAACAAGACTTTAATGAACTAATCCATCAAACCTTTCCTCTATCGATCCCTAAATTCTATCACACCCCCAATCCTATGACTATAATAATGATAACATAAGTAAAAATTGATAAAAACCAAAACTTATACACCCATTAACTACTTCTAACCTCATAATTAAATGTGACAACCTAACTCTCCCCCCTAAAATGAGCCTACTAAAATCCATGTTTTTATCACAATAATCATATTCTACCCATCCAAACTATAATATAATATTTAATCAAAGTAAAAAAATCATCAAACTATAAGAGAATAATTTACATGGAATCATTTTAAAAATAACACAAAAGATCCTAAGAGTGATGAGTATAAGGGTAAATTTAGAAGAAAACATATCAAATCAACTAATAATATAGATTTCATGCAATTTAAGAGAAATAAAGATATCCCCTACCTCAAACCGCAACATGGCTTCTCAATCACCATATCATTGTGTTAGTTTTTAGGAGTTTATTTACATATCACCATCCATGAATCCAACTTCAACAATCCATTTTTTTATTTTATTGAAAATTCACTTTGAGGACAAGTGGGAACCAACAGAATCCTTCAATATCCAGACACACCATCACAAAACACACATTACATAATTTGAATATCAAAATAATAAAATATAACCAAAACATCGCGCCATGACAATCAACACACACCTATTTCAGAATTCAAACCATCGTCAACGCAAATCACACAAATCCCATAAGTTGACCAAGGAACTACATCGACTGTATTGAAGAAAGTCTTGTCCCATCTACATTTTGTTGCCATCATCCCATAACCTTGCCATCTTCACTAGTATCCACCACCACAAGCAGAAAAAAACAACACCAAACCATCATCGATGTCCATCAACGCCATCATCTTCACCGATTAAACCAGGATCAGAGACACCCGATCACCAGATAACATCGTCACCGTCAATAAAAACCATAACAGAACACCATGGAAACAACGAAATAAAACCAAACCCAAAAAATATAAATCACTCCAACTCCAGCGACTGAATCTCTCTGAAAGCTGAACCACATATCCCAAAACCACGTAGTTACCTCTGCACTTGATCCAACTAGGAGAGGCGTATAGGAAATTGGGTTCAGAGTAGGTTGAGCGACCAAGGAGCTCTTTAGCACAGAACTATCTTCGGGCCCAGGATACCAACTTCAAAATAGTCTTCATTATCACTAAAGGGAACCAAAGTTCCATCGACGCCAAGCGGGCAGAGTAGGAAAAAAAAGAGGAGACAAAAACTGAGAAAAAGGAAAACACCAAACCAACACCCGAGCAGCCAAAGATCCATACCAGCGCTCCACCATCACCATCCCAATCCGTCTAAGGAACCAAAATATTGGACCACGATGGGGTATTAGTATGATCGGAAAGGCGGAAAGGGAAGAGGAGGAGGAAGTAAGAAACTCAGGCCACACGAGGGAAGAAACAAAGGCTGATCGACGAGAAGGACATTTCCATAAGAAAAGAACCGCAAAAACTAGGGTGAGGGACACACAAGAGAGCCGGAATCAAGGATAATAAGGAAAACGATTCATATCGCTAGAGAAGGTGGTAAAAGAGGAAATCATAGGGGAAGGAGAGTGACGATCGAGGGGATAAGGATGAGAGAGATGGGAGAGAAAGGGTCTCACCGAAATCCTACGAGAAAGGGGTCAAGGGTAGAGGGAGCGGTAGTGGAGAAGGGCCTCTCACCATGATAGGATGACAAGAGGGAGCGAGCGGTGGTGCTGGATTGTAGAGAGTTGTGATCATCTCATCCTAAATCTGTATATGATCCCCTACTACTGGATTGTGATCCAATATTGCTGAATTATGATTTTCATTATAAAAAAATTACTCTAATAATCTCAAGGTAATAAGTAACTACAACCATGGGTAGATTCTATTGTAATACCTAGTGACCTACCAAAGTCCTAAAATGTTAATGGTCTCAAACCAATCCTGCACACATGACCAAGATGTTACTTCCCAAGGACATGACCAACTGGATCATCCTAGGGCTTGGAAAAGTACTGTAAGGGGTCAGCATCCCATAGTTATTTTTTAACCCTTAAATAAAATAAAAAACATATTAAAACCAATACATATTAAAAAAGTGAAAAATGATAATAATTTATTACAATAAAAAATTAATTCATACGCCAACTGCTTTGGCCATTGTATTTACATAACACCCATCAGATTTTATATGAACATCCGACCAAAGTTTTTTCAGGAGACTTGGTGCCCTAAATTCATTAAAAACATTAAAAAATATAAATAAACAATTTAATATATGAAACAAATGATTTTTTCTTATAAATATTTAAACTAATGAAAATAATACCATAATTGATCCGTTTCTTGAAAAAATATTTGAACTGATAGTGTGGGGGTGAGTTGTTTAGCTTAACCTAATGCATTTTTTCCAGAGATATCATAAAATAAACAAAATGTAATTTAATAGTAATTTATTCAATGTTATCACCTTTTCATATACATGTATATATGTAAAATGAGATTAATATAATAATATATTTTTTAATACCACGTGCTTCTCATGGTGATGGATATCAATAAACACTATCCACTTCTCTCTAGGTACCCCCTTAAGATACCTTATCATACTATTATTGAGTCGTCAATTATGTATCATTGAATTCATTCAATAATCTTTATTTAAAATATTTAAATTTTATACCCAAAATTATCAACATTCACTTTCATATGATAAGATCTGTAATGGTAAAGTGGAATAACATCTATACTAAGAGATTATTTTTTAAAATATTTTAATTCAATTAAATAATGGTATTAAATTGATAAACAATGTATTAAAATTACATTTATCTAGTAATAAAGTACTTCATTCATCCAATATTGAGGTATATGACTCCAATCAGAATATGTAATCAGATGGGTAATTATCTCAGCCACAAAATGGACTAGAATCTAGAAAAATAATCTTTTATCATCATCTATGGGGACCCCATAAAGCTAAAAGGGGGAGACTATATTCAATACATTCATATTCAAGACATATGAAATGTTAATATTTGTCTTATTAGTAATATTATTTCAATATTTAATGAAATAATATTTTATATTATAAAAAAATTACAATTACTTTATTCACATTAAAATTTTCACTATTACTTCCACCCTACAATATCCTCATGAAGAATGAGAGTGAACACCTCTTCCATCACTATAGAGTTAGTGCATGGTAAACCTAATGAATCAAGAGGAAATATTATAGATGTTTATGGGATGGAGAATGAAGATGTTCCAAATGTGAATAGGAGGGAGACAAAGGATTTGGGAAACACTAATGGGGGAAGATGAAGGGTGTCCCATATGCTATAGGGAGGGAGCTCGATGTATCCTCATGTGTCTGTGTGGTCAAGAGAATGTAAAATGGTAGTCAATTGGAATCAATGAAATGATTCTTCTTTGGTATTCCTTTCATTTAAACAAGTAAAAATCACTTCAGAACATATATTTTAAAAAATTCATGATGAAAAAAAAATTTTGAAATGATAACAGATGCATAGTACTGACAAACATGATATACATAGGTATGATAATGAATGACTACACATAAAAAAATATAACATGTTCTTCTTCAAAATTAGAAAAATCATGCATTAAAATTAACTTAAATATGTTAAAAGATCCATAGTACTATTAATGAATAACATATAATATAGGTGTTTGATAAGTTAATAGATGACTGCATATACAATCATGTTTTCCTTCGATCATATCATTATCCTACTCCATCACTACTTCATATACTTTATCCACCCTTGAAAGATTAATATTTTCAAGATCACGATGGAAAAATGATTTTTTGTTTCTTCTTGTTTATGATATTCAATGTCAAAGGTCAAATCTTCCCTTCATCACTCGTATCATACAAGTCTCTTTGTTTTATGTGAATAACTACACTCCACCCTTCATCCACTTCTTATTCCACATAATATACCATTTCATCTTGTGATGAAATGATATATAGATCATGTAATTAATAGTCACTAACATCTATCAAGAGAGATAAGTTCATTGAGGTAAATTGCAAGGAATCTATTTTAATACCCATGGTAATATCAACTGACTTTCATTTGAATAAAACAAATGAAAAATGATCGTGGCATTTTAATTCGATAATATCAGTTAAATTTCCATAGTATCCCAATTAAAAAACTATAAATGTACCACTATTCTTTATTTCTAAAACCTCTTCCTGGTTAACTATACAAAGTTTGAATCCATTCACATTGTAAGCACTAAATTTTCTATCCAGTTTTAGAGGACCACTAGCCATAAACTTCAAATATTCTAACAACTATTCCCAAGTATCAGTATTAATGGTCAAAAAAATTAATTTACAATATTAGATTTAAAAAATATTTGTTTCAACCTAATATCATTATTGATTTCAATATTTATGAACTTACATGATGTGAAAACCATTCTAAAATCTCTTTATTAAAATCTTTTGTTATATCTTTCTCATTTAATATTCAACTTCAAATTTTTCTATTTGTTTGTATCATAATATCTTAAATAAATGGATTTGAAATTTCAATATTTAGTTTCACATATATATGTTCTTGTAATAATTCCATTTATATTAGTGTAATATTTTAGATCCACTAAATTGATCATCCAATAATAGAAAGATTTTTGATTTACCATGTCATTGAGACTGAGTTCATATGTCATCAACATGTCCAAATCAATTTAATCTTGTCTCAATATAATCCCAGTTTCTAGAACAAAAGGTAAGACACTCATATTCTAAATAACCTTCAAAAATAGTGCCTTAATGTTGAGATTTATTTTCCTTGTATGATTTCAAATGGCCAAGGTATCTATGAAATAAAATAAATAAAACATAATTATGTGTCTAATGAAGTTCCAATAATTGTTTACTTAAGTTGAGAAACATATAAATAAAGTAGATCTCATTTGGATACTATTGAACTCCCTATTTTAATGATCACAAATTCATGATTCTAATAATATTAATTAATTCTATGTTTTCTGGAATAATATCAAATTCCAATATAGGTAATGAAATTTTCTATGTATGAGACACTGTTGAGATTATCACTGCCAACTTGAGATGTCATTGTCCATGAATCACTGGAAGCATAAAAATCTTGCTAAGTCTAAGTTACCATTAGGATGTTACACCGCCAGAATATCATACCATTGGACTAAAAAATCGACAAAGTTTGAGACACCATCAGTCGACATGACGTCCAGATGTCATGCTACCTGAATTTGAATTTGGATAAGTATGAGATAGCACCAGACGGGACACCACCAATTACATACCACCAATACAGAATTTTGGGTGATTCTAAGATAATGTCAGACCACACACATCTATACCAGACACCGCTTGTTGAGATGCCACCAACATAGTTGAAATTTGGATAAGTCTAAGACACCACCAGTATCACGCCACCAGAACAACATACCACCAGAATGACACATTGCCAGACTAAGACACCACCACTATTTTTCTTACTTTACTTATTTTTAATCATTTATAATAGCTATATTTATTGAAGTTAATGAAATTTATTATTCTAATAACTGTATATTAAATTATCAAAATAAATCATTAAAGAGTGCCAGAATGTGCAGTATGAGGAAGCAGTTGATTGGATATTCTCCCTACTACAACTATTAAAAGTGTAGCACACTCCCTCATGAAAAATAGAGAGTATCAGTAGTAATTATAGAGATGCATAAAGAGAACTGATAGAAAGAACTAGTGACTACTGAAGATACATAGAGCTAAAACTTATTGCAAACAAGAAGATCTCTCCTACTACAACATTCGACTAGAAGCTGAACTAGATATTCACAACCATTGCTTTCCTCCAGTCAATAACACGAGTCTGTGATACTCTGTATTCCTATAGTTTTTAAGAAATCATGACATGGGATTCACTATAGAATCAATTAAAGAGTCAGAAGCTTCATTGAAATAGACCGAGCACGTCTAATCTCTACTCTTCTAGATTGCTATGTTCTGTTTAACATTATAACATTTTGAGTAGTGTGTGTGCATAATCTGTTTTATCACACACACACTATCTCTTATGCTGAACTGGAAGATACTTGATATATTATCCAACTCTTTTAATATTTATTTCTCCCATGGATAAGAGTGGTATAGGTCCTTGTGTGGCCTATTTATTTTTCTCTCCCATGAATAACTATGGAGGAGCTCATGTTTGACTTGGATTGTTGTAAACTATTGTATAAACCCAATACAATTTTAAGATCATCTTTTTTATTTTATATAAAATTCTTGGTGGAGGATGATCACCAAGTAGATAGGAATAAGTCTCAACTTAAGACTGAACCTCTTTTATTCAATATTTTTTATTTGTGCTTTAATTTTGATTAACTTTATTTCCATTTTAACACTAAAAATTGTTTTAACTATAAAAAAACACATAATTTGATAGTTTATCTTAGTTTATATTTATATAGTATTTTTATCATGTAAAATTATTTCAAACAATCTAATAATATTGTATATTATTCATCTAATACCTAAAAAATATTTAGATAAATATTTAAAAATATTATGACCTATATCATAATACTTATTTTGATATACTAGGTTGTATTTAAATATTTGGGGGATTTAAAAATAATCCATTTTAGAGAGAAATTTTTAATTGGGTACTCAATTCACCCCTCTTGGGTTAATCACTCTGACCAACATTTTGGTATCTAAGGTTTTATTTCTTTTGTGTTAAAGTTTTTAAATTTTTTACAAATGTGATTTTAGTTTTACTTTAAAGATCTTAATTTATGTTATTTCTAAATTTATTTCTTTAAAAAAAGATAATCATCATGAAGGTTCTGCTACTAATAGACCTCCATTTTTCAATTGTTCAAATTATTCTCAATATAAGATTAAGATGAAAATGAATATATAAGGTATGGTATTTTTAATTTGGACTGCTATAGAAGATAAATATAAGTTTCTTTATACAAATAAAGCTACTTGGTTTGACGATACTAAAGCTTCCAATAATAATTATAAATTAATGAATGCTTTTTATTGTGCTTTAAGAGATGAGGAATTTAATATAATTTCTTTTTGTAAAACTTATTTTTAAATTTGGGACACTCTTTTTATTTTCCATAATGGAACTTAAAATGTTAAAGAGATGAGGATTAATACTTATACTATTAAATATGAAAATTTTAAGATGAAGACTGATGAACTCATTTCTAACATGTATCTCAAGTTTAATGATATTTTTAGCACAATGAGATCTCTTGGAAAACTAGTATCTGACACTGATTAGATTATGAGATTACTAATATTCCTACCTAAAAGTTGGAGAGGCACATCTGTTTCAATTAGAGAATCATGTGACATAAGTAATATTCCTATAAAAGAGTTGATTGTAAAACTTATGATATACAAAGAAGAATTAAAGGTAAACTATGAAGAATAAGAGGATCGTAAAAGAAATTCAATATCATTCAAGACTGATTCTCTTAGAAAAAAAATGAAAATGAAAAGGATAAAGTTAGATTTGTACATTCCAGTGATAGTGAATCTCTTTCTGATAGTGATGAAGAAATGGATCACCTAGCCATAATATTTAAGATGTTTTTTAAGAAGACAATTTTTATCAGAAAATTCAACTATAAAGGAAAGTATGATAACAAATGAAATTGGAAGAATGATTGGAAGAAGGATGATGATTTAAAAGAAGTTTTTTCTATGAATGTAAGAGGAAATGACACATAATGTATGAATATCCAAATATTAAGTACAAAAATAAATATGAGGACAAGGATAATAGATACAAAAAGGTTATTAAATCCACCTAGAGTGAATATTAAGATAGTTCATCTGATTCTGATTCTTTACATAAAGATAATTCAGACACAGAGAATATGTTTTTCATGGCTAAATTCAGTGAGTTAATAGCCTTACCTACTATTTCAAGTATGTTTCTTATGCATGAGTCTGATAATTCTGACAATGAACAACATGATGATGATAATATGTAAAATGAATAATTATTTGAATACTATGATATGCTATAAGATACCTTTAATGAGTTAAAGGATAAGTATAAAATTAATAAAAGATAACATGCTATATCTTCAAATAGAAAATCTGATCTATCTATAGAAAAAGAGAAAAATGTTCAACTGCTCAAAGAAAACACTGAACTTAAATTTCCAAATGATAAATTAAATAAAGATATTTAAAAGTTTAAAAATGGTATAGATACACTCACAAAAATTTTAGGAAAGAAATTTTCACCAAAATATCTTACTAGAATATGATATGATCACAGACAGAGAAGAATATATAAAAGTACTTTTGTTCCCAAATCTAGAACAAAAAGTTATACTACCAATCATTTTTAAAAGGACCTAACAAGGTTTTTATTTCAAAGAGTATGCAATATATTTATAGGATTCCCATTAAGCAATTGTGGGTTCCCAAATCTCTAATTTCTAACATTTTCAGACCCAAACAAAATTGGGTACCAAAATCATTTCTTGTTTAAAACTTATTTTATAGGAAAAATTCTTAAAGAACTCCATTATAATTATGGTACATGGTCAATGGTTGTTCAAGATATATGAAAGTATATTATTCATGATTTAAGAGCCTGATAAAGGTTGATTATGGACACGTCACCTTTGGTAATAATTCAAAAGGAAAGATCATTGGCCTATGCCAGATTGGTAGAAAAAATTCTGTTTTAATTTATAATGTTTTATATATTGATGGTTTAAAGTATAATCTGCTTATTATTTCTCACTTATGTAATGATGTATCTTATGTTATGTTTGATAATGATGCTTGTAATGTTTTTGATTCTAAAAATTCTTTAATTTGTAATTCTTTGCAAAATGATAATGTTTATGCTGTAGATTTGAATTATTTGATTTCTCAAAATGTTTCATGATTAAGTTCCTTTAACAAGGAATCATAGATTTGGAATAGAATACTTGTCCATTGCAATGTTCAATCACTTTTGAAGCTAACTCTGAAAGTATTATATTGGGATCCACCTAATCTTGAGTTCCCAACTGATAAAGTCTGTAACCCCTATCAAAATAGGAAACAACATAACGTTTCTTTTAAATTAAATAATGAAGTGTCAAATTCTCAACCCCTTGAGTTGGTTCACATGTATTTGTTTGTACCTTCTAGAGTTTCAAGTCTTAATGGTAATCACTATTTTTTGTTCTCGTAGATGATTTCTCTCTATATATTTGGCTATATTTTCTAGCTCAAAAAAGTGAAGCTTGATCTTACTTTTCCAAATATGATAAGTCTGTATAAAATCTTAGTGGACATATGATTAAAACCTTAAAGATTGATCATGGTCATGTGTTTGAAAATCATGATTTTGAATCCTTTTTCTCAAAAAATAGATACGCTCATAACTTCTCTTCTCTTAGAACCCCCCAATAGAATGGAGTTGTTGAAATGAGAAATATAAATTTAAAAGAGATATCTTGGACCATTTTGAATGATTATGACCTTCCTATCTATTTTGGGAAGAAGCTATCAATACAGCCTACTATATCATCAATAGAGTTTTGAATATACCTATTCTTAAGAGGACCCCCTATGAACTTTAGAACAATGGGAAACCTATGGTTAATTACTTTAGAGTTTTTGGTTTCAAAGTACTTATTATTAACACTAAGGATAATATTGACAAGTTTTCCTCCAAAAGTGATGAAGGAATTTTTCTTGGCTATTAAATATCTAGAAAATCCTAAAGAGTTTTCAATAAGAAGTACAAAACTATAGAAGAATCGATCCTTGTAAAATTTGATGAAACTAATCCACATGAGCCTAAAAACTCCTTAGAAAATATTGAGGATGATTTATATTATATAAACTTAAATTCTAAACTTTTATACTCAGCTATAAAATATGTAGAAAAATCATCTAGTTCTGATGAATTTCCATAACTTCCAGAACCTAAACCTAAAAATCCAAAAGTGACCAGTCCCTCTTTCTCAAGAGTTGTTAGAACCATTATGTACCATCCTTCAGAAGTTATTCTACGTGATCTAAATAGAGGAACATAAACTAGAGATTCTATAACAAATTAGGTAGATCATCAAGCTTTCTTGTCTCAAATTGAATCTAAAAACATCAATGAAGCTATTAATGATGAATTTTGGGTAATATCTATGAAATAAAAATTAAATAATTAAAAAAATTGTTTGAACTTATAGATAGACCCAAGGAAAATTTGACTATTTTAACTAAATTGGTGTTTAGGAATAAAGGTGATGGGTCAGACAATATAGTTAGAAACAAGGATAAACTTGTTTTACAAGGTTATAGTCAAGATTAAGGTATAGAATATGAGGAAAAATTTTCACCAATAGCCATACATGAATCCATAAGAATCCTTCTTGATTATGAAGCACATATATATTTAAATATTTATCAAATAGAAGTCAAGAGTGCATTCTTAAATGGTTTAATTGTTGATTATTTTGATTGATCAACCCACTATTTTTTAAATTCATCAGTTTCCAAATCAAGTTTTTAAATTTTCTAAAGATTTATATGGTTTAAAACAAGCTCCTAGAGCTTGGTAGGATAGGTTCAACAATTTTATTATTTAAAAATGATTTTGAAAAGTAATAACTAATCCTACCCTTTTCATAAAACAAATTTCAAAATATGTATTAGTAGTATAAATATATTTTGAGGATATTACTTTTGGATCTTCATAAAATTCTATTTGTACTCATTTTTCTAAAATGATGAAAAATGATTTTGAAATGATTTTAATGGGTGAATTCAAATTCATTATTTGATTTCAGATTTTTCAAAACAAATAAGGAATTATTTTAAGTCAAAGTAAATATTCAAAAGATATTCTAAAAAGTTTTAACTTGGATAACAATAAGAGTAGTTATACTCTTATGAATACCACCAATAAATTATATCGTGATGAAGCTGGGAGACTAGTTGATCAAACTAGGTATAGAGGTATGATTGGAAATATTATTTACTTGAATCCTAACTAACCAGATATTTTGTTTAGTGTGTGTATGTTTTCTCATTTTCAATAAAATCAAAAATTCTCACACTTAGTTTATTTTAAAATAATTTTCAAATAACTTATGTATACAACCAATTTATTGTTGTTTTACATAATAGAACAATAATTTGATTTAGTAAGTTATTTTGATGCTGATTTTGGTGAATTCAAGGTGAAAAGAAAATGAACCTCTATAACATGTCACTTTTTAGGAAGGTCACTAGTTTCATGGTGTAGTAAAAAATAAATATTTTGTTTCATTGTATACTACTGTAGCTAAGTACATAGGTGCAGGTGGTTATTGTGAATTTTTTGGATGAAACAAACTTTAATAGACTATGGATATCAATTATGATACTTCCCTATAAAATTTGACAACACAAGTGAAATTAATATTTCCAAGAATCACGTTTCTTATTCTAGGACAAAACATATTGATATAAGATATCCATTTTTGATAGATTGTTTTCAAAATGGTGATATCACTCTTGAGCTTTTTTTCACCAAAAATAAGTTGGATGATATATTCACTAAGATATTGATTTCATAGAGAATGAAATATATCAAACATTAGTTAGTAATGATTAATATTGGTTGAGTTTAATTTTTCTGACACATCTTTATGGTGACACACTATTGTGGTGACATACCATTATAGTTGTCTTGTCAATGGCTTATCATGTCATTTTCTTTTCATGTTGTTGGATTTTCATTCCATTGGATTTTCATGTCATTATCTTATCATGCCATTGGATTTTTATGTCACTACTATGTCATGTCGTTGCTTTTATTCCTTTTCAAATTTTCTCTATTTCTCGATATTTTTAACCGCTGGTTTATTTCTTGGTTTATATAATTTCATGTAACTTGATACATGTTTTTATTGGATTTTAATTTTGATTTCAAATATTATTTCAATTTTATAATACCTAATATCCCAAATTATATCAAAATGAAATAATTTCTATTGCCAACATACCTTGATCCCTACGCGATACTCTTGTATCTCTCCCAAGGATAGTGTAAGACTTTTACTTCCACAATTCTAACATTATCACATTACATGTGAAGCTCCTAAACAACCTAAGAGGCTACCAAAAATAGAGATATTATAAAAAAGTGATGATGAAGATACTGAGGTCTCTGGAGAGGATCAATATAAGAATTCAAATCCACTAAAGTAGATCATGGTGATGATGATGATGATGGTGATGGAGATAAGAAAGAAGAATATGAGAATGGAAATAGTGAAATTAGTGATGAAAATAAAAGGGATTCAGATGCTGGTAGTGATGGTGATGTTGATGACTCTGACCCAAATGATGTGAGTGGCCGAATTAAATAAAAAGATGTGGAAATGCCTCCAGAACTTTATGATTCACTTGTTGAGGGAGAGAAATACCCATCTATGGAAATTTTCCATGAATCTTAAATTATTAATGACATTGAGGCCAATTATTTTTCCACTGGTCTAATAGTTTCTAATTCTACTGTGATGGAATAGTTGAGTGTGATTTCTACTATAGAATAGCATGTAGCTGAGCAAGAGAAACTTTAGATGCCTTCTTTTGAGTAAGGGAGTGATGTTAAGTTGAATATTTTATCTACTAATTAGCCTTTAGTTGAAATCCATATAGAATTATATCCTACAGTTTATATCCAAAAGGATGATTCTATGTCTTTAGTGGCATCTTCAGTTGTTAAATAGACATAAGATGAACCTGTCGGTGTTCAAAAACTCCTTGGCTGCAAATAATTCAGATGATCTGAAAAATATTGAAGTGTTAGTTGTACCTTATGGTTTGGTACCTCATAAAAGTTCATTTTTAGCAATTGGTGTTTCAAATCAATGGTTTGATCCAATGGAAGAAGAGTGTGGAATGTTTTCTAGTGTTTCAAGAATTCCACAAAATCATGGTGGACCTGAGTTTTGAATTAAATGTGATCCTAAGAGATCCTTTATTGATCAAGTATATTTTGATGGGATGTTGGAATATTTAGTTCCATTAGAACTCCTACACTTGAACCTACTATAGTTCCTCCTTATTTTCCTATAAATGTAGTCAGTTGATATGAATTCAAATTTTTTGGTGAAAATATTCTTTCTGAGTTTCATAAGTGTTTGATGAATCAGTCTCCTCTATTGACTAAATATAGTGAAATAGATTCTATATATCTATTTCAGTTGGTGATCCTACATATCCAAAAAATATGATGCATCATATACATGGTGTTGAGAGTGATAATAATAGAATTGTAAGTGAGTTGGTGTTTTCCAAGGCTATTCTAGAGGACTTTAAGTCTACCTTTACTACTTATATGGAATGTATTCTTAAAGTCTTTTGGATAAATCTTCAGATACTTCTGTTGTTTCTCCTCCTCCTCCTCCTCTAATTTTTTATTCTAATTTCATCTGATCAGTAGTGAGAGACGAGCTATGATCTACCTCATCCATTACTTATAGTAGTGGCATTGATTATCCCCAAGAGACCTTGAGTAGAATTTGGTATAATTATTATCATATTCTCAAGATGGTTTCTAGCTATGCTCATGACATGAAAACTAATAGATATTATATTACTAAATCCATTAAGTATTATCTCTCTCATATTTATACCAAGAATTAAATGGAAGCAAATTTTAAATTTTTGTATAAAATTTTAAGGTTGCCACATGTGTATCAGACTTTCAAAGAACAATTAAGGAAATTGAATGAGATGAACCCTATGTTGAATAGGTTTATAGAAGAGAAGGGTGACTACTTTAGTGAAATGGAATGTTATGGAAAATCATAATGGATTTCATAAATCTAATGACTCCTTTTCATCATGTTCATGGCCAATAAATTGTGGATCAGTCAAACTTTTCGATTACTCCCCATTCTCTTTTAGACCTAGAGTTACCAGGGGTTCCCTTGTACCTCTAACAACCAGTTTTCGACCTTTTCCTATGAATCATGTTCAAGTTGTGCACCATCTCAGGCAAGTTATTTTTTTGTAATATCATACACTTAAGTCTCTCAGTTGTCATTTTTTTTCTCCATCGACTCTCTCTTAGGAAGATCCTACTACCTCGGGTAAGGAGCAAGAGAAATCCAAGTCTGAAGGAAAGGAATGAATAGATCCCTCTACCTAATCTTAATTATTTTTTCATTTGTTTTCTTAGATAGTATGTCTTTTATGGGACTTGGTTTTTAAATGAATTTTATCACTATTATTTTATTTATTCTCTTTATTTTTATTTATTTTACTATCATAATTATGTTAATCCTTATATTTTTTATATTCCCAAAAGGGGTAGAATTTTTCTGGAAATTTTTTGGATTGATGATTTTCTTTAATACTATATATTTTTAATCTTTCTATATTTTAATCATGATAATTACATTTAATACTTTCTATTTAATATTATTTTTTCTTTGATACCATCTATACATACTATAAACTATAAGTCTTAGTTTATATTTTGATCTTACCTTGGATATCATGTTAAAACTTTTGTAATACTTTTGATGACCTATTTTTACATTTATAATATTCTTTGATGATATGATTTTGGATCAAAAAAAGTGTAGAGATTGTTTAAATCCTTATTTGAATGATTACAAAATCATGATTCTAAAAATATTAATAAATTTTATGTTTTTTTGAAGAATATCATATTCTAAGATAGGTGATGAAATTTTCTAGGTATGAGACACCATTGAGACTGGAACCGCTACTTGAGAAATTTTTTTCATCGAATCAACACTAGAATAAAAATCTTGCTAAGTCTGAGATACCATCAAGATGTCACACTACCAAAATATCGTACCACTGGACTGAAAAATTGATAAAGTCTAAGACACTGTCTGTCAACACACCATCTAGATGTCATGCCGCTTGAACATAAATTTGACTAAGTAGTAGATACTTCCAGATGAGACCCCACCAATGTCATATTGCCAACATAAAATTTGGATAATTCTAAGATATAATCATACCACACACTACCATGCCAGAAACTACTATTTGAGATGCCTCTAGTTTAGTGGAAATTTGGATAAGTCTAAGACACCACAAGTATCATGCCGCCAGAACAACATACCGCCATAAAAAACACCACTAGACTAAGACACATCCACTATTTTTCTTAATTTAATTATTTTTAATAAAATCTAATGGATATATTTATTGAATTTAGTTCCATTTATTATTCTAATAATTTTCTCCTAAATTCTCAATATAAAGCATTGAAGATAGTGTTAGAATGTGTAGTATGATGAATTAGTTGATCCAGATATTCTTCTTGCTACTGTTGCTATCAATATAAGTGCATCATAATACCTTAAAAAAATTAGAGAGTTTTTATAATAATTTAAGAGAAGCATGTGGATAACTATTAGTAAGAACTAGCGACTAATGAAAATATATAGAGCTGAAATTGATTTCAAACAAGAAGTTCTCTCCTGCTACAACATTCAACTGGGAGTCTAACTACACATTCACAACCACTACATTCCTATAGCCAAGAACCCAGGTTTGAAATAATCTATTTTCCAAATTTTTTCAAGAAATAATGACTCAAACTTCACTATATAATCAAATCAAGAGTCACAAGTTTCATTAAAAAAACAAAGAACTTATAAACTCTACTCTTCTAGACTTCTCTATTCTATTTATCTTTATTACATTTTTATTAGTGTGTGTGCATACTCTATTTTATCACATGCACATAGTCTCATGTGATGAACTAAAAGATACTCAATATCTTCTTAAACTCTTTTAATATTTATTTCTCCCACATATAAGAGTATTGAGGTCTTTGTGTGGCCTGTTTATTTTTTCTCCCACGAATAACTTTGGAAGAGGTTGTGTGTGACCTGGATAGTTGTAAACTACGGTATAAACCTGATCCGAGTTATGGATCAGATTTTTTATTTAATATAAACTTTTTGGTGGTGGGTTATCACCAAGTGGATAGGACTAAGTCTCGACTTAAGACCGATCCTATTGCATTTAATCTTTTTATTGTGTGATTTATTTATTTTACTTTATTTCCTCTTTAAAACTGAAAATTGTTTTAACTATAAAAAATATATATACATTGATAATTTATATTAATTTGTGTTCATATAGTATTTTAATCAAGTAAAATGATTTCAAAGGATCTAATAATATTGTATAGTATTCATCTGAGACCTAATAAATCTTTAGATAAATGTTTAGAAATATTATGATCCATATCATACTACTTATTTTGATAAATTGGGCTATATTTAAATATTTGGGGGATTTAAAAATAATCCATTTTGGATATAAATTTTTAATTGGGTACTCAATTCACCCCCATATGAGTTTCTCGCCTTGACCAATAGATACATCAATTAAAAATTTATAGGACATATTATTTTAGTTTCTTCAACCAGATGCATAGTTAAATGCATCATAACAATGAATATGATGGAGGAAATATCATATCCATTTCCCAAAGTGTTGGTAAAAAACCATCCTAATGGTTTTCAAGCTCATCTGGTTGTATAATTTTATCACATAGTTTTCTAAAGAATTAAAAAATTGGAGTAAAACCAAAAAATCTTTTTGATAAGAATTCACACAATACCAATGGTAGTAATTACTGTAACAAAATATATGTGTCATGGATTTTCAATGAATGTAACCAAAAATTACTTAAGTTGACACACCTTGTGATGTCACTTTAATACCCATCAACTACATTCACATGTTTTAAAATTCAATGGAATGTATCTTTTTCTATATTTTTCACTGAAAAAAATTCTAGACCATCCTTTCTACTCTCATTTGACCATAAATAACACTTTATATTAATTTTTTCTATGTAAATACAAGAATTGACATGGTCCTTTGATTTTCCATACTCATTAAGTAATGTGAAGATAAAATTGTCACAAACATTTTTCTCAATATGCATAACATCAAGATTATGACGCAACAAATTAAATTCCCAATATAGAAGTTTTAATAATATACTTTTGTATTACATTTTTTCATTATAATTTAAATTAATGATGCACTTTGAACTTGTTTCCTATTATCATTCAAATGATTCACCATCCAAAATCTTTTTTTGAAATTTACAAGTTCTGTGAATATTTCATAACCTGTCAAAAATATTGGAGTTTTTCTTATATCAATAGTCCAATTTAATTTTGAATTATTAAGCTAAAATCTATCAAATTTATTGATAAATATATGATGACACAAGAAGCACCATTTTTTACTATAAGGTAGTCATTCAAGATAAAAATCAAAGTTACAAATAGAATAATCCAAACCCATGTAAGTGTTCTAACCATATATGTTCCCATGTACACAGAAGTCACTAATAGTTCATATTAGAGAAACATTCATTTTAAACATTGTTCTAGAAGATGAATCATATGACTCAACACTGTTTCTTCATAACTCCTACAATTAGTCAATTAGAGGCTTCAAGTATACATCAGTATCATTTCCAAAAAAAAATTCTAGGAATAATCATAAAAAAGATAACAGATATTTGTTTCATACACATTCATATAGGTATATTTAAAGTGATTAAAAAACAACCATCCAAATGCTATAACTAGTACTCAAAGTCCCAAATTGGTTGAATCCATCGACATCCAATCCCAATTTCACATTCCTATGATTAGATGAGAAATATAGATTTAATTAATCAATTAAATACCATGATTTTTAATCTCTTGGATGTATTATTAACCCATCACTATTATTATCTATAGAATCCCACTTATTTTCCATGACAGTTTTTAATGACATGAATAATCTTTACAATGGAGGTTTTAAAGGGAAGTAACAAAAAATCTTTATATGTGTGTTATTTTTCTTCTTGTTCATAGTAGTATGTTGATTTAGACTTCCAACATTACCCATTAACTGACATCTAGAAGACAACACATTTTTTTTAATATTGTCTACTTCAATACACTCCCCAATAAAGAATAAAATCATTGGGACAACCATGTGTTTTTTTTAATTCATAACAATATTGGTAAAAAAAATCCATATCATTAAATTACTCAAGGATATTAGATTTAGGAAATACATTACGCAATAATTCTAATAACATAGGCATCACCTTATTTGTAATTATAGATAAGAATTTGGTATTGTAAATCTTTAGTAGAAAAGAAAGTTTTGAATATTTCCTACATCCACCATATAGCTCTTGATTTCCACCATCAACTAAATCATGAAAAACATTTTTCTACTCAGTGAATATCTCTCTTACATTAGTCTCTGTAACATCAGTAGGAGGATCCAATGATATGTTATGATCTTGATGTGGTTATCCTATAGTCCCAAAAACATCATTTTTCAAGTTACTATTTGTAGAACTCTCTATAGTGCCCTGACCCCAGAATCCCAGAGTTGGTGTCTATTACCATTACATTAGCATGATTAGAAGGAATCAAAATCCAAAATGACCTTAAAGTTTAGTAGTCTTCATAAACCAGATACATACATGAGTCTTACATTACAACTGATTACACTAATTACAACATAATTTTTTTTCTTTCGTGGATAACTATATTTCATCTAGTGTATCCCTGCATATCTATCATAGTAAATGTGATGGAATCCAAGGTAAAGGAAACAAAATAAGTGTGATCTAAAATAATCATTGAGTTAAGTATAGTGGAAAAAATAATTAATCAATGAACATAATCAATATGGAAAGGTAAAAAACTTAACAAACATTACATTTAATCCATAAACTGAGAGGGTGTGAGTAAAAAATATGTAAAGGTGAATAACTGAGAACACACACCATATAAAATAACTATATAAGGCATAATAAATATGGAAAGGTAAATAACTAAAACACGTTCAATTTAATCAATAATCTTATAATAAAGTGCATCTATATATAATGTCAAAGATAAAATCTCACGGATAAATAATAATAATAATAAATGAATTTTTAAAGAAGTCATTTCTTAATTATTGGATGTCATTTCTAAGGCACATGAAAACCTATACCGTTAATACCTTTCACAAAGCAGTTTGAAACTACAAGTAGAAACCCATTTTATTTCACAACTAATTTTCCTCATGATAACCTATCAATGCATCAAGGTTTTATATAAATTGAGGGTGCCACCCATCACTTCCAGTCTAATCATTCCTTCTATATCGAGTAATCGATTTAATTAACAAATAATATGCCTTATCAAATATCCATATTGAGTAAAGAATAAATATTTAATAATATTTTCCTAGATAACCAAATAACTATAAAATTAAATACCATATGTAAAAATGGAATATGGTTTAGGAAATAAACATATGCATGATAAATAATATGGATATTTAGGGGAAATTTAATGTCTAATGATCATAAGAAATTGAATATTTCAAGGTGACTAAAAAGAACCAAGGTAGTGAATGTCAATAATATCCTTGGTCAAATAAATCTTAAATCATCCATACTAATAATAATGATGGTATCAATACAACATGTCCCAAGTGGTGTGAGGATAATGGTTTGTTTTCGTTGATGAATAAAAATACCATAAAAAAACAAAAATAACCTTTTTAATTTGAAAAATATTTTGAAAATACTTCTATTTGAAAATAAATTTTAAAAACCAATTTCTTTAAAAACCAACCTTTCAAACTTACAAAGTAATCATCAAATAAATGAGGGTGGGTAATTTCATACATGTCGTACAATGTAAAAAGTATATTCCTTTTGGAAGGTAAAAAGGTTAGAAAAGTCCCTTGTTCAGAAAGAGATAAGAATATTCCTTTGAAAAAATTTGTAAAAGACAAAAAGGGTAAGAATATATTTAATAAATCATTTTATAAGGGTTAAAAACATTTTTTAAAACATTTTTTATAAAATAGGGTTTTTATAAGAAAACGTGTTCTCTGACTAATGAGAGAAATGAAGTCAAGTTATCTTGAAAACATTTATAAAAAAATTTTAGTAATAAAGAGTGGAAAAGTGGTACTATTTCAAGAAAACTATCATGAATAACTAAAGTATAAAAAATTAAAGTGTTTATTGAAAATTTATCAATTAAATTATTTTAATGGAATTTTAAGAATATAAAATCTTTATTAAAATTAGATTTTGAAATAAACCCTTAAAATGATCATAATGTTGAAGTGAGAATTAATAAATGAATTGATTATGTGTATAAACTATAAATCCACATAAAATAAGTGGAAATACATAAATATATAGTCAATTTAATTATAAACATAATCATATAATATTAACGACAATGAGGAAGTAATATAACCCAATGAAAAGGAATTGGGTTATGAAATTTATACCAATTGGTAACTTTAAGTTCAAATCCCCTTAGATTAAATAATTCAAATTGAGACTTAAAATACCACAAATAATGAATTATTCATGACATTAAATGTCAAAGGGAAGCATATACTCTATATAAAAGAAATTAGGTGCATAAAAACAATTAAGACTCAATAGAATGTAAATTGAGATGAAACCCCTTACTACTTGAGTAAATTTTGAATCATGAGTTCCATGAAAGAACGACATCATTTAAAAAATTTAATATAATTAAATAAATGAAACTCATGATATAACAATTAATATTTCAATATGTACACCATATAAAAGTAACTAGGTTGATAATAATAATTAAGTCTCAATGAAATAAAAATTGAGACTAAACCCCTTACCTTATGCTTCCTTTTCATTGCACAGTATTTAAACTCCTTTATATTGGTTTAATACATGTTAATAACATATACCAAAACCATAATCATATTTATAATATCATATATTAAATTCTTATAATATCTTATTACCCGATTGTTAACAATATTTCATTATTTTCACTATTTCGGTTGTTAATTTCCTAGTTTTCTGTAACACCCTGAGATTTTATGAGAAATATTTTTTTATGTATTATGTTATATGAAACACCAATATAATCTTTCACTATACACAACACTGTCTTGGCTTGCGTTACACGCAAGAGAAACCTTCCTCGATAGCTTGTGTTGCAAGCAAAGCTGGGTTTCACTAAACAATGATATATTATTATAATAATATGAACTAGACCTTATGAATTGTATTAACTGAATTTTGAATTTTATAATATTATAATTCATCTTACATATTTTCAATAATAAGGTATGAAAACAAAATCAATTTTTCAGATAAAAGAAGTATTTTTCTAAAAAATGCAGTTTTACCACCTTTTGATGGCGCACCCTTTATAAATATAATTTTTGACAAGTTTATAAGTTAAATTTTACAAAATAAACTTCTTATTTTGAATCATTCTATAAAAATTTATATTGGATAAATTTTTGGTATTTTTCTGATAAGTTTATTATTTTGATGAATAGTAAAAATACGCTAAATTTTAATTAAAAAACATTTTTTCATCAGGATAATTTATATGGTTAAATTATAATATTTAATGGTTTTAAAGTATAAAAATAATATATTTTTACCATTTAATATAATTTATGTCATTACCATTAATTTTACATTATATTCATGGGTAAAAACATTTCAATCTTTGGTAATGTTTTAACTTTTAAAACCCATTTTCTTAACAACGGGATAAATTTTAATTTAATTACTGAAACTTCTGTGTTTTTTATTTTAAAAAATGGATTCCATATTTTTATTCAGTGGGTTCAAATTATGTTAATAGGTTACTTTTATTTTTTTCATATTATGAATAGTAACTATGGTAATTTTTTATTTACTACAGTTAAAGATAAATCTGGTAATTAAGGGTAAACCTAAGATTATAAAATTACCCTAACACATAAAAAATTATATTGGATGAATAAGAGTAGACACATATCACCTAATGGTCGGAATAGATTTGTTTCATGGACTTTTTACCATGAAAATGAAATAATTATTATTAAAACCAAAGAAAGTGACAACATGTCACTCTCTTATATCTTATAAGTGTAATAATTTTAATTTAGGGATAAACTTTATAAAACTTAAAATATAAATAATCTCCCGAAATATAATAAACTTATATATATCATAAGAATTTATTTATAATTTTTAGGTATAAAATAATTATCATTAATGATGACACAATATTGATGTAGAAATTATCTTATTGATTGAAATATCAAATAAATGGTTTTAAAAATATTAGAATAAATATTATATGAACTAATTAATGTTCTCCATTAATTTTATAGATAAATATGACATGTTATGAATCTATTAAATATTTTTTTAATATATCTTTCATGTGGATTTTATTTAAATTCAAATAAATGAATAGTGTCTAAATTGACACTATTGTTATTTTATAAAAATAACATATTATTAAATGGTTTAAAAATCACAAAATCATTTAAAATTTATAAATTTAAATTTATATGGTCTAAAATTTCATAATCTATCCAATTATGGACAATTAAAAACACATAAGTAATTATTTATAATAATTTAAAATTTAGAATATTATTACAACAAATAAAATTAAATAGATTAAATAAGGATAAATCAAGTTGATAAGGTTAAAAATAAATTCCCAAAATGTCTAAATTTTATTGGATAATGATATTAAAACCCTATCTCATCTCATATTAAGATTTAAGTAATTTTTTGAGGTTTTTAAGTGGGGTTTGAATTTATTATAAATTAATACTTCTTATGTTTCCAAAGGTGCCCCTCTCCTCCCGTATAAAAGGGAACCTCCTCCCTCTCATCCTTACACCATTTTGAGCCTTCAAGCTCGGCCAAACCCTACAAATTTATCTTATCAACTTCCCTAGAAATATACTTGAGGTTCTGTTTTTCTTCAAAGACCAACTTTAGTTCCCTAAGAGGAGGTTAATAAGAGACGTGTCGAAGAAGAGGTAATATCATTTACCGATTCTTTCAAACTTATTTATTTTTCTACTTCCTCTATATGAGTTGTTTCATTATTAAGTAATAAATACATTATCAATTTTATACTGATATGTTATTATGAATATGAAACAACCAAGTTCTATCTTCTATCCATCATATGAAAAAAAAAACGAAATCACCACGCGTGCGTACGTACGGTCTACCGTCTCCACGCCGTGGTGTAATATTTTATTTCATAACTAACATAATTGGATGGGTATATGATGGAAGAAATAACTATATATGATTATTTTAAAGTAATATTGATTCTGAAATATTATACACCATACACTTCAATACAATTCCACAATCATGGGAATGATATCATCGCTTGTGCGTACGTACGGACTACCGTCTCCACGATGTGATGCGACTCGTTATACATGATCTTCATTGAATAATGATTATATAAATGAATTTAATTAATAAATATGATATATATTACACTAATACCATTAATTTAAAAGAGTTATCTATCACCTAAAAAGAGGAATAATAATTTATTCGACAAAATATGCATAAGAACATAAAGCAATGAACACCCAAATAACAAGTAGCAATGAAATATTACTAATAAGAATATAGGAATATGACCATATATGATATCATAAAAATAAATATTATTATGTAATAATTCAATTACATTATTTACATCATTATATAGGAGGTTTGGATACGTACGAAGCATATCAGACCTAAGGTAAGGTAAAATCTCACAATCTCATTTTTATCCGAGATTGTTTATACTTATGAATTTACTGGGGAATATTTATCATCCACATCCATGTTTTCTCAATATGTAATATTATTTCTATCCTCATAAAATTATTTAAATCCAATTTTACCTATTAGTGAATTTTTAGTAAAAGATATGAAAGGAATCTTTTGTCATTTTCAGTATGAGTTACTTTTTGACTTTTCCAGCCAAAGTACGGGAAGAATGTTTTTTTAACTTATACGGCATGAATGGATTTTTATGATTTCATAGAACATTATTTCCATGAATATTCCTTTACAAGTTTTCAGGTTTATTTTTAATTATCTTCTTTTAGTTTAAAATTTTATGACATGTTAAGAAAAAAAATGTTTTTGAAGTAGAAAGGATATTTTCCTCAAGAATGGAGTTCAAGTGTTTTATCAAAATTATTTTCCATCTAAGATAAATTAGGGTTATGTTTCTATCACTATTTTTACATTGATTTGATTATGTTATGATGGAATTATTTTTATGAATTCATTTTATCTTATATGGTTATGTTATGATGGCATGATGTTTAAGAATCCCATTTTTATTACATGGGTTATGCTATGATATATGATTTATGATTTTGTGGAACACATAAGAATGATTTAATTATGAGATGGGTGGGACATATATCTCCCTCCAATGCATTGGGTAAAGATTTATATCTCCTGAGATAGACATGTATGGAATGAAAATTTAATCCGGTTCAGTGATATAGGACTGGAATGAGGAATGAACTCGGTTCAAAAATGGACTTTGTCCACTAAGATAGTCTTGGAAATGAGTCTTGACTAATAAGAAATGATTTTCTATGATTATTTGTATATGCCAAAAAGTTTCATGTTATATGTTATGATCATTGGGATTACATTTCACTACTATGATTTATCCCATGTTATGATATTATGATCTCTTTTGTAGGTTAAGATTTTCAAAATGTTATGTTCTTATGAATATGATATGATTGATATTTAATTTGTTTACCCTTACTGATAATTTGAGCTCACCCTTTTTTGTATTTTTTCTTTTCCCCGGGTCAGGAAGAAGGGTATTAAGTAGAATATGCCAAAAGGGACTCTAGATATGATGAAATAAATGGGAGACAATGTAGATACTTTATGAACCAGTTGTTTATGTTTCCTAGTTTCTAAAGACACTATACCTATACGGTCCTATCATGGTTTTGTTATATGTTGTAATAAGTATGCTTAAATTCTAAAGTAATAACAATATATGTAAAGTATGGGTCGTTATAGTTGGTATTAGAGGAAAGGTATAGTCAACCTTTGGAAACTAGGACGTGAAAGACTTAGTAAAAACCCTAAGGATATGTCTAAGCATAGAACACAATATTAATGTTTTAGAAATGGCCATGAATAACCTATGATAAGACCTTAAGTGTGAAATTTTATTTTTGATTATGTTGTTTTCCTATTATGATTGGTGTTTCTCACACTATGCTTATTGGTTTTAGTCAATGGCTAGAACCCGAAGGAACCGTGTTAATGTTGAATGTGACATGCAATGCAAAGATTGTCCCCCCTGAGCAACCAAATGTTATGGGAGCTAGAATGAAAAATATTGTAGCCATGCTCACACAAATTTCTCAAGATATGAATCATACAGGACTCCCAAATGAGCAAAGGAAGGAGCAACATTCTATTGAATCCTTCATGAAGCAGAATCCACTCTCATTCAGCGGGTCTATTGATCCATTAGTGGCTGAACAATGGATCAGTACCACTGAAAAGATATTTTCAGTTCTACAATGTTCTTAACATGATAAATTCATATTAGCAGTATATCGTTTGGAAGGTGAAGCTGATAAATGGTGGAATCTTATCAAGAATATGAGGAAACGAGACGAAATTGAGTCCATGGAATGGGACACGTTCAAGAACATATTTTTCAATAAGTACTTCCCTCGTATTCTTCGAACAAAGATGGAGAAGGAGTTTCTTGAACTAAAGAAAAAGGATGATGAATATGCTGGTACCTACGAAGAAAATTTTACAAGGCTTTCAAGGTACGCTTCTGGGATTATTATCCAACCTATAAGTAATATCAATCGATTCTTTAGTGTCTTAAAACCAAGTCTTCGAAAGGTTTTAGCCATAAGAGACTTCAATTGTGATGAGGAAATTGTTCTATGTGCTCTCAAGGTTGAGATGGAGATTGTAGTAACCCATTAGTCACATGGATTTGATAAGAAGAGGAAAATGGAATTCAAAGGGAAATATAAAGACCACACTTAAAAGAAGACGAGTTTTCCATTATGCTCAAAGTGTGGAAAGAAACATGGATGGAATTTTCTTAAACAGACAAGTAAATGTTTAAAATGTGGAAAATAAAGTCATTGTGCATTTGAATGCTGTAATGATAGAAAAAAGATGTCTAGTGATACGAACAAAGATAAGGCTACACAGAATGCACCTCCTACACTTCAATGTTACAAGTGGATAGAAATGGGGTATTATGCTAATAAATTCCCTAATCTAAGGGTTGTTGATGATGATCAACGTCAAAAAACACTTAAGGCCAAAGACAAAGGAAAGTCACATGCAATTTTTATTGGCGATGTGGAGTCTGATAACGAAGTGGTGAAAGGTACACTTACTATCCACTCTAAAGTAAAAAATGTTTTATTTGATTCTAGATCTACCCACTCTTTTATTTATGAAGAATTTTCTAAGGGTATCGTCACACTAACTCAACAATTAGATGTTGAGTTATCTGTGACAACTCCTAATGGCACAAATGTTGCATCAAAAGTTTATAATTCTTCTCTAGTTGACATTTGTGGGAAAGTACTTCCTGAAAATATTGTGATCCTTCCTATAGTGGAATTTGATGTTATTATTGGCATGGTTTTTCTTTCCTTATATAGAGCTCATATTGATTACCAAAGAAGGGAAGTCACATTTCATATTCCTGATCAATCTATGATAATATATTGATGCAAGGATGAATATAACCTTCCAGTGGAAATTTCTTCCATCTTATGGGTCTTGATTCTAATAAATGAAGGTTATTTATCTCAAATGATTGGAGAGAAACTCGCGATTAAGAATATTCCCACTGTACGAGAGTTTGATGATGTCTTTCCAAAGGAATTGTCAGGTCTTCCACCAAATCTTGAAGTTGAGTTTTCAATAGAGCTCATACCAGGTGCTATGCCCATTTCAAACACCTTATAGAATGGCCCCAATTGAGTTACAAGAATTTAATAAGAAACTCCAAGATAATCTTGTTAAGGGATTCATACGCCCTAGTGCATCACCTTGGGGAGCACCTGTTCTGTTTGTTAAGAAGAAAGATGGATTAATGAGACTCTGCATTGATTATCGAGAACTTAAAAAGATCACTATAAAGAACAAATATCCTCTCCCATGCATTGATGACTTATTTGACCAACTACGCAGAGCTTAATACTTTTCCAAGATTTATCTTCGTTCAGGATATCATAAATTAAGGGTCAAAAGGGAGGATATACCAAAGACGGATTTCCATACATGGTATGGACACTGTGAATTTATAGTGATGCCATTTGGTCTTACTAATTCCCCTTCTATCTTCATGGATCTAATGAATAGAGTCTTTAGAGACTATCTTGATCAGTTTTTGGTAGTCTTTATAGACTATATTCTTGTATATTCAAAGAGAAAGGAAGAACATGAAGATCACTTGAGAATTGTATTGAATACCCTGAGAAAGGAGAATCATTATGCCAAATTTACCAAGTGTGAATTTTGGCTTCAAAAAGTTTTATTTTTGGGTCACATAATCTCAAAAGAGGGGATATCTGTGGATCCAGCAAAAACAGAGGTTATTGAAAGATGGTCAAGACCAACAACAGTAACTGAGATCCAAAGTTTTCTTGGTTTGGTGGGATATTATCGACGTTTTTTCAAATATTTTTCACAATTATCTAATCCACTCACCAGATTGACTCGAAAAGGACTTAAGTTCATTTGGACAAAGGAGTGTGAAAATAATTTCAAGGAGTTAAAAAGAAGGTTATCCAGTGCACCTATGCTCACACTGCCTTGTAGTGAAGAAAGGTTTGTGATCTACAGTGATGCATCCAAGAAGGGATTGGGGTGTGTTCTCACGCAAAATGATATGTTGATAGCTTATTCCTCATGATATTTTAAAATCCATGAGCAAAATTACTCAACTCGTGATTTGGAATTAGCTGCGGTAATCTTTGCATTAAATATTTGGAGGAATTATCTTTATGGTGAAAGGTGTGATATTTATACTAATCATAAAAGTTTAAATATATTTTCACACAAAAGGAGATGAATATGCTCCAAAGAAGATGGTTGGAGCTGATTAAGGATTACGACTGATCAATTCATTACCACCCTGGGAAAGCAAACAAGGTGGAAGATACATTAAGTCGATAAGACCATGCTAGATTATCCATGATGAGGATCACAAAAGATCCAATATTTATGGATTTACAAAGGATGGATCTTGGAATTATAATGGAAGGGGAAAATATTATCTTTATCAAATGAATGTTCAACCATCGATACATGTGAATATTAAAAAGGCGCAGAAAGAATATGCAGAGTTACAAAAGAAGGTGAGAAATGTTCCTGAATTTCACATTGATTGTGATGAAATAATAAGGTTCAAGAATCAGGTTTGTGTTCATCCCATCCCAGAATTAAAGAAGGAAATATTGGATGAAGCTCATTGTTCTTCATTCTCTATTCACCCTGGAAGCACAAAGATGTATAGGGATCTGAAAGAGTACTTTTGGTGGGATGACATGAAAAGAGATGTTGCTAAATATGTCTCTCGATGCTTGGTTTGTCAGCAAGTTAAAGATGAGAGACAGAAGTCTAAGGGGATGTTACAACCGTTTCCCATACCAGAATGGAAATGGGAAAACATCACTATGGAATTTTTCAATGGACTTCCTAAAACATCCAAAGGCAATAATGCTATTTGGGTTATAGTTGATCATCTTAAAAAGTCAGCACACTTCATTACTAATAGAGAATATTTCACTCTTGATCATCTTGCCAGGATATATGTGAAGGAAGTGGTAAGATTTCATGGAGTACCACTTTCCATTATATCTGATCGGGATTTGAGGTTTACCTCGATGTTTTGGTAAAGTCTTTAGCATACTCTAGATACAGAGTTGAGTTTCAACACTACTTATCATTCTCAGACTGACAGTCAGTCTAAGAGGATAATTCAAACTCTAGAATACATTTTGAGAGTTTTCTCTATGGATTTCAAAGGTGGTTGGGATCAATACCTACCTTTGGTGGAATTTTCTTCTAATAATAGCTTTCACTCCAGTATTTAGATGGCTCCTTATGAATATATCTATGGAAAGAAATGCAGAACTCCAACTTGTTGGGATGAAGTTGTGGAAAGAAAGCTATTAGGACCTGATCTTGTTGATGAGATGGAAGAAAAGGTAAGATCTATTAAAAAAAACATAAGAGTAGCTCAGAGTCGACAAAAAAGTTACGCCAACAACCGAAAAAAAGACCTAGAGTTTGAAGTGGGTGATAGGAAGAGAGTAATGAGATTTGGAAAGAAGGGAAAGCTAAGGCCTAGGTATATTGATACTTTTGAAATATTTGATCGTTTTGGGAAGGTAGCTTACTGATTGGAACTTCCAAAAAATATCTCAAGTTCATGATGTGTTCCATGTATCTATCCTGAGAAAGTACATACCTGATCCTTCATATGTACTATGCTCAGAAGTTGTACCGCTGGAGCAAGATATTTCTTATGAAGAACAGCCGATAGAGATTCTGGATCATAGCGAAAAATTTCTATGAAACAAGACCACTTTCTTGGTTAAAGTTTTATGGAGGAACCACCAATTAGAATAAGCTACATGGGAACTTGAGGATATGACGAGGGAGAGGTATCCTTATCTGTTTGTTACGAAATAATGAATTTTGCGGGCGAAATTCATTTTATGGGGGGTAGAATGTAACACCCTGATATTTTATGAGAAATATTTTTTTATGTATAATGTTATACGCAACACCAAGAGAATCTTTCACTACACACAACACTGGCTTGGCTTGCGTTACATGCAAGAGCAACCTTCCTCGATAGCTTGTGTTGCACTCAATGCCGAGTTTCACTAAACAATGATATATTATTATAATATTATGAACTATCCATTGTGAATAATATTAAATGAATTTTTAATTTTATAATATTATAATTCATCTTACATATTTTCAAGAATGTGGTATGAAAAAAAATTAATTTTTTGTATAAAAGAAGTATTTTTCAAAAAAATGAAATTTTACCGCCTTTTGATAGTGCACCCTTTATAAATATAATTTTTTACAATTTTATAAGTTCAATTTTACAAAATAAACTTCTTATTTTTAATCATGATTTAAAAATTTACATTGGATAAATTTTTGGTATTTTTCTGATAAGTTTCTTATTTTGATGAATAGTAAAAATATGCTAAATTTTAATTAAAAACAACTTTTTTCATCAAGATAATTTATATGGTTTAATTATAATATTGAATGGTTTTAAAGTATAAAAGGAATATATTTTTACCATTTAATATAATGTATGTAATTACCATTAATTTTACATTAAATTCATAGGTAAAAACATTTCAATCTTTGGCAATGTTTTAACTTTTAAAACCCGTTTTCTTAACAATGGGATAAATTTTAATTTAATTACTGAAAATTATGTGTTTTGAATTTTGAAAAATGGATTCTATATTTGGATTCACTAGGTCCAAATTATATTAATAGGTTAATTTTATTTTTTTTCATATTATGAATAGTAACTACGCTAATTTTTTATTTACTACTATTAAAGATAAATCGGGTAATTAAGGGTAAAACTAAGAATATAAAATTACCCTAACACATGAAAAAAATATATTATCTGAATAAAATTAGACCCATACAACCTAATAGTAGAAATAGATTCGTTTCATGGACTTTTGACCATGAAAATGAAATAATTATTATTAAAACCAAAGAAAGTGACAACATGTCACTCTCTTATATCTTATAAGTGTAATAATTTTAATTTAGTGATAAACTTCATAAAACTTCAAATATAAATAGTCTCTAGAAAGAAAAAAAATTATATACATCATAAGAATTTATTTAGAATTTTTAGGGATAAAATAATTATCATTAACGATGACACAATAGTGATGTAGAAATTATCTTATTGATTGAAATATCAAATAAATGGTTTTAAAAATATTAAAATATAAATTATATGAACTAATTAATGTTCTACATTAATTTTATAGATAAATATGAAATTTTAGGAATCTATTAAATATTTTGGTTCGAACATATATTCTGTGTGGATTTTATTTAAATTCAAATAAATGAATAGTGTCAAAATTGACACTATTGTTATTTTATAAAAATAACATATTATTAAATGGTTTAAAAATCAAAAAAATATTTAAAAATAATAAATTTAAATTTATATGGTCTAAAATTTCATGATATATCCAATTATGGACAATTAAAAACACATAAGTAATTATTTATAACAATTTAAAATTTAGAATATTATTACCACAAATAAAATTAAATAGATTAAATATGGATAAATCAAGTTGATAAGGTTTAAAATAAATTCCCAACATGTCTAAATTTTATTTTCTGATGATATTACAACCCTATATCATATCATCTTCAGATTTAAGTCATATTTTGAGGTTTTTAAGTGGGTTTCAAATTTATTATAAATTAATATTTCTTATGTTTCCAAAGGTGCCCCTCTCCTCCCTTATAAAAGGGAACCTCCTCCCTCTCCTCCTCACACCATTTTGAGAGTTCAAGATCATCCAAACCCTACCAATTTCTCTTATACACTTCCCTAGAAACATACCAGAGGTCTTGGTCTTCTTCAAAGACCAACTTTAGTGCCCTAAGAGGAGGTTAAGAAGAGGTGCGTCAAAGAAGAGGTAATAGCCTTTACCGATTCTTTCAAACTTATTTATTCTTCTAATTCCTCTATATGAGTCATTTCATTATTAATTAATAACTCCAGTATCAATTTTATACTGATTTTTTATTATGAATATGAAACAACCATGTTCTATCTTCTATCCATCCTATGAAAAAAAATGAAATCACCACGCGTGCGTACGTACGACCTACCATATCCACACTGTGGTGTAATATTTTATTTCATCAATAAAATACTTGGATCGGTATATGATGGAAGAAATAACTATATATGATTATTTTAAAGTAATATTTATTCTGAAATATTATACACCATACACTTCAATACAAATTCACAATCATGGGAATGATATCATCGCTTGTGCGTACGTACAACCTACCGTCTCCACGATGTGATGCGACTAGTTCTACATGATCTTCACTGAATAATGATTATATAAATGAATTTAATTAATAAATATGATATATATTACACTAATACCATTTTTTAAATGAGTTATCTATCACCGAAAAAGAGGAATAAGAATTTATTCGACAAAACATGCATAAGAACATAAAGCAATGAACACCCGAATAACAAGTAGCAATGAAATATTACTAATAAGAATATAAGAATATGACCATATATGATATCATAAAAATTAATATGATTCTGTAAAAAGTCAATGAAATTATTTAAATCATTATACAGGAGTTTCGGATACGTACGAAGCATATCAAACCTGAGGTAAGGGAATATTTCACAATCTCATTTTTATCCGAGATTGTTTATACTTCTGAATTTACTGGGGCATATTTATCATTCACATCCTTGTTTCCTCAATATGTAATATTATTTCTATCCTTGTAAAATTTTTTAAATCAAATTTTACCTATTGGTGAATTTTTAATAAAATATATGAAAGGAATCTTTTGTTGTTTTTAGTACGAGTTACTTTTTGACTTTTCCGGCCAAAGTACAAGAAGAATGTTTTTTAACTTATACGACATGAATGAATTTTTATTATTTCATAAAACATTATTTCCATGAAGCTTCCTTTACAATTTTTCAAGTTTATTTTTAATTAACTTATTTTAGTTTAAAATTGTATGACATGTTAAGAAAGGAAAATTGTTTTTGAAGTACAAAGGATATTTTCCTCAAGAATGGAGTGTAAGTGTTTTATCAAAATTATTTTCCATATAAGATAAATTAGGGTTCTATTTATATCCCTATTTTTACATTTATTTGATTATGTTATGATGGAATTATTTTTATGAAGTCTTTTTATCATATATGGTTATGTTATGATTGCATGATGTTTAAGAATCCCATTTTTATTACATTGGTTATGCTAGGATATATGATTTATGATTTTGTGTCACATATAAGAATGATTTCATTATGAGATGGGTGGGACCTATATCTCCCTCCAATGCATTTGGTAAAGATTTATATCTCATGAGATAAACATGGATAGAACGAAAATTTAATCTGGTTCAGTGATATAGGACTAGAATGAGGAATGAACTCGGTTCAGAAATGGACTTTTTCCACTAAGATAGTCTTGGAAATGAGTCTTGACTAATAAGAAATTATTTTCTATGACTATGTGTGTATGACAAAAAGTTTTATGTTATATGTTATAATTATTGGGATTACATTTCACTACTATGATTTATCCCATGTTATGATATTATGATCTCTTTTGAAGGTTAAGATTTTCAAAATGTTATGTTCTTATGAATATGATATGATTGATATTTCCTTTTTTTACCCTTACTGAGCATTTGGGATCACCCTTTTTTTGTATTTTTTCTTTTCCCCAGGTCAGGAAGAAGGGTATTAAGTAGGATATGCCAAAAGGGACTCTAGATATGATGAAATAAACTGGAGACAATGTAGATACTTTATGAACCAATTGTTTATATTTCCCAATTTATAAATAAACTATACCTATACGGTCTTATCATGGTTTTTTATATTTTCTAATAAGTATGCTTCAATTCTAAAGTAATAACAATGTACATAAAGTATGGGTCATTTTATTTTCCAAGTATGCTTTGACTTGTTACTTGTTGTTCGTATTAATTAAATAATGATTTCATCATCTCCAGAATATAAAACATTATTTAAATATTATATATATTAAATATATATGTATTTATAAAAATTAATAAAATATTTAGATAGAAAATGAAATGAATCATTCAAGGAGATGGTAGGTTGTACGTACGCATAAATGATACTTCTATTTCTTTGTCATATTTAAAAGAATAAAAATTAAATGATATATATATATATATATATATATATATTATAATTAAATTATCATATTTATTTCAAATTTTTAATGTATTTTTATTAATACAATCCCTAATACATTCCATGTATAGCGTGAATAAATCACATCTCTTTGAGGAGGCAGTAGTTCACACATCCACAAATGATGTTATCGTATTCCCACAAAATGGATAGCATAAAATTAGGTGTTATATAAAAATTAAATAAGGATAAATACATCATATATATCATATATATCATATATAAACTATTAAACCATCATTATTCTATCCCTGAAAGTTGGTAATGGAAGAACAAACGACATCGGTTTGCGAGGCGGTAGTCCTCCGTACACACGAATGATGATTGCGTATCCCATTTAATGGATGTGTGTGAATGTTTAGGTAGAAATATTATCATAACAAAATATAAATATATTTAATATACTTTGGTTATTATATAATCATGATATAAAAATAATTGAAGGGGTGTAGAATTAAATGAAACAAAATTGATCGTCGAAGAACGTTACCCCGTATTCGAGTAACTCATTTTTGTTTATCCCAAAAGACTTTTTAGTATTTCTTCCACACAAATTAAAGATTCTATGATTAGTGTAGGTATTTTATTATCTTATTTGGACAGATTTTGGATGAACCAAATGGATTGAGAGGTGTGAATAAGTGTGAGGGGTGAGTTCCTTTTTATAGTGGAGGAGGAGGGACATTCTTGTAAATATAAAAGGTAAACGCTATTAAGAGGTATCCCTTTCATAATGTGCCTAGTATAATGAAACAATTATATAAAAGGTATTTTATGGTATAAATATCACCATAAATAGGTTTTGTGTATGTTTCTATGTTGTTTTGGCCCTTATGATTAAGTTTTAATCCCTGGTTAAGCTTTATTTTACCTTAATCATCGTAATTAATTTTTATTACTTTCATTGATATTTTTGAAAAAAATAAATTAAAATTAATAGAAATTATAAATTATTATTAATAAAAATATGTAATCCATTTTTTCAAATTCCAATTATATCAGTGGAAAAAATTAATTTAAAATTAATCCGGCAAACTGAGCGACAAAGTGGGTTTTTAAAGTAAAAATGTTCAAAAGTTTGAAATATTTTTATATCTAATTTCAATGTGAAATTGGTTCCAATGAACTGAATTGGATTAATTTATTTATAATTGAACTAACTAAACTTTTAAAAAAATTTACAATTCAATTTAATATAATAAATTATTTACATGAAAAAGAAGTTTTCAATTAAAATTTAGTGTTTTTACTATTCATCAAAAAATGAAACTTCTTAGAAAAATAAGAAATATTCACTCTAAGATAATTTTTATGTTATTATTTAAAATATTATTTATATTCTGACATATATAATTTATAAAAGTTCTAAAAATCATATTTAATATAATTTTTCCATTAAAAGGAGGTAAAATTACCTTTTTAGAATAATACAATGTTTAGGCGTAAAACTAGATTTATTCTTATCTTATGCTTATCAAATATATTGGATAAATATAAAAAATATCTTATTGAACATATAAAATATGTATTTAATTAATATTATTCACTAATAGTAATTAATTTAATTTATTATGATAAAACACCTTTATGAGCATAAATATATTTTCTTTATATTCAATTAGTTTTTATATTCATTTATAATTAATTGGTAACCAATGAATTCATTTTAATTTTTTCAAATTCTATGTTATTATATGTTAGTTAATAATATTCATAACTTCTAATTTAAAGGATTGGTTATATCTTATTATATTACATAATAATATTTTAATAATATATTATTTCTCAGTAAAACTCAATCTTACGTGTGATGCAAACTACCAAACAAAGCTGTTATTGTACTGTGATGCAAGATAACTCAATATTTAATTTATTGAAAGCTATATGATATATTAAATTTATTTTAAATATAAAATATTCCATAAATTCTCATGATGTTATCTTCCTTTCTATGTTTGGTGTTGCGTGTTACACATGCTATAAAATACAATGTTCTTACATTAGAATTTTGGGGTGTTACATTCTCTCCTCCTTGATTAAATTGAATCCTTGAAATTTAAAATTTATCTTGGTAGTATGGGGTTTGATATTTAAAAATTACCTTGTTGAAAAACTCAAATTTTAATAGATTTTATAAAATATCCTCTTAGTAAGAGAGTATGAGAAGTAGAAAGGTCACATAGAATAACTTATAATAAGGTTTCTACATAGGAGAACATTAGTGGAAAGTGAAAATATATAATTGGAGGAAAAGAGTAAATATTTATAGGGTTGATTGAGGTCATCGATCACAAAAAATTAAATGATCAATTTAATGTTGATGGCCTCAAATACATATATCAATAATGATTTAAAATACCATTGGTATAATAAAAATGAAGGTATTAGGATAACATTTTTATTTTATGATACCATTCTTAATGTTTAGAAATTATTTCATTGACCAATAATATAAGTAAATTTACTTAGTTTATATGTTTCAATTTAATATGAACAATTACATCCTTTGGTTATGCTTCGATCAAATTATAACTCGTACCTTAATCCATGAAATGGATATCCTAGAATGAACCCTCTTTTTGAAGTACTGATTTTTAACAGATTTTAATATCCATAGAACATGTATTTATATTTATCTCTAACTATTCTCCAAATACAATAGGGTTAATACATTAATCTCTAAAACTAGAAAGTAACACTAATGGTTCATCATTAATATTTATTCATCAAATTTTTTAACTAAAAATAATTACACATTAACCAGGACATCACATAGGCCAGTGGTAGGTGTGAAACACTTATCATCCTTTGGTCATGGGTTCAAGCTCCACCACCTTATAGGTTTCCCTTTTTCTAAAACCATATAATTTACAAAATAATTATGATGGTCATCCTTGAAATTTAATCATTAAATATCCTTTTAAATAAGGTTTTCCATACAACCCCAATACATAAATACATAATCCATTTATTTCTACATAGATCCTTCCTTGTTCTAGATTTTATCCTTTAGAAGAGGTAATTGACTTGGGTAATGCCCAGGTTCCCCACATTTAAGGCAATAAACTATAAATATACCCTCGTGATGAGATTTATTTCCTTCCATTATACTCTTCATTTTTCCTCAGAAATTATTTTATTCATGTCCTTATTTCCAACACATAAAGAATTTCCATATTTCATTAAGACACTTTTTGGGTTGACTCATTACACATTTCATGCATGATGGAAATCAAGATTTTTTTTCTCCACTCTCTCTACTATTGTAACTCTTATAAACCTCCGTCATTCTTCTCTTTAATGAGTTTATAATTTTGTAAAATTATATATTGTTAATAATATTTTTGGGAAACTGATTAGGAATTAACATGATATCTTTCAATTCATTCATCATCCCATTTGGTTTCTCATTCCCACCACATTTCCCTTCATGTTTAATGTTAACATGACTCCTTCAAGTTCCTACCATTTACTAAAACTAGAAATCATAGTGTAAGTGACAATAGTAATTGTGAGAAAAAATGTATAATAATTTATAGGATATCATGACATCTTATTCTCTATCTAAAACACCTTGGGACTCACCTAGGATATTCATTTTCTTCATATATTCTAGTAATTCATAATTTTCTATAAGGAAAATATGAATTATCCTAAGAATATTCCTCAATAGTGTCAAACCAGGTGCGTAGAAAGGCCCATTGTTGTGTACCATATTATGCTTGGATCAGGCCCAATGCACCTCTTTGGAGTTGTTACCCCTTGGTACAACTGTTCTAGAACCATGTCCACTTGTAGTGTGCAAATAGGGATGTATTTCTATGAAAACCACATATTCTCTATCTAACTAAAACTTTAGTATGGTCTTATATTCTTATCCTTAAATTCTATTTTAGGGTTATGTTCCCTAATATTTATTTTCATAAATCTAGTTCCCAAGTTTTCTACTAAACTTCCTTTGATACCAACTGCAGTGCCCCAACCCCATAATCTTGAAGTCATTGTATACTACCGTAACATTATCATACTAAAAGGAACAAAAATTATAAAGGACTGAATAGTTTATTAGTGTTATTAAACCAGATACATACATGAGTCTTACATTATGACTGAAACACTAATTATAATATTTTTTTTTCTTTTATAGATAGCTTTATTCCATCTAGTGTATCCTTTCAGATGTATCATAGTAAATATGATGGAATCCTAGGGAATAGAAAAAAATAAGTGTGAGATCAAATGCTTGGTAAGGATTGAGTACAACATAAATAATAATGAATCAATGAACATAATCAACATGGAAAGGTAAATAACTGAACACATATTCCATGTAATCAATAAACTGATATGAAATGAGTAAAAAATATGAGAATATAAATAATTAAAACACATTCCATTTAATAAATAATATTAGAATGAAATACATCCATAGATAAATAATAATAATAATAATAACAACTGAATTTTGAATGAAGGTATCTCTTAATTATTGGATATCATGTCTGAGGCACATGATAACCTATACCATCAAGACCTTTCACAAGAAGGTTTTAAAAATCAATTTAGAAACCTATTTAATTTTCAAAACATATTTGTCTCATGAGAACCTGTTGATGCATCAAGGGGATATATAAAGTCTGGGCCCCACCCATCACTTCCAGTCAAAGCATTCCATATATATTGAGTAATTTATTTAATTAATAAATAATATTCCTTATCAAATATCCACATTGAGTGAAGAATAAAGATTTATTAATATTTCCCCAGATAATAAAATAACCATAAAAGTAAACAACATATATAAATGGTATATAGTTTAGGGAATAAACATATCCATGATGAATAATTAGGTTATTTAGAATAAATTTAATGTATAATGATAATAGAAAACTGAATATTTCAAGGGGACTAAAAGGAATCAACGTAGTGAATTTCAAGACTATCCTTGGTTAAAGAAATCATAAACCATATCAAGGAAGAATAAGGATTTTATCAAAACAACATATCCTCAGTGGTGTAAGGATAAAGGGTTGTTGTCATTGATAAATAGGAATATGGTAAAAGAAAAGAAATATATATTTTTTGTTTTGAAAAACATTTGGAAAATCATTTTATTTAAAAATCGATTTTAAAATAAATTTTATTTAAAAATTAACCTTTTAAACTTGTAAAGGAAGCTTCAAATAAAAAAAATTAGGTAATTCATTACATGTCGTACAAGGTAAAAATAACATTCATTTTTCATGGTAAAAAGGTTAGAAAAGTCCCTTGTTCAGAAACCAAAAAAAAAGATTCATTTGAAAAAAAATTATAAGAGAAAAAAGGGTAAAATTTTCTTTAATAAATAAATTTTTAATTTTTAAAAACTTTCTTTAAAATCTTTATATAAAATAAGGTTATTATAAGAAAACAAATTCTTTTATTAAATAGAGAAATGAAGTCGGGTTTTCTTAAAAAAATCTAAAACATTTTGAGTAAAAAACAGTGGAATAGTGGAAATATTTCATAAAAAAAAATCATGACTAACCAAAAAGAATAAAATTACTTTTTTTAATAAAAAATGATCATATAAATTTTTTTAATGTAATTTCAATAATAGGTGATCTTGATTAGAATAATATTATGAAATAAACCCTTAAAATGATAATAACATTGAAGTGAGAATTAATCACTGAATTGATTATGTGTATCAACTATAAATATGCATAAATGAAGTTGAAATAAATCAATAGATATTAAAATTAATTATAAAAATAATCATATAATATTTATTACTATGAGAAAGTAATATAACTCAATGAAAAAAAATCGAGTTATGAAATTTTTCTACTACTTAGTAACTTTAAGTTCAAATTCCATTAAATAGAATAATTAAAATTGAAAATAAAAATAACTTAAAGAATGAATTATTTATTATATTACATGTAAAAGTTTAGTATATATACCTTATAAAATAAATTGGGTTCATAATAACGATTAAGTCTCAATGGAATGTGAATTGAGACAAAATCCATTACTACTTGAGTAACTTTTGAATCATGAGATCCATGAAATAATAACATCAATTGGAACATTTAATATCATTTAATTAACTAAAATCATGATATAACAATTCATATGGTAGTAGATAAACCATATTAAAGTAACTATATGTATAATAACAATTAAGTCTCAATGGAATGTAAATTGAAATGAAACCCCATACCTTATGCTTCCTTTTAGTTGTGTGGTCTTTAAAATTATGTATAGTGGTTTAAAAATGTTAATAACTTATAACAGAACCAAAATCATATTTATAATATCATATATTAACTTATTATAATGTCTTATTACCCATTTGTTAACATTTTTTCATTATTTTCACTATTTCAGGTGTTAATTACCTAGTTTTTCGAGTATGTTTTGACTTGTTACTTATTGTTCATATTAATTAGATCATGATTTAATCATATATATAATTTAAAACTTGATTTAAATATATTATATAATCATTATATATGTATTTATAATAATCTATAAAATTTGGAGATAGTAAATGAAATGAACATTTCCTGGAGACGATAGGTCGTACAAACGCATGAACGCTACTTCCATTTTTTTATCGTATTTAAAAGAATAAAAATTAAATTATATATATATATATAATATTATAATTCCAGTATCATATTTATTTCATATATGTTACATATTTTTATTAATACCATCCTTAATACATTCCAAGCATATCATGAACAAATCATATCGCTTTGAGGAGGCGGTAGTCTACGCATCCACAAACGATGTTATCGTATTCCCACAAAATGGAAATCATAAAGGTATGAATTATATAAAAAATAGAAGCATAAGGACATTATATATATCATATATATCATATAAAAACTATAAATCCTCCATTATTCCCTCCTTGAAAAGTGGAGATGAAAGAATGAACAACATCAGTTTGTGAGGCGGTGGTCCATTGTACACACGAACAATGATTACATATCCCATTTGATGGATGTGTGTGAAAGTGTAGTTAAAAATATAAGTATAAAAACATATCACTATATTTAAGATAATTTAGATATTATATAATCATGATATAAAAATTATTTAAGGGTTTTAGAAGTAAATTAAACAAAAGTGATTGTTGAAGAACATTATCTCTTTTTTTGATAACATTTTTGGTTTATACAAAAAGGCTTTATTGGTTTTCCTTGTTCCCAAAGTGAGGATCCCAGGATTAGGGGAGGTATTTTGATTGATTTTTTGGTCTGATTTTGGATTATCCAAATGACTTTAGAGGTGTGAATTAGTGGGAGGGGTGAGTTCCTTTTTATAGTGGATGAGGAGTGGTACTCTTATAAATTTAAAAAGGTTAACGCTATTGAGAGGTATCACTTAGATAATGTTCCTAAAATGATAAATAAAATTATATAAAATGGAGTATATGGTCTAAATATGTCCATAAAATAGGTTTTAGACATGTTTATAGGTCATTTTGGACCTTAAATTTAATGTTTAGTCCCCTGTTAAACTTAATTTTCCCTTAATCATTGTAATTAATTTTAATTATATTCACTAATATTTCTGGTAAAAAACTGAGTTTAACGTAATATATATTATAAATAATTATAATTCCAAATATATAATCTATTTTTTCAAATTCCAATTACATAAGTGGAATAAATTAATTTAAAAATAATCCCACAGACGGGATGACAAAGCGTGTTTTTAATCAAAAATGATCACAAGTTTGAAATGTTTTTATATCTTTTTTCAATGTGAAATTATTACAATGACCTATATTATATTAATTTATTTATAATTTAACTAATTAAACTTTAAAAATAATTTAAAATACAATTTTAAACTATAAATTATTTACATGAAAACCGTGTTTTCAATTAAAATTTCGTATTTTTCACTATTTATCAAAAAATGAAACTTCTCAGAAAAATTACAAATATTCACCATAATATAATTTTTATGTTCCTATTTGAAAATTAATTTTATTTTTACATAAAAATCTATAAAAATTTTAAAAATTATATTTCAAATAGGTTCTCTATTAAAAGGCAGTAAAATTACCGTTTTAGAAAAATACAATTTTTAAGCGTAAAACAAGATTTATTCTTATCTTTTGCTTATAAAATATATTTTATGAATATAAAAATATTTTATTGAATATATAACATAAATATTTCATTAATATCATTCAGTACTGGTAATTAATTTAATTTATTAGGATAAAACACATTTGTGAGCATAAAAATGTTTCCTTTATATTCAATTGGTTTTTACATACCTTTCTATTTAATTGGTAACCAAGGAATTAATTTTATATTTGTGTAAAAAATATATTTTAATATGTTAGTTAATATTATTAATAACCAAAAATTTAAAGGCTATGTTATATCTTACTATATTAAATAATAATATTTTAATAATATATTGTTGCTTAATAAAACTCAATATTATAGGTAACACAAACTACCGAAAAAAGTATTTGTTATGTGTGACGAAAGATAACTCAGTATTTTGTTAATTTAATGCTATAAAATATATTAAATTTATTTAAAATATAAAATATTTCATAAATTCATGATAGGTTATATTTCTTTATATGTTTGGTGTTGTGTGTCATACATGCTATTGAATACAATGATCTTACATTAGAATTTCAGGGTGTTACACCCTCAATTAGTTGTTTTGATAAGTTTTTATATTGATATTATTTCCTTTAAATGCTTATAGAATCATTTATAATATTTGTCATTTCATTTTCCATTGTTGATGAAGTTGGTATCTCATTCTGTTGACTGACATTAGTGTTGAAACTTTCTGTAACTTTTTATTATCCATGTCAAATCCATCAAAAATATTGAGTTGGGAATTTATTCAATATAAAGTGTTAATAAAATTAATATATCTTAAATAATATTAAAAAATTACATTTAGGTCATGGACATATTATTGTCCCATCAATGGAATAATTGGAAATTGAAAAATCTAAAAACTCATCAAAACCCTTAGCATGCTGAGGTGTATTCCTCGGTAATGTGATCCAGCTTTTATCTATATATCACAAAGTTTCTAAACATCATTAAAGAAAATTAAAAAAAATAATATATATTATTTCATTTTAAAAAAATTACTAATTTATTCTAAATCAAAAATATAAAAAATTATTTATGATTTTTAATTTGATTACATTTTTTAACAAAGTCGTTTTTCATAGATTTTTAGTCGAATGTATATAATCCATAAACAATTTATATATTTTATATAAGTATGTTTAGTTAATAGAAAATTATAAATGTATGTGATATTATGAAGTTATAAAAATATATATAAATCCATAACCTTAAAAGGGGGGATGACGAATTAGTGTACCAATAGGGGACAAAGGATGTGGGGGGGGGGAATAAGGGAGACTATGGGTTCTAGGATGAGGGATAGAGTATGGAAGTGAGGGATCAATTTTTTGGTAGAAATGGCTCATTAGTGAAAATGAAATCCCACTTTTTTATTATATATACTTTTCATTACATAGTACAAAACAGAGGATCTTTTAAAGTTTAGTTTCTTTAAAACAGGGTATATAATACATGAAATCATAAAAAATTCTTATAATCCACTTGAATTGATTAATAATAGGTTAATCATAAGTATATTTACTGTATCTCATAACTTGGGGGCATACATCAAAGGAAAGGGTGGGCATAAGGCCCAGTGAGGGAAACCAGGAGAAATGATTTACATGTGATCTTGAGAAATATTAACAAGAACCTAAGGAATATCATAAACGCAAGATCAAAGAAAAAATAGAAATATAATGGTAAAAATAACATGAATAATAACATGTAAATGTGGATATAAAATTTAATTTATTCATTCATAAGCATATCACCAAGGTTTATCACTGATGTGTCATAAAAATTTCCAAGGTTATTCACCAAGGAATTGTAAAACATATCATCTCTAGCGATTAAATTTTTTACACAAAGAATTTGAGAACTATTAGGAAACACCATTTTTATGTATTAATTAATTTTATCCACATGTATCAAAATAAAACATGTCATAAATAACTCATATAAAACAAAATAAATGGGTTTCATATCAAAATCAGGGCATTTTAAAAAAATGCTTAAAGATAAGATCTTTATGTCATTAGTAACCCACAAAAAAGGAAGAAGGGTTTAATGGTTGTTAATTATAGAATAAAATAAGATCATTTTGAAATATAAGTGAATAAACTTGGAAAATAAATAGTTTTGGGTATTCATAAAATAAATTAAGATAATTTCTTGAGAAAAAGGGAGAAATTTTGTCAAGAAAATCTGGCAGCATAAAGGGTAAGAAAATTTATTTTTAAAAACATTAAAAACATTAGGGTAAAAGGGTCCCAAATTAAAAAATAATATTCATACATTAAAGGTATATAATAAAATGGACATAAGAACATATCTTATAAATTTTAAAGACATAATACATAAAAAATCCAAACTTAATAAGAAAAGAGAAGTTGAGATTTCCCTTACCTTGAAGAGTAACTCCTAAAACTATAATATTGGGACCTGGGGGGGCTTGAGGACACCCTGAGAGGAATCCTTGAGAGTTAAAAATATCATATATTTTTTTATGATGAATTGTAAGTGAGTGTAAATGGATAAATGGGTGGTTATTTATAGGAAAAGGGGAGGATCTATTTATTAATTTCCTTAGACTCCTAGGTAGTGGTAAATTCAAAACCATGGTATTTCACATGGTATTTTCTCATGGTATTAGACAATGGGGACACCTATTCTGATATTTTAATCCAAAAGAGTTGACCATAATTTTATATTACTCATTAAATCATTATAATGCCATTAAACATACCGAAAAACTCATACTGTATTTTTACTATTCATAAAAAATCAAGTATTTTATAAAATTCTCATAAATTCACCCTAAACTAATTTCAACATGATGATAACAAAAATGATGTTTATTTTGTCATATTAATTCTCTATTTATGAGAAATTTAATTTTTAAATATAAAAATCATTATTTATTAAAAATAACAGCAGATAGAAAATGAATAGTAAAATTTCCAACAATTGAAAAAAATAAAATTATTTTATCATTTAATTTTAAATAGGAGTGTTTTAATCATAATATTTCATTAATTTAAGAATTATTAATAATACCTTGGTTTATTATAATAATTATATCTTTTCTAAAAAATTACAATTTCTGTATGAATTTTTTTTATCAAATTCCAACTTAATTTTATTAAGTTAAACAATTCTTAAAATTGAATTGATAGAACAATGAATTTATTTAAAAAAATTCATTACACTTTAAGTAACTAGGAACTAGAAACATAACCCCTTATAACACCTTCATAGGACCTAAGGGTAAGGTGTGCGATGGTGACAGATTCTTAGGGTGGCTTGGATAACATCACTCGAGTGGTAATTTGCACTAACTTGAACTTCTACCATAATTGATTTCATTCAAGCCTCACTTTTGGAAGATCGGCTTGGGATTGGTCAAGATTTAAGCCCACAAATTCTAACTACCTTCCATATTCTGAAAAATTAGATTCTTATGGAATGAATTTACTATATGTGTCCATTGAATCTTCTTTCTTCATTAATTTTCCTTTTTCATTTCTACATTTAAACAATAATTATAACATTAAAATTATTATTTATAGTATTGTTTTCAACATTAATTTTGACCAATGGTCATATAACAGTCGAGACCTGATGGTCACATTTCAAAATATACTCACTTAATTATTAGATAGATAATATTATATAACATACATTTTCAAGAAACAAATATCATTCAAAAATTCCAGGTCATGACATTCTCCCCCCCCCCCCTTAAGAAATTGTGTCCCCAAAATTTCATCTCCTCCTCCAATGGCCCGAAGGCCTTCATTTTTATTGATTTTGATAATCCACCTTTTAAGGGGAGATTTGGAACCCTTATAAGGCCTGTAGGCATAAGTATTACATGTCCCATAGGCCTTAGAGGAATTCAATGCCCGTAGGCTTCAAACATTACATACAACCCATACTAACTACTTGGAACTGCTTCTCCCCAACATCTTCATCGTGAAATCATCTCTCTACCTTCGCACGGATATTCGGCTAGGATTTCCCATGCATGCACAGGCTTGTCCCGATGGAAGGTTCTATACCCTCTCATTCTTGCAATCTGTTTAGCTTCTACTATGGTGTAATCTTCTTTCTACTCCACCTTTAAAGTTTGTTCCTTATAGGTTGTCTAGTTTGAATTTTTACTTAAGGTGGCCCGAAGGCCTTGAGGTAGCCCTACAGCCCTACAGACTCGAAGGCTCGGGTGGCCCGAAGGCCTTAAAGGACTCGGAGACCAAATCGGTGGCCCGAAGGCCCAAACGGGGGAATATTCTCGGCTGCTACAGTGCCAAACAGTGCTTTCTACAATTCCAACTACATTACATGCTACAGTTATGGAGAGTTCCTGCTATAGTATTGCTACAGTACTACTATAGTACCCCCGGAAATTGGCCTCCACCTGGATTTGATCCCAGGTCTTGTGGATGCACTTAAGGAGTCCTCACCAACTGGGCTGAGGCTCATGCGCCCCCAAAATTTCATCTCATTCCCTCTATTGAGAAAACATGTGGGTACTTCTGCCTCATTGTTTCCTCTAGATCCCACATGTATCATTCATATTTTTGGTTCTTTCACAACACATTAACAAGGTGGGTAGTCTTGTTTCATAGAGCCTTGTCTCTATGGTCCAAGATCACCACTGGATGCACCTCGTAAGAGAGTTCATGTTCCATTAGTACAACATCTAGATTCAGTACATGTGAAGGGTTAGGTATGTTCTTCATCAATATATATATGTGGAAAACATGATGAAATTTATCTATATTTGGAGGAATTTTAAGCTGATAGGCCACTGCTCCTATGTGATCAAAGATTTCATAGGGCCCAATGTACCTGAGGCTGAGCTTCCCTTTCTTTCCAAACCGCATTACACTCTTCCAAGTTGAAATTTGAAGGAATAATTTATTTCCAACATCAAACTCCAAGTCCCTTTTACGGTTGGAAGTATAGATATTCTATCAAATCAAAGAATCCTTTATGTGTTATTGGATGGCATGAACCTTTTCTATTATCTATTTCACAAGATCAGGTACCAAAATCTTTCTCTCACCATCTTCATCCCAACAAGTATGATTTCAACATTTCTTCCTATATAGATCTTCATATGGTTCCATTTGAATATGTGAATGAAAGTTATTTTTGTATAAGAAATCAACTAATGTGAGATGTTGATCCCATCCACCTTTAAATTCCATTGATCATGTTCTCAATATGTCCTTGAGTGTTTCAATAGTTCTTTCAGATTGTCTATAATTTTGGGAGTGATAGGCCATACTAAAACTTTATTTAGTATTCAGATCAAGTTGAATAGTCTCTATAATTTTTATGTGAACCATATATCATGATCAGAAATGATAAAAAGTTGAACTCCATGCATCCATACCATTTCCTTTATGTAAATATTGTAAAATTGATGAAGTGAGAAATATTCCTCAATAGAGATAAAATGGGTAGTCTTGGTGAGACGATCCACTATAACCCATGTTGTATTATTTCCTTTGGATGATTTTAGGATACCAATTACAAATTCCATAGTGATATTGTCCCACTTTCATACTGGTATGGGTAGTGGTTGTAATACCCCTTTAGAAAGTTGTCACTTTTCCTTTACTTGTTGACAGATCAAGAGCCTTATAGTATAGTCGACAATATCCATTTTCATGTTATCCCACAAATAATGATCATGAAGGTCCCAATAAATTTTATTTCTCACATGATGTATATATAATTTAGATCCATGAGCTTTATCCATATAATCTTTCATTATTTCTAGAATATATGGAACACATAGCCTTGTATGAAATTTCAGTACACCTTCCTGATCAATATTGAACTTTTGAAACATCCCAGTCTTCGCATCCCCTATCTCATTATATAATAAAGGATCTTATCTTTGAGATTTATTAATCTTATCTAGTAATGATGGTTGAGAAATAATTTAGGATAGGTTTGATGATGTACTTTACCTTATAATTCCCATTTCCAGTTTTACAAGGTCTATGATCAAAGGATCTCATTAACTCCTCATCATAGCTAGAATACTATAGTCTTTCATACTTAATTCATCAATTACTTTTTTTTCTCATCTGATGTGATAACGAATTTAATAATCATAGTCTTTATGAAGTTCCAACCATATACTCTTTCTCATGTTCTACTCCTTATGCGTGAAAATATACTTCAAACGTTTATGGTATATGTATATATCACATTTCTCCCCATAAAAATAGTGCCTCTATATCTTCAAAGAAAAAACAACTATAGATATCGCCAGATCATACATAAGATAGTTCTTCTCGTGAGGCTTCAACTGACAAGATTCATAATCAATCACATTGTCATTTTTTAATGAGGATGCACCCAAGACCTTTTAGAGAAGAATCACTAAAAATAACAAATCCTCCTCTTATAGAGGGTAGATTTAACATGGGTGTAGTAACCAATCTCTTATTCATCTCTTGGAAATTTTCCTCACACTCCTTTGTCTAGATGAACTTAACCCATTTTTGAGTTAACTTGGTTAGTGGATTAGAAATTCATGAAATGTTTTTTACAAACCTCCTATAATATACTATTAATCCAGGTAAACAAAGAATCTCAGTTACTATTGTTGGATAAGGCCACTACTCCCCAACCTTTTTATTGGTAGGATAAACTATGATTTCTTCATTAGTTACAATGTAACCAAACAAAGAAACTTTTTGTAACCAAAATTCACATTTTTTGAAGTTTCCAAATTGCATATCCTTACTCAGAGTTTACAATATAACCCTTAGATAATCCCAATTCTCCTCATGACATTTGGAATATATCATAATATCATTAATAAAAACTACAGAAATGTTATCAAGGTATTACTTAACGACTCTATTCATAAAATCCATAAATATATAAGAATCATTAGTTGAGCCAAAGGGAATAATAAAAAAATCATAATGACCATATCTTGATCAGAAGGAATGCTTTATAATACATTCTTTATTCACCCTCAATTGATGATAACCATATCGAAGATAAATCTTGGATATGAATTTATCCCCATGATGCTGGACAAATAAATCATCAATTCTTAGAAGGGGTAATTTTTTCACTGTGGTCCCATTAAGTTTTCTATAATCAATTCATAACTACATTGATCTATCCTTATTATTCACAAAAAAATACGTTCTCCCCAAGGAGACACACTTGGCTAGATAAACCCCTTCTCCAAATGATGTTGGAGTTAATTCTTTAATTCTTCCATATCCACATTTTATATTCTATATGGGGTCTTTGATGTCGTATTGGATCCAGTCATGAGTTCAATGGAGAACTCTACCTATATTTCTATGGGAGGTCTAGGTAACTCCTCAATAAATACACTAATGTATTCCTAGACAATGGGGACATTCTCTATTAGTATACTTTAATTTACTTCTTCATATTCACTGATCATATTTATAAATAAGGATATGGGTGGTGATTCTATAAAAAGATCTGGTTGCAATATCTCTCCTTTGAAATCAATTGTTGGTTTTCCGTTCAATACTACTAAGATTTCATTTCTTTTTCAGTTCATCTTAGCATTATACTTTGAGATCCAATCCATCCCTAGTATAATGTTGAATTCCGACATGGGAATGACTACAAGATTTACGAAGAGATTGTGCTCACCAAAGTGAAAACTAGAGTTTTTATACACTATTGATTCTTGGGTAATCCCTCAAGGATTCCCGAGTGATAACTCTACTTCTAACAGTTTAAGGATTGATTCAATATTCTTTTCAAACTTGGAGTAAATAAAGGAATTCATAGAACCAAAATAAAAAAATGTACTTGATAGATTTGAGAGAACAATGAGAGTACCTTCCACCACATCATTTGAAGCATCAACTTAAGCTTCCATGATAGAAAAAGAATGACCTTACTTTCTTGGCTTATGCTAAAGTTTATGGTTATTCCCCTCTATTAACTTTGTATTTGGATAGTGATTGGAGAAGGTCACAAGCTATCCATACATGAAGAGTTGGACTTATGGTAGGTCATGTACCATATCCCCTTTGTTATTATTATTTATAAGTTGAGGTTTCACCTCACAATGATAGTTCTAAGAAATATGTGCATTTATTACACACTTGTAACATTTCATGCTCCTGAGAAAGTAGTTCCCCGAATGCTTCTTACCAAATTCGTTGCATGTGGAGAGTTGAACTTTCTTTCCACCTCTTCCATGATCAAAGATTCTCTCCAATTTTGGCTCCAAAGACCTCTTATTTTAATTATATATATGGGACCAATTCATCTCTCTGAACTCTATCTCAACATTCATAGAAATCCTCATGATCTCCTCATAGTTTCCATAGTATTAGTTAGATAGATTCTTCCGTATATGGGGTATTAGTCCACCGAAGAATCTATCAAACTTCCTCTTAGGATCCATGAAAAATATATAGGTGTAACGGTAAGGTCTTGTGAAGTTCATCACATCGCTTCCCATATATTCATTTTCCTTCTGCTTCATCTCTAGTAATTTCTTCTCCATTTTCATTCACATTTAACAGGGGAAATATTTTTTGAAAAAGGATCCCATGAACACTTTCCACTTCATATCTTCAATATCACCCCTTGGCATCGTGTTTCTAACTAGTGTTCATCACTGATCAGATTCTACCTCTAAGCGGTACACATTAAGGGAAACTTTATCTTATTCTGAACAATGGAGTATAAAAAAGATCTTTTTTATAGAGCATATCCATTGTACAACAATAAATGGGTTGGTAGATGTACTGAATAAAGGTAGTCATTGATGCATGATGAAATCAATAAAAATTTGTTCCATTCAAGGTGAATCAGGTCTATCAAATTGATTTAATTTATTTCTCATGACTCAAGTTAGTTGATTCATCACTCTCATTAAGTTTTCCATTCTAACTTCCATCAAAAGGTTGATAGTTCATGCCCGTTTCACTCTCTATTTATGCAGTTTCTCCTATAGATCTCCATTTTCTAAAAGAAGAAAACCTTACTGAGAAGCATGTTTCATTAAATAATATTATAATCCTAAAAGAATTTCATGTCTTAAAATAGCATGCTTAAATATCTTATTCTTTAACAACAATTCAATTTTCTATAAAACCTTCACAATGGTTAATAAAAATCTTTCGATTAACCAATTATATTCCCTAGGAGTGTCAAACTAGGAGAGAATCAAGGGTCATTTCCTTATATTAGGTTATTCCAAGTCAAGACTGATGCAAATTTTTGGAGTTATTATCTTTACGTATATTTTTACTAGATCCACATCTATTTGTTCGTATCTAGATAGGGATTTCTTTGCTCTAAAACCACTTACTTAATATTTCACTAAAAAGCCAGGATGTTTTTCCTATATTTAAAAGTTCCTATAGGGTTATTACTAAAGTTTTAAAATCCTAATGTCAACAAATAATAAAACCATCCTTTGATACCAACTATTAAATCCCACCTTTTTATTACATAAACTTTAAAATACATTATATAAAACAGAGGATCCTTTAAAGTTTAGTTTCTTGGAAATAAGATACATAATACATGAAATGATAAAACATTATTATAATAAACTTGAAATTCTTAATAATAGGTTCATATTAAGTCTATTTACTAAATATCATAACCTGAGGACATTTATCCAATGAAAGGGTGAGCATAAGGCCCAGTAAGGGAAAACAAGAGAAACAATTTACATGTGATCTTGAGAAATATTGACAAGAACTTGAGGAATATCATAAAGGAAAGAAAAAAGATAAAATTAACATATCATAGTAAAAATAACATGAATGAAAACATTTAATTGAGCCTTTAATAATCATATCACTAAGTTTATCACTGAGGTGTCATAAAAATTACCAAGGTTATTCATTGTGGTATCGTAAAACATGTCATCTCTAGAGATTAAATTCTTTACCCAATGCATCGGAGAGATATCAGGGAGTACCATTTATATTTATTAATTAATTTGAGCCACATTTATCAAAATAAAACATTTCATAAATAACCTATAGAATATAAAATAAATGGGTTTGATATCAAAATCATGGTGTTTTTAAAAAAATTCTTAAAAACAAGATCTTTATGTCATTAGAAACCCAAAAAAATGGTAGGTGTGATTAATGTATGTTAATACCATAGTAAAATATATAATTTTTAAATATAGTTGAATACCCCTAAAAAATAAATATGTTTGGGTATTCACAAAATAAAATAAGAATTTTTTTGAGGAAGAGAGAGAAATTTTGAGAAGAAAATTCAGTAGCATAACGAGTAAGAAACATGGTTTTAGAAAACAATAAAAAATAGAGGGGACAAGGGTATAAAATTATTAGAAAGACTATAAATATAGTAAATTAATATAATAAAATGGATAAAATGACATATGTTGGAAATTTTAAAGACATACCACATAAAAAGGGAACTTTAATGGAAAATAGAAGTTGAGATTTCCCTTACCTTGAAGAGTAACTCCTAAAACATGAAGATTGGGACCTTGAGTTTTGATTAAATCTTTGGATGAATCCTTGTGAGTTGAAAAATCATATAATTTTGGTGGATTAATTGGAAGTGAGAAAAATGGAGAAATGGGTGGGTATTTATAGAGAAAGGGGAGGACTTGTTTACTAATTTTCATGGACACCTAGGTAGGGGTAAATTAAAAACCATGGGCTTGCCTGGGTATTTTCTCAAGGTATTGGCCACTAGGTACACCGATTATGATATTTTAATCCTCAATAGTTGAATAGAATTTTATATTACTTATTACATCATTATGATATCATTAAACATATAGAAAAACTAAAACTATATGTTTACTATTCATAAAAAGATAAACTATTTTAGAAAATTCTCACAAGTTCACCCTAACCTAATTCTGATGTTCTAGTTTAAGAAATTATGTTTATTTTATCATTTTAATTCTCTAAGTATGATAAAATTAATTTTTAATTATAAAAATCTTTATTCATTAAAAATAATAGTGGATATAAAATGCATTGTAAAATGCATAGTAAAATTTTTGACACTTGGAAAAAATAGAATTATTTTATCATTTAAATTTAAATAAGAGTGTTTTAATAATAATTATTCATTAAAATAAACATTATTAACAATAACAAAGTTTATTATAATAATTATATCTTTTCTGAAAATTACAATTTCTATCTAAAAAATCAGTTTATCAAATTCTAATTCAATTTTATTAAGAAAAACTATACTTAAAATAGAATTCATGGAACACCAATCTTATTTATAAAATTTTATTACAATTTAAGTAACTAGGTTCTAGAAACATAATACCTTATAACACCTCCATAAAACTAAATGGTAAGGTGTACGATGGTGATGGATTATTGGGGCGGCCCGAATAACATCACCTAAGTGGTAATTTCTACTAACTTGAACTTCTCCTGTAAGAGATTCCATTCAAGCCTCAATTGTTAAATTGCATCTTGGTATTTTTTAAGAGTGAATCCCAAGGGCACTACCTCCCTCCAATGTTATGAAAAATGGGCTTCATATGGAATGACTCTATATGATGAGGCCATCGACTATTCATTCTATATCATTTTTCCTTTGTCATTTCTACTTATAAACAATAATTATAATGTTAAAATTTTTATTTAGAATATCGTTTCCATTGGTTATATTATCAAATGGTCATAATTGACAAATATAAATATAATGGTAGAAACCTGATCTTCACATTTCAAAACATAATCAATTCATTATAAGAGATATAATATTATATAACACACATTTTCAGGAAACAAATATAAATCAAAAAAATTTGGTCGTTAATGATGGTTGAGAAATAATTTAGGATAGGGTTGAGGATGTACCTTACCTTATAATTCCCATTTCTAGTTTTACAAGGTCTATTATCAAAGGATCTCATTGAATCCTCATCATAGCTAGAATATTATAGTCTTTCCTACTTAATGCGTCAATGCCTTTTTTTTCTCTTTTGATGTGATAATGAATTTAATAATCATAGTATTTATGAAGTTCCAACAATATATTATTTCTCATGTTCTATTCCTTATGCGTGAAAATATACTTCAAACAATTATGGTATATGTATATATCACATTTCTCCCCATAAAGATAGTGCCTCCATATCTTCAGAGAAAAAAACAACTATAGATATCTCTAGATCATACAAAAGATAGTTCTTCTCGTGAGGCTTCAACTGAAAAGATGCATAATAAATCACATTGTCATTTTTTCATGAGGACGCACCCAAGACCTTTTAGAGAAGAATCACTAAAAATAACAAATCCTTCTCTTATAGAGGGTAGATTTAACATGGGTGTAGTAACTAATCTCTTATTCATCTCTTGGAAACTTTCCTCACACTCCTTTGTCCAGATGAACTTAACCCATTATTGAGTTAACTTGGTTAGTGGATTATAATGTCATGAAATGTTTTTTAAAAACCCCCTATAATATACTATTAATCCTGGTAAACTAAGAATCTTAGTTACCATTGTTGGATAAGGTCACTACTCCCCAACCTTTTTCTTGGTAGGATAAATTGAGATTTCTTCATTAGTTACAATGTAACCCAATAAAGAAACTTTTTGTAACCAAAATTCACATTTTTTGAACTTTCCAAATTGAATATCCTTCCTCATAGTTTAAAATATAACCCTTAGATGATCCACATGCATCTCATGAATTTTGGAATATATCAGAATATCATTAATAAAAACTAACACAATGTTATCAAGGTATTACTTAAAGACTCTATTCATAAAATCCATAAATATATAAGGATCATTAGTTAATCCAAAGTGAATAATAAAAAAATTAATAATGACCATATCTTGATCAGAAGGAATCCTTTAGAATATATTCCTTATTCACCTTCAATTGATGATAACCATATCAAAGATAAATTTTGGATAAGAATTGAGCCCCATGATGTTGGTCAAATAAATCATCAATTCTTAGAAGAGGGTACTTTTTTCACTCTGGTCACATTAAGTTTTCTATAATTAATTCATAACTACATTGATCTATCCATATTATTCACAAAAAAAATAGGTTCTCCCTAAGGAGACACACTTGTCTCGATAAACCCCTTCACCAAATGATGTTGGAGTTAATTATTTAATTCCTCCATCTCCAAATTTTATATTCTATATGGGGTATTTGATGTCGTATTAGATCCAGTCATGAGTTCAATGGAGAACTCTACCTATATTTCTATGGGAGGTCCAAGTAACTCCTCAATAAATACACTAATGTATTCCTAGACAATGGGGACATACTCTATTCATATACTTTAATTTACTTCTTCATCTTCACTGATCATATTTATAAATAAGGATATGGGTGGTGCTTATATACAAAGCTCAGGTTTCAATATCTATCCTTTGAAATAAATTGTTGGTTTTCCATTAAATACTACTAAGATTTCCTTTCTTTTTCAGTTGATCTTAGCATTATACTTTGAGATCCAATCCATCCCTAGTATAATGTTGAATTCCGACATGGGAATAACTACAAGATTTACGATGAGATTGTGCTCACAAAAGTGAATAATAGAGTTTCTATACACTATTGATTCTTGGACAATCCCTCAAGGATTCCTGAGTGATAACTCTACTTCTAAAAGTTTAGGTATTGATTCAATATTCTTTGCAAACTTGGAGGAAATAAAGGAATTCATAAAACTAAAATCAAACAAAGTACTCGATAGATTTGAGAGAACAATGAGAGTACCTTCCACCACATCATTTGAAGCATCAACTTAAGATTCCATGATAGAAAAAGAATGACCTTACTTTCTTGGCCTATGCTAAGGTTTATGGTTATTCCCCTCTATTAACTTTGTATTTGGATAGTGATCGGAGAAGGTCCCAATCTATCCATACATGAAGCGTTGGACTTATGGTAGGTCATGTACCATATCCCCTTTGTTATTTTTATTTAGAAGTTGAAACTTCACCTCAAAATGATATTTTTGAGCAATATGTCCATTTATTCCACACTTGTAACGTTTCATTCTCCTGAGAAAGTAGTTCCCTGAATTCTTCTTACCAAATTTGTTGCATGTGTAAATTTGAAATTTGTTTCCACCTCTTCCATGATCAAATATTATATCCAATTTTAGCTCCAAATACCTCATATTTTAATTATATATATGGGACCACTACATCTCTCTGAACTCTATCTCAACATTCATAGCAATCCTCATGATCTCCTCATAGTTTTCATCGTATTAGTTAGATAGATTCTTCCGTAGATGGGGTATTAGTCCACCAAAGAATCTATCAACCTTCCTCTTAGGATCCATGAAAAAGATAGAGGTGTAATGGTAAGGTCTTGTGAAATTCATCACATCGCTTCCCATATATTCATTTTCCTTCTACTTCATCTCTAGTAATTTCTTCTCCATTTTCATTCACATTTAACAGGGGAAATATTTTTTGAAATAGGTTCCCATGAACTCTTTCCACTTCATATCTTCAATATCACCCCTTGGCATCGTGTTTTTAACTAGTGTTCATCACTGATCAGATTCTACCTCTAATAGGTACACATCAAGGGAGACTTTCTCTTATTATGAACAATGGAGTATAAAAAAGATCTTTTCTATAGAGCATATCCATTGTTCAGCAATAAATGGGTTGGTAGATGCACTGAATAAAGGTTGTCATTGATGCATTAATAAATCAATAAAAATTTGTTCCATTCAAGGTGAATTGGGTCTATCAAATTGATTTAATTTATTTCTCATAACTCAAGATAGTTGATTCATCACTCTCATTAAGTTTTCCATTATAACTTCCATCGAAACATCGATAGTTCATGGCCTGTTTCACTCTCTATTTATGCGGTTTCTACTATATCCCTCCATTTTATAAAAGAATAAAACCTTACTAAGAAACATGTTTCATTTAATAATATTATAATCATAAAGGAATTTCATGTCTTAAATTATCATGATTAAATATCTTATTCTTTAACAACAATTACATTTTCTATAAAACCTTCAGAATGGTTAATAAAAATCTTGCAATTAACCAAACATATTCCCTGGGAGTGTCAAACAAGGAGAGCATCAAGGGTCGTTTCCTTATATCAGGTTATTATAAGTCAAGACTTATGAAATTTTTTGGATTTGTTATCCCTAGGTATATTTTTACTTGATCCACCTCCATTTGTTAGTATCTAGATAGGGATTTGTTTGCTCTAAAACCACCTAATTAATATTTCACCAAAATACCAGGATGTTTTTCCTATATTTAAAAGTTTCTATAGGGTTATTCATAATGTTTTAAAATCCTAATTTCAATAAATAACAAAACCATACTTTGATACCAACTATTAAATCCCACATTTTTATTACATAAACTTTAAAATTCATTATATAAAACAGAGGATCCTTTAAAGTTTAGTTTCTTGGAAATAGGGTACATAATACATGAAATAATAAAAAACTATTATAATAAACTTTAAATTCTTAATAATAGGTTCATCCTATGTCTATTTACTACATCTCATAACCCGATGACATTTATCCAATAAAAGGGTGAGTATAAGGCCCAGTAAGGGAAAAAAAGAGAAATAATTTACATGTGATCTTGAGAAATATTGGCAAGAACTTGAGGAATATCATAAAGGAAAGACAAAAGATAAAATTAACATATCATAGTAAAAATAACATGAATCATAACATTTAATTGAGTCATTCATAATCATGTCACTAAGGTTTATCACTTAGGTGTCATAAAAATTACCAAGGTTATTCATTGTGGTATCGTAAAACATGTCATCTCAAGAGATTAAATTCTTTACCCAATGCATTGGAGAGATATCAGGGAGTACCATTAATATTTATTAATTAATTTAAGACACATTTATCAAAATAAAACATTTCATAAATAACATATGGAAAATAAAATAAATGGGTTTGATATCAAAATCATGGTGTTTTTAAAAAATTTCTTAAAAACAAGATATTTATGTCATTAGCAACCCAAGAAAATGGTAGGTGTGATTAATGTATTCTAATCCCATAATAAAATATATAATTTTTAAATATATTTGAATACCCCTAAAAAAGAAATAGGTTTGGGTATTCACAAAATAAAATAAGACAATTTGTTGAGGAAAAGAGAGAAATTTTGAGAAGAAAATTCAGTAGCATAACGAGTAAGAAACATGGTTTTAGAAAACAATAAAAAAGAGAGGGTACAAGGGTATAAAATTATTAGAAGACTATAAATATCAAAAATTAATATAATAAAATGGATAAAATGACATATGTTGGAAATTTTCAAGACATACCACATAAAAAGGGAACTTTAATGGAAAATAGAAGTTGAGATTTCCCTTACCTTGAAGAGTAACTCCTATTAAATGAAGATTTGGACCATGGAATTTAATGAAACCTTTGGAGTAATCCTTGTGAGTTAAAAAATCATATAATTGTGGTGGGTGAATTGAAAGTGAGAAAAATGGAGAAATGGGTGGGTATTTATATAAAAAGGGGAGGACTTGTTTACTAATTTTCATGGACACCTAGGTAGTGGTAAATTCAAAACCATGGGCTTTCCTGGGTATTTTCCCAAGGTATTGGACACTGGGTACACCGATTAATATATTTTAATACTCAATAGTTGAATACAATTTTATATTACTCATTACATCATTATGATATCATTAAACATATAGAAAAACTAAAACAATATTTTTACTATTCATGAAAAAATAAACTATTTTAGAAAATTATCACAAGTTCACCCTAACCTAATTTTGATGTTCTGGTTTAAGAAATGATGTTTATTTTATCATATTAATTATCTAAGTATGATAAATTTAATTTTTAATTATAAAAAACTTTATTCATTAAAAATAAGATTGGATATAAAATGCATTGTAAAATGCATTATAAAATTTTTGACACTTGAAAAAAATAAAATTATTTTGTCATTTAAATTTAAATAAGAGTGTTTTAAAAATAATTATTCATTAAAATAAATATTATTAAAAATAAAATAGTTTATTATAATAATTAAATCTTTTCTGAAAAGCACAATTTCTATCTGAAAAATCAGTTTATCAAATTCTAACTCAATTTTATTAAGAAAAACTATTCTTAAAATATAATTCATGGAACAACAATATTACTTATAAAATTTTATTACACTTTAAGTATCTAGGTCCTCGAAACCTATTACCTTATAACACCTCCATACAACTTAATGGTAAGCTGTGCGATGGTTATGGATTATTGGGGCGACCCGGATAACATCACCTAAGTGGTAATTTCTACTAACTTGAACTTCTCCTGTAAGAGATTCCATTCAAGACTCACTTGTTAAATCGCATCTTGGTATTGTTTAAGAGTGAAGCCCAAGGACACTACCTACCTCCCATGTTATGAGAAATGTGCTTCAAATAGAATGACTCTACAGGATGAGTCCACCGACTATTCTTTTTGTATCATTTTTCCTTTACATTTCTACTTATAAACAATAATTATAATGTTAAAATATGTATTTATAGTATCATTTACAATGGTTATATTATCCAATGGTTATAATTGACCAATAGAAATATAATGGTCGAAACCTGATCATCACATTTAAAAATATACTCAATTCATTATAAGAGAGATAGTATTATATAACACACATTTTCAGGAAACAAATATCAATCAAAATGTTTTAGTCATTAATGATGGTTGAGAAATTATTTAGTATAGGGTTAATGATGTAACTTACCTTATAATTACCATTTTTAGTTTTACATGGTCTATGATCAAAGGATCTCATTGAATCCTCATCATAGCTAGAATACTATAGTCTTTCCTACTTAATGCATCAATGGATTTTTTTGCTCTTCTGATGTAATAATGAATTGAATAATCATAGTATTTATGAAGTTCCAACCATATACACTTTCTCATATTCTATTCCTTATGAATAAAAATATACTTCAAACATTTATGGTATATGTATATATCACATTTCTCCGCATAAAGATAGTGCCTCCATATCTTCAGAGAAAAAACAACCATAGATATCTCTAGATCATACATAAGATAGTTCTTCTCATGAGGCTTCAGCTGACAAGATGCATAATCAATCACATTGTAATTTTTTCATGAGGATGAACCCAAGACCTTTTAGAGAAGAATAAATAAAAATAAAAAATCCTTCTCTTATAGAGGGTATATTTAACACGGGTGTAGTAACCAATCTCTTATTCATCTCTTGGAAACTTTCCTCACACTCCTTTTTCCAGATGAACCTAACCCATTTTTGAGTTAACTTGGTTAGTGGATTAGAAAGTCATGAAATGTTTTTACAAACCTCCTATAATATACTATTAATATAGGTAAACTAAGAATCTCAGTTACTATTTTTGGATAAGACCACTACTCCCCAACCTTTTTCATGGTAGCATAAACTGAGATTTCTTCATTAGTTACAATGTAACCCAACAAAGAAACTTTTTGTAACAAAAATTCAAATTTTTTGAACTTTCCAAATTGAATATAATTCCTCATAGTTTACAATATAACCCTTAGATGATCCTCATGCTCCCCATGATTCTCATCAAATAAATCATCAATTCTTGGAAGAGGGTACTTTTTTCATTGTGGTCCCATTAAGTTTTCTATAATAAATTCATAACTACATTGATCTGTCCTTCTTCTTCACAAAAACATAGGTTCTCCTCAAGGAGACACACTTGGATAGATAAACCCCTTATCCAAATGATGTTGGATTTAATTCTTTAATTTCTCCATCTCCCCATTTTATATTCTATATGGGGTCTTTGATGTCGTATTGGATCTAGTCATGAGTTCAATGGATAACTTTACCTATATTTCTAGGGGAGGTCCATGTAACTCCTCAATAAATACACTAATGTATTCCAAGACAATGGGGAAATTCTATATTAGTATACTTTAATTTCCTTCTTCATCTTCACTAATCATATCTATAAATAAGGATATGGGTGGTGCTTCTATACAAAGATCAGGTTGCAATATCTCTCCTTTGAAATCAATTGTTGTTTTTCCATTCAATACTACTAAGATTTCCTTTCTTTTTCAGTTGATATTAGCATTATACATTGAGATCCAATCCATCCCTAGTATAATGTTGAATTCCGACATGGGAATGACTGCAAGATTTAGGATGAGGTTGTGCTCACCAAAGTGAATACTAGAGTTTCTATACACTATTGATTCTTGGATAATCTCTCAAGGATTCCTGAGTGATAACTCTACTTATAACAGTTTAGGGATTGACTCAATATTCTTTTCAAACATAGAGGAAATAAAGGAATTCATAAAACCAAAATCAAACAAAGTACTTGATAGCTTTAAGAGAACCATGAGAGTACCTTCCACCACATCATTTGAAGCATCAACTTAAGCTTCCATGATAGAAATAGAATGACCTTACTTTATTGGCCTATGCTAAGGTTTATGGTTATTCCCCTATATTAACTTTGTATTTGGATAGTGATCATAGAAGGTCCCAAGCTATCCATACATGATGGTTTGGACTTATGGTAGGTCATGTACCATATCACCTTTGTTATTATTATTTAGAAGTTGAGGCTTCACCTCACAATGATAGTTCTGAGAAATATGTCCATTTATTCCACACTTGTAACATTTCATGCTCTTAAGAAATTAGTTCCCTGAATGCTTCTTACCAAATTTGTTGCATGTGGAAAGTTTAACTTTCTTTCCACCTCATCCATGATCAAAGATTCTCTCCAATTTTAGATCCAAATACCTCTTATTTTCATTATATATATGGTACCACTTCATCTCTCTGAACTCTATCTCAACATTCATATCAATCATCATGATCTGCTCACAGTTTCCACAGTATTAGTTAGATATACTCTTCCATCGATGGGGTATTAGTCCATCAAAGAATCTATCAACCTTACTCTTAGGATCCATGGAAAAGATAGAGGTATAATGGTAAGGTCTTGTGAAGTTCATCACATCGCTTCCCATATATTCATTTTCCTTCTGCTTCATCTCTAGTAATTTCTTCTCCATTTTCATTCACATTTAACAGGGGAAATATTTTTTTAAAAAGGTTCCCAAGAACTCTTTCCACTTAATATCTTCAATATCACCCCTTGGCATCAGTTTTTAACCAGTGTTCATCACTGATCAGATTCTACCTCTAAGTGGTACACATCAAGGGCGAGTTTCTCTTATTCTGAACAATGGAGTATAAAAAAGATCTTTTCTATAGAGAATATACATTGTTCAGCAATAAATGGGTTGGTAGATGCACTGAATAAAGGTGGTCATTCATGCATTAAGAAATCAATAAAAATTTGTCCCATTCAAGGTGAATCGGGTCTATCAAATTGATTTGATTTAATTCTCATAACTCAATTTAGTTGATTCATCTCCCTCATTAAGTTTTCCATTATAACTTCCATCAAAAGGTCGATAGTTCATGGCCCGTTTCACTCTCTATTTATGTTGTTTCTCCTAAATCCCTTCATTTTATAAAAGAAGAAAACCTTACTGAGAAACATGTTTCATTTAATAATATTATAATCCTAAAGGAATTTCATGTCTTAAAATAGCATGCATAAAGATCTTATTCTTTAACAACAATTACATTTTCTATAAAAACTTCATAATGGTTAATAAAAATCTTGCATTTAACCAAACATATTCCCTAGGAGTGTCAAACTAGGAGAGAATCAAGGGTTGTTTCCTTTTATCAGGTTATTCCAAGTCAAGACTCATGCAAATTTTTGGAGTTGTTATCCCAAGGTATATTTTAACTAGACCCACATCCATTTTTTTGTATCTAAATTGGGATTTCATTGCTCTAAAACCACTTACTTAATATTTCACCAAAATACCAGGATGTTTTTCCTATATTAAAAAGTTTCTATAGGGTTATTCCTAAAGTTTTAAAATCCTAATTTCAAAAAATAACAAAACCATCCTTTGATACCAACTATTAAATCCCACCTTTTTATTACATAAACTTTAAAATACATTATATAAAACAGAGGATCCTTTAATGTTTAGTTTCTTGGAAATAGGGTACATAATACATGAAATAATAAAACATTTTTATAATAAACTTTAAATTATTAATAATAGGTTCATCCTAAGTCTATTTACTACATCTCATAACCCTAGGACATTTATCCAATGAAAGGGTGAACATAAGGCCCAGTAACGGAAAACAAGAGAAACAATTTACATGTGATCTTGATAAATATTGACAAGAACTTGAGGAATATCAAAAAGGAAAGACAAAAGATAAAATTAACATATCATAGTAAAAATAACATGAATCATAACATTTAATTGATTCATTCATAAGTATATCACTAATGTTTATCATTGAGGTGTCATAAAAATTACTAAGGTTATTCACTGTGGTATCATAAAACATGTCACATCTGGAGATTAAATTCTTTACCCAATGAATTGGAAAGATATCAGGGAGTACCATTCATATTAATTAATTAATTTGAGCCACATGTATCAAAATATAACATTTCATAAATAACCTATGGAAAATAAAATAAATGGGTTTGATATCAAAATCATTGTGTTTTTAAAAAAACTATTAAAAACAAGATCTTTATGTCATTAGCAACCCAAGAAAATGGTAGGTGTGATTAATGTATGCTAATCCCATAATAAAATATATAATTTTTAAATATAGTTGAATAACCCTAAAAAATAAATAGTTTTGGGTATTCACAAAATAAAATAAGAAAATTTGTTGAGGAAAAGAGATAAATTTTGAGAAGAAAATTCAGTAGCATAACGAGTAAGAAACATGGTTTTAGAAAACAATAAAAAATAGAGGGGACACAGGTATCCAATTATTATAATACTATAAATATATCAAATTAATATAATAAAATGGATAAAATTACATATTTTGGAAATTTTAAAGACATACCACATAAAAAAGGGAACTTTAATGGAAAATAGATGTTGAGATTTCCCTTACCTTGACGAGTAACTCCTAAAAAATGAATATTGGGACCTTGGTGTTTGATGAAACCATTGGAGGAATACTTGTGAGTTAAAAAATCATATAATTGTGGTGGATAAATTGGAAGTTAGAAAAATGGATAAATGGGTGGGTATTTATAGAAAAAAGGGGAGGACTTGTTTACTAATTTTCATGGACACCTAGGTAGTGGTAAATTCAAAACCATGGGCTTGACTAGGTATTTTCCCAAGGTATTGGCCACATGGTACACCAATTATGATATTTTAATCTTCAATAGTTGAATAGAATTTTATATTATTTTTAGATAATTATGATATCATTAAACATATAGAAAAACTAAAACTATATTTTTACTATTCATGAAAAAATAAACTATTTTAGAAAATTCTTAGAAGTTCACCCTAACCTAATTTTGATGTTATGGTTTAAGAAATGATGTTTATTTTATCATATTAATTCTCTAAGTATGATAAATTTAATTTTTAACTTTAAAAATATTTATTCATTAAAAATAATAGTGGATATAAGATGCACTGTAAAATGCATAGTAAAATTTTTGATAATTGAAAAAAAATAAAATTATTTTGTCATTTAAATTTAAATAAGAGTGTTTTAATCATAATTATTTATTAAAATAAACATTATTAATAATAAAATAGTTTATTATAATAATTATATCTTTTCTGAAAAGTACAATTTCTATTTGAAAAATCAGTTTATCACATTCTAAATCAATTTTATTAAGAAAAAATATTCTTAAAATATAATTCATGGAACACCAATCTTATTTATAAAATTTTATTATACTTTAAGTAACTAGGTACTCAAAACATAATACCTTATAACACCTCCATACAACTTAATGGTAAGGTGTGCGATGGTGATGGATTATTGGGGCGGCCCGGATAACATCACCTAAGTGGTAATTTCTACTAACTTGAACTTCTCCTATAAGAGATTGCATTCAAGCATTACTTGTTAAATAGCATCTTTTTATTGTTTAAGAGTGAATCCCAAGGACACTACCTCCCTCCCATGTTATGACAAATGGGATTCATATGGAATGACTCTACAGGATGAGGCCATCGACTATTCTTTCTGTATCATTTTTCCTTTGTCATTTCTACTTTTAAACAATAATTATAATGTTAAAATTTTTATTTAGAGTATCGTTTCCCATGGTTATATTATCCAATGGTCATAATTTACCAACAAAAATATAATTTTCGAAACCTTCTCTTCACATTTCAAAATATAGTCAATTCATTATAAGAGTGATAATATTATATAACACACATTTTTAGGAAATAAATATCAATCAAATAGTTTTGGTCGTTAATGTGAATCCTTAGTAGTGAGGGATTAGTGGCTATGAAGAAAGTGGGAAAAAGGACAAGGGTCATCATATAGGGCTCAGGGAGTAATAGTAGGATCGGGGAGTGGCGAGGGGTAATGGGGGTTCAGTTAGTGGAAAGGGGGTCAGTGAGGGAGAAAGGGGGCTTGGTTAGCGAGAAGTGGGATCAGGGAGTGGTGGGGGTGGTGGTGGAAAAGGGTTCAGAGAGATATAGGAAGGGGTATGGGGGATTGGTTTGTGGCAAGGGGTATTGTTGAGTGGTTGGGTTTTAGTTGCAAGGGTGGTCCGGGAACAGCAGTGGGGGTGGGGGAAATGGGATCGGTTGGTGGAAAGGGGGGCCAGGGAGCAGTAGGGTGGTGAGGGGGGCAGTATGGTTGAGAGGGATCATGGTAGGGGATAAGGGGGAGAATGGGTAGGGATAATTATTTGTTTTAAGAAATTAAAATAATTAAGCATCAGCTTTTAAAACATCTCTCCTAAATTTTTTCAATTTATTTTGAGGCGGTTTCTTAAACCATTGTTAAATGATGAATATATTGTAGTGCTTTTATATCTTATGAATTATTTTTGTCCTTTGTATTAAAAGTAATATTCTCTATCTAGTTCATTGAATGAGGTTCCAGTAGGTTCATAGACTTAATTTTTCTTAAGCTCTTCTTGCATAATGAGATCATGAATGTCTTAAAATACTTGGTCAGTATTTCTACATGAATTTCTAATGGTATTCACCATAATTTAATAGGATTATCTAATAGTTGAAAATAATAAAAAAAACACACATCCTCTATGAATTTTACTTTTACTAATTTGGGGTGGATCTGAATCATACTTAAGTTATTAAAATGATCAGTCTCTAGTCTTCCTTTTAACATTATCATGGTGAATAGATTCAACATAATGAACACTTTATTCATTATTATTAGATTTTAATACATAATTTAAAGGTAATTTAGTATCTCTACCATGGTCTTCAAATCCTAGATGTTATAGGAAACATTATATGTAAGTAAAATCCATATCAATCTAAGTTCATTCATATCAATCATTTATCATTCCACTTTTTCAATTGATTCTATTTTGATTCCTTTAAAAACATAATTAATATCCATTTCAATAGATATTTATCCATTTGTATCTATAAAAAATATAATTATATACCATTGATATTTTTTATCTATACCTTTCTTTCTTTAAATTTCATTCCTTATGAAATAGTTAAATCCTACTAAAATGAAAATCATAGAGGCAAGACCATAACATAAAGATTATGTTTTCGAGTTTCTAGAACCATGATGAACCCCCAATATTTGATTACACTTGTTTGGATTCAGAACCACAATGTTCAAAAGAAAATCTCTGAAAACTAAATTTTTGAAAAAAAGTATAAAAATTATGGAAATAGAAGAATCCCATGAACCTGAATTACTAGAACTAAGAAAAAAACCACACCACTATCACTCCACCAAATTGATATCCTTACACATTCGAGAGAAATACATGTCCAAAAATAAACACTCCAAGTGAGAATCACATAATATTTAGGAATAATAGTAAGGATTTTACATTGTTTACACTTTATTCCTATATCCATATGTGAACATTTCCTTTTCCTTTATAATCATGGGATAACAAAATATTATAATCATAATCAACAAATCCATTCGATATTAAAACACTACAAGTCTTGAATGTGATTTTCCCACTCCACTTGTTTACAATGGTTCATAGCTAATCAATTGGTTCTACCACCTTCCATGATTCATGGGGGCCAACCATTGATATTGGATACCTCCAATTCCATTTAAAAAAATCTACATCAACCAATGCCTTCTAGTGAACAGCTCGTGTTCTATAAGCCATTATTTTGTATCCTTTAGAAAACCTTATGTTACTTTGACACTATAATATAGAGAACCCTACATTGAATTTTATCTACACTTCCATCATCTATACATGGCCACCTACACTTTTGGTTTTAGAATATTCCCTTTTGGACTATCTAATCTCTTAATTTCATAAGCCTCCAGTAGTTTGAGTCCCTTGTTCCAAAGTTTCACAATCCAAATGTCGAAAAAAAACATAATAGTAGAATTAAAACATTCCTAATATCTACTATGAAATTATTAGTATTTACCATTCCATATTAGTTTCCAAAGACTTTATTTTCCTATAAAAATTATCAAGTCTCCCACATCAACACCAAGTGAATCCCAGTTGAGTTCACAGACCACATGTATGGACCTGGAGCCACATAAGCACCAAAATACCTGACTAAGACTCAAAATTCTATTTTAGGTGTCATTATAAGTCAAAACCTATGAGAATACATGGAATACATGGTTATTTGTGTCACTCAAAGGTTTTGACACTCAAAACCTTCATGAAATAGTTCTTTTCCCATGACTTTTTTAGTCTAGGGTGAAGGACCACTCTAAGAATATTCCATGAAGAATGAAGGGAGCCATTTAACCCAACTCTCTATATCCCCCCTACTAGGGAACCAATTCTCCCTCTAAGGGATAACTAGGAAACCATTTCACCTAAACCATCTATTTGATCGCATGCCTAGGGTTGCTAACTATAGTACTTAGGTATCCTCAAAATAGATTGCTTTCTAATTTTTCTCAAGGTGGAGCCACACCTAGCCTCCAAGGCCATATATGGGATCCATGCATGTCATAGACAGTATCTAAGGATAATTATAACCTAAATTACCTATTATCCAAAAATATATTACTGGTAATCTTTCACCCAGGTTAAACACTTTAAAATATTTTTCTTTTAAGGCATTTTCCTTTTCCACCATATAAAATAAAATGGTTCATTGTGAACACTTTTGTCCCCCATTTCAATCATATTTTCCTTTGATAATATGATTCCTTATAGTTTTAATTTATATCTATTATAGTCATTTGAATATAATTAATCATGTATTTATTTGATAATTAGGATCTCTACTCTTATACAACTAGTGGGACCTCTCCTGGAACAAGACACTCAACATAAATACTCTAAAATGATTTCCAAAAAATTCAAGAAACCAATAATAATACTTGGGTCTAAACAATGAGAAAAGGGTGTAAATGGGATTTAAAATTGGTTTAATCCCTGGAAATAAATAGAATCTCATTCATAAGTCTCACATTAAAACATTTCTAGGCATTTATGTCTAGTGATCCCAGTCATGTGACCATAAACTGCAAGATGTAATAATCCATTTTGAATGACTTTATACTACTTGGAATTGGTTCCATAAATATTATCTTAAAATATATAAAACCATTGGTCATGGTTGAATGACCATAAAAGGAACCACATTGATCAATGGTTGTGTAACCTCAAAAGGAATCACATTGGCCATAGTTGTATGGCCTTAAAAAGAATTGCATTAGTCCTTGTCACATTACCTTAAAAGGTGTTACACACCATGTTAAATGGAATATAACTACATGGGTTTTGATTCACTTTATAGGGTTACATATAAAACCCATTTCACAGGCCTTATCCCAAATCCACAACACCTATCACCTCCCTAGTTGGATATGAATTCTCGAGTTCTCAATTGCATGGATTTAAACCATATAAAACCAATCAACAGGATTAAATATGGAGAATGTATCATACATATAGATGTGTAAGTTATTATACATACAATATTATCACATTATATATGGTTTCAATTCATAACTTATAAAATATGGGTTACTATTATTATTATCATCCAAAAATAATTCATAATCATCTCTTAAACCTATAGTAGAGTCTTAGACTAGGAAATAATCTCCCCCAATGTGATAAGATGACCTACAATCCTATTGTCTAATAAAAGGTTCTATCATCACCCCAGGTGATTGAGAGGATGACTGCTTTTGAAATATGGGATAGTCACATGATCTCTGGTAAAACAAAATGGGTTAGTGAATGTATAAATTTAGAAGAAAAAACATGCTCATGAGGATCAAAGTGAAAAAAACAACTAATTTTTAGGTCAATAACACATGGTCTTCATGACCACCTAACACACATTGTATGAAAACTTGTATAAATCAATTGGAATATTTAAACACCACTTATATAAATATATTATAACTCATCTCATTGATGATAATTTGAAGAATCAGCTTCAGTTGAGGGATTTACCAAAAAATGAAGAATACGAAAACCTAAATTAACTCCTAATCAAAGAAAAACACCATAATAATGGGATAAAATAATAATATATAAAGGGGGTGGTAACTTTATATATAGTGTACTATCTGGAAAATATTTTCTTTAATCTAAGAATAATTGATGGGAAATCACTTGGAGAGGAGAGGAGGAACTATAGAGGAGGGGTCCAAACTTGCGGATGTTAGGAGAAGTGAGGGAAACCTAATTTATTTTGTTTTTAACATTTTATAAATTTTAATTAAAATCTAAAAAACTAAACATAGGATATCTTGGGTTGTGACGACATGGATAATAGTGCAATTTATCTACCTAGGTTCACACTGTGGCATAGGCCTTTAGGTCACAATTTAGTGACCCATCCTAATGAAAAGCTAGAAACCATGACCATCAAACCCAATGTCACTTTATAGCATGGACCTATTTTTCATTACGTAATGACCTTTATTGATGAAGGATTCATGGAACAACCACCCTTTTATGGTGCAACCACATCCCCTAGAGTAGGCCTTCACAATGAAATGCTTCGATTTTGGTTTGAATATCCCCATTCTATAGAATAAATATAACTCGTCCCCCACCACACCACAATGCCATTTTTTATAGCATGACCATCAACCTATAATATAATTTCGACTCAAACTAAGGTTGAATTATCAAATACCAACCCTTGGCCTCCAAAAAATGCTTAAATAGTCCAAAACCATCAAAATAAACATGGTTTATAAAAAATGAAAAAAAAATATCTGATAGAATATGTTGGGTGTTACAAACCTGGTTAACCCCATCAATTTCAATATTGGATCACTATATGAACTTAATTGTGTCTTCTTATATACTAGAGTTTTCCAAATAATGAAGAGGGTTTACCAATATTTTAGGGAGACTATACCCTCAATAAAATGATTGTTTTTTTAAGGTTGAGGCTGAAGCCTCAATTTATTATTTTAAAGAAAATACCTCTTTAGACTGGGTAAAGGGAGACCCATTACATAGCCTGAAGGCCCAAGTCCAAGTGTCCTGAATACAAGGCTTGAAAGCCCATTTTTTGGCCCAAAGGACCCCTCGGTGAACAGTACTGCTACAGTACCCATGCTGCTATAGTCCCTCTACCGCTACAGTACTGCCATTGCTACAGTGCTGCTACAGTACCCCTAAAAATTCGCCCCTGCCCAGATTTGATCCTGGGTCTTTTGGATTCCAAGTAGGAGCCTGTACCACTAGGGTACAAGTTCGTTGGCAATAAATAAGATGATTTTAAATAATAAATAAATCAAAAAAATACCATTCAAAATATAGCTTTATAATATAGAAATACAATGATAATTCATCTCTAATAAAACATCACATGTTATAAAAAAATGAACCTACTATAATTTTATATAATGCATACATCAAGTGTGGGATTTCCTCTTGGGTTGATCATATATAAAATATAATCCAAAATATATAAAAAATGGGGATATAAACAAATTAATGGCTCCAAGTCACTACTCAATCACATCTCCCAGTCCTAACCATAATTTATCTCAATTTTTTATCATTGAACCCTTACCCATACCAACATCCTTGAAAAAAAAATCACTCCCATCAAGGTTCATGTATAGGGTGTGATAAATGTACTTAATAAGACACCATTAATGGTTTCCCTAAATAAAACCATAATATAAGGGTGTATACACAATATGTCTTGATAACAAAATGACGTAAATAATAACTTCAATATCATTGAGTTCTATAAAGACACCCATATGAGTGACCCTACCAACCTCAACTAGTTTCAATGTTAATTATAAACATACCACACATTTCCTCAATTGGATGATGAAAAAAATTCCAATAATCACATAATATCACAACCCAATGATCTAGGTTGGAATGGAACCCAACAAATTAATAAACATAATCTAAACCACTAATTTGGTATAACATCTGACTTCTCATAACCTATCATTTTCCCAAACTCGATTGACAATACACCCAACCAAACCACCGTGATACATATCTTGGTTGAAAACACACTTAAACATTCAATAATTTCAATATAGTGAGTTATAATTGTGAATAATCCCACTCAAAACATAAGGAAATTAGGTTTATATTTTCCCCAATAATCATGAACACAAGAGGAACTTGTTTGGAACTTTCCCCAACCATTTACCACTTGAGAGACTTGGTTGGAATCAAACCCAACCTCAATATCACATAAGAGATTCAATTAGAATCACACATAACCTCTATACCACATAATAAACTACTGGTGTTTGAATTTAATTGAAGAAAATATCTAAATATTTTATAGAATAATTGAAATATTTTCATAAGGATGAAGAATAATATATTTTCACTTCCTTATGACATATTCACAATATCCCCACTTCATTACATTTGCATTCATATTATACCCCATTCCCTATTTCACACCATGTACAATGACACCCAGGATCATGCCCTGTCAATATGCATTATATCATGTAACTGGTTCACTTTTCACTCCCTACACACACCATAATCAATGGAACGAGGTTCCTAAGGTGGTTCAAAATGGTTATTTGGGTTCTCAAATTCCATTTCCTATATAAAGACCTCCTAACATCTCATTTTTAGAGGAGAAATATGATAGAATAAAGAATGATCCCAACCCCTCCAAGAATCCCCTTTAGGTGATTTTTAAAATAAATTAAGTAGAAAATGATAGAGATTAAGGATTTATATTTCCTATAATGTTATGATAATTATAAGAGACCATTTAAACTAGTTTATTAGTAAACTAGGGTAAAATAACCTTCTTTATAGATTCTTCTAATAAATCAAGGTTCACCACCAAGGAGCCTAATTTTCTCAAAAACGGTCATACCTAGTTGTTCCTTAAAGGATCAACACCTAATTTTCAAGGGTCATCCAACTGAGGTCCCTTTTTTAGGCCCATAATTTGTAGTTATAGTCAACCATAGAGATCTTCTCAACATGGTACCCAAGTTTCCACCACTAGATCCATGCCCATTTTACCATAATGGATGCCCATTTTACCATCCTCCCCTATCAAGATCTCATTCGCCCATCTAGAAAAACTCAATTTCATTAACCCTAGTCCACTACTCTAGGTGGCTCCTGGTTCCAAATAATCCCCACCATGAAATATTCATTAACACAACATTCACTTGAGTCCTTTAATTGGGCTAAAATAATTTTCAAAAATATTTTTCTAACACTGTAGTCTGAACTGGCCATTTTTTGAGTCACATCCATCCAGGACTCATCCATAACCCTATGATATACATGACTAGGTTATGCACACCAACATAATATATTTTCGATCATTTATTCCTTTGATAATGGGGATCGATAATCCTATAAAATATCACCCCTACTTTTACTCTTTGATTTATATGATCCTTGAGATATGATCAATTGGGTATTCCCCTAATAATGAGGAATCGTTATTTTTGAGAACCTGTAGAATATTATTCCGATTAACCCTCTTAAATCATATGGATTGGCTATTATAGAGAAACACCATATACACTATGCACCTATTAAACCCACCAGTCAAACTCCCATGTCCATTTAAGATCCAAGAATAGAAATGGGCCTCCTATTAGGTGTAGGCCCCCACCATACCCTCATTGATAATATCATTCATATTACCAATCTACGTTATGTAAATATCATGGGCCACTATCTAGGTGTATTCCCAAACCACACCCTCTTATGTCTTATTACAAATAAACAGAATTAATCAAAAAGGGTTTCTCTTTCGTAATTCCTGTACCAAACAATTTTTTGTCCTTTTTACCTAGTTGTACATTCTACATGACTTTAAAATAATTAGAATAGGTCCTAGTCATATAAAGATAAACTAAAAGATTCCATGGTTATGGTTTCCTGAAATTAAAAGGTGTTTTATCATTCCAGGATACATGAACTAAAAAGGCACTTCTTTGGTCATTTATACATATCCTTAAAAGGAACAATGTTGGTCCATATAACATGACCTTATAAGGTATGATTTTTCCTATTAAGTGGAACTAAACTACATGGTTTTTATTCCATTTATGGGGATATGTAGGAATCCCCTCACATGGGCTTACTCCAAAACACTGAATTCCACCCTATATGGTAATAGATTCTAGAGTGCCTAACTTGTGGATTTAAACCATAGTGTAACAAAAAAATGAGAGATAATATGGAGAACATATTATACATACACATGTAGAACCTTTTATATATATATATGTTCCTATTTATTTGTGGTATCAATCAATCACTTTCACAACAATGGTAACTAGTATTATTATTAGGAAGGATTTCATGAATACATATTAAAACTATAAGTGAGTCTTAGAATAGAAAATTAGACCCTATATGGGATTATTCAACCTCTCAACCTCTCGAAATAGATACCCAATTAGAAGAGTCATTAGTATACCCTAATTACCGCCTACCTATGAAAATTAGGTACGAAACCAAAAAAACAACATGCATAAACACACATGGGGACAAAAATAATGAACTCAATTTGAAATCATTTACTCATGAAAAAATGATTTAACCATGTTTTTTAACTTATTATTTTTCACTCATAAGTTTATTTTTTATGGTTTTTTCCTCTAGGATATCCCTTAAATCCTAATGGAATTATCACTCAATACAATATTAATAATAGAATTCCCCAACTAGGATAGGGGTAATGTTAAGAAAACTCAGGTTCTTGTGTACTACCAAAGGATATAACACCACACATACATCTCAAATAAAATGACTATAGTGGAACCATAGTCTCAATACACATTTTCAGCAACCAAACATCTCCATATCTAGGTATTTAACACCTTAGTGTGGGGGTAAAACCTCAAACATTCCATCCCAACCATGGAGGTATCTCATGAAAGCCTCTTGGATTTAAATCCCCATAGGTATTCCCATTAATTATAGACCAATAAATTATAATTTTACCTTATTTCCACATCCAACTACTTTAATATTCTCTCACCTAATAAAATAAACACCCAAGATATATTATGGGAGGGTGTACCATCAATATATCACAAGTGTAATGAGACATTAATTATATCCCTATAGTTACCTAGGATCTTCTTAGGAGGTCACCCATCAATCATGGCCACAAAAATCACCACATCACCTCAATTCCTTAATAGGATGCAAAGGAAGTTTTTTTCACCATTGTTACTATTGTCATCCATACAAAACCACCAAATAGTAGGTCCCACTAAGGGAAATATGTTTTCTTGGCCTATAAGAAAACCACTACTCCTAAGGCCATATACATTCCCAACACCCAATATAATATCCTAAAGGTGAACCAGGTATTATTCTAGATCACTATAAAAAATAGTCTATAATTCATTCCAAGGTAGGAACTAATAGATAGTTTTTTAATCCCCCCATAGATGAAAGAATAAAAAACTATTTTATATGTCCTCCCTAGAGAACCCATAACAAAGGTCCTATTTGTAATAGTGTAAAAACTATATATGGAGATCCTTCCTATGATGGTTATTAATAACTCACCAACCAAAAAGGTCATACCTCTAGAAAAAAATTACCAGATAGATCTGGTGGTCCTCCCCAATTTTTTTTTGTGAAGGTCCTCCTCAAATCTATAAAAAGATCATCTATGGAGTCCCTGAACATATAAAAACATTATCCAATAATCATAGAGATCCTCCCCATGATTCTACTTGTGGATTCCCTCCCCAAAATACAAATATAACCCTAAAAGGAAATCATCCCCTTTTTAATCAAGTAAAAACCAACAAACATGGAGTTCCTCCCTATAATGTTCAAGTACATAGATTAAATAGAGGTCCTACCCACACCAGAAATCGATGAAACAGTAACCATGGAGGTCCTCCTCATGGTGGTCAAACTAATAGATTGAAAGACCCTCCCTAGAGTATATGAAAAATAGTCCCTCCTAGTGAAAATATAAATAACTAAAATGGAGGTCATCTAGATGATGTTAAAGAATAAATTTATAACCATTAAGGTCCTCCTCATGGTGGTAAAATAGTAGAGTCAACATGGAAGTCTTCCCCGTGAATTCAACCAATGAAAACCCATGAAGTAGTGCATGAGCACCCCCCTTCCCATAGGGCTGGAAGAATTTTTATACCCCTCACCAGCACCACATTTATCAGACTCACAATGTGGTATGGTTCTGACCATAGTTGAGAAGGGCCCAAACCATCCCATAGGTATGGGGGGAGTTACCTCTCCCTCCTCTAAGAAATTAAATATTTTATATACTTGGAACTGCTTTATAAGAATCACCCCCATGGTTCACCCCAATGACATTTCATGACACCTCTCCTTCACTAGTATCATGTTTGGTGGAATCCATTGGGGACAAACTTAGGGTTTCCATTCGCAATTTTTTTTATTAGAATCAAGTGAAAAATTTAAAACTTTGTAGGGGTCATAAATAAATGTAGTCCTCTAAAAATGAAAAGATGATAGATGATTATGATCTATCCCTCGAAGGATAATCCAGAACTAAAGAGACACTATACTACTCTGATTTGGATGAGGATCTGATTATTTCTATTTTTTTCCTTCTAGTGAATCTCATCTATGAGAACCTCTTAGATTATATAAATCGTAGTGTTTAAGAACATGATTCCAAAAAAACTATTCAAAAAAATTAAACTAATGTGGAAATGATGTACACACCAGATATCAAAGGTAGACTCATGACTTGGGAGATTATCTAAATGTCCATCTATCACCCATCAATTGACCTTCCACCAAGGAAAAATGAATAAAGTGTGGATACAACTATATACCACCCACAACCCAAAGAAGTCAAACCTTTTTTCTACTGAATATAATATTACTCTATATGAAGATGAATTGGAGAGGATGAGGCAACTCAATACTGAATTAATCAAAGGGAATATACACACTAATTTCAACTCTTAGGTTTAGATAATTGTTCCTACACCAATGAATTATATTCAATAAGAAGATAATCCTCCACCAGTAAAGGAAAATATAATTCATCTAATCAACTTTGGTCCAATGGAGTCGGTTTACTTGACCCCAATACTGGAGGATTATCAAGAGTTCCCTCCACTGGGACAACAACCCCCACCATTTCAAGTGAGTTATCCTAGGATGACTTAGGACATTTAATAAAATATGGAAGAGAAAATATGAATACTAGTTGTCTCCACTTGAATTTCATACTGGGTGATAGTTCAATTAGAACTCATTAAATCCATTGAATCCCCTACTAATCCAATAGAATCCATTGATAGATGACTCAAAAGAGAATATATAGAGACAAAACCATATCTCGAGTGGGTGTATTTAAATTATTTTCCATATAATTTTGGGAATACCATTTTCCCAATATTCAATGGAATGAGGGATCTATAACAACATCTCGTGCATTTAGTATCTTGATGTTCCCCCACGATGAGAACACCAGAGTAGAAAGAGGTAGAAAATCTAAAGTTCTTTGTGCAGACCATAGAAGGGGATTGTGTTTATCTACTGTAATAAACTACCAACCAGATCCATTTCCAATTGAGAATATCTCTTATGGAAGTTTCTCAATCAATTCAGTTAGGTGTTGAATAATATCACCATCATTGACCTCTCAAAAGGAAAATAGTGTGAAAATGAGAGGGTTGTATATTTCATCACCAGGTGGAATGGATTGATATATTCCTTGAACATGAAAATTACTCAAGAATAGATGATAAAAATATGTATAGAGAATATCTGGGATAAAATAGAAATTATTCCCATTCCTCTAAAGTTCCCTGGTGGGTTTTAAAAATCCCCAACAACATAAAATTGACTGGAAGATTCCATCTGACACTCCAAGGACAAGTCTCAAGCAAGATAGATGAAATGGGGGAATAAATATGGAAATTAGAATCTTCCACTATCACACTAAAGATAGTGTTAGTTCCAACCTCTTCTCTAAATCCCACTTATTACAATGTGGTTACTTATTTTTAACAACAACGGTAATATAAGTGCCCCAATTCAAACATGAAAGATATATAGAAGGAACCAAATCACTAGAATTTTAAAAATTGGAATAACAAGGTTTACTCCTTCTAAAAGGAGTGTCTCTTATGGTTTTCCTTACCACCCTAGAGAAGAACTTTCCCAAACTACCATAAATTAGCAGACTTGATGAAGTAGGGTTGAATTATTTCCCTAATTATTTCCTTTATCATCATATATTAGGACATAATATTAAAGATTTTTTCATTTTCAAAGACTTTCTCCAAAAGATGATTTACACTAGACATGTGAATTTTTGGAAACACATGGTTTAGTTGATTTATGTATCTTCTACCTCACCTAAATAAGTTTGAGAGTGGAAAGAGATCCCAAATAAAGGGGTATAAAAATTAAATGATTGTTTAACAAAAAGTCATTCAAATGGGAACATGACATCATTAAAGAATAAATTAATTAGAGCTTAATTATCCAAATTACATATAAAATACTTATTATGGAATGTTTATCATAAAAATATTTCAAGAGTCATCATAACCAACATTGATGGAGCAAGAAATATGAGAAATAGCTTTTGTAGGAACCCATGTTGGTACAGACCCTTTTGGATTTCTTTCCCCCACCACTAGGAGAATGAAAACCACCTCTCCAAACTAAATTTTCATTTGATGAAGAGTCAGAATATGTATCTAAAAATGTAATTCACTTAAGCAACCCATTTTCTAATGGAGATGGACCTTATGAACCTGAATTCCCCATCAGTGGTCGGGGAGTGGGTCATGGAGTCTAAGGAAGGTGAGGATGAAATTGGCCTTGATGTTTCAGAATTATCCTCGTTGAGGGAATACATGAAACCAAGACACAAAGAGAGGAACTCCAATGAGCTTAACAGGAACACCAATATAATTTCAAACCCTTTAGGGATCAATTTGATCTAGTCATACTAGTAGGTTTATTATCAAGAAAATAGTTGGTTGGTCTTCATCAAGACACAATGACTTCGATTTTACCTGATATGTAGATGGAAAAAAAATCCTTAAATCCCTGAAGTTAAATAGTCACCAATACAGTTACCTCCGTACCCTAGAAATCAAGTTAGGGAGTAGTCACATGGTAGGAATCATAGGTATTTATCCCTGATGTATGACATTCTGAAACATATCTCTATTATTCCTACTAGGATTTCAATTTTTAATGCCCTTTATCTCTCTAAAGAACTTAGGGAATCCATTATAAGGGATATTTCAAGCCCTTAAGATTTTAAGACTAAACTCGCTACTACCAAAACATATCATGTAGAGAAAGGTTCTATTGAGTGTCACATGATCATTTTGTTCATGAAACAAGATCAAGAAACTACTATATAGGAGAACATTAGATCCATTTATGTATCTAGAAAAATTTATAATAAAAAAATTATAGATATTTTATTTAAAATGGATATAGAATCAACCTTATACTAGTTTTATCCCACCTTCATTTAGGCTATAGTGAAACTGACTAGTTTTCTTCTATTATAATAATATAAGGATATGAAAATAGTGAATAAAGCCCCATTGGAGGATTAATTTTAAGAACTAGTTTAGATACCTTATTTTGAAATACGGATCCATGGTGTCCTACTAGGATATGATTAATTCCTTTTTAGGGAGTTCCAGTGTCCATATTCATACAATAAATCCCTATTTATATCAGCAATGTCTCAAATGTCACGTTTATAGGTAGTTCGTGGTACTCTATATTGAAAGTTCTCCTCTTTGGTCCTTTGAATCTTAGTACATTGACAAAGGTTACTATAAAAGGGAGGTAAAAATCATTATCAAATTATTCCATAAAAATTACAACCCGTAATATTTTAGAAACTACTCCAGTCAATCCATGGATTGAATTTAGTAAGTATTTTTTATTTCCCACCAATCACATTTAGGTAACAACTCCATATTTGAAGACTCGCCAGGTTTTTTTGAATAATAACATAGACCTTCAAATTAATTTCTTATCCAATAATAGTTAAGCATATGTTTTTGATGAGAAACTATTATCAGTGGAGGAAGGGACCCCCATGCAGACTATACATATCAATCTTGCTTCCAAGAATATTTACTCAAACATAGGTTTGGATGATATTTGGTTGACACATAAAAGTCTCTTTGATTGGATAAAAATGAATCGTAGAAGAAAAAAATGGAGTTTATTCACATTTTCTTTCATTCTCATGGTGTTAGATGCACATAAAAAAATCCTACAATTCTCAAGAGGGGTGTGATTCCAATGGAATTAATGATGCCCCAATATCACCTTCAAAATCTCAAGAATTATATCTAGTTTAAACTCAAAGGAAGGAGGAAAATATTAATATGATGAAGATCTTAGGGTCATCCCTTCATCAATTGAGGAAGGTGTCTCTACTACCGTCGATGATATCTTATAGGTGAATTTGGGTGTGTTTTTTTACAATAATACAAACACTTTATAGAAATAGAAATAGTTAAATATTTTCAACGGTAAATAATAAAAATATTTTTACTAGTATCTCACCACTGCATTATATAAAATATAACACTACCTTTATTCTTTTATGCGATAATAGTGATGGATTCCTCTAACAGTTTCTTCACCTTTGTAATGTAATCACTCATGGTATCTTCCTTGGTTTTCCCTTCAACACCTTTATATGCATCCAATTTTTCTCAGTCCTTAATATTAAAAATTTCAGGTTGGATGGTGTTCACTGGACCCATAATGGACTATTTATACAACCCATAGAGATTAATATGGTTTTCATTCATTGTATTCTATGGAAGAGTCTTGGATTTCTAACCATAATCCTTAAACTACCCCTGAAAATCCATTTAGATTCCTCTGATCGGATCAAAGATACTACTACATAACTATAAATGAATGACTATCAAATTTGGGTATTGAGGAAGATCTATGCCCCACATTAATCAATTCTACAATTATCCCTGAAGAGTTAGAGAAATATATCTCTTTACTTAGACAATATCAAGATGTGTTCCCATGTAATTAAATGTAAATTTATGTATTATACCTCAAGTATATACTCATCACTTGGGTTTTCCAAATAACTATTGTAGATATAAGTTGGAAGCATAGAAGATGCATCTAACCCATGCTTCCAAGGTGGAATCTAAAATCAATAAGTTAATTAAAAAAAATTATTCCAAAGGTTCAATATATAAAGTGGTTGGAAAAAAAATTCCCTATGAATAAGAAAATCATGGAGAATATTGACTTCAGATATTTAAACCATTATTGTCTAATAGATGACTTCTTGATCCTGACCATGGAGTTGTTGATCAATTCAACGATTGGTTTTCAAGCCTTCCCATTTATGGATGGGTATTTTAGTTACAACCATGTTGAAATGGACCCTAGGGATAAAGAGTGAACTGCCTTTAGGGAACCCCATAGGGTATACTTCTATAAAGTAATTCCATTTGGTTTTAAGAATATTGGCACCACATACCAATATTCCATGAACCATATTTTCAAACCCATATTAGGGAGAACTTTGGAATGCTACATGAATGATTTTGTGGTCAAATCCCAATGGAGTTGTGATCATATCATTGATGTTGAGGCTATCTTCAACAAGTTACATCCACAAATCTTGAAAATGAACCCGTTGAAATGTACATTTAGGGTGACATTGGGGAATTTCCTTGGCATTGTGGTCTTCCATAATGAAATCATGGTCGGTCCCAAGAAGATCAAAATGATACTTGATATGATTATAATTATAACCTTGAGTAATTTATAATAATACAAGGACTCCTCACCTAAATTATACCTTTTCATATCAAGCAACACTGATAAATTTTTTCCATTAAAAAATATGATGAAGAATGGGGTCACAAACCAATGGGATGAAGACTACTAGAAGTCCTTCTATAATCTCAAACAGTACAGAATGAACCCTCTAGTATTTATTTCATGCATATAAAGAAAATAATCCATCCTTTATATAGTTACCCTTGAGTGTTCACTTTCTTCCCTCCATGGTAATAAAAATAATGTGGGGAAAGATAATAGTCATTATTATCATATCATGATAATGATAGAAGTTGAGACCTAATATTATGATATCAAAAATAATTTTATTAAGTTAGCCTTGGTAGTGTAGAATCATATAAATTATTTGTATCATTATGAGATCCATTTTTTACCCCACATCAATCCACTCAAATATATCCCCAATCATCTTATTCCTATTGGCCACCTAACGCAATGGGTATTTATCCTACTATAATTTGGTATTCAATTTCTATCATAGATGTAAATCAAAGGGAAGGTGCTAATTGTAAGAACCCAGTTCTTATTCTTGAGGTATGAGTTTCTTCTTTTCATTTTTCCTTAAGTGTTTTTGAGAAAACAAGGGAAATGTGGGAAAAATCCCAAATTTATGGGCACATGCTGTGTAGGCTATGTGGGATAAGAATATAGGGTGTGTAGGTTTGTCAGTAAAAACAAACTACACGATGTGTACTTTCATATACATGCTGTGTACTTTGTCCATGTGGGATGAGAACGCAGGGCGTGTAGACTTGTCGGAAGTTCAGGATGTAATAACTAACTAAACGCCGGGTACTTAGTAATACACGTCATGTAATCAGTCGGAAGATGAATAGGGGCCGTGGAAAGTAGCCACCAAAGTAATAGTTAAAAAAATAGTACATGCAATGTACTTGAGATTACACACCATGTAGTCATGTTTTTTTGTTAAAAAGAGGCAGTAGCCTCCTCATTCGACAGAGGAGACAGAAAACTCACCTGGAGCGCAGGAGAGAAGGCCGAAGCTTGGAGGAGATCCCAATCACACACCGGAACTCCGATTCTTCTATTGTTGATCTCGTTTAAACTGTGCGGGTAAGGTCTTCCCTCTTCTTGAACGTTTCCTTCCAATTATTTCCCTATGGGAAGTTATTTACGTTTGAATGTGTAATCTTTTATCCTAGATCTACATAGTTCTTGGTCATTTTGGGATGTGCCTTTCACGTATATCGATCAGAGGAGATCGAGGTAGGTGGTCTTGTGTTTAATTACAACTGTCCGGTTGATTTTGTGTACCGTTGTGCCACGGGCCCATGTTCGGGGTGTCGTGTGGTTGAGACCTTAACTATTGAGATACCTAGAATTGAATAGGTGATCTAATGAATAAATATAAAATATTTTTTGGTGTCGTTGCTTTGATCCAGGGCCACCCCATGGGTGTATTTCCCTTGTTTATCCATTTGGACAGGATACCAGTGGGCATTCCATGATTATAACATGTTTTGAATTTTCTTGAGAGAAAACATATATGAATTGGTTTTTTTTGCCTTGGGATAGGCCTGATTACTTGTTTTTCCTATGTAATTCTTGAGGGAAGTGATTGTTTAGCCTTAGGACAACATTTCTTATGTCTGAGGGTAGTAACTTCTGTTCCAGTAGGAAATATCTCGTATGCCTCTGGGCAATATTCATTATTCCTAGGGGCAGTCACCTGTAGGTTTCGATTCTGCTTACCTAAGGGTAAGGATTTGCATGTCTAAGGACAAAGTTTACTTTGAATATTCACTGTGGTGATTTCTTATGTTGTAATTTCTAAGCTAAAGCACAAGCTTGGAATTGATAAATAATTATTAAAATGGAAATGTAACTGGTAGAGATAGTTACTTTTGAGTATTTCCTAGTTTACTTCATTTTATTATTGCACACTACTGTTGCACATTTTCACTAAAGTTGGGCACATGCCTTTGGTGGTTGCCTATTAATATTTATTTCTCACACCCTGTTTGGGTCATGTCTTGAGCCCAAACATATTATATTATTGTAGGTGATGATAAGGGAAAGGGTCCCTACACAGATACATGATTGTTGTAGTGGAGTAGGAGAGCATGAGACTGATCTTAGGCTTATGATGCTATTGTGTTCCTATTGCACTGCTTTAGTTTTGTTTTGCTGTACTTTTTATTCTGTTCTGTATTGTATTATATTGTAGATTCCTACTTTGGCTACTTTCTTAGAATTAGTGACATGTTGCATCGTTATATCTATATGACTGCTGGTTATGATTTCCTTATTTTGTCCATTTCTGGTTTATATTGTCTACTGATACTATTTTGGTATGTTTATATATTTTATTCCACTATGCTACACTTTGATGAATGAGGGCATAGTTTCCACACTATAAGTCTTGGTCCCTCACTACTAGTTGGCAACCTCTGGTGTTTGGGGAAATGCGCTTGAGGTCTTGTGACCAACTGGGTTCGGGGAACCCGTTGTGTGGCACCCAGATCCAGGATGTTACACTAATAAATATTTTAATAGAACATCATAAAACATAGGATTCATCACTATACATGTAAATTTATAATGAAGAAGTATTTTCTATCTATGAAACCTCTAAATCATGGGAAATATACTTTGATTATTTTTCTAGGATTCTTACAGGAAAATGGTGGATAACCTAATGCTCAATGGGGTCAGTTTGAGGGTCATGTTCATTACCTAGAAAGAAGAAATTATTCTATATTCCATCCTACCATCTAAAGTATCCCCTAATAATGGGGTATAATATTAGTCCCTCATAAGAGGTTTGTAATTGGCCTTTTGAATATCAGTTTCCTAATTGAATATCAAGGGAAATACAAAGAATATAATCAATAAAATCAAGGGGACTTTACAATCAAGAAGGAGGAGTTGATTCCCTTATTTTATTATGTATGAGGTTTAACAGATGAATTTATATTAGATCTGATGCTAACCTATATTCCTCATTTATAGAATGATCAAGTGGATGTGTGGTTCAATGCAGTTTCATCCTTCACAAACCTCAATCAATATAAAATGGTCACTTATATCACTCACTGCATGGTGTTCACTCTATTTATTGGTAATGAATGGATGAAATCAATGAAATTAACACCACCCAAGATCGATGTGAATCCTTAACTCTGTTAACCAATGATGAAACCATTAGGATTTCCCCCAAATAATAGTGTATTCAAAATAGAGTTTTTATATAGAAATGAGATAATAAAGAATATATCTATCATTGGAAATAATTTTTTTTAATTTATAATGGATACAACTCCTAGAATTTCATCAAAAAAATGAGGCTTTAATGGATTACTTATTAGGATTTTTGAAGGTTTAGAGAGTTTATTTTTCATGTAGGAAGTCAACATTTGTGTATGTGATACTCATTGGTTAGGAACCAAGCTCTTTCAACAGATAGAAATACTTAGATACTCCTGGCCATTGATAATACAAGACTGCATGGAATTCACAAGGAGGATCCATGTATGTCATGGGGGATAGATATCATGGATCAATATCCTCTTACCACAGTGAGGTATTTTAAGTTTATTCTTCCTTACACTGATTTCTTCTCAAAATATAAAAATAATTTCACCTCAAAGAAGTTAGAAAAAAGGTTAGCATCAACTTTATGAAGTATAATATCATTAACATATTATAAGTCCCTCATACAATACTGTGGGAAAATGACACCAACTTCAATGCCTATAAATTGAAGAAGTTATATCAGGAATATAATATTCATTTAAACCACTCATCTCAGTATCATGTAGTAGAAAATAAATAGATAAAGGCCTTTAATAAAACTCCATCCAATATCCTTTATAAGATGGTGGAAAAAGATAAGAAATCTTGTCCATATAAACTCTTACATTATTTATGGGATTATTGCATAATAACCTATAATTCTACATAGTCAATCCCATACTCACTAATATATGAGAAAGAATATTCCTTTCCTATTGAATTTTAGTTTCCATCACTTCACATTTTCATCTAAACCTAACTATCTAAAGATGATAAATCTCATATATGGCTTGATGATCTATAGAAAATCTATGAAAATATCTTATGTATACTGCACAACCTTAAAGTATATTAGAATTGATTCACTCAAGCATTCAGTAAGAAGATATAGCTTTGCTAGTTTATCCAATTATAATTGGTATAGGAATTAAAAATATTGATGATACATGGAAATAATCCCCCAAAACATGATAAAAAATGGGAAGGAAATTATTTCATACATAAGTTCTATTCCAATGGTGATTAATCCCAGATCATATTGGATAGAGAGAATGTCACATCTACCAACATTTCAAGTTTTCTCAAGAAATAATTTTTATAGTTTTATATGAAATTTCATTCCACATGAATTCAAACTAATCGAAATATATCCTTATCCTATGAACCCAAACATCATGTAACCTGTGTCCTTAACACGTGATGTTAAACTACATGACATATGGTCCATCCCACATGACCTTTTAAACTATTTGGAGCAGTATATTTATATGAACCGATTCATTTCTTGAGAGCCTGATCCATATGAGAGTTCCTAGTGTATAGTTTTTTATCCATAGGCCCACACTAGAACTAATATCCCCCCATATTTTAGAACTACATGGGTCTTTATTACTATTATTTTAAGATAAATAGTGAAATATAGAAAACCTATCTTATACCTTTCTATAAATTTCATTTTTCATCAAACTCTCATGTTTTCCTTGTGTTTAATACTTTATCAGTTCATGTTAGGTTTTCCTTCAATGACATGGAACTAGGACATAGCCACTCCATTTTCTCTCATATTCCCTTGTACATGAGAAAAAACTAGACAATTACCCTTTCTATGACATCCTCACGATATCAATTTCAGCTGTATAAAATAAATTCATTACCGTGTGACATTAAAATACACAATATGTGGTTCAACCTGTATTACTGTTAGACTTCTTGGAGAGTTCTATTCTATATAACCTAACCTACTTACATGATAATCTAATCCATGTAAGAGCCCTTGAATGAAATTCTACATATCTTTAAACAGATTCTAGGATAAAAAATCCCCATTATTCTAGACCTACACATCACTTGATTCATATTATCACATGATATATAGTAACACCCAAAATTCCTATCTCAGGTCCAACTAAAAATATCATTAACCATTATCATATTTTATGTTCTCTTACTCATTCATGTTAGGAGTTAAATTATCCCTTATTTAAAAAGGTACCATCTCACTTTTTATTGTTTTTGAGACCTCATTCACACAATTTTTCCTCCCTTCTCTCACAAGAACACCCATCCATATCATTATTATCTCTCCTAAACTTGAGCTAGATATATTAAAAGACCATCAAATAACTATATATGGCTTAATTAACATTCTAAAAAGATATATAGTAATGACCATACATTATATTCTAAGTAAAATTATGAATATCATCAAACTTAATCCTAGTATATGGGACCTTTCTCGTTCCAATTAGGTTTTCTCCAACATCCTTGTGCTAGGATAGAGCCATATACCATTTCATTCCCCTACACACAAACCAGTTTATTATAGAGACCTTTAAAGAACTAAATGTGGTTTTATTTCTATTATTTTAGGATATATAGTGCCTTGAAAGCAACCTATATTAGACCTATCTATGAATTACACTTCCATACAATCCCCCCCCCCACTATCATAGAAATCAAGCCTCTTAATTCACATTGTGACTTTTTATAATTGACTCTACACCAATATGACATATATTTCTTCTGAAAACTATGCATGTTTTGATTCTTGTTATCACATGATATGAAGTGACGTCTATGAAACCTTCTGTAGATCCAACTATAAAATTTTATCTATTTCCACTCCCCTTTAACATCCAGTAATGATCAAATCTTGGTCAATGATCATCTAGAATATTTCAATCATCTTATTAATATTTTCTTTTCATATAACATAATTCTACCCTAGATATTTAAATCACTAAAAAACATTCATGGATATTGGTAACAACTGCATCTGATTCCAAAAAGGAACCCTATGTGTGGTAAATTCATATGTGTCATTTATCAAGAGCACTTGTAACCAACCATAAGCATGTTTTCATCTAGAGGAAAATATCTTTTAACTATACGTTCCCTCAATAGTAGTATACTGAAACCATTAATTCAAATTTAGTCAGTGGTCATCCTTTATATGATTGTTTCATTTCATTATTTATTTATTCAAATAATTCTTATTTTAATTTACATTATTTCACTCCCATGTTAAAGGGTATTGAAATTGTCATTAATCCATTAAAAATAACTATGTTGGTATAATCATTATGAACTTAAACTACATGAATATTTCCTTTTTGAGGATGTTTAATTCACATCAAGTCAACATCACATTTTTCCATAAATGAAATCTCTCACCTCATTATTGGTCAAATCTATATGACCATAAACATTAGCCACTTTTAGTCAAATAAGTATGACCTTAAAACCCAATAACCTTTGGTAAAAGTTTTCCAAACATAAATGTCATACCTCATTAGTACGAATTATAAGACTTCAAAATATCAAAAAAATATACATGGTACTTATAAGTCAAAAAACTCATAAAGGGAGACATAGAAAAATAAAGTCTTCATTATCTATGCATAAAATTTTCATGGAATATGAAAAAATTTGACCATTTGAAAGAGATAGAAAAAGCAAACAAAAAAAATTAAGGTTAAGAACCTGTAAAGGGAATCCTACACAAAAGATGAGTTCCTACTCACTAAGAATTATCCCATAACAACTTAGGTAAAATTTAAGGCTAATAGAAACTAGAAAAAAATTAGGGACTACCTTTTGGCTCTATAAAAATTCAAGTCATTCTCTCCTGGTCAATAAATATAAGAAAATTTAGAGAATTCTCTTATTCCTCAGATATTGGTTCATATGATTTCTAAAAAGTGCATGAATATGTAATTCCAAGGTACTAAAATAATCATAATAATTTATTCCTTCATGAAAAACACTTTAATAATTTTTTTTATATTGGGTTATATATACTAAACATGGTTTATGGTGATGGTAAATGTGCCATGTATATGGAGCACATATGTCCATCCAAGAGTATAAGTTCAAGAAGAAACCCAAATTTTTAATCTTTTATCTAAAAAGACCACCTCATCTCATGATGATTTAATAAATATGATAAATATATATATTACTAATATTTTTTTGGAAACATGTTCCTAACATATGATTGATTGAAATCTTCTTCATCATGTGGCTTAAGAATTTTTAGATTGTTATTTTAAAAACTCATATCCATTTAAAATTTAGGTGGATTAAATTATCATGATATTTCTCCTTGTAATTCCTAATGGATTATCTATAATTGATATTGAAATCAACAAAATATGGAAAACTAATAACATTTTTAAATAATAAATTTTATCCATTAGTTAAGTATGAATGAGAATAAATATCCACAAAGTTAGAGTCTCTTCCAAATTGTTTATAAAAATTATAGGAGAGAATAACATTTAAAGGGACCACTGAAACATTAAATATATCTACTAAAAAAGTTTAATAAGTGATTTTTTCAAGTCAAAAATAACCCAATGAAGTTCATCTATCTTCGTAGTGTTTTCCTCCTCCTCGATAAGCAGCTTGTGAGCCCTACTAGAAACATAATCGCCTTATTTTTCAGCCTCTTCAGCAAAAAAATTATGTTAGTGTATTTTATTCTCAACTTCATCCAATTTATTCTAGAGAATAATTTCTATATCCACCCATACATTGGAAAATTTTTACTAACCATCCACCATCACAGTGTGTCTAGGTAGCTCTTGAAGTGTTAGGGTCTTAAGTTCCATAGGGTGAACCATAACCTTTTATCTAAATAGGTCTTGTCAATACTTCTATACCTACTCCCACTCATTAACTATTTTCTATAAAATGACATCGATGCTACTATAGTCAAATCCATCATACCACATACTAATGAATATTTATTAAATATTGGGAAATTGATGTTTTAATTATCATATAGGGGACTCATAGGTCAACTTCCAATTGTCCATTCATACCAACTATCTCAAAGACCTCTGAAGCATAGGAGGCACTGTATTTTATCTAGAAACCATTGAGGATACTAGAACATAGGACCATTCTACGTTAATTAATGTTAATATGAGCTTGATATTTTTAGTTCTTTTTAATTACTCTAATGATAAGGACCCCACGATGGTAGCTTCATATTATTTTTTCTCCATCACCCATAACAAAAAGTGTGTAACAAACCTAAAGGATATATATATATATATAAGTAAAAAGAGAAAAATGATTAGGGTGGGTAGTGTCAATGTTTACTCCTATTTCTAAAAGTTCTCATTTCACCCACTTCTATTTTCTTATTGGATGGTCCAGTGAGAATAATTTCTATTAATTTCAATACCTATATAGTTATCTTATTAGTTTTTGAAAGGGAAAAGATCCCATTCTCTACCACTATCTCATTAATTGAAACAACTGATGCATATTCCCTAAGTAGGCATTCTTCATCATCATCATCTAATGCCCCTATAAATCCAGGTAGGTCTACTCGTGGTCCAAAATTATGAGAACCAAAAAATTTAGTTCATAAGGGAGTAAGGGTCCTAGAATCTAATTTAATTATCCTTCTATAGAAATTTATCATGGATATATATGTAAAAAATTAGAACCCAAGTTAACATATTACATGAATAAGTGATAGAAAAAGAATTGATATTATGGATTACATTCCACTAAATCTCCACTAAAGTTTCTAAATACTTATAGATACATTGAACATCATGGGATGGCTTTCCCCATAACCCCTCTAACAAATTCTTAAATATCTGTGATCCTTATGATACCCTCAGGTGCTATTATTGAAAAATGATAAGAATGATCACAATAAGTTGTAATCATCTTTTAAATACATATGGAAGAGATTTATCTCTTGGATTCTAAAGGTGTTAAGAGGAGACACTACTAGTGTTGGATAAATATAATACATGTACCTTGTACGAGTCCCAAACACTCCCTCTATGAAAATTACCTCCATAGGGCCTTGAGTATTAACTTGAGGTGACAAAACATCATTGGTCATAGTGGAAGATTCATCCCTTATCATCAAAGTCCTCTTTATAGTGGTTATGATCAATATATCAACATTGAGTGGATGTGAAAATTATTGAATATTTTCCTTCTAATATTATCCTATTAATTTTTAAGGCAATGAAATTAGAAAATAACGATTTTAATATCCCAATAAGAATTAAAATGAATGAATTCATGGGTTCCAGGGATCCAATTTACCAAAGAGAGTCTCATTACTGAATAGAACCTACTCTATTGACTCCTCATCAAGGATTACCTTATAAGGTTTCATTTTTATAAGATAGATTCTATAATTAAAAAGATGTGTTATTAGTTTCTAGAAAAAAAGAGTAAAGAGTGAAGTTTGGATGCTCAACACTTTTTCTCATATGAATGTATATAGAGAAAATTTTGGCCCTTAATCAATGTATAATCAATGATGGTGGGATATCCAACCTTATATTCTATTTTTCTGGAAGTAGATCTGGGGAGGTATAAAAAACATCTTTCTATTCTACATTTATAATAGCCTCATGATCCAGTGTTAACTCATACTCTATTAGTTTCCTAGAAAAAATAGAATTTCCAAGAGGGTTTCCAGCTGATGTATATTCCATAGAATTCATTGGTTCCCCTATTACCTCTATCCTATATAAAAAAAATATTTAATAATATCACAGGTAGTTTGGAATCAAAGATAGACTACAAAAAGGATCATCTTTATACATATTCATAGTCAAAGATGTCATCTCACTCTTCATTAACTGATTGATTGATTACTTCTTCATCATTATTGTTGTACAACATATTCTATACACACTTGGAGACAGGGATCATATCATTGATGGTGTGAACCAACATCTATTCCTCTCTAATGTAAAAACAAAATTTTATCATATTTCTTTCAAGTATAATGTTTACATGATCTTTCAAGTTTCCTATCTATGGAATTTGTATGCCACCTTTCATCGCAACCCATCGGTCCTCAACTTTCACATCATCTAACTAGCAACTCAAAAAATAGAAGGCATTAATGTACATATAATTTAGAGATATATTTTGAGTCTCTTAAACCATTATAGATGATGTTTTAGGACCTTTCATATTCATTTGATTTCTTTTTATGTGACTTTAAGTAAAAAAATCGTCGCAACACCTCCGACTTGATCACCTCACCTAAAGCTCATGTCGTATGAGTTATTTAATTGTAAGATATTGAGCACCTTGTTAGTTTGATTTATCTAGATCATTTGATACTTTCTTCATGTTTACCTTTTTTTGAGAATTATTGGTTCTCCAATCCACTTTATATATGTATAAGTCCTCCCTTATCATGAAAAAAAATTCAGGATAGCATGTCCCAGGGATATGAAGACATCCACACATATGTGTACACTAGTTCTATACCAATTGAGTCATTTGAGGAGGGAGATATGATTTAAACATGGTTGGTCTCTTAAGTCATCATCATATACAATTTTTATACCATCATAGGGTGTTATTAAATCTTCACATATACATGAGGTGTTAATAATCGTTATTGTAGACATTGTAACTAACATGGAAACCTATACGGGTCATAAACTTTGTAAATGATATCATAGTTTTTTAGTGCTAAAAAGATGTCATCCCTTAAATCCAAGATGTAAAATCTCTTTTCATACCTAGAACATACATCATCCACAATTTTTTTAATACAGTGCGGTTTTATGAAATATTTTTTTCAAATAAATTGAATTTCTTTCATAGCTTGCGTTACATGCAATACTAAGTTTTAACAAACAACAATATACTATTAATATTATTATTTAAACATAACCATTATAAACTAACCATTAAAATTAGTGGTGTAAATAGGAATAATTTTTTTTTAAAAAATTAGGTATAAATGTTTAAGATAAAGTAAATATATTGATAAAAAAAATTTCTTTTTAGTAAAGTCTTTATATACTTCGAAAATACTTTTTCTCAAAAAAATGGTTTTTAAGAATTTTTGTGAACAAATAATAAATTTATTTTTCTCCAAATTCATAAAATGTATTTGAAAATTGTAATTAATTTTTCGAATAAACATTTCAAAATTATCTTAGGGTAAATTTTTTTATTTTTCTGAGAAGTTTGATTTTTCAATGAATAGTAAAAAATAATGATTTTTATTGAAAGTTGTATTTTCGTTTAAAGCATTTAAAAAGTTCCATTTTCTTTTAAAACTGTTAAAAATAAAAAATAATTAAATTATGTAATTTTTAATCCAATTTTGGTCATTTTAATCAACTTCATGTTGATTTTTTATATAAAAACATTTAATACTTATGGAATCTTTTATTATGAAAACCATTTGTTCTTCAAATTTTTAGACTTAATATTAAATTAATTTATACCATTTACGTGAATTTAATTCAGTAAAATAGATTAAATATTTTTAATTTTAATTATTAATATTATTTAATAAGTTTAAGTTAATTTTTAGTCATATTTAATAATAAAAACTGTAGAAATTAATTATCACAGTTAAAGATAAAATAGGGTTTTCAAGTTACATGCGTGCAACACCCTGAGATTTTATGAGATATATTATTTTTAATTTCATTGGTGTCTTGTGTTGTACACTACATCAAGATTATCTTGCGCTATATGCAACACCATATTAGCTTTAGAATATGCAACACTATTCTTGGCTTGTGTTGCACACAATTTCAAGTTCTTTTGATAGAATTCATTTCACACAACACTCAGTATAGATTTTGTTCAATTTATAAATGATATAAATTTGGATTATGTTATACACAACAAAAAATGAATCTTTTACTACACGCAACACTGACATGGCTTGCGTTACACGTAAGAGCGACCTTCCTTGATAGCTTGCGTGGTACGCAATACCGAGATTCACTAAACAATAATATATTATTAAAATATTATATAAACTAGCCATTATGAATATTATTAACCAAATTTTGAATTCTATATAATATTATCATTCATCTTACACATGATATGAGAAAAAAATCATTTTTTCAAATAAGAGAAGTATTTTTCAAAATAATGCAGTTTTACCGCTTTTGATGGTGCACCCATTTTAAATCTAATTTTTGACACTTTTGTAAGTTATATTTTACATGATAAACTTCATCTTTGGAATAAAGAAATAAAAAATTTACTATGGATAAATTTTTGATATTTTTCTGATAACTTTCATATTTTGATGAATAGTGAAAATACCCTAAATTTTAATTGAAAACAACTTTTTTTCATCGAAATAATTTACATGGTTAAAATATATTATTGAATGGTTTTAAAGTATAAATATAATATATTTTTACCATTTAATATAATGTATATCATTATCATTAGTTTTACATTGAATTCATAGTTAAAAACATTTCAATATTTTGTAATGTTTTAACTTTTAAAACCCATTTTCTCAACAACGAGATTAATTTTAAATTAATTACTAAAAATTATATGTTTTTAATTTTTAATAACTGATTCTATATTTGGAATAAGGAGGTAATTTTTTTTTAAATAGGTAACATTAATTTTTAGACATTATGAATAGTAACTTTAGTGAATATTTTATTTACCATGGTTAAAGGGTAAATCTGGTAAATAAGGGTAAAACAATAATATTATAATTACCCTAAAATGTTTCCTAACCCTATTGGATGATACATTTCCGACCATGGGAATCCTTGGGTCGATTTTTGGGACCCCATGGAGCCACTTGTAAGTGAAAATAACATTTAATTTCTTTTAATTTAATGTTAATGAAAATATAACCAAAACATATATATTTTTCTAAAACAATTTTTATATGGGGTTATATAATTGATCATTTTGACTATAAATAGTCATTATAAATATAAAAATATTTTCTATCTGATGATATTTTATTTTTAATTTTTGGAAATTAAATAAAAAATTTAATTATGACACAAGGATAATGCAGTGATTGTTTCATTAATAAAGGATTCAAAGAAATGAATTTATAAATATTAAAAAAAATTAATTTGGTTATTTTTATGTCATCCAATTTTTTTTTGATGATATTGAAATATTATATTTGGGTTAATTCCATATTTTGGAAGAAATCAGGTTGTTATGAATTTTTAAAAAAGCCAAGTATGAATAGTGTCCAAAAATTGACACAATTCATAAATTAAAATATAAAATGGTTTATTAAATAATATTAAATTCATAAAAATATATTATTTGACCAAATGGTTAATATAAGTCCAAATATTTCATAAATAACTTTTTTTTGTCTTTTGACACTATATGGTAATTACAGTAACCCACAATGTGTAAATAACTTGATATCACAGTAATATTAAAAAATGTAAAATAAGGGTAAAGCCAAAAAGATAAGGATAAAGAAATATTAAAAACTTTTAAAACAATTATTGGATGATGAGTATTCAAAAAAATCAACTTATATTAGAATTAAATAATTTTTGGAACATTTTAAATCGAAATTGAATTTATAATAAATTAATATTTCTGAACATTCCTAAAGTGCCCCTCTCTTCTCTTATAAAAGAGAACCTCTACCCTCTACTCTTGACTTCATTTTTATCCTTCAATCTCTGCCAACCTATACCCATTTCTCTTATAAACTTCCCTAATTACATTCTATAGGTTTTTTTATTCTCAAAAGACCAAATCTAGTTCCCTAAGAGGAAGTTTAAAGGATGCAACTTGAGGAAGAGGTAATCTCTTCTACCGATTCTTTCAAATTTATTTCTTCTTCTACTTCCTATTCTTTAGTTATTTCATTATAAAGTATAAACATCAGTATCACTCATATAATGAGATGTTATTATAAATATTAAACAACCCTATTTCACCTTCTATCCATCATATGAAAAACGAAATCATCATGCATGCGTACATACAGATTACCGTCTCCACACCGTGGTGTAATCTGTTTTTCAACACCACCTTAATTGGATGGGTATAATGTTGGAGATAATAACTATATATGATTATTATAACATGATACTAATTATGAGATATTATACACCATCCAATTCAATACTTTTCAATAACTATGTGAACGATATCGTCGCCCGTGCGTACGTACGACTTACAATCTCCACGACGCGATGAGATTCATTCTCCATTTTTTTAAAGGTTGGGGCCAAAGCCTCATTTTATATATATATATATATATATATATATATATATATATATTTCATTTACTTACTTTCATTAAATTTAATAAGGAAATGAAAACATCGTTCATGTGTAGGTATGACCTACTGTCTCCATGAACGGTGTATTCCATTCCATTTATTGATCTATTATATATATTTATATACTGAATATATATGATATATAAATAATGTTTTACATTCTAGATGTATATAAATCATGATCTAATTAATCATATGAAGAATAAAAAGTCAAAAAACGTACGATAAATGAAAATATTATTACCCAAAACGTTGCTTTAACATAGAATTGACAAATGAACAGGTAATATAAATTCATAAGTGAATCATATATGAAATAATAAATATTATTATGGTTTTGTTACAAGTTAATAATATGTTTAAACCCACTATATAAGAGTTTCAGACACATACAAATGAAATCATACCTAAGGTAATGGATAATTTTGTAATCTCATTTTTATCTGAGTTTGTTTATACATATGTATTTTCTAGGGATACATTTATCATCCATGACCATGTTTTATAAAAAAAATTCATAATTTTTTTAATGTTATTATATGTATTTTTAAATACATTTTTAGCCTTTGTTGACTTTTACCACATGGAATTGAAGGAATCTTTCTTTTGTTTACCATACGAGGTACTTTTTTGACTTTTCCAGCAAAAGTATGAGGAGAATGTTTTTTTAACTTATACGGAATGAATGGATTTTTACATATTATTAATGCCTTATTTCCATGAAGCTTCCTTGACAAAATTTCAAGTTTATTTTCAATAAAATTCTTTTCTTTTAAAATTTCATGAAATTTTGAGAAAAGAAAAAGTTTTTAAAGAAGAAAGGATATTTTCCACAAGAATTAAGTTCAAGTGTTTTATAAAAATTATTTTCTATATAAGATGAAATATGGTTATGTTTCTACCCATATTATTGCTTTTATTTGATTATTTTTATGATGGAATTATTTTTATGAAGTCCATTTATCTTATATGGATTGTGTTATGATGGAATGATGTTTAAGAATCCCATTTTTTCATGGGTTATTCTATGATGAATGATTTATACTTTTGTGGAACATGTAATAATGATTTCAATGTGATATTTTTGGGACCTATAACTCCATCTAATTCATTGGGTAAAGATTTATATCTCATGAGATAGACAATACTGGAACAGAAGGTAAGTCTGGTTCAGTAATACATTGTTGGAAGGGCATGTAAACCCAGTTCAAAAATGGACTTTTTCCACTATGATGGTCTTGGAAACAATTCCTTGGTTACTATGGAAATCATATTATGTGGTTAATGGTTTTCCACAATTACATGTTTTATTCCCATGATATTTTATCCTGATTAAAGTTCCTTTACGTTCTATTCCTTGTGTACTTCAAAGATTTATTTCATGATTCAAGATTTTGATTATTAAACTTTATGTTTATGTTTTTAAGTTCAAATGCATATGGTTTGTCTTATTTTTCCATGTTTACCATTACTAAGCATTTGAGCTCACAATTTGTATGTTTTCTTTTCCCCGATATATAAATAGTGGTTTTAGGTTGGAAAACAAAATGGGAAGATCATTATGGGAGATGTTGAAGGTCATTCACAATGTTAGAAGATTATGTTACAAGTTTTTATAGGCACTAAACTAATATGGTCTTTGGGAATATTTTGGTTTATTGTATTAAGTATTCTACAAAATAAATGTAATTTCCATGTACATCAAGCTAGGGTCTTTATATTTGGTACCATAGTGAAGGTTTAGTCAACCTTTGGAAACTAGGATCCGAAAACTTTAGTGAGATCCCTAGAGATATTTCTAAGGTATGTCTAGGGATGTCCCTAAGGTTCAGTATAAGTATATTCTAAAGTCTTAAAATTATGGTAACGATCATGAATAACCTATAATTAAACCTAAGATGTTAGAGATTTAAGGTACTCCCTCTTGACTATTTTGTCTTCCTAGTATGATTTTTTCATCTCACACTATTCTTTTTGGGTTTTAAAAAATGGCTGGAAATAGGAGGATTCATGTTAATGGAGAATATGATGTACAATGGAATGATATTATTCAAGATAAACCAAATGAAATTGGAGTTGGAAGTAGAAACATCATTATTATGCCTAATCAGCAATCTCACAATATGATCAATAATCTCAGATTTGGTAAGTTTCCTAACCAAGCTAATAATAGAAAGATAGATTTTCATGATGATCATAGAGGAAAGAAAGCTAAATTTTCCTCATGTAAATCATGTGGGAAGAGACATCAAGGAGAATGTTTAAAAGAAACTGGAAGATGCTTTGTGTGTGGAAAAGAAGGACCCAAAGCCAGTAATTTCAAAGGAAAAGGTTCCATTAACACAATGGACAGGTATAATGGTATTACTAAGACATCAAAAATGGATAAATTTTTTAAATGTGGAATGTACGGGCATTATGTAAATCGATAACCTAAGGGAAAATATCATGAAGAGAATCTGCAAGGTCGTATGGGTACTATTTATGTTGTTGATGATGAAGAGACTACAAATGATATATGATATGAAAGAAGTGTTTAGGAATAAAAAGATTAAGCTTGATTAATGGTTTTAGAAGATAGTGGAATGATTTAATGGTTATCAAGATTAATGTTGTATAAGTAATTTAATGGTACTATGGAATAAAAAAACATCTAAGGATTGTTACACTATTGTTTTTCCTTAAGTATTTGAAAGTATATGTTGAATGGTATCGGTAACCATGAAAGGTTATTCAGGTATTTTTAGAAAGCACATGATATGTGCATAATAAAGGGATAATGAGATAATGAGATGTTTGATAGTATTAATGAGCTCTTTACTTCTATAGGGACTAAGTGATATCATGGTTTGAGTATATAAAATTTTTGGGTTTTTGGTATGTGTAAAGGGTTAACTTTTGATGGAATTCATGTTTTCACTAAGGTTCTATGATAATTAATGTTTCAAGAGAATACATGATTAAGGTATTCACATGTTTGGAATGAGACAAAAAAGATATAGCTTATGATATATGGTGAATAAATGATGGTATTCACATGCTTGTTATATGACCTTTCTGGTAATTTTTTTTCTTTGTACTGTGAGATTGGACAGAAGTATTTTGGATAATCCTAAAGGTTGGAATAGATTAAGTTGGACATCAGATAGTATTGTTTAAGGATGAAACTTTTTTTATATTACTTCTCAAATGTTATAATAGTATAGTTTTAGAAAAAGGACAACTCGTAGGATGAGAGACAACTCACCACGTTGGACAAGGCTGCGGGAATCAAACCCACAATTGAAGTGCGATAGACCTTTATCACTTACCACTATCCTACAGGAAGTCTCTAGTTAGTTAAAATTAGTTTTATTTTATTAATTGGTATGATAGATGAAGTATAAGTCCATTTTTGGAACTATATACAATTAATATCACCATAGATGGACATATGTAAATTTAATAACTTGTGCAAACATTTTTGTGATAGTGACAGATGGAATGACCTATCATTCTATCGCATGATCTAATAACACTTCAAGAATGAAAAATTCAACTTCATTTCATTAAATAAGAGATAAAGTGGAAATTGTTCAAGGAATGACCAATGGTGATATTTCACTAAAATCAAGTAAGTATTTCTACTAATGAAAAAAAATCATCAACTTTAGAAAAATGATCTTGAAACCAAAAATGTTATCCTAGTACCTTCTTATCTGACGAATTATATGGTTCATTAAATCATCATATATTTATGGATTTATGGTAGTTAACTTTCTCCAAACATTATAATCTATCACTATCCATCAGAACATGATGGTTACATTTCTCTTACATTTCCTTGTTTTCACTTCCCACCTGTGTTCTCTTATGTGGAAACTCAGTGATGAGTTACTTTGGTTAACTATTATATTTCTATCTTTCCTTTTTAAAATTATTTCTTAGTATCCCTTTTAACGATGTGGGTTTCCATGAAAGAAAATTTCAAGTAGAAAACCATTTATAACCACGACATATTTCGAGGGAGAAATTCATTTTAAGGGGGGTAGAATATAACACCCTGAGATTTTATAAGATATATTATTTTTAATTTCATTGATGTCTTGTGTTTTACAGTACACCAACAATATCTTGCACTATATGCAACACTGTATTAGCTTGTAGTATACGCAACACTATTCTTGGCTTGTGTTGCACACAATTTCAAGTTCTTTTGATAGAATTAATTTCACTGAATATTGAGTATATATTTTGTTCAATGTATAAATGAACTAAATTTGGATTATGTTATAAGAAACACCAAAGTAGGCTTGCACTACTTGCAACACTAACATGGCTTGCGTTACATGGAAGAGTGACCCTCCTTAATAGCTTGCGTGGTACGCAATGCCGAGTTTCACTAAACAATAATATATTATTAAAATATTATATTAACTAGATGTTATGAATATTATTAACCACATTTTGAATTTTATGTAACATTATAATTCATCTTACACATGATATGAGAACAAAATCAATTTTTTGGATAAGAGAAGTATTTTTCAAAAAAATGTGCTTTTACCACCTTCTGATGGCACACCCATTTTAAATCTAGTTTTTGACACTTTTATGTGTTATATTTGACAAGATAAACGTCTTCTTTGGAATCAGGACATAAAAAATTATTTTGGATAAATTTTTGATATTTTTCTGATAACTTTCATATTTTGATGAATAGTGAAAATACGCTAAATTTTAATTGAAAACAACATTTTTCATTGAAGTAATTTATATGGTTAAAATATATTACTGAATGGTTTTAAAGTATAAATAGAATATATTTTTACCATTTAATATAATTTATGTCATTCAGATTAATTTTACATTGAATTCATAGGTAAAAATCTTTCAATCTTTTGCAATGTTTTAACTTTTAAAACCGGTTTTCTCAACAACAGGATTAATTTTAAATTAATTACTGAAACTTTTGCATTTTGAATTTATAAAAATGGATTCCATATTTGGAATCATGAGGTCCAAATTGTGTAAAAATGTAACTTTTATTTTTAGACATTACGAATAGTAACTTCCTTAAATATTTTGTTTACCATGGTTAAAGGGTAAATCTGGTAAATAAGGGTAAAAAAATAATAATATTATTACCCTAAAAAAATTTCTAACCCTATTAGATGATACATTTTCGACTATGGACATATTTGGGTCGATTTTGGGACACCATGGAGGCACTTGTAAGTGAAAAGGACATTTAATTACTTTTAATTTAATGTTAAGGAAAATATAGCCTAAACATATATCTTTTACTAAAACAATTTTTATATGGGGTTATATAAGTAATCTCTTTGAATATAAATAGTAATTATAAATATAAAAAGTTTTTATACATAATTATATTTTATTTTTAAATTTTGGACATTAAATAAATAAATTTAATTATGACACAAGGATAATGCAGTGATTACTTCATTAATAAAGGATTCAAATAAATAAATTTATAAATATTAAAACAAATGTAATTTGGTTATCTTGATATCATCCAAGAATTTTATGTATGATATTTAAATATTATATTTGGTTTAATTCCATATTTTTTAAGGAATCAGGTTGTTATGATTTTTTTTAAAAACCATGTATGAATAGTGTTCAAAAATTGACACAATTTCTAACTTAAAACATAAAATAGTTTATTAAATGATATTAAATTCATAAAAATAAAATATTCAGAAAAATGGTAAATATAAGTCCAAATATGTCATAAATAACTTTTTTTTGGGTCTTTTGACATTATATGGTAATTAAATTAACCCACAATGTGTAAATAACATGATATCACAATAAGATTAAAAAGGGTAAAATAAGGGTAAAACCAAAAAGATAAGGATAAAAAAAATATTCAAAACTTTTCAAAAAATTATTTTATAATGGGTATTCGAACCAAAATAATATTATATTATAATTAAATAAGTTTTGGACCATTTTAAATCAAAATTGAATTTATAATAAATTAATATTTTTAAACTTTCCTAAAGTGCCCCTCTTTTCTCTTATAGAAGAGAACCTCCTCCCTCTCCTCTTCAATCCATTTTGAGCCTTCAAGATTGGAAAAATTATGAAAATTTATATTCTAAACTTCCATAATTACATTCTATAGGTGATGGTCTTCTCAAAAGACCAACTCTAGTGCCCTAAGAGGAATTTTAAAGGAGGCACGTCGGGGAAGAGGTAATCTCTTCTACCAATTATTTCAAATTTATTTCTTCTTCTACTTCATCTTAATTAGTTGTTTAATTATAAAGTAATAATATAAGTATCAATCATATAATTATATGTTATTATAATTATTAAAAAACTCTATTTCACCTTCTATTCATCCAACAAAAAATGAAATCACCGAGCGTGTGTATGTACAAATTACCGTCTCCACGCCGTGGTGTAATATGTTTTTTACCACCACCTTACTTGAATGGGTATAATGGTGGAAATAATAAAAATATATGATTATTGTAACATGATAATAATTATGAGATATTATACATCATTCAATTCAATACCTTTCAACAACTATGGGAACAATATCATCGCTCATGTGTACGTACGTCTTACCGTCTCCATGACGCAATGTGATTCATTATCCATGTTAAATATTCATAAATGATTATAAAGTATATATAATAAATAATCATGAATTATATGAAATAATAATTATACTTTATATATATATATATATTTATTTATTTAATTTACTTACTTCCATTCAATTTAACAAGGAAACGAAAACAGTGTTCATGCGTACGTACGGCCTACCGTCTCCATGAACGGTGTATTCCATTCTATTTATCGATCTATTATATATATTTATATACTTAATATATATGATATTTAAATCATTTTTTGCATTATTGATGTAAGTAAATCATGATATAAGTAATCATATGAAGAATATCAATTCCAAACATGTACGATAAATGAAACGATTATTACCCAAAACATTTCTTTAACATGGAATTGACAAATGAACGGGTAATATAAAGTCATAAGTGAATTATATAAGAAATAATAAATGTTATTATGGTTTTTTACAAGTAAATAATATTTTTAAACCCACTATACAGGAGTATCAAACACATACAAATAAAATCAGACATAAGGTAAGGGATAATTTTGCAATCTCATTTTTATCTGAGATTGTTTATATGTAAGTATTTTCTGGGGATATATTTATCATCCATGGCCATGTTTTATAAAAAAATCATAAAATGTTTACTATTCTTACATTTATGTTTAATGTAATTTTTACCCTTTTATTACTTTTACCACATGGTATGGAAGGAATCTTTCTTTTGTTTACCATACGAGGTACTTTTTGAATTTTCTAGAAAAGGTACAAGGAGAATGTTTTTTTAACTTATACAACATGAACTGATGTTTGTGTATTCTTAATGAATTTCATACATGAAGATTATTCTACAATATTTCAATTTTATTTGCAACTAAATTATTTTCTTTTAAAAGTTCACGATATTTTGAGAAAAGAAAATGTTTTTAAAGAAGAAAAGATATTTTCATCAGGAATTAAGTTCAAGTGTTTTATAAAAATTATTTTCCATATAATATGACATAGGGTTATGTTTATACCCCAATTATTAATTTTATTTGATTATTTTTATGATTTAATTATTTTTATGAAGTCCATCTATCTTATATGTATTATTTTATGATGGCATGAAGTTTAATAATCCCATTTTATTTCATGGGTTATGTTATGATGAATGATTTATACTTTTGTGGTACATGTAAGAATGATTTCAATATGATATGGGTGGGACCTATATCTCCCTCTAATGCATTGGGTAAATATTTATATCTTATGAGATAGATATGACTGGAATGGTAGGTAAATCCAGTTCAGTAATACATGGCTAGAATGACAAGTAAATCCAGTTCAGTAATGGAATTTGTCCGCTATGATGGTTTTAGAAACAATGCCTTGGCTAATATGGAAATAATATTATGTGCTTAATTGTTTTTTATTATTCCATGTTTTATTCTCATGATATTTTATCATGATTAATGTTCCTTTATGATCTGTGCCTTACGTGCTGCGAAGATTTATTTCATGACTCAAGATTTTGATGTTTAAATTTTATGTTCATGTTTTTACATTCAAATGTATATGGTTTATTTTATTTTATCTATGTTTTCCCTTACTGAGCGTTTGAGATCACCATTTTTATGTTTTCTTTTTCCTATGATATAAAGAAAGGTTTTAGGTAGGAAAACAAAATGGGAAGATCTTTATGGGAGATGTTGAAGATATTTCACAATGTTAGAATATTATCTTCCATGTTTCCAAATACAATAAACTAATATGGCCTTTGGGAATATTTTTTTGTCTTGTATTAAGTATTCTGCAAAATAAATGCAATTTTCAAGTACGTTAAGCTTGGGTACCTACAATGCACCTATGTTAAAATTAATATTTCACACACATATAAATTTTATTTTATAAACTATATTTAATATTTGGAATAATTGGGTCAAAATTATATAATAAAGATCATTTATTTTTAGCCTTCAAGGATAAATTACCTAGGTAAATAAATAAAAAATAGTTACCATAGTGAAAAGTAAAATGGTAAAAGTAAAAAAACTTATAGGTTAAAGAACAAAATGATTAAAAATGTGTTCTTTTGTGATTGAGGTTTGGATAAACCATAAATTCCCTTAAATTAATTATTTATCAATTTTTTAGGCACTTGGTTTAATATTGACTTCTCATTATTGAAATTTTTGGGTATTTACAAAAATGTCACTCCTCTTCAATTATAAAAGGGCACCTACTCCCCACACTTATTTATGCCTAATAATTCATTTTGTTAGACCAAACCCTTTAAAAATATCTCTAAAACATCCTTGTACATGTTATATAGATAGTTTTCATCCCAAAAGGCCAACCCCAGGGTTATTAATAAGATATCCAAAGTAAGTTATTCTAAGAGAAGGTAATTTTTATTACTAAGAAATTTCTTTTTTACTTATTCTATTGCCAAATTTATTCATGTATTAATAATTAAAATATAAAAAAACTAATATATAACATATAAAAATATTTTATTATGTTAATGGAATAACTTATATCCATTTCCTCTTCCATAAAATGGGAAAACAACCCATCTATTGTGTGTACGGTGGAATTATACCTCACGAACTTATGTAATTTGTTTTCCATACCCACTTATCATGATTAGATATAATGATTTATTTAACATATTTATATAATATTTATGACATAATTATACTTCCATAATTATAATATCACATATAACTTATTACCTTCTAATTTGTTTGAAAATTATTGTGTCTCTCGTGGGTACGTGTGGACTACCACCTCCATAAAGCAATACATTTTTTTTCATTTTATTTTGATATTGATGGTAATAAGTATATATTTAATGAATATAAACTATATATATGACATAAAAATTATTCCATAAAGGTTATATATTATTTAACTTTCTTTCCATCCATCTTTCAACAAAATGGAAACAAAATTCATGTGTATGTAAGGCATTTCATCTCCATGAATGGTGTAATTCATTTTCCATATATAATATTAATGGATTACTATAAATATATATAAAATTAAAATATATGATATTTATATCATATTGAACATTATTTATATTATATAATCATGATCAATTTAAAATGGCTAAAAATACCAAACCAAAGCATACATAAAAAATGAAATAGTTGTTACCTGAAACATGATTTTAAGAAGGAATTTTTAACAAACGATGATAAAATGTAATAACAATTTTTTATTATTATTATAAAACTAGGAATAAAACCCTAAATTATTAAAAACTATGGTGTTCTAAAATAGTGAATCCTTATAGAATTACTATAGTTAATGTTCACGCCTTCCAGGGGAAAAGATCCCATGCTGGAGAAAATAGAAATAAGCCATATTGAGGGGCCTTTGAGGCAAGGAAATTATCTTCTTTATTCCCCTAATGCCACATGTTCATGAAATTTGTGGTGGTGATGATAAAAAATATTCACTGATGAATTTGATAGGAGAAAACCCAAGGATTTGAACATATCCCCCACATAAAGTTAAAGAAAATAAGGATGTAAATTTCCACCATAGCAATTTGGATACCCCTAGAAGTGCAAATCATCAACCATGTGAGCAGTGTATTAGCTTCGGCTTTTTCACCAACCAACTTCTCTAAGATGAGGGAAGGGACATAAACCTTCCACAACCTTCCTTCCTCAAGTTTAAAGAGAGACAATGACCCCTGAGTCCCGCCTTCAATAGGCCTCAAAGTAGTGACCAATACCAAGGGTATATAATCTCTTGTAAAAATGGAAGGCATTACCCTTTTTATATAATAAGATTGAGAGATGATATGGTAAATCCCAAAAAACTCCAAAAACTAAAATAAAATTAAATCCCAAAACCATTCCCATATGTATATCCAAAATAAAGTCATACAAAGTACAAGAAACTCTGAAGTAAAGTACCAAAATAAAGTAAAATCAACAATGACAACTCCTGATGCCTGAGCTAGTATGGTTCGACACGGTCTTAAAAGTCCTCCTAGAAACCTGAAATCATTTTTATATATGTATGAAGAGTATAAAGGTATAATTTTTAGGGAAAACCAAAAGATCTAGTGCATAAGTGGGGAGGAATTATAATGCCCTGTGAGAAAAGTAGAGGTAACCAATACACCTAGCAAGGAAAACTATCCACCAAGCCTCACCAAGTCACACTCCGCAAATAATATAAGTCAGGTAAAATAATAGTATTAGCACATAGATATTTTTGTACCCCACACCGCTTTCCCTCTGGTTATTTAGGACATCCTACGCACCAGAACTCCCCCCACAAATTACATTGCAATCCCACTACCGCCCCAACAAAAACCTTATGAGCCATCCCAAATGCACATTTCTCTCACCCGCAAACACCCGGGCCACCACAACCACACATAACCACGCTCGTAGACACTTGGTCCATAACAAACACACATAACACTACCACAAAACAGGTCAAGGGAAGCACTGCCCTTTATCAGTGCTAAACAGAAATCACTGATAAAGGGGTAGGCCTTTATCAACGCTAGCTAAAAGCACTGATAAATAATACATTTATCAGCGCTAAAATAAGCACTGATAAAGGGTACACATTTATCAGCTCTTTTTTAGAGCTGATAAAGGTATCTCTTTATCAGTGCTAAAAAAGCGCTGATAAATGAATGTTTTATCAGCACTTATAACGAGCACTGGTAAAGGTTCCATCGGTTTTTATTTAATAACCCTAACAGGCCATCCTTGCTTGCATGTGGTCAAGCTCTCGCAGAAGCTGAACCAGGCCCCTCACCTCCGTGACCTCGTCCTCATCCTCCTCGTCCTCCTCATCCTCCTCCTTCCTCCTCCTTTTCCTCATCCTTCTCCGCCGTCGCCGCCGCCTCTGCCCCCGCCCCTGCTGTCGTGACCCCCACTCCCTCTGCCACCTCTACCCACGTTGTCGCGACCTCCACCGCCTCTTCCACCACCACCGTCGCCGCTTCTGCCGCTGCGGCCACATTTTCCACCATCGCCGCCTCCGCCTCTGGCGCTACCTCCGCCGCCGCCGCTACCATTATTGTTACTCATTTTTAGGTAAATTCCCCCCCCCCAAATTTAACGTGTGAAATCCTGATTTAAGGTGTTATTGCAAGAGTCAATGGATTATTGATATTATTGAGTTCTTTATTTAATCCTTGCACCTCAATAAACACCTATTGAATCTTGTTTCATGGGTTAGATGTTCTTGAACTCTTTTATGGACACCCCTTGAGTGTGCCAAGTAAAATTATCCCTTTAATGTCAAATTATTAATTGACCTGAACACCTATTTAGCTTATGTCAAAGCTTTTAAATGAGGTTTCCCTTGATATAAGGGTATATAAATGGAATTGAAGACACATTATAGGTGTTTAGCCTAGATTATTAATGTAATTTACCATGTATGAAATTTCAATGTTGATTATGGCCCATTTTGAAGACCCTTTGAGCCTTATTAGTGAATTTTCCATTCTTGGTAAAATTGAATGTGTAATAATCATGTGGAATAAATTTTACATGATGGATTTATTTTAATTTAATGAATTAATTAAATGAATTGAAATGATCTATAATGGTTTGAAAGGGAACACCATCTACTGCATGTTATATAGAATGATAATTGTGTATTTCATTTCGTTGAATGAAATTGTACATGGATAATGGGACATATGAGATGTTTTTCTTCATGTTTTGTAATATAAATATGAATGTGAATAATTACTTACTTATACAAATGGTCCTAATTAAATTGATGGATGGGAGGTAATTTACCATTCTAGTTAAAATTAAAATACGCCTTTATAGAGGATAACATAAGATGGTAAGGTAATTGTTGAGAATATAGGAAAATCACACTCCCTTACATCGGGTGTTGAGTATAACATATCGCACCACAAATACTAATAGGATGTTGGGATTTTTTTACCACACCAATTTCTTAGAGTTATTACAGGATGGCTTACTCCCCATCATGAGTTCCATCTAGTTCACATTGTTCTATGCTTGATCACTATTATGGTTGGATTTATTTTCTCGAGGTATGTGATCCTTCTGATTCCTATTTGGATTTGTTTTCACCTATGTTTTGGATAAAAATTAGTGATCAGATAGTGATTTCTATCAATAAATTTAAATTTATTTGCATGCATTTTCTTTTGGGGTTTGTGGGATGTGGTAAATGGTGTAGTCAATTTTAGATTATTTTATTCTCATGGGTTTCCCCTATTTTATGTTTTCTTTTTAGTTGGAAATATCCGCTGTTGTGCGCCTCTCCTCTGCCACGTACGCACCTCTGCCGTGTTCTTAATGACACCTTTACGGTGAGTTTTCTCCTATTACTCATTGCTTTCCTCTTGTTCGCATGTTATTGCTATTTTATATTGATGGTTATAATTTGAAATGTACGGGCTAAACACCCCGCTGAAAATCATGGCCGTTGGTGGTCCTTGTTTGTGCACTAAATGAATTGAATGTTTCTTGGTTCTTGTTGAATATTGGAATATATAAATTGGTAATTTATGTATACTTGACTTATGAATGAACACCCCAGGATGATAAAACTTCTGTGATAACCCCTGAATTAACAAACAAAATTGAATAAGGGATGCTTTGTAAAATCTAAAATTTTGATTGTTTGGTTTGTATGGTGTTGCTCTTGTGATCACGATTGTGTTTTTGTATAGTGTTTCAGTTGTTGGCATGATTGATATTCCATTTGTTTTCCATGTTTTAGTTCATCAACCATTAAATATCAATCCAAACTTTACCCATTTGAATGGCACCACCACTTTGTTACTAGTGAAATTCCACTGAATCCTAGAAAACCAATTCTAGAGGGATATATGAGACACTTTAAAATACATGGAACATGCTTCACCATACATGGATTTCATATAGATTTTAATGCCACACAACATTTATCTCCAAAATTTACACCAGATGACTAATCTTCTGACTCAAACTTGGAATAAGTTTCATTTTAAATGCTACATGTCATGTGAACCTAGGTCACATACAATGTATCTCCAAGACATATACTTCAACATGAAACCATGTACATGCCATGAAATAATGGTAGAACCATATGACATGTGTTTTACTTCACTAACACCATGTATAGATACCATAGAGACTTGATGTGTATAGACTATACACCCCTAGTGGTCATGTAAGGACTACACACTGTGTATTCCACAAAAATGTGATGCATAGCTAGTGAGGTGACTCAATATGTATCTAAAGTACAAGCCTTTATCTCAAGTTGTTCTAAATGTCATCTATTTTCAAAGGCATCATTCAGGCTTTATAAGACTAACTTGGAATAAATTTGATATATGTCAGATTAAATTAGGTATCTTATACATACACGATGTTCACCCTACTGGACACACCATGTATATGGATTTCACATGTGTTTAAAGGCATTTGTACCATGATTTGTTTTTATAAAACCCAAACAATGCTACCTGATTAATTAAAACATAATATTAGGAAAGTTTTAGATCGAACCCATAAAGACGATGAATATGAATAAAGAATGGATGAATGCCAATCGGTTGACAAAAGAGTATGAAGATGGCATGAAAGAGTTTATCAAGTTTGCAGAATATCATGAATGTGACCCTTCTCAAATCCTTTGTCCGTGTTTACGCTGTTGTTATTCAAGAAAAATTAGTCCAGAGGAGTTGGAAGAACACCTGATCTATCACCGAATAGATCGAAGTTATACATGTTGGAATAAACATGGGGAAAAACGAATGTAGGTAGTGACTCATAGAACATGACATTTTATAGATCATCTGATGTGATTAGAGGTGTGAATAGTGAAGACGATCGTATGGAGGGTGTGATTACATATGTGAATGATGATGAAGATCGAATTGAGGAAATAAAAAGGATAGTTGAAGATGAAATTCGTGATTTCCCAAAATTGTTTGAGAAGTTAAAGAGTTCTAAAAAACGCCATTGTATGCTGGTTGCACTAAATATACAGAATTGTCAGCCATATTGAAGCTGTATAATTTGAAAGCAGGCAATGGGTGGAGTGACGCCAGTTTTATGGAACTACTTGCTCTCTTGAATGACATGCTCCCATAAGATAATGAACTCCCAAGATGAACATATTATGCCAAACTAATTCTACGATCGATGGGTATGATCTCTGAAAGAATACATGCTTGCCCGAATGACTGTATATTGTTTCTCAAGGACCAAAAATCGCTTAAATAATGCCCAAAGTGTGGTGCTTCCTGATACAAGAAAGATGATTCTAGTCCTATGAAAGTTGTATGGTACTTTCCAATCATTCCTAGGTTTAGACACCTATATGGAAGTGAGGATACTGCAGGACAATTAACATGGCATGCAGATACAAGAATTAAATATGGGAAACTACGTCACCCAGCAGACTCTCTTTAGTGAAAGAGAATTGATCACGAGTATCCTGAATTTGGGAACGAGCCGAGAAACCTTCGTATGGAGTTATCTACAGATGGGGTGAATCCTTTTGGTTTTCAAAGTAGCAGTCATAGTACATGGATGCTTATGTTGGTAAACTATAACTTACCACTGTGGTTATGCATGAAACGAAAATACATCATGTTATCTATGCTTATATCAGGACCAAAACAACCGAGTAATGATATTGATGTTTATTTGGCCCCATTGATCGAGGATTTGAAAATATTGTGGGATTTAGGTGTTACGATGTATGATGCTTACAAAAATGAACATTTCACTTTAAAATCCATGTTGTACGGGACGATAAATAACTTTCCTACTTATGGAAATTTTTCAGGAAATAGCATTAAAGGAACTCAAGGGTGTCCCGTTTGTGAACAAGGTACACCGTCAATTAGGTTAAAACATTCATCGAAAACCGTGTTTCTAGGACATCGCAGATTTCTACCCCGAAGACATAAGTACTGATCTTGGACGACATCATTCGATGGAAGTTCATAAGAATGTACAACACCATATCCACTAACAGGTGATCAATTGTTTGATAAAGTAAAATATTTGGACACTACTTTTGGTAAACCGTTTTTGAAAAACCTTACAAAAACTGGTTAAAAAAAGAGATCAGTTTTTTTTGAATTACCATACTAGAATTGTCTGTATGTCAGACATTTTCTTGATGTTATGCATGTTCAAAAAAATGTATGTGATAGTGTCATCGGCATGTTTCTAAATGAACCCCACAAAACAAAGGATGGAATTAAGGCTTGATTGGACATGGTTGAGATGGGAATACGAGAAGAGTTGGCACCAGTGAAGGGTGAAAAATGAACATTTCTTCCTCCTGCTGCTTACACTCTTTCCAAGAAAAAGAGATATCAGTTTTGAAACTTCTTGAATGGCGTAAAGGTTCCATAGGGGTATTTATCAAATATCAAGAACATTGTGTCAATGGGAGATTTAAAAGGGTCTGAAATCACATGACTTCCATGTTTTGATGCAAGATCTAATTCCTATAGATTTATGTTTCATTTTTCCCAAGAATGTCCTCCATACATTAATGAAGCTATGTTTCTTCTTCAAATCTATATGCAGCAAAGTTATAGACCCGACGAAATTGCAAACTATGGAAAGAGAAATTGCCATCATATTATGTGAATTGGAAATGTTCTTCCCGCCGACATTTTTCGATATGATGGTTCATTTGATGGTTCATTTGGTGAGAGAGATTCAACTATGTGGTCCTGTACATTATAGATGGATATACCCCATTGAACGGTATATGAATATTTTGAAAGGGTATGTCAAAAACCGAAGTCAGCCAGAGCGTTGTATTGTGGAACAATATATTGTTGAGGAAGCGGTTGAATTTTGTACCAAATACCTGTCTGGTGTGGAAATCATTGGCCTACTAAAATCTCGTCACACTGAGCGGCTTGAGGGTGAAGGAATTTCTGGAAGAGAGGTTGTCACAATCAATATTACATATTGGGAGTAGGCCCACCTTTACGTTTTGCATAACAGTTTTGACATTGACCCATATGTTCAAACCCACAAATAAATTCTTAGGTGTTTGAATCATTCTAGGGCTGAAAATGGATATCAGATACATATAATCGACAGTTTATATGATGGTTTCGAGACCATATTTTTAAGCAGTTAGATGAAAATCCAGACTAAATTTCAGAACGACTTTGATGGCTAGCCAGAGGAGCAAGTGTGTACGTATTATCTTACAATGCTTATGCAGTTAATGGTTATACATTCTATATTAATGAACATGATGAAGACAGTACCATGCAGAATAGTGGGGTTACACTTGTGGCTGAGGTGATGCATGTTTCTAGTGATAAGGACAAAAATCCAATTTATGTGAATATGTCATACTTTGGCATCATCAAACGAATATGGGAGTTGGATTATATGAAATTTAAAGTGCCGATTTTTCAATGCAAGTGGGTTGATAACATGAGTGTTGTTAAAATAGATGAATTAGGATTAGTGAAAGTTGATTTCAGTAAGGAAGGGGAGAAAGATGAACCATTTATAATGGCATCATAGGTAGTACAAGTATTTTATGTTCCAGACCCCGCAAACCGAAATTGGTCAATTGTTCTGTTATCGACAAAAAAAACTGAAGGGTCAGATGAAAGTTCAATGGAGGTTGACCCTTTTATAGGAACTTCACAATCATTTCGCAGTGGTCCCAATGTAGACGGTGTTTTGTATGTCAGAGAATACCACAATGAAGGGATTTACATAGTTGATAGAGGAGTCAAATCTCTTCAACCTTTAAAGAAAAAAAAGAGAGTATAATAATCAGGTTATTTGTTTATTGTAACATACATTGTGTTACGTTATGTTATTATTTGTTCGCTGCTGTTTTTATGTAATCTAAATTAAATATTAAACCACTTCTGCAGATAATGACTTCTTCACCTGCTGATGCGCCCAATCCTGAGGCACAAAAGGTCTCTCAACCAGCAGCTGGTGGTCCCACTGCAGAGCAACAATAGGTTTCTCAACCTGTTGTTGCTGGTCCTAGTGTTGAGGTACAATAGGTTTTTCAACCTTTTTCTGTTGGTCCCATTGCCAATGCTAGCACTCAGAGGGAAGATATTGATGCTACTTCTAAGGAAATGGTAGGAAATGAAACCCTGAAAATGCAAAAAAAAAAAGAGCATTGTAGTTTGACAGTGTTAGCCAAAATCCTTAAGGAAAAAGCAAAAGGCATCAAATTTGAGGTGGGGTGGAATAAGCGAGGCCAACATGTTAACCCCAAAAGAGACATCTTTAGTAGCTACATTGGAATCATCACTCGTCAATGTGTGCCAATTGATGTACAATTGTGGCACCATGTTGTCACCGGGCTGAGAGTGCATTTATAGTAGATGCCTCGCACAGGGAATATGTATTAAGTGTTGCTGGAAGGATTCATAGAGGTTTCCACACAATTTTAACGAAATATCATCTTAAAGATGCAGAAGGGAAAATCAAGCCACACCCACCTCCTCTTTATGCACACTTGATATCCCAAGGAGCGTGGGATGCGTTTAGCAACCGTCGTAGGGAGAAAAATTTTCAGGTGCATTGTGTGGGGTAATACGTTGTTTGACGTTTGCTTGTATTCATAACTCTGATTGACAGTTTTTTATTTATGAAACAGCTACTGAGTGCTGATAATAAAAAACATGCAACAGAACCAGCGTACCCTTACCGTAAAGCAAATATGGAGTACGCTGAACTTGAGAAAAAATTGGTACGTCTTTTAAATCTACCCTACTACTAGTATGTGACATAAAACAACACCATAACCATGTTGTTCTGTTTATATGCAGATTTATGAATTGAAATCGAAATCCATATCCATCCCACTCCATGTGTTATAGAAGGAGGCTCGTGTAAATAAAGAGGGGATACTGATAGATGAAAACACACAAAACGTGTGGAAAACATGTGTAAGTATGACATAATATAAATTTGATTTTTTTTAAATTGCTATTACATTAAAATAACTACTTATTTTTGTATATTTTTTATCTGACATAGTCACAAGAATCAACAACAACCACACCAGATGAAGACATACTTTCAACAGCCTTGAAGCAGCCAGAAAAGTATGGCCGCGTCAGAGGTGTGGGTTTTGGGGTGACACCCCGAACATATTTTCAAAAACAAAAACAAGCGGAGGATCAAAATGAAAAAATTGAAAAGATACAAGAATAGTTATCTATTTTTCAAGAATAATTACAATACGAGAGAGAGATGATAGAAAAATTGATGGGGGAGAGTAAAAGATAAGAAACAACTCAACAACAACCCATGCGTGACGATCCCGCCCCACCCCCCACCAGCTTTGAGGCGAGCCATTCCCCTAAAAACCTGACTTAGATGAGGTAATCAATGTTTTAATAATTGTTTCTGTGAAATTTGATTTACATATACACTGATACCTTTCCTGTACTAATATTCCACAGGGTGAAAATGACCATGATTTATATTTATCAACTCCCACCTATCGCCTTGTAGCGAGGGCTACGGTGTTCAACATGCAAAACGACATGCTACACAATAGAAAGCTTCCAAAAGATCATCTTAGAGTGTCAATTAACGTAGCTAATGATCCAAGTGTCGAGATACCTGTTCCAAATGATGATGACGACATTCATATGGTTGAACAAGCTGTTGGAACATTCATCGCATGGCCGACAGTTCTTGTAAAAAACATGTCGACAAAAGGTATCCATTTCCAATCTATTTTCAAGCTGGACCTTTAACATTTAATGAAAAAAGTTCTGAACCGATGAATGTTATTACAGAATGACAATGAATGTGGGGTGAAATGAAATATCAGCTCAAAACTATCTCAAGGATCAACCAACTGATTGAAACGGTCTACTGAGAGAACCTTCACCCCGCCTGTTCTATATCCACAGTTAATATCATTGCAGGATCATGTGGATACAAATTTGAAAGACGGAAATACTCACAAAGTTGATTTCGAAAAAGAGATGTATGGAGAGGAAACATCAGATTTCATTAGTGCTGAAAATGTAAATGAACTCCTCAAGTATGAATGGCTAGGCGCCTCAGTTGTAAATGTATACATTAGGTAAGTTTTCATGATTTGATTTTACAAAATCTGATATACTCTGATAATTATGACTAAATGCATTTTATATTTGTCGCAGACGTATATATGAAAAACAATTGAAGGGGTTTCCCCATGAACAAAAATTTGGACTCATTAGTCCTCACACCACCTCTTCAAAAGACGAAATAGATTCTAATAAAGAGGCTGCAATAATGTCATCCCTGCTCAAATCATTTGAAAACAAAATTACAGATGATAGACTCTTTTTAATACCAATTATGCAGGGGTAAAACTCTACAATTTAATTATATCAACTATATTTTCATTTATTTATTTACTTATTCCTTTTTGTATTTTTTGGGGGCATTGGATGTTGATTGCAGTCAATTTGGATACTCCAAAGATTTATTTTCTGGATTCAATGCATGGATATCCAACAAACGATCATGCATGATGGCGTTTGTTAATTTGTAATACACTAGATCCAACATTTTAAAACTAAACATCTAGTTATATAATTTATGTTATCTTTTAATGAGGATTCTGTTATGATAGGGTGGTGCATCAATATCTTCTAATGCATGGAATGAATATAGGGCATAAGGATGAGAAAGCCTACAAGATCTACAAATAGAAAAGTATCTAGGTATACATAATAACATTGCACTATCCAAAAACATATCAAAACAAATTACTTATTATTTTCGATGTTTCTGCAGTGTCCAAAACAAACAAATGGAAAGGACTGTGGTAATTATTTTTGTAAATTTATGAAAGAGATCATATTTCATTAACAAACTAGCATCCCTGATGAGGTATTTTCGAAAATAATTACGAGTTCATTTAAAATATTTATTAATCCTTTGTGTATTTATATTTATTCAGTACTGCCATGACTATCGCAAAAACTCATATTCAGAAGATGATATACATGTGTTTAGAAATGAATGGGCAACATACCTGATGGAAGATTGTACACAAATAGGATAAAGGTGAATTCCTACTACTTATGTTATCTATATATGATCATTTATTATCCTCCAACCTTCATTGGTGAATTGAGAATGCTCTGATGTATTGAAATCTTAATTTATTACACAATGTTTTCTATCCCTGGATTCATATTATTGATCTTTGAACAACTCAATATTGAAGTAAGGCATGATGGTGTGCAGTGTGTATGGAAGGTATGGGGAGTCTAATGAGCCCCATGGCCACCATAAATAATGTTTACAGACAACTCCACATGTTTTTTGTGCCTCGTGCCTCTTTACAAGGATCACTCCATTCACATGGTCCATCTTAGCATGTATGTCCCATTCATCCCATTGCTACTCTTGGAAGAACCTGGGAATCTAACAATGCATAAGCCCCACAAAACCCATACTCATCCAACCAAGATTATTCCTAGTGTGATGGGAAGTTAACCATGGGTAATACCCACACCATACCTCTTTTAAATATATGGGTTTTGATCCTTGTATTCTAAATAGGGTACGTAGGAAGCCTCCATGAGGTTAACTCCCAACCAATGGTAAACCATGGTGACCCCCTCACAGGGGTACACCTTCACTTATTTTCCCTCCTATTTTTTCCTTATTGGCATCCGAATATGTCTTCAAAATGAGAAACCTTACCTTTATGGGATACACCACACTTGGGTCAGACCTTATTGGGCATTTTGATCCATCTATCAGGTAAACATTCCAGGTGCTCCTCCTAGAGATGTACCTACCTGATCCACCTTTATAAGTGTTTTGATCTACCCATTACATCTCTGTAAGACATTAAATCATGACCCTCTATCCTTGTGGGATGTTAAACTAATGGAATACCACAAGTTAAACATGGGTTTCCATTGAAGTACCCTGGTGATTTTTGAGATTTTTTAGTTATAGCACAATGTACAGAATGGTTAGGGGTCAAATTACAATGGTAAATTCCATGTAATATGTATCATTTGTTTTATCCATTCTCCCCAATGAGGACAAAGAATTGTTAGGGGCACTATCCCACCATAACAGTATCATGAGAACTATCCCACAAAATGGTATCATGGGTGATGACCCACAAAATGGTCCAATATACCCAATCCCAACAGACAAGCTTATAGAAAACATCCTTAAAAATAGGATATTTTACTAAATAAGAGCACTAGTTCACCCACATTTCTATAAACATGGTATCATATGGGTCTAAAGATGTTCCCACTAGTTCTGATGAGCACTCTAGAGATGAGTATGATTATAAATTCCTTCAATATTATAATCTCTAGTAGGTTTTTCTCACCCTATACTCTAATAATTGTTATAGAAAGGCTCAATGATACCATTTATACCAATATAGAAGGCTTTATTAACCATGTTTATGATTTTGAGTGCAATGTTGATGGAATATATTCCCAATATAAATATAAGATCCAATATTCAGGTTCTGGATTGTGACGCCCATCATCATCCACCCATCCTACCATTGAAAATGGGGTGTTGAAAATTCTGTTGTATTTTTTCCCTTTGATGATAATAGATACATATTTTCTAAATAATAGACCACTTAGTTGAAGAATGAAAATTAGGATCTTCATGAATTAATTATAAATATTCATAATTGATATTTTCTTTAAGTAATATTGGCATCCTCTTAAAATGGTACTCCTTGCATTAAAGTACCCCATCCCATAGGGATGGGGCTATCATCAAAATTTTCACCCCCCTCATCGGGTGAATTCTAAACCAAGTTCCACCTCACCCCTTCCCATAGGAATGGGGGGATTTTTATATTTTAAATTCCCCCAACCTACTATGATGGGGGAATTTATACATTTTCCACCTCATCATCAGGTGAATTATGTATGTTATTCAGACTTAGTAGTTTCCAAAGAGCTTCTAGGAAAGTCAACATTCCCCAATATAGGGGTGACCACATCCACATATGGCGCCTATAATTCTTTGGCTTCTACCCCTAAAATGATTGAGATCAATTTATTTCCTACCAAATCTCAAAATCAGAAACATGTTCATATCAACATAGTCATTTTTTGATAGAACAAAGAAACAATTTTGTTGTCCATCTCTTGAATATGGGAAAAGGAACGTGTATTGCCTCTAACCAAATAAATTTCCTGAGTATTTTTCCAATGTCACAAAAACATATTTGAGTGATCTCTCATAGATTAAGTGACCGAGAGATAAAAATATGTGACAACATCCAAAATACTACTGCTACCATCAATTTTTAGGACATTAAATCGAGAGGTGATTTGTATTCAATGATTGGATTCATAAATAGATAAATGATGGTATATTGAATCCAATGATACCTATGTTTATGGTTGGACACCCTTACAAGAACACATATAGTATATCAAAATTCTTGGACTATCCCTTACTCAATGAAAGGCAAAAAAAGGTATATTCCTTTTAGAGTGAGCTTGTTTCCACATACTTCACTTATTCATTTGAGTGTCACATTCTTAATCTTCCGGAGATCCAGAGACCCAAGGAGTAAATAATGAATGATCTTACAAATTATTTTCCCTACCATAGAATTATGGGACATATAATTAAGGAATTAAACATCTTCAAATATTGGCTCCTGAAGAGACTAGATTATGGATGGACTAATTGAGTTATAGAATCCTCATATACATTCCACATGCATATGATTCGTTATCACTTCACTAAATGATCACCCTGATTGATGAGTTATGTTTCCACTAGTTCTAGTTATATGAACCTAAACTTCAAGACACCAAGGCCTTAGTTATACTACCCAAACCTAAATGACACCATATTTTGATATGCATGAATTTATGCTACTGAGGACTTGTCCAAGTTTCATGATATTAAACTGTAGAAAGAAATCTTTTTCACAAGATGTTAAATTGTGTGATGCCCCATATTTACCATAATACCTTAAAGTGTATGTCAAAAATCATTTCCATAATATATTAAATTACACAGTTCATGACCCTATCACATGACAGAAAACTACATGATGATCTATCCCTCACCTAAGAGGAACTCTATTGGGCATCGATCTCTAACTGCACCCCTTTAAGCACTATTTATAGCTTAATTCCAAATTTAATGGGATATATATTGAATCCTAGACCCTCTATCTCAGGTACAATAAAAAAATATTCCTCTTCGTTGAGACTTATTTTTCTAGAATTTGACCCCTAAGATCTCTATTCACTTTGATATTTTATTAATATATGGAGAATATATCCCTCTCTCACCATTGGTCCTAGTCATATGACCCTAAGATTCAAGACATAAATGTTCTGACTACATGAATCTAAACTAAATATTCTAACATCCCATAGTATGATATTAAATTTCATGGTATAGGTCAAGGATTAAGTCCTCAATGCATAACATTTTACTATGTAACATTTGGTCATAGACACATGACCTTTAAACTATGTGGTTCATATTATAGCCTTCATAACCATAAACTTCTTAGATAGGTCACTCACAGATGATCATAATCAATAATCAAGATTCCCCTTTTATATCTTGAGTTAAAAACCCATTCCTTGTGAGTTTTAAATGAACCTTCCTTCCATTTAGGGTTTACTTTTTCTACCCAAATAGAATGTGTGACACATGATGGTATAGTTATGAAATTTTACAAAATATTTTGAACACCCTTCTTCCACTCAACCTACTCCATGCCTTTTTATTTCTGAATGAACCAATTCCTTGATTCGGGATACTCCTCTTGGATCCCCTCAACCGTGTGTTGATTAATGCTATTATTTCTATCTTATACAAGAAAATTATTGGTAGTTATTTACTTATCGGAATAAACCATTTAGGATTTGATGGTGAATAGAATATTTCTCCACTAAGCCTATGGATTAATCCCTAAATTATTTTTTGTACCTTGTAGAAATGTCCACCTAAACCTCATGTGTTATCCCTGAAATGAGTGTGGTAACAGAAATCCTACTCCCATCAGTATTCATTGACTGGGTAGGGAATTAGTTTTCCACCATTACTAATGGTCATTCTATTCCAGTCAGTCTCTATTCTCTGATTGAGGAATTTGAAGACATGATTTATCCCATCCATTTTCCTATGTTCCAAGGGATTAAAAATGTTCTTTTTGTTTTATAGTATCAAAATCCATGATGCATGTCTATTATAGGTCATGGAAAAATAATTTTTTCCCCCAATGTAGTAAAGAGGTTCACTGTAGAGACCCAAAGCTTGACATACATAGACATTACATTACTTTTTCAGAATACTTAGTACATAACAAAAAAAGACGCACAAGGACTGTAATAGTTTAGTGTCTTTGGAAACTCGGAATATAATCTTCTAATCGTGATGAAAGATCTTCAACATCTCCCATAAAGATATTCCCCTTTTTTTTCTTACCTAAAACCTTTCTTTATATCCTGGGGAAAAGGAAACATAAAAGGGGTGAGCTCAAATGCCTAGTAAGGGTAAACATAGAGAACATAAAACAATCCATAAACATTTTAATGCAAAAACTTGAACATAAAATCTAAACATAAAAATATTGAGCAAAGACATGAATCTTGGAAGTACGTAAGGAATATATCATAAGGGAACATCCATAATGATAAAATAGCATGGGAATAAAACATGTAATTGTGGAAAAACATTAATCACATTATATGATTTCCATAGTAGCCAAGGCATTGCTTCCAAGACCATCTTAGTGGAAAAAGTCCCTTTCTGAATCGAGTTCACTCCTCGTTTCAGTCCTGTAACACTGAACTGGATTAACTTACCATTCCATCCATGTCTATCTCATGAGATATAAATATTTACCCAATGCATTGGAGGTAGATATAGGTCCCACCCATCTCATAATGAAATCATTCTTAATTGTTCCACAAAATAAACTTAAAACATTCATCATAACCCAAAGAATAAAATGGGTTTCATAAACATCATCCCATCATTTCATAATCCATATAAAACAAATGGACATTTCATCATAAGAAAATTGAAACATGTAAATCATAGAGACATTAAACTTGAAACATACGCATATGAAATAATGTAATCTTATATGGAAACTGGTTTTGATAAAACATTTGAAATGAATTATTGAGGAAAATATCCTTTCTTTGTCAAAATCATTTTCGTTTCAAAAAATTCCATGCACTTTTAAAATAAAAGTATTTTGTTAAAAATGGTAATAAAATCATGTAGAGTAAGCTTCATGAAAATGAGACGTTATGAACCCGTAAAAATCCATTCACGTCGTATAAGTTAAAAATAACATTCTTCTCGTACTTTTGTCGGAAAAGTCAAAAAGTAAATCGTATGATAAAAAAAGATTCCTTACATACCATGTAGTAAAATTCAGAAATGGTTAAAAAGGACTTTAAACATACATGAAAACACTTTTATAAAACATGGACATGGATGATAGAAATAACCTCAGTAAATACTTATGAATAACAATCTCGGATAAGAACGAGATTGGAATAGTTATCCATTACCTTAGGTCCGATATGCTTCGTACGTATCCGAACCTCCTGTATAATGATTTAAATAATGTCATTGACTTATTACAGAATAATATTCATTATTATGATATCATATATGGTTCACTTATGACTTTATATTACCCATTCTTTTGTAAGTTCCATGTTAAAGCAACGTTTTGGGTTAAATCATTTTATTTATTGTACGTGTTTGGAATTTTTGTTCTTGATATTATTACTTATATCCTGATTTACTTAATTACAGAATTTAAAACATGATTTATATATAATATATATTCAGTATATACACATATATATATGATATATCGATTAAATGGAATGAAATACACCGTTCATAGAGACGGTAGGCCGTACGTACGCATGAACGCTGTTTTCGTTTCCTTATTGAATTGAATGAAATTAAGTAGATGACATACATATATATACACATAAATAAAGTATCATTATTATGTCATATATTTCATTATTACTTATTATATACACTTTATAATCATTCATAAATGGTTAACATGGAGAATGAATCTCATCGCGTCGTGGAGATGGTAGTCCGTACGTACGCACGAGTGATGATATCATTCCCATGATCGTGGAATTGAATTGAAGTGTATGTATAATATTTCAGAATCAATATCACTTTTAATTAATAATATATAGTAATTTATTTACACCATTATACCCATCCAATTAAGGTGGTGGTCGAAAACAGATTACACCACGGCGTGGAGATGGTATTCCGTAGGTACGCACGCGTGGCGATTTCGTTTTCTGTAGGATAGATAGATGGTGAAATAGGGTTGTTTAATTCTTATAATAACATATAATTATATTATTGATATTGATGTTATTACTTCATGATGAAACAATAAAATAATAAGAAGTAGAAGAAGAAATAAAGTTGAAAGAATCGGTAACGGATATTACCTCTTCTTTCGACACGCCTTTTTGAAACCTCCTCTTAGGGCACTAAGATTGGTCTTTGAAGAATAAAAGAACCACTAGAATGTTTCTAGGGAAGTGGAGAAGAGAAATTGTCAGGGGTTGGACGATCTTGAAAGATCAAAGTGGTGTGAGGAAGAGAGGGAGGAGGTTCCCTTTTATAAGGGAGGAGAGGGGCACCTTTGGAATAACTAAAAATATTATTTTATTATAGAGTCATATTCAGTTTTTAATAGCACCAAATTGAGTTATTTCGAATCTAAGGTGGGTATGGGTCGAAATACTCTCATACAATAGAATTTATACAAGTTTAGGTTTCTATTTTAACCTTATCATTTAGATTTAACTTTAAGTTAAATAATCATTCTTTTACCGTGTCTTCTTGTTTTCTTACACTATAAGGTTAATAAACTTACTATAACAAGCCAAAAGAACCCCAATTTTTTTATTATTAATATATATAACATTATATAAGTCATTTGGAAGAACCTTAGATTTTTAAGAATAAAATAACAATTACTAATATAATATTTTTTTTATAAACTATTTTATGTCAATTTTGACACTATTTAGTAATTGATTTTTGTGAAAATCATAACAAAATGATTAGTTCAAAAAAATTTAACTAAATAAATAATAACATGTCATATTAACCTAGAAAATTATTTTAAATTATAAAAAGTCTCAAAGTACATTTATTTTGTTATTTATAACATCAATTATGTCAATATTTCATTAATACGATAATTACTGCATCATCATTGTGTCATATATAAATTAAATTATTTAATGTATAAAAATTATAAATAAAATACAATTATGTAGGAAATCTTTTTATCTTTCTAATGAATATTTATAGTCTAATTTATCTTATGTATAACCCTATATTAAAAATTATTTAGTTATTAAACTTTGATTTTAACTATTTTAACCCTTCTTTAAATAAATTAATAATAAATGTCCTAATGTAATTCAAGTGGTCCTAAATGGTCATATTTTATTCCTAAGGTTTTTTTGGTCGAATTACACTTATCCAATAGAATTAGTACATGGGTTATGGTAATAATAATATCATTTTTACCCTTAATTACCCTATTTAATTTTAACCGTGGTAAAAAAAATTAAAAAGTTACTATTCACCAAAAATTATTTTCATCTCATTGAACCACATTTTAGTCCTTAATATTAACAGTGTCTCTCATATTTTCGAAATTCCACTCACAGAAGCAGTAAAATTAAGTTTTATGTGAATTTGCAAATTCTCCTAGGAGGTGGGTAAAAGACGGTGAAAAGTTCAATAAAATTTTTATATATCTAAAATTATTATAAAATGACTCTAATGATTTAAATCGAACTTATATAGGTATTATGTATCAATTTTTAACTAAAATAAATCTAAATAAAATAAATAATTATTTAAATAAAAAGTCGGTTTTTGAATAGTAACCCAGTGTTTTCACTATTCATCAAAAATTGAAAGCTTTCAGAAAAATACCCAATATTCACCCTAGGCTAATTTCGATATTCTGAATCCAAAAATGAAGTCCATTTTGAAAGATAAAATTTATAAAATTTCAAAAAGTGGGTATTACTATTCATAACGGCTAGTTTATATAACATATCGTTGTTTAGCGAAACTCGGTATTACGTACAACACACGCTATCGTGGAAGGTCGTGATTGCGTGTAATGCAAGCCAATTCAGGGATGCATTTTGTGAAAGATCCTTTTGGTGTAGCATACAACACAAGACATTAATGAAATTAAAAAGAATATTTTTCATAAAATCTCAAGGTGTTACATTGACTGAGGTCATATCACTTGAGTAGATTCTCAGCTTGTGTATTTACATAATATAATTCACCTAAAATAATTTTATTATTATTATTTTATTAAAAACTAATGAATTTGGGTTTCTTTTATTTTCTAAATAATTAAAAGGCATATAGAATAGAAATTTAAACTTATATAACATGAAATGGTAAATAAATGTGATTAGAAAAAAATCATTTGGACTTGAGTTTAGTTATTGGTACTATCATAATTCTCTTTCATTTTTTCAAATTTAGTTTGATAATCCATCTTTGAAAAGTCATTCATGAATCAATATTCTTTTATTGTGTCTCTTCATTAATTGGTTATTTTATGTTTTGTGCCTCACTAGTATAATTCCATTTAGAAACCCCATTCTTTATTTCATTATTGTATTACTAACATAATATTTGTTTTATTATGTAGGTGAAATATTTTTCCTCAGTTCGAATGATTTGTTCGGAAACCGCCACCATGGACGACAATTTTTTAGAGCGGATGGATGCAAAAAGGATGGAACATCATTGTTTTTTAACTGTTTTTTGGATAAATGTAATTGTAACCAAATTAAACATTATTTGAAAAGTATATAGTAGTGTGTTATTTTGTATTTATGATTTCAAGTAAATGTATGTATCATTTTTGTTCTTCTGTGCTTTGTGTGTGGGTGTTGTTTGTGCTGTGTACAGGTGTTGTTTGTGCTCTATACAGGTGCTTTAATGTGTGCAGGTGTTGGGCAGGTTCTGTGCAGGTTCTGGTTTTGCACAGGATATTAGGCCTTTATCAGCACTAGTTAAGCGCTGATAAATGGATAATATATCAGCACTATTTTGAGCGCTAATAAAGGTTGTGTTTATTAGCACTCAAAATAGTGCTGATAAAGGTAGTTTTTATTAGAACTATTTTTAGCACTGATATATTATACATTTATCAGCGCTACAAATAGCACTGATAAAGACTACCTTTATTAGTGCTTGCTTAGCACTGATAAAGGGTCACTTTTATCAGCGCTTTTTTTAGCACTGATAAAAGTCCCCCTTTATCAGTTCTATTTTTAGCGCTGATAAAGGGGACCCCCCTTTATCTTCGCCGAGATTAACAGCGCTTTTTTAGCGTTGTTAAAGACAGTTTTTAGCGCTATTATAAGCCATATTTTTAGTGGTGTAACCATTCCCACAAACACCTGGACCACAATAACCACTACCACGCTTGAAGATACCTAGGCCAAAACAACCACTTCTACACCCAAAGACACCTAGGACTCATTCTGAAGACACTTGGAAAACAAAACTGCCCACACACACCTAGGAAAACCACCACAACACACCCTGCTCAAAGAGTCTTGGGCCATAATGAACCTTAGGATGTCACAGCATGCCCGAAGAGTCTTCGGATACCTAGAAGAGGGATCAGAAAGGAGATAATAACCTTCCACTCATAAGAATGTTGGGAAAAACACCCCCCCCCCATGAAATGGGGGTGTTCGGCACAAAGTTATCAACATGGTTGGGTGCATATAATGAACACAAGAACTAGATTTTATATATATAGTTAATCAAGAACTCATCCCAACATAAGGGTCCCGAAACTAATAACCAGCCCATACACAACCACCCTTACTACTATCCCTACATGCACAAGTAAACATTAGTCATAACCAGAGCACAACCGATTCTTGGAAAATAGTTCCCCATCGTACCCATTCTCGTTACCATGTTCAAGTGATTCCATTTAAAAGTTCCCTCACTACTGGGAAACTAAGAGGCATAACCACAAGAAAAAAAAACTAAAATAATATAGCCAAGCAGACGTTTAAGCATTCACTCCCAGTTCTCTTGTAAGTAACAACATCAAAAGGGATAAGTGAGATCCCTCGAAGTAATGGAACCAAACCAATCCCCAACATACTGGCTCCACACGACCTCAGATTCACAAACCAAAAACCTCTCAACTAAAGATTCCATTCCCATCCACATGTCACCTCACAAATACTAAATAGAACAACCAGGCATATTACCAGAAAAATAAAAGGGGGTTTTCACATTTAGCCAACACAATTCATTAATTTATTTCTTTCTGTTGGTTAAAATGGGTGATCACACAAGGATTCTTATTCATCGGGCATCCATTTAATCAACCAAGTTTACATTATTAAAAAATTTCCATGTTACAGTTATTCAATCACAAGATTAATCAGAAAAATAGTGCTTCATTAGTGTGCAAGAAAGGACCAGCAACGACCACTATTTTTAGTGGACATAATCCCATAAAATTCAAAATATAAAAATGAAGGTAAAATAAAGTAACATCATCAACATTCCCACCCCTTCATTATTTAAAAGTCTATTTATTATCTTCATTAAAGTTTATTTCATCTATATTCTAAGGGAAAATCATCATACCCACCACACATGATGCACAATAAAAGAGAGAAGAAGGAAAAACCCCTACTTGGATGATCAAGGATCAAAGTTTTTCTATTTGCACCAAGAACTGGGGATGGCACGACTTACAGGAAAAGAAGACTCTAAGGCAGAGCGGGAAGAGTGCCAGCATGGGCCCATAATTCGTCTCTGGAGGAAGTCTCGATGCACACTAACAAAATCCAGAAATGAAGAAGGAAGAAAGGATCTTGACTTAAGAAGAGGCCAGATCCTAAAATCAGGGAGACAATTTCGAAGTACGTAAAAGTTGGATCGTGGCTCGACCACACGGCTCAGCGGTTTCACATGTTGGTATTAATTGAGATTTAATATTTCTCTTGAAATATGGTGGTGATATACCAGTGGATGGCTGGGAGTTGATATATTTTCTTTAAATGGAGAAAAACACGTAACAGGGGTGAAACTGTAAAACATGGAAAAGGGTGTGACATAGACGAAAAAAGCCACATGTTTTGTAAATCAAGTGCTGCCCAACTCTTGGAGGTTTAAAAATTATTTTAAGAGCCTTAAATCAGTTTTAAAGGGGTATTAAAACACTTTTATGTCAAAAGATAAGTTAATAGAGAGAAACTGAAATGTCCTAGAGAAACTGGAAATAAATCCTCGATGGGTGAGTCACCATCACCCTCGCACCGTCACCCTAGCACTGTTCCCTAGCACCGTAGCCCTGGCACCGTCTCCCTGGCACTGTCGCCCTGGCACCATCACCCTGACACAGTCGTCCTGGCACCGTCTCCCTATAACCATCACCCTAGCACCATCTCCCTGGCACCATCACCCTGACACCGATGTCGATTGGTGCTGTTGACAACCCATCGGTGCCACTCATGCCCATTGGTGCCACCGATGCCCATTGGTGAAACCGTTCATTCAACCTAAAATTTGAAAAACTCCTTAATGAGTTACCGATGGTCCCCATGATACCCCAAACACTAGAAATTATCAAAGTAATGGACCAGGAGGGTCTGGTCCATTACATTATATACCTCTAAAATTATTCTCACCCTCGTGAATTCAAGAGTAAACCTAAAGTAAGAAAGAGGGGTTCGAACAACCACCTCGTAAGATACCTTCACAGACAAACCACCCCAAATTTGTTTGAAAGAAGGAAGAAGACCTCAACATCTAGGGACATATTTCTCACATCTATCTTCTGAATAACTATGGAAACACTATGTAACCACACAAACACAAAAGACACACCATTAAAACATGTGGATTAGGGAGTCCCTTTCTCTATTATCAAGATACTATATGATTTAGAAGGAACTAGATCACCCTCAAGGGTTTAATCACATCCACATTAATGCATCATGATTATAGATTTGGTTTTCCCCTCCCCGTAGTCATAAATTCTCACACAAAACAAAGAATAGGGAGACAACTTATCATATAGTAAGCACGTTCAAACATTACATCATAAACAAGGCATAAAGCAACACAAGATCTAATCTCAAAACAGCTCTGGATACTGGGCACACATATGTTCCCCCTCTTCCCAGGTACTCTCCTCAAGGACACTGTACCTCCACAACACACTAACCAAAGTAATGGTCCATCTTCGAAGTGCCTTCTCCTTATGATCCTTGATCCTCACCGGTTGTTCCACGAACGTCGCATTGTCCTCGATATCCAACTCTCCCCAGTCAAGGACGTGGGAGTCATCATGTAGATACCCAGGAAACTGAGATACATGGAAGACATTGTGGATCCTCTCTAGTGGCAGTGGTAATGCTAGCTAATATTCCACCTCACTGACTCATCCCAACACCTCGAAGGGTCTGATGAAACTGGGAGAAATATTACTCCCCCTACCAAACCTCTGATGTCCATTATGAGGGGAGACCTATAAGAAAACGTGGTACCTAACCTCAAAATCCAAGGGTCTCATCCTATGATCAGACTTTGACTTTTTCTGGTCCTGATCTACCTTAATCCTCTCATTCACAAGTTGAACCTTCTCATTCATGCTCTGCACTACCTCTGGGCCAAGAACACCTGCCTCCCCAAACTCTGTCCAGCACACAGGTGAACAACATAGTCTTCCATAAAAGGCTTAGAATGGATCCATGATAATGGTAGAGTGGTACCCATTGTTTCCCATAAACTATAAAAGAGGAAAGCGATGCACCCATGATCCTTTGAAGTCCTTTACACATGCTCGAAGCATATCCTCTAACGTCTAGATGGTTCTCTCTGTCTGCCCATTCGTCTGAGGGTGGAAAGAAGTACTAAGGAAAATCTAGGTTCCAAAATCACACTATAATCCCTTCCAGACTCTTGAAGTAAAGCATGTATCCTGACCCAAAACTATGGTTCTGGGAATCTCGTGCAGCTGCACAACTTCACCCATGTACTTTTGTGCTAAGGCATCCACAATGCTCAACTCCTTAACTGTTACGAAGTGATCCAATTTCATCAACTGGTCCACCACTACCTAGATGGAATCATAGACTCCCTCATATTAGGGTAGTCCTGTGACAAAATCCATCAAGACTTCACCCCAATTCTACCCAGGAATGTCTAAGGGATGCAACATACCATTGGGAACACAGTGTTCATCCTTCACCTGCTGACACACAAGGAACTTTTCCACAAACTCTGCCACTTCCTGCTTCACTCCAGGCCACCAAATCTGACTTATCAAGACCCGGTATATCTTGTAAACTTTTGTGTGTACCGCCAGGGATGAGATATGAAACTCATGGAGAACTCCTTCACGCATTTCCAACGGAACAAACGACTTCCCATGAAATAGTTTCTGATTCCGATCATCCTCTGACCATCCTTCCGGAGCATTTACCCGGTCAATGCAATCATGAATCACTTCAGGCTATGAGTCTGCCCACTGAGACCCCTCCACCTACCATACCAAGGAAGACTTCACTATCATCTAAAAAAGACAACCTCTACCATTCTCCACTCTCATACCTAGATGTAAATCACCCAACTCCTCCATTGCTTTCCATGCATCTGCTAACTCCCAAACCACATCCTTCTATGACTTTCTGATCAAGTCATTGACCACCATGTTCCCTGTAAAGACCCGAAGCTTAACATACATGAAAATTAAATTACTTTTGCGGAATACTTAATACATAACAAAAACAGACACACAAGGACCGTAATAGTTTAGTGTCTTTGGAAACTCGGAATATAAACATCTAATCATGTTGAAAGATCTTCAACATATCCCATAAAGATCTTCCCCGTTTTGTTTCCTTACCTAAAACCTTTATTTATTTCCTGGGGAAAATAAAACACAAAAAGGGTGAGCTCAAATGCTCAGTAAGGGAAAACATAGAGAACATAAAACAATCCAAAAACATTTGAAAGAAAAAAACTTGAACATGAAATCTAAACATTAAAACCTTGAGCAAAGACATAAATCTTGGAAGTACGTAAGGCATATATCATAAAGGAATGACAATCATGATAAAATAGCATGGGAATAAAACATGTAATTTTGGAAACCATTCAGCACTTGTTATGATTTCCATAGTAGCCAAGGAATTGCTGACAAGACCATCTTAGTGGACAAAGTCCCTTTCTGAATCGAGTTCACTCCTCGTTTCAGTCCTGTAACACTGAACCGGATTAACTTAATATTCCAGCCATGTCTATCTCATGAGATATAAATATTTACCCAATGCATTGGAGGGAGATATAGGTCCCACCCATCTCATAATTAAATCATTCTTACTTGTGCCACAAAATAAACTTAAAACATTCATCATAACCCAAAGAATAAAATGGGTTTCATAAACATCATCCCATAATCACATAATCCATATAAAACAAATGGATATTTCATCATAAGAAAAGTGAAACCATGTAAATAATAGAGACATTATACATGAAACATACACATATGAAATAATGTCATCTTATATGGAAAAATGCTTTTGATAAAACACTTGAAATGAATTCTTGAGTAAAATATCCTTTATTCTTCAAAATCATTTTGGTTTCACAAAATTCCATGCAATTTTAAATGAAAAGTATTTTGTTGAAAATATTAATGAAATATTTTGGAGGAATCTTCATGAAAATAAGGCTTTATAAAACCGTAAAAATCCATTCACGCCGTATAAGTTAAAAATAACATTTTTCTTGTACTTTTTTTCGAAAAAGTGAAAAAGTACCTCATAACGTAAAAGAAAGAAAGATTCCTTACATACCATGTATTAAAAGACAAAAATGGGTAAAAAGGACATTAAAAATACATAAGGACACTTTTAGAAAACATGGACACGGATGATAACAATAACCCCAGTAAATACTTACGTATAAGCAATCTCGGATAAAAAAAATGAGATTTGAAAAATTATCCCTTACCTTATGTCCAATATGCTTCGTATGTATCCGAACCTCCTATATAATGATTTAAATAATGTCATTGACATATTAAAAAATCATATTCATTATTATTATTTCATATATGGTTCACTTATGACTTTATATTACCCGTTCTTTTGTAAATTCCATGATAAAGAGCATTTTGGGTAAAATCGTTTCATTTGTCATCCGTGTTTTGACTTGTAATTATTCATATGATTACTTAGATCATGATTAATTAATTACAGAATATAAAACATGATTTATATATAATATATATTCATAATATACATATATATATAATATATCTATGAATGGAAATAAATACACCGTTCATGGAGACGGTAGGCCGTACGTACGCATGAACGCTGTTTTCGTTTCCTTATTGAGTTGAATGGAATTAAGTAGATGAAATACATATATATATATATATATATATATATACATAAATCCAGTAGCTTTATAATGTCATATATTTCATTATTATTTCTTATATATACTTTATAATCATTCTTAAATGGTTAACATGGAGAATGAATCTCATCGCGTCGTGGAGACGATAGTCCGTACGTATGCACGAGCGATGATATCGTTTCCATAATTATTGAATTGAATTGGAGTGGATGATACAATATATCAGAATTAGTATTATGTTATAATAAATATGTATAGTTATTATTTACACCATTATACCCATCCATGTAAGGTGTTTGTGGAAAAACATATTACACCACGACGTGGAGACGGTATTCCGTACGTACGCACGTGCGGTGATTTTGTTTTCCATAGGATGGATAGAAGATGAAATGGGGTTATTTCATATTTATAATAACATATTAGTATATTAGTTATATTGATGTTATTAATTTATAATTAAACAACTAAAGAAGAAGAAGTTGAAGAAGAAAGAAGCTTGAAAGAATCGGTAGAAGAAATTACCTCTTCTTCGATACGCCTCTTTGAAACCTCCTCTTAGGGCACTAAGATTGGTCTTTGAAGTAGAACAGGACCTCTATTATGTTTCTAGGGAAGTGTAGAAGAGAATTTGGTAGGGTTTGGCCGATCTTGAAGGCTCAAAGTGGTGTGAGGAAGAGAGGGAGGAGGTGACCTTTTATAAGGGAGGAGAGGGGCACCTTTGGAAATCTTAAAAATATTAATTTATAATAAATATAACCCCACTTAAAAACCTCCAAAAATGAATCATATTCAAATATTAGTTGATATATGGTTGTAATATCATCAAAAAATAATATTTATACATGTTAGGAATTTATTTTAAACATTATCAACTTGATTTATCCTTATTTAATCAATTTAATTTTATTTGTGGTAATAACATTCTAAATTTTAAATTATAACAAATAATTACTTATTTGTTGTGAATTGTCCATAATTGGATAATTTATAACATTTTATACCATATAAATTTAAATTTATAATTTTTAAATATTTTTGTGATTTTTAAACAATTTTATAATATGTTATTTTTATAAAATAACAATAGTGTCAATTTTGACACTATTCATTTATTTGAATTTAAATAAAATATATACAGAATATATGTTCAAACTAAAAGCTTTAATAGATTCATAAAAAGTAATATGTGTCTATTAAATCAGTGGATCACATTAAATAGTTCATATAATATTTATTTTATTATTTTTAAAACCATTTATTTGGTTTATCTCTTAATAAAATAATTACTACATCATTTTTGTATAATTATTTAATATACTTATTTGTTGCATAAAAATTAAAATTAAAATCCTATGATGAAGATAAATCTATTAACATTTACAATAATGCTTTTAATCAAATTTATCATCTTAAAATCACAATATTTAAATTTTTATATTTATTAAGTTATGAATGTGACAACTTTGGCATCATTTAAAATAAAATAATATAAGTGTCATAATTGCTTCTATAAGGCTCCAAATGGTAAAATATTCTACCATTGGATTATTATGGTTTAAATTTTCATGACCAATAAGTTTTGGTCATGGTTTTGTGCCTTTTAGGGTCACTATTAGTTTAATAAAAACTATATTCTTGATTTTTCACTAGATAAACAATTTCTGCATCACTATTGTGTCACAATTAATGATAATTATTTAATCCCTAAAAATTATAAATAAATTCATATGATATAGATAATTTCATTATCTTTCTGTAGATTATTCATTTTCTAAGTTTCATGAAGTTTATCGATAAATTAAAATTAATATACTTATAAGATTTAAGAGAGTGACATGTTGTCACTTTCTTTGGTTTTAATAATAATTAAGTTATTTTCATGGAACAAAGTCCATTAAATGATTCTAATCCGACCCTTAGGTGATATGGGTCGACTTTTAGTCATCCAATAGGATTTTTATAAGTTTTAGGGTAATTTTATAATATTATTTTTACCCTTAATTGCCCGATTTACCTTTAACTATGGTAAATAAAATTTACCGTAGTTACTATTCATAATGCCCAAAAATAAAAAATTCGTCTATTAATATAATTTGGACCCACTGATTCCAAATACGGAATCCATTTTTCCAAATTTAACACACATAAGTTGCAGAAATTAAATTAAAATTAATCCCGTTGTCGAAAGAAAATGGGTTTTTGTTTAAAACATTGCAAAAGATTGAATTGGTTTAACCTACAAATTCAAGGTAAAATCAATGCTAATGACATACATTATATTAAATGGTAAAAATATATTCTATTTATACTTTAAAACCATTAAATATTATAATTTAACCATATAAATTATTACGATGAAAAAAGTTGTTTTTAATTAAAATAGAGCGTGTTTTTACTATTCATTAAAATATGAAAGTTATCAGAAAAATATCAAAACCTTATCCAATGTAAATTTTTATATCCTGATTCAAAAGAAGATGTTTATTTTATAAAATTGAACTTATAAACATGTCAAAAACTAGATTTAATGTGGGTGTGCCATCAAAAGGCGGCAAAACTGCATTTTTTGAAAAATACTTATTTTACCCGAAACATTTATTATGTTCACATAAAATGTTTTAGAAAATTTATAAGATGAATAATAATGTTATAAAATTAAAAATGTGGTTAATTCTATTCACAATGTCTAGTTCGTGATAATATTATAACCATATATTGTTGTTTAGTGAAACTCGGTATTGCGTACAACACACGCTATCGAGGAAGGTCGTGATTGCCTGTAATGAAAGCCAAGTCAGGGTTGCGTGTAGTGAAAGACTCTTTTGTTGTTGCGTATAAAAAAATCCAACCATTTTTTATTTATACATTTAATATATATATATACACTCAATGTTGCGTAGAATAACTTCTATCAAATGAACTTGAAATTGTGTATAACACGGTCAAAGAATTGTGTTGCATAAACTGAAAGCTAATACGGTGTTGCGTATAGCACAAGATAATCTTGGTGTAACATAAAACACATGGCATCAAATAAATTAAAAATAATACTTATCATAAAATCTCAGGTTGTTACATTCCCCTTTCATGAGGTGTAGGAGATCTCAAAGCCATAGTCCTGAAGAAACTCCATCCACCTCTGTTACCGCAAGTTTAGGTCTCACTGGGAGAAGACATACCTCAATCTCTTGTGATCTGTAAAGACCACGAAGCATTTCCCAATGAGGTAATGCCACTACAACTTCAGTACAAACTCCACTTCTACAAGATACAGATCATGGGTGGAATAGTTATGTTCATGAGGATGTAACTTCCTAGACTCATAATAGATCACTCCTTACTACTACATCAACACACACCCCAATCCTAGACTGAAATCATCACAAAACACTTCAAACATTACCCCTTCCTCTGGAAACCTCAGCACTGGGGCACTGAACAACCTTCCCTCCAAATAACTGAAAGTTGTTTGGAACTACTCACTCCATACAAAAGCATGGTCTTTTCTAGTCAAGGTCTTCAAAGGCACTGCAACTCGAGATAAGTCGAGCATGACCCTCTAGTAGTAACCTGTCAGTCCCAAGAAACTATGAACCTCTGCTACATTATTATGTTATTCCCAAGAAAAAACTACTTTGACCTTCAATGGGTCCACTTATATTTCCTAATGGGTTACCACGTGTCTAAGGAAGTGCACCTTTCATTTCCAGAACATGAACTTGGGAAACTTCCCATAGATCTGGTGGTGTCATAGGACCTCCAAAACTGTCCTTAGATGCTCGGTGTTATCCTCCTCTGATCTTGAGTAGATCAGGATATTTTCTATGAACAAGACCATGAACCAGTCTAGATACTCGTGGAAAATAGATTTTATGAGCCCCATGAACACCGTTGGTGCATTCTTAACGCCGAATGACATGACCACAAACTCAAAGTGTACATGCCTTTATCTAAAAGCAGTCTTTAGGATGTCAACCTTCTTCACACTCAAATGGTGATATCTAGACCATAGGTTGATCTTATAGAACCAACCTACTCCCTTCAACAGGTCAAAAAGGTCATCGATCCTCAGGAGGGGGTAAAGGTTTTTGATTGTCACCTAATTAGGTCTTCAATAGTGTATGCATATCGTGATACCATTGTATGCCTTTTTCGTGAATAATACTAGAGAACCCCATGGTGACACACTTGGTCGGATAAAACTCTTCTTCATCTAGTCATCAACCTGAATACACAACTCCCATAACTCATAAGTCACCATCTAATAGTGAGTCATCAAAATCAGACGGGGACTGGGCTGTAATTCTATCCCAAACTCAACAGCACGTCAAGGGAGTAGAGTCGCAACCTCTTCAGGGAAGTCATCTATGAATTCAATAACAATCCCCGGAACATCCACCATCTCTGAGTATACTGATTCCACTGAAAGATTGGATAACAAGGAAAGAAGGGCCTCTGCACGCCAGCTGCCCTCCCATCAACCCCACTCACAGAAGAATTCTACACGCTGGCCACCTATATCTAAGAACACAACCCTTCTCTGGAAGTAGTCGATAACAAAATGCATTGAAAAAAGCCATTCGATGCCTAGGATATCATCGTATGGCTGTATTTATAGCAGAAAGAGATCTGCATTGGACTGATGTTGCCCCAACATCAGCCTACATCCTCGACAAACATCAAACATGCTGGCATGACCTGCGTACTTAGCACTAGGGGAATGGATAGCCTCTCTACGTCTAGACTCAAGTCATGGGCTAGACTATGTGTTACAAAGGAGTGTGAATCTTCTGAATCAAACAAGGAATAGGAAAGAGTGATAAAAAACTGATCGTATATCAAATGACCATTGGCCCAGCTAGAACTGTTGCCTCTGCAGTGTGCAACTACCCACACCCAGCTCCTCTTCCCCTTGGCTGTCGGCCGCCTTTCCGACCACACCCTGGTCGAGGTACCTAAGGAGCGACCTGATGTCGGCCTCCTCCAGCACCTTCTGCCCTCGGTGGAGCGGTTGATCGATGTCTCTATTGCTACTTCTGAAAAGGTCTGGACGGAAACTGGTGCTGCTGAGGTGGGTTCTGAACCTGCCCACCCCCACTGTACTGCACTCGGTCTAGACCCTGATTTTGAAGGTGCCCACGACTTCCACAGGTAAAGCACCTCGATCCTAGGATCATGGAGAAAGGGTGAGGATCAGGATATCAGAACTGGAACTACTAAGGCCTGCTCCCCACATCTGGATCACAACCAGAGGAACCCAGTACTATACCAGAGCCTTGATCAAGCTAAAATATATCTTCAGCTCCTCAATCCATATCTCCATCTCCATGTCTGAAATAGTACCCTTGTAATTTTCGAGAGTCTACTGATGGAATTCACAAAGAATATTTTTCCACTGGTCATCCTCCTCCTATCGATGAGCCCCCTGATAATCAGCCAAATTATCCTATTGGGCCTCTATTTCCCGCACTACTCATGGACTTCATTTGGGTTCCATAGCTACAAGGTAAACAAGGAATGCCTAAGCTCGGGTATTGTTGAATATTTCTTTTAAATTTTTGTTTAAACTTTTATTTATTTAAAATTTTCAAAACAACAAAGACACACAAGAACACAAGTCATTATGATGCATGTACCTTTCGTAGGGTCTCTACCCTACAATCAGTGTAGCCTCGCTTGGCTGTTTGGTAGGTCCAGATTCCATGCATCAGATCACAGGGCATCCAAAAATCCAATGTCCTAGTTAGTCTTACCTAGACAATTTAATGCACTAAGATTGTCTAACACTATTTCCCTACCATCCCATGCAATCCTTATTGTTCCTAACCCCGAACTCCATACAAGCTCTCAACCATCAGCTCTGATACCATTCTTTCATGAACTGCCTTCTCCAAGATGAGGGAAGGGACAAAAACCTTCCAGAACCTTCCTTCTTCAAGTTGAAGGAAGGATAATGACCCCTGATTCCCACCTTCAAAAGGTCTCAGAGTGGAGACAAACACCAAGGTTATAGAATCTCGTGTAAAAATAGAAGAAATTACCCTTTTTATATAATAAGATCAAGAGATAAGATAGTAAACCCCAAAAAACTCCAAAGACGGAAATAAAAGTAAATCAAAAAATCCATTCCCATATGAATTTCCAAAATAAAATGATATAAAGTAAAAGAAACTCTAAAAGAAAGTACCAAAAGAAAGGAAAAGTAGCAATGACAACTCCCGAAACCTAAGTTAGTAAGGTCTGTCACTATCCTCAAAGTCCTCCTGGAAACCTGAAAGAAGTTTTATATACGTTGGGTGAGTATACAGGTATACTCAGTAGGGAAAACCAAAAGCTATCGTGCACAAGTGATGAGCCATTATAATGCCCCGTGATAAAAGTAGAGGTAACCAAAACACCTACAAAGGAAATCTATCCACCAAACCTCACCAAGGAACACTCCCCAAAATAATGCAAGTTAAGAAAAATAATAGTAATAACACATCAATATTTGGGTACCCCGCATCGCTTTCCCACTGGTTATTTAGGACATCCTATGCATCAAACCTCCCCAAAATGTTCCATTTTAGTCCCACTCCCTCCCAACAACAACCTTATGGGTCATACCAACCACACGTTTATCCTGCCCGCAGACACCTGGGCCACCACACACACACATAACCATGCCCGTAGACACCTGGGCCACAACAACCACACATAACCATGCCCGTAGACACCTGGGCCACAACAAAAACCACCACACCCAAAGACACCTAGGCTGGAACAACCATTGTGATGATCTAAGACACCTCATCCTCCTCCAAAATATGCATGAGAAACAAACCTACCCACACACACCTAGGAAACCACCACAACACGCCCTACCTGAAGAGTCTTGGGCCATAATGAACCTTATCTTGTCACAACCTTCCCTAAGAGTCTTGGGGTTCCTGGGAGAGGGAGTATAAAGGATCTAATAACCATCCACTCATAGGAATGTTGGGAAAAACACCCCCCCCCCCATGAAATGGGGGTGTTCTAAATGAAGTGTTCAACATGGGTGGGGTGAATATAAGAAAAAAAGAACTAAATTTTATACATATAGGTAATCAAGAACTCATACCAACCTATAGTTCCTGAAACCAACAACCAGCTCATACACAACCACCCTTGTTACTATCCTGACATGAAAAATTATACAATAGTCACAACCATAGCACAACCAATTCTTGGAAAACAGTTCCTCATTGTACCCATTCTCGTTATTATGTTCAAGTAATTCCATTTAAAAGTTCCTTCACTACTGGAAAATTAGGAGGCATAACCTCAAGCAAAAAACAACAACTGAAACAAAACATCCAAGTAGGAATTTAAGAATTCACTCCTATTTCTCTTGTAAGTAACAACATCAAAAGGGATCCGTGAGATCCCTCAAAGTATTAGAACCAAACAAAGCCACAATATAACATCTCCACACAAACTCATATTCAAAAACCAAAAACCTCTCAACTAGTGATTCAATTCCCATCCACATGTCACCTCACAAACATTAAATAGAACAACCAGACATATCACCAGAACAAAGCAAGGGGTTTTTTAGATTTATCCAATACCATTAATTAAGTTCTTTATTTTCATCGATTAACAGAAGTGATCACACAAGGATTCTTATTCATCGGGCATCCATTTAATCAACCAACTTTACGTGATTAACCAGTTTCCATGTTACAGTCATTCAATCACAAGATTAACTAGAAAAATAGAGCTTCATTAGTGCACAAGAAAGGACCAGCAATAGCCACGATTTTCAGTGGACATGATCCCATACAATTTAAAACATAAAAAAGAAGTAAAAATATAGTAACATAATCAACATTAACAACCCTTAATTATTTAAAATTATCTTTATTATATTCATTAAATTTGATTTAATATACGTCAAGAGGGAACATCATCATACCCACCCCGCATAATGCACTATAAAAAAGAGACGAAGGAAGAACCCCTACTTGGATGATCAAGGAACAAAGTTTTTATCCTTGCGCCAAGAACTGGGGATGACAAAAATTGAAAGAAAAGAAGAATCCAAGGATGAACGGGAAGGGCTCTAGCATAGGTTCATGATTCGTCTCTGGAGGAAGTCTCTAGGTACACTAAGAGAATATAAAAAGGAATAAGGAAGAGTGGGTCTCATCTTAAGAAGAGGCCATATCCTAAAATTAGGGATATGATTTCAAAGTACTTAAAAGTAGGATTGTGGATCAACCACACGGCTCTGTGATTTCACACATTGGGATTAATTGATATTTAATAGTTATTCTCAAATATAGTGGAGATATACCATCAGATAGTTGGGGGTTGATATATTTTTTTTAAATGGAGAAAAACACGTAATAGGGGTGAAACTAGAAAACACGACAAAGGGTGTGACACTGAGGAAAAGGCCACATGTTTTGGTAAATAAAGGTTCACCCAAATATTGGGGGTTTAAAACATCTTTTACAAGCTTAAATCACTTTGAAAGGTTCATTAAAACATTTTTGCGTCAAAAAATACATTACTGGAGCGAAATTGGAAAGTCCTAGAGAAACTGGATGTAACAACCCAAACTTTTATTAATGAAAATTCATCTTAATCTAATTAAAAGTGTTATTATGTAAAATGGTTATATGACATATTCACTTCTATGGTTTTATGATTTTATATTTCAAAATACCATTAATAATTATTACTGTTTCTAATATAGTCATTGAATAGTGATCACATGATTAGTATAAATATAGGGATTTAAAAAATTCAATTTACTCATACCAAGGAAGTGATGGCCTCATCCAGTATAATTTCTCCATATGAAAACCATTTTTTAGAGCTTTGAAAGGAGGTGGCATCATTCAACTTCACTCTTGACCAAGCCCAAGCCGAGCTTCAACACGTTAAGCTCAAACAGAACCACCTATGAGAGAAGTGGAAGTTGATAGAGATTTTCACCCGAGCGATGTTATTTGAGCAACCCAAGAGTCTTTCACCATCGTACACCTTAACATTCAGTCTTATACGGGTGTTAAAAGGTTTTATGTAACAATACTTTAACACTATGATTATGTGCATTGTTTTTGTATATAATAAAGAATATACATTTATTTTATTATTGTTAATTTTTTAATGGTTTTTAAAGCACACATAGTATTTTTAGTTAATATTCAATTAAGAAATCTATTTTTATGAATTAATAGATTTTTTAATTAAATAATATTTTAATAAAATATTATTACTAAATTACTTTTTTTTAAATATAAATGATCGTATAATTTTTATGAATAAAATTGTAATTTTTATTAATGTTTGAAAACTATTTTTGTCAAACCCATGAATTTTCAATAAATGTCAGTTTTTATTTTAAAAGTAAAAGTTCACATTTTTAGAAAATTATTTAGATAAAATAAATATTATTTTTGGAATCAGGATGTCAAAATTATCCAATGGTGATTTTTTCATAATTTTCTGAGACAGTTGAATTTTTGGGTAAAAGTTAAATACTGTTCAAACATATAATGTGTTTTATGACCCAATAGTGTTGTAATAAAATATTATAAATGAGATGTTCGGACAATATATGTTTTAACTTTAAAATAATTTGATTTCAGATTTATTTGGTTAATTTTATGGTGTCTTAGTGGACCCTCTAAGACTTATAAAACATTTTAAATTTTTAAATTGATTTCCTTGAGAGTATGACTCTACTCCACATAATCAAGCCTAATATTTTAAGAAGTTAGGCCATTGTCCTTATAAAATAATTTTTTCCACTCTCATTTGGAAAAAACCATAGTAAAAAACCATGGGTTGGTTTGTGGTATTGATTAGTTTAATGTGTGGTGTTCAAACCTAAATAATAAATAATCTCCTCTCTTGCTATATAAACCCACCCAAGATCCCACTTCCTCTTCACTCAAAGCCTTTGGAGATTGACCAACCTCTTCCATCCCCTCTCTAGAATACTCCCAAGGCACCCCAATCTCCCAAGAAGCCTCTCTCAAGCCTCTCCCAATCCTTTGGGATCACACTTCCAAGTTAGGAATTTCTTCCTCTCTCATTTTTGTCCAAGTTTCTTTATGTTTCTATACCATTGTATTTTCAATTGCAAATGTTGGGGTATGATTCCCCCCCCCTATACTTCCCTATTTATTTTTGAATGATTAGATACATCTTCTTCTCTCATTAATGCTTCCCATTTACACCTGTTACCATGCCAAAATTCCATATGGAATTTCTCTCTTCTCATTTACATTAATCATGATAAAATAGCATGGGAACAAAAATATGGAATTGTGGAAAACCATTAAGCACATAATATGATTTCTATAGTAGTCAAGGAATTTTTTCTGAGACCATCATAGTGGAAAAAGTCCATTACTGAACCGAGTTTACTTGTTGTTCCATCCATGTATTACTGAACATGATTTACCTACCATTCTAGTCATGTCCATCTCATGAGACATAAATCTTTACCTAATGCATTGGAGGGAGATATAGGTCTCACCTATCTCATAATGACACCATTCTTACATGTTCCACAAAAACATAAATCATTTATCATAGCATAACCCATGAAATAAAATGGGATTCTTAAACATCATGCCATCATAATCTATATAAGATAAATGAACTTCATAAAAATAATTCCATCAAATTAAAGTAATAACAGGGATAGGAAGATAACCCTATGTAATCTTATATGGTAAATAATTTTGATAAACCACTTGAACTTAATTCCTAAAGAAAATATCCTTTCTTATTTAAAAACATTTTCTTTTCTCAAAATTCCATGAAATTTTGAAAGAAAAGAATTTTGTTGAAAATAAATGTCACAAACCAACTTGGTTCGACCCTAAATCGGTCACCCAAGCTGATCTATGGCAAGCCCCAAGAGGCGTTCCCTATCCTCCCGGTTTGGCGACAAGTGCCAAGGAATCAGCAGAGAATGAATGGGAACAATTTCGCCCAAAGAAAATAAAAAAATCAGTATAAACAAAGAAGAGAAACGCAGAATAAATAAACCAAACACACAACTAAAAAAGAACTAAAGAAGATAAAAATAACCATACTCGATGTCTGAACTAACTCTGTGTGACCCCATAGGTCACTCCCCAACTCAATGATCAAGTGTTTCCCTAGGTGAGCACACCCATGCTAGATCCTGCACAATCATTAAAAACAAAAAAAATAATAGGCGTGAGTATTAAAGCTTAGTAGGCTAGCCCGATATTTATTCCCAATGCACATCCTTTAAAATAAAAGAAACACCATTTCAAGTTTGAACTACAATTTATAAAAACAACTTTTTCTAAATATTTTACTTAAAAACAAAGTAAGAAGTATTTACCTTATCCATTTTCAAACATAGATTCATTTCATTAGTGTCAATGACATTTTCAAAGGAAAAGTGATGTATAAATTTTTCTATTTATACAGAGGATAAAACACTTTTGTTTGAAAACCATTTCTAAAAACCTAAAAAAATCAGCTCACCAGTTTCCAAGAAAAACAACACACAAAAATGCACAATATGAATCACACAGAAAGGGAAATGTATGTATACATACAAGCATCATAATCACTACTGCAAGAAACAAAAGCCAAATAGACATGGGTGAACCTAGGAGATCGAGAATAATCCAGAAGACACCAATACATTAGACCTCATCCTTGTTGACATGTAACACACGATGAAATAAAAATTCTCAAATGCTCAGCCATCCTTTCTCAGGCAGGCTAAGGGAAAATCTCATAGAAATAAAATCAACACATACACCTACTATGGGGTACTGGTCAGTACCATAACCTACCAATGTGGCAATCATTCTCATAATATTCTCTCAATATGCTAGATTCCCATGTATCAAGTTTTTAGAAAGGGGTGAGCCAACTAATGTCGACCATGTATCCAATCATAGTTTATATAATTGTAATAATGCACAACAGGTCTCACCACGAGTCTCCCTGGGGATCATTCTCATTCCTTAAAATAGAAAAATTAAAAATAGTTCGAACTGAATAACCCCAACAATGGATCCTGAGAATCCCCAACAAGGACCTCCCATCGATTGCATGCAATTGAACCATGAGAGACACCCAACAAGGTTTTTTCATAATAAATATTTTTCACAAAATTCATGAAATGGCCAAATGGGCCATTTATCAGCAGAACATGCAATAATTTCTAAAACAATTTCTAATTAGTACTTAATAAAGTGTAAAACACGTATTCTTTACTTTAAATTGATTTAAAGTGCTAAACCTCATTTTAATTATCATAAATTATGTGTGAATACCAACACAATTTTTTTTCCAAATGATAGGTGTGCACATTTATGATGAAATAACACTAATATTATGAGGAAATGAATAAATTACCATTGGATACTAAGAAACTTGTCTAGGGATCAAACGAAACATAATTAGAATATAACTAATGCGTGGAAAACATGAAATCGAAATTTCTTAAATTATAAAGGCGAGTGAAAGGGTAAACTACCTTGGAACCAAGACCCGACGACGACGCTCACTCAGAGTCTCTTCGCACGGGTTCTAAAATATCAATCCTACCAAGAACAACCAATAAATTAACCAAAACCCCTAATCAAACAAGGATAAAAACAAGAATAAAATAAACCAAGCAGAAAAGTATAGTAATGGGAAGAAAAAAAAGAGTCAACTGAGGCGATGTCAGGAAGGCGTGGTCTGGTCGGGGCAACACTGGCAGGGTGCGGAAAGGCCGGGAGAGGGAGAATAGGGCACTTGGGGGGGGGGGGGTTGTGGGTCCTCTAGAGAGGATGTCGGTCGGTCGGAGTGGCTGCGGGTCGGGTGGAGAGGCTACGACCGGTGAAGGAGGTCAGGAAAAGGGTTTTTTGGCCAGAAGAAGGCCTAGCCATAGGTTCGAGGGGGTGTTGGGGAGTACTATAAGGGAAGGAGGGAGATGTTGGGGTCATTGGTGGGTTCTTCTCTAGGTAGGAGGGGATGAGAGGTCAGCTGGAGCGACCAGACCAAGGGAGACAGGGGGTCTCGATGGGGAGGTGTCTGATGCTGTCAAGGCGGAGGACCGTGTGGGACCGAAGCGCGCCAGAAGAGCCACTGAGCCAATCCACTGGGAGAAGTAGGGGGTCGCGTCAGGGTGCAGTAGTTGACGCTGGAACGGGACTTGGCTACTGCGCTGGGATCAGAGCAGGGAAGAGGTAGTAAATGAGGGTGGGGGAAGCGTTGAAGGCTGGGATGCGGGACAGAGATGGTAGAGGCCAGGAGAGAGCTAGCCGGTGGAGATAAAGGTTGGAGGAGGGGATGTTGGACCACCACATTGGGAGGAGGATGCACAAAGGAAGGAATCGATGGGGCTGTTGCGTGGGGCGACGTGCTGCTGCGAGGTGCTGGGTCACTGAGCGAGGGGGATCCGAGGTGTCGTGCTGGTGAAGGTGGGAGGCGGTGGGGTCACCTGCGTAGAGGGGGTGAGGGGGTTGGGTCTATTGTGCAAAGATGGGAGGGAGAAAGCGGGTAATGGGTAGCACATGGAAAACCCTAAAAAAGGGTTGAAAATAATAAAATAAAAATAAAAATATATATACATGTATTTTTATATATATTAAACTTCAATTCTAATAACTAATTAGTAATGAATCAAATAATAATAATAATAATAATAACACTAATAATAATAAAATAATAATAAAATCATGACAGTAAAAATAAAAATAATAAAAATTATTTATATATTTTAATGATAATAAAATCCTTAATAATAATAAAAAAATTAAATGACAACAATTAATTTTTTTCTTAATTACAAAATTTATTTATTTTCATTTTTTGAGAATGGACGGACACACAATTACTAGGGCGAAGCCGCACGGCTTCCAAATCACGCTCTGCTCGTGTGACCGACGACGTCGACACCAAAAAGCACGTGTTTTAATATAAAATCAAAGAAATAATTCGTCCGGGACTCACCTGAACCCTAGAAAAAAATTATTGAAGGATGAAAATAATTAAATAAATTTATACACATGGGTCGGGGTGTGACAATTCTCCCCACCATAACGCTTTCCGCCCTCGAAAGGCCACAACACTATCAAACTGATCGATCATCACCTTAGGATTCCACATAAACATGATCCAACCCCTTAACCCGAGGAAATTCCATCGACCACCAAAAGGACCCAACCCTATTGCCCAAAATTAATCACCAGTAGAGGGGATCCCTAACCGGAATCCCCACCACAAGAACTAAACTAGCATCCGATAACAACTTAAGAGTAAACCGAAAGAGACAGTGGGTCTTCCCGCCATAAAGAAACATACACAAGAAACCAAAAGACATAAACCAAAGATGCAACTATTTCACATGGGTGGTCCATGTAAGGACACTGACAAGCAACTTGAATCAAAAATACATAATTACTAGAATTTCATTAGGGATAAGTCCATCACTCTCTTTGTGAAAAGAGGATAATTACAATGATAGAGAAACCACAACAAAAACACTAAAAATGTCCCACTGCAATGACAGAGGCACAACCTTAACCAAAATCCTTAAAATTCCCCCAGGGTTCCTAACTACACGGTGTCTTCACTCCGAGGCCTTTTGGATAGAGCTCTAAGGGATGAAGCATCTCCTGCCTCACAGTCAGGTTCTAATAATTCAAATAATAATCATACATCTTTTTATCTAATAGATGAAAGGACATAATTTTGAAATAAAAACCTTGTTGGCATTGAAAACTAGAGTTCATCAAAGGACCCACGACATTCCCATACATTTTAAAACCCAAAACAACATATGTATAACTACCACGATAAGAGATCCCTTACACTGGAAGGAAACATACACACGAAACTTTAAACAAAAACCCAACAACACATCACTTATGAGAACTTCCACCATGAGGCTTTATAGCAACGACCTGAAAGAATCATTGTAAGTGACCCAAATGTCTGAAAGCATGACAAGGCTTAGGAGTACTTGGTAACGACAACCTCTTATGACCCATCTTGCCACACTGATAACACATGTGGATCTCTTGCTGTGAAGAGGTTGATGAAATATCCCGAGGCCTTTTGATTCCATGACCTGCTTCATCTACTCTCATTCTCTTCTTCATCTCCTTTTGAAAATGTTCACCACTGCTCATAGGGATTGAAGGAGGGGGTACTAATTTGAACACTCCCTCCATCACAGCTTCGACCTGAAAATCTTGTATCGCCACATCGACAAAAGAAGTTAGGTTGGACTCTAACACCTTCGACTGAAGATCGGGACGGAGACCCACCTCAAAACGTCGAGCCTTCAGGGATTCATCTGTTTCATACCCTGAATCATAAGGGACTAGATCCAAAAATCACTAGAAATATTCTAACACGGATATATCGCCCTGCTATAGATAACACATCTCTATCCTGTTTCTCTCCCTTTCTTCTTGAGATAAATACTGACGAATTAACAAATCCTTAAAAAACTCCCAGGAAAGCTCTTGATGAGGCTTGTTCTGAGACACTGACTTCCACCAAATCCACGGTGAACCTTCAAGCATGAAGTTTGCAAATTTGACCTTAAAAAACTAAAGCACCTCAATAAGGTTAAAGTCCCATTCAATCATTTTCATCCACTCATCCGCAATGGAAGGGTATGCTTGACCATAAAAGAGAGGTGGATCTAGCTTTCAAAACTCAAGAATAAAATTTTAAGTTTGATCAACCACACTCTGATCACCCATTAAAGCTTCAAGGGGACAACCGCTGGATAATAAAATTCAAGAACCCAATAATGGATAACTCAAAAAATTAAATCCTCAAATTCAAACACTGCATATTTGACAATATCTAAACACAAGAAAACGTTTTGTCATAACATCAAAACTTTCCTTTTCAAAACATCTTTAATTTAAAACAATCTTGGTGGGCTAAACCCTCTCCATTGGTATTATTTAGAGTCTCACTCACATGCATGTTTTCATGCCACTCTGGGCATCCATCCGCCATACCAGACATCCATTCATATTACAACATACCACTATGCATGTGAGCACCCTTAGGAACACCAAGGCCAAAACAAAACTTCATTTTCCAAAAAAAAATCATTCATCCCATTTCCTTCAAAACAATCCTAAAATTAAACATGTCTTTGCAAACAACCCTTTTTTTCAAAACCAATTTTTTTGATTAAAAAAACCTTCAGAAGTTAGAGGAGACCCAAAACAATTCAAAAAGGGTACTAATTTCAGTGGGTGACTTGACCATATGGTTGGCGGCCATATGTCAAACACATCACTAACATGGAGAGCCTTATAGGACCATTCCCCTAGATCCACATGGCTTTCCAGGCCATGCGGATCATGATAACTATTGGCCCAACTCTCTTTGTTGTTTCCTAATCGCAAAACATTCAAGAAAAAAACAAAAAGAACTAATTAAACCGGACTTCCCATGGAAACTCAAAGATCAAAACGAGAAAGAGTTCGCGATGCTCTTCTCATACCTACCCTTGAGTCCTGACGATCCTACTCCATCTACCTTGACATTCCAAATAACAATGAGAATTCTAAAAATTGAGGTTTTCTAAGATTCGAACTCCTCTGATACCATTTTTCCATGAACCAAACCGGGTCAACCCTGAACTGGTCACTCGAGCTAATCTATGGCAAGGCCCGAGAGGCATTCCCAATCCTCCCGAGTTGGCGACAAGTGCCAGGGTATCATTAGAGAACAAATGGGAATGATTTTACCCAAAGAAAATAAATAAAGAAGAAAAAATAAAGAAGATCAGTGCAGAATAAATAAACCAAACACACAACTAAACAATAACTGAAGAAGATAAAACTAACCAAACTCAACATCTGAACTAACTCTATGTGACCCCACATGTCACTCCCTGACTCAATGACTAATTGTTCCCCTAGGCTAGAACATCCATGATTGAGCCTGCACAAACACTAAAAACAAAAAAAGAACTATAGGCGTGAGTATTAAAACTCATTAGGCTAGCCCGATATCTATTCCCAATGCACTTACTTTAAAATAAAAGAAACACCATTTCAATTTTTAACTACAATTTATAAAAATAAGTTTTTTCTAAATATTTTACTTAAAAAAAAGTAAGAACCATTACCCTTAACCATTTTCAAATCTATATTATTTTCATTAGTGTCAATGAATTTTTCAAAGGGAAATTTATGTCTACATTTTCACATTTATACAAAGAGGATAAAACACTTTTGTATGAAAACCATTTCTAGAAACATAACAAAAATAATCTCACCACTTTACATGAAAAATAATACACAAAAATGCACAATAGGAATCATAGATCAAGGGAAATGTAGGTATACATACAAGTATCATAATCACTACTGCAAGAAACAAAATCCAAATAGACATGGGTGAACCTAGGAGATCAAGAATAATCTAGAAGACACCAATACATTAGACCACATCCTCATTTACATGTCACACATGATGAAATCAAAATTCTAAAATTCTCACCCATCGTTTCTCAGGAAGGATGAGGGAAAATCCCATAAAAATAAATCCAATACATTCACCTACTATGGTCCACTGGTCAGTACCATAATATACTAGTGTGGAAATCATTCTCAGAATATTCTCTCAATATGCCAAATTATCATGTCTCAAGTGTTTAGAAAGTGGTGATTTAACTGATTCTGACCGAGTATCCAATCACAGTTTATAAAATAGTAATAATGCAAAACAGGTTTCACCCCGAGTCTCCCTTGGGATCATTCTCATGCCTTAAAATAGAACAATTAAAAAGAGTTAGAACTGAAGAACCCTAATAATGCATCTCAAGAATACCCGAAAAGGACCTCCCATCCATTTCATTCAATTGAGGCATGAGAGACACCCAAAAAGGGTTTTCATAATAAATATTTTTCACAAACTTCATGAAATGTCCAAACGGGCCCTTAAATATTCACAATCAAAGACTTATCTCAAAATGAAAACACTTTTTCAAAATTGGTGTCAAGAACACTATTTCCACTCCAAAAATTTATAAACATTCATCAAAACATTCCTTTCGCACATTCAAACAAAACAGTTTTACTCAAACATGCCAACTGGGCCACAATTCAACATTGTGCGTCAAACCGATTTAAAATCCACAACTATTCTTTTTAAATTTAAAATAAATTAAAACATTTTTCACAAAATCCACATTTACCAACACACACATGCGCTTTTTCATAAAGGGGTGAAAACACACCAAAACACCTTGAAAACTGAAACACGTTTCTTTATAATCCCAACCCATTCCAGAAACCACTTAAGGAACCTAAACACTCATTTCTCATGTTTCCTCTACATTTATAAATTCCAAGCAAACCAATTTCTATTTAATAAAAAATAATGCATAGACACCCAGTATCCAGAACTCAACAAAACACACCATTGGAAACCATTCACAAAAACTTCCCAAAACATTTTCATTACACTGTGAAGAAAAATTTTTCACAAAAATACCAAACAATCCATTTATCAACAGCACATGCAAAAATTTCTAAAACAATTTCTAATTAGCACTCAACGAAGTGTAAAACACAAATACCATGCTTTAAATTGATTTAAAGTGATAAACATCATTTTAATTGTCATAAACTATGGGTGAATTCCAAGGAAAATTTTGTTTTCCAAATGTTAGGTGTGCACATTTACAACGAAATAACACTGATATTACAAGTAAATTAATAAATTACCATTGGATACTAAGAAACTCATCTAAGGATAACATGAAACATATTTAGAATATAACTAAGGTGAAAAAAACACGAAATAAAAATTTCATAAATTATAAATGCGAGTGAAAGGGATACCTACCTCTGAACCAAGATGTGACAAAGATGCTCACTCAGATTCACTACGTGTGGGTTCTAAAAAATCAAACCTACCATGAACAACCACTAAATTAACCAAAACCCATAATCAAACAAGGATAAAAACAAGAATAAAATAAACCAAGCAGAAATGTATACCCATGGGAAGAAAAAAACCACTAGCAGAGGCGACATCAGAAGGTGTGGGCTGGTCAGGGAAACACCAGTAGGGCACAGAAAGGCTGAGAGAGGGAGAATATGGAACCGGGGGTGTGGGTTGAGGGTCGATCGAAGAGGCTATGGGTTGGTCGTAGAGGCTTCTACTGCCGAAGGAGGTTGGACAAAGGGGTTGTCGGCCGAAGTAAGGCCTTACTGGTGGTCTGAGGGGGTGTTGGGGCGTTCTGTAAGGGAAGGAGGGAGAGGTTGGGGTTTCTGGTGGGTTCATCGCTAGGTAGGAGGGGCCGAGAGGCCGGCTAGCGCGATCGGAGCAAGGGAGCTGGGGGGTCCCGACAGGGAGGTGTGCGACGCTGTCAAGGAGAAGGGTCGTGCGGGACCTGAGTGAGCCAGAAGAGCCACTGGGCTACTGCATTGGGTGAAGAAGGGGGTCGTGCTGGGGTGTGGGAGTCGACGCCGAAATGGGACTTGGCTGTTGTGCTGGGATCGGAGCGGGGAAGAGGCAGAAAGCGAGGGTGGGGGAAGCACTGAAGGCTGGGACGTGGGACAGAGAGGGCAGAGGTCGGGAGAGAGCTAGCCGGTGGAGATCAAGGGTGGAGGAGGGGATGTCGGATGACCGCACTGGGAGGACGCTGCACAAAGGAAGGCATCGATGGACCTGCTACATGGGGCGACATGCTGCTGTGAGGCACTAGTTCGCTGAGCAAGGGGGTGCTGGGGTGCCACATCGGTGAAGGTGGGAGGTGGTGGGGTTGCGTGCGCAGAGGGGGTGAGGGGGTTGGTTCTGCTGTGCGAAGAGGGGAGGGAACAGGGGGTAACGGGTAGCACATGGAAAACCCTAAAAAGGGTTAAAAAATAATAAAAATATAAATAAAAAACTATATACATATATTTTTATATATATTAAACTTTAATTCTAATAACAAATTAGTAATGAAACAAATAATAATAAAATAATAATAATAACAATAATAATAATAATAAAAATAATAAAATCATGATATTAAAAATAAAAATAATAAAAATTATTTATTTATTTTAATGATAAGAAAATATTTAACAACAGTAAAGAAATAAAATGACAACAATTAATGTTTGTCTTAATTACAAAATTTATTTATTTTCATTTTTTGAGAACGGATGGTCGTACAGTTGCCAGGGAAAAGCCATGCTACTTCCAAATCATGCTCCGCTCATGCGACTGATGACATCGACACCAAAAAATGCACATTTTAATATAAACTCTAATAAATAATTCATCTGGGACTCACCTGAACCCCAGCAGAAAATTATTTAAGGAAGAAAATAATTAAATAAATTTATACACACAGGTCGGGGTGTGACAATAAACATGAAATATTGTAGAGGAAGATTCATGGAAATATGGTTTTAAGAATATGTAAAAATCCATTCATTCCATATAAGTTAAAAAAATAATATCCTTGTACTTTTACCGAAAAAGCCAAAAAGTACCTCGTATGGTAAACAAAAAAAAAGGTTTCTTCCATACCATGTAGTAAAAGTCAAAAATGGGTAAAAAATAATTTAAACATATATATAAGAGTATTAAACATTTTATGAAAAAAAATTATATAACATGGACATGGATGATAAATATATCCCCAGAAAGTACTTACATATAAAAAATCTCACATAAAAATGACATTGAAAAATTATCCCTTACCTTAAGTCTAATTTCTTTTGTATGTGTCTGAAACTCCTGTATAGCGGGTTTAAACATATTGTTAACTTTTAATAGAACCATAATAATATTTATGATATCATATATTATTTACTTATGACTTTTTATTACCCATTCATTTGTTAATTCCATGTTAAAGCAACCTCTTGGGTAATAATCGTTTCATTTATCGTATGTGGTTGGATTTGTTGTTCTTGATATTATTACTTAGATCATGATTTACTTAATTACAGAATGTAAAACATGATTTATATATCATATATATTCAGTATATATATATATATAATAGATAGATAAATGAAATGGAATACACCGTTCGTGAGGCGTTGAAGTGGGGGTTTCAGATGGGGCGTTGCGGACTATGTGCTTCAATCCGCGGAGTCCAGGCTTCAATATTGGAGACAGTGATGGCTGATGCTTCGTGCGGCTTTTCCTTATAGGTTGGGTTCTTTGGAATAGGTCTCTAGAGGATTCTTTAGCAATTCGTTGGTCTTTGATTCATACGCTCCAGATGAAGGACGTGCGAACAGGTGTGGGGAGGTGAGACCTAGCTGCGGCAGTGGCAAGGCGGCAATGACGTCCATCGTTGTGAGACGAGATCTTCGGCGGTTCATGATTTTCGTCAGCGGTCAAGGGTTCCTTGAGGGATTTCTTCGGATCTCTTGTCCGAGAGGAGGTTTCTTCCTTTTCTTGCCTCAGGTCTTCAGGCAATGGATCTTGGCTCGACTTGAGGTTTTCAACGGTGGCGAAGGCAATCGTAGCATCGACAGTTCTGGAAGCTAGCTCTTGCTTCTCGGCCATCCCTTCGTGGTGATGTCCTGGTCTCGGCTCGGCTTGGGTCTTCTCGAATTCGGCTCAATCTTGGCGGAAGATCTCCTTTTTGTGCGTGTTTTTAGTGGAGAAAGGCATATAGAATCGTTGGGAAGATTACAACAGTGTATCTCCTTTATAGCGCGATGGCATCATTTCTTGTCTAGGTTTTCTGCGGAGAAAGGCGGCGGGTTCATGGGAGAGGATGGGCTACCACGGCTACTTCACGGCGGTTCTTCCTGTAGGGTTTCGTTTTGTTTTCTGGTTCCATCATTGAAGTTTTTGGATGTATTCATTTCCATCATATGATTTGATCTCTGGCCTTGGGGCATTTAATGGGTTATCTCCCTTTGGGCTTTCGGGCTATTTTAATTTTTATTTTGTGGGCCAATCCCTCTGGCCCCATGGGCATGTAATGGGTTTTCCCTTACCCTCTTTAAAAGGGGTTCCTGTTTCCTTTTTATTATTATTTTAATCAAGGGGCTTGACCCCAACCCTTATGGTAATTATTATATATACTATATAATCATTCTGTAATGGTTAACATGGAGAATGAATCGCATCGCGTCTTGGAGATGATAAGTCGTACGTACGCACGAGCGACGATATCGTTCCCATAGTTATTGAACAATATTAAATAAGATGGTGTATAATATCTCATAATTAGTATCATGTTATAATAATCATATATAGTTATTTTTTCCACCATTATACCCTTCCAAGTAAGGTGGCGGTGAAAAACAGATTACACCACGGCGTGGAGATGGTAATCTGTACGTACGCATGTGCGGTGATTTCATTTTTCATAGATTGGATAGAGGGTGAAATAGGGATGTTTGATATTTATAATAATATATAAGTATATGAGTGATACTTATGTTATTATTTTATAATGAAACAACTAAATAATAATAATTATAAGAATAAATAAATTTTAAAGAATTGGTAGAAGAGATTACCTCTTCCTCGACATGCCATCTTTAAACTTCCTCTTAGGGCACTAGAGTTGGTCTTTTGAGAAGAAAAGCACCTCTAGAATGTAATTAGGGAAGTTGAGAAGATAAATGGGCAGAGTTTGGCTGATGTTGAAGGATTAAAATGGAGTGAAGAGGAATGGGAGGAGGTTCCCTTTCATAAGATATGGGAGGGATGCTTTAGGAAAGTTCCAAAATAATAATTTATTATAAATTCACTTTTGACTTAAAATGGTCCAAAAATTATTTAATTATAAAATAATATTATTTTGGTTCGAATACTCATCATCCAATAATTTTTTGAGAAGTTTTGAATATTTTTTTATACTTATATTTTTGGTTTTACCCTTATTTTACTCTTTTTAATCTTACTGTGATGTCATGTTATTTTCATATTGTGGGTTAATGTAATTATCATATCATGTCAAACGAACCACAAAAAGTTATTTATGAAATATTTGGACTTATATTAACTATTTTTTCAAATCTTACATTTTTAGGAATTTAATATCATTTAATAAACTATTTTATGTTTTAAGTTATGAATTGTGTCAATTTTGGATACTATTCATACTTGACTTTTTTTAAAATTCATAACATCCTGATTACTTCGAAAATAAGGAATTAAACCAAATATAATATGTAAATAACATCCATAAAATCCATGGATAACATAAAAATAACCAAATTACATTTGTTTTAAAATTATAACTTCATTTATTTGAATCCTTTATTAATGAAGAAATCACTGCATCATCCTTGTGTCATAATTAAATTTATTTATTTAATGTCAAAAAATTACAAATAAAATATCATGATGTGGAAAATATTTTTATATTTCTAATTACTATTTATAGTCGAAAATATCACTTATATAACCCCATATAAAAACTATTTTAGTAAAAGATATATGTTTAGGTTATATTTTCCTTAACATTAAATTAAAAGTAATTAAATGTCATTTTCACTTACAAGTGTCTCCATGGGGTCCCAAAATCGACCCAAATATTCCCATGGTTGTAAATTTATCATCCAATAGGGTTATGACATATTTTAGGGTAATTATAATATTAATTTTTACCCTTATTTACCATATTTACCATTTAACCATGGTAAATAAAATATTTACTGAAGTTACTATTCATAGTGTCTAAAAATAAAAGTTGCATATTTACACAATATGGACCTCCTGATTCCAAATATGGAATCCATTTTTATAAATTCAAAACACATAATTTTCATTAATTAATTTAAAATTAATCTCATTGTTGAGAAAACGTGTTTTAAAAGTTAAAACATTGTAAAAGATTGAAATGTTTTTACCTATAAATTAAATATAAAATTAATGCTAATGAAATAAATTATATTAAATGGTAAAAATATATTCTATTTAAACTTTAAAACAATCCAATAATATATTTTAACCATATAAATTATTTTGATGAAAAAAGTTGGTTTCAATTAAAATCTTGGGTATTTTAACTATTCATTAAAAAGTGAAAGTTATCAGAAAAATATAAAAAATTTATTCAAATAAATTTTTATGTCATTATTCCAAATAAAAAGTTTATATTGTCAAATATAACTTATAAAAGTGTCAAAAAATATATTTAAAATGGGTGCTCCATCAAAAGGTGGTAAAACTGCATTTTTTTTTGAAAAATACTTCTTTTATCCGAAAAAATTTGATTTTATTCTCATATCATGTGTAAGATGAATTATAATGTTATATAAAATTCAAAATGTGGCTAATAATATTCATAATAGCTATTTTATATAATATTTTAATAATATATTGTTGTTTAGTGAAACTTGATATTGCGCACCACGCAAGCTATCGAGGAAGGTCACTCTTGCATGTAACGCAAGCCATGTCAGTATTGTGTAGTGAAAGATTCCTTTGGTGTTTTCTATAACATAATAAAAACATTGTTCATTTATACATTCAAAAACATCTATACTCTTTGTTGTGTGAAATGAATTCTATCAAAAGAACTTGAAATTGTGTTCAACACAAGCCAAGAATAGTGTTGCGTATACTACAAGCTAATATGGTGTTGCATATAGCACAAGATAATATTGGTGTAGTGTAAAACACAAGACATAAAAGAAATTAAAAAGAATCTATCTCATAAAATCTCAGGGTGTTACATTCTACCCCCCTTAAAATGAATTTTTCCCTCGAAATTCGTTGGGGTTATAAATGGTTATTTACATGATAGTTTCTTTCATGGAAACCCTAATCATAAAAAAGAATAATAAAACACCATTTTAAAAAAGAAAGTTAGAAACATAATGGTTACCCAAAGTAACTATCCACTGAGTTTCTACATAAGAGGACATAGTAAGTGAAAACATAGATATGGAATAGAAATCTAACCATTATGTTCTGATGGATAGTGATAGAGAATAAGGATTGGAGAAAGTTAACTACCAGAAATCCATAAATATATGATGATTTAATAGACCATCTGATTCATCGGATAAGAAGGTACTAAGATAACATTTTTTGTTTCAAGATCCTTTTCCTAAAGTTGATTATTATTTTTTCACAATGAGAAATACATACTTGATTTAAGTGTAATATCACCATTGGTCGTTCCCTGAACAATTTCCACTTCAAATCTTATTTAATGAAATGAAGTTGAAGTTGACATTCTTGAAGTGTTATCAGATCATACGATAGAATGATAGGTTATTGCATCTGTCTCTATCACAAAAAATGTTAGCACAAGTTATTAAATATACATAAGTCCATCTAGGGTGAGATTAATCATATATAGTTCCAAAAATAGACTTATAATTCATCTATCATACCACTTGATAAAAAACTAATGTTTACTAACCAGGGGATTCCTGTAGGCCAATGTTAGGTGATAAAGGCATGTCGTACTTCAGTTGTTGGTTCGATTCCCGCAGCCTTGTCTGACGCAACGGGTTGTCACCCATCCCGTGGGTTGTCCTTTTTCTAAAACTATACTATTATAACATTCCAGAAATAATATAAAAAAAATATCCTTAAACAATACTATCTGATGTCCAACTTAATCCATTCCATCCTTTAGGCTTATCCAAAATACGTCTGTCCAATCTCACAGCACAAAGAAAAAAAATTACCAGAAAGGCCATATAATAAGCATGTGAATACCATCATTTATTCCCCATATATCATAAAATATATCTTGTTGGTCTCATTACAATCATGTGAATACCTTAATCGTGTATTCTCCTGAAACAATAATTATCACAGAACCTTAGTGAGTACATGAATCCCGTCAAAAGTTAACTCTTTCCACATACCAAAAACCCAAAAATTCTATATACTCATAACATGATATCACATTGTCCTTATACCAATCTTGAGCTCATTAACACTATCAAAAATATCATTATTTTCTTATACCTTCATTATATGAATATCACATTCCTTCCATAAATATCTAAATAACCATTCATGGTTACCGATACCATTCAACATATACTTTTAAATACTAAAGGAAAAATAATATTTTAACAATCCTTAGATGTTTCTTTATTCCATAGTACCATTAAATTACTTATACAACATTACTCTTGATAAACATACAATCATACCACTACCTTCTTAAACCATTGACTGAGCTTCATCATTTTATTCCTAAACACTTATTTCATCTCATATATCATTTGTAGTCTCTTCATCATCATCAACATAAATACTACCCATATGCCCATGATGATTCTCTTCATGAGATTTTCCCTCAGGGAATCGATTTTCATAATTCCCCTACATTCCACATTTAAAGCATTTAACCGTAGTTGATGTCTTAGTAATACAATTACCCTTATCCATTGTGTTAATAGAACATTTTCCTTTGCAATTACTGTCTTTATGTTCTTATTTTCTATACCCAAAGACTCTTCCAGTTCCTTTGAAACATTCTCCTTGATGTCTCTTCCCACATGATTTACATGAGGAAGATTTAACTTTCTTTCCTCTATGATCATCATGAAACTTCATCCTTCTATTATTAGCTGGTTCAAGAAATTCACTAAAGTTGAGATTATTGATCATATTATGCGATTGATGATTAGGAATAATAATTATTTTTCTCCTTCCAACTCCCATTTCATTTGGTTTCTCATGAATAATATCATTCCATTTTCCATCATATTCTCTATTAACATGAATTCTCATGTTTCCATCCATTTTCTAAAAACCAAAAAGAATAGTGTGAGAGGCAAAAATTATACTATGAAAACAACATATCATAGGGGAGTACTTTCAATATATAACATGTTAGATTTAATCCTAGGTTATTCATTATTGTTACCATAATTCTCATACTGTAACCTATATTTATACTTAACCTTTGTTACATCCCTAGACATACCTTTGAAATATATCTAGGGATTGAACTAAAGTTTTCGCATCCTAGTTTCCAAATGTTAACTAAACCTTCGCTCTGATACCAACTGTAGAGACCCAATATTGATGTACATGGAAATTACATTACTTTTTCATAATACTTAATATATGACATAAACATATTCCCAAAGACCATATTAGTTTAGTGCCTTTGGAAATATAGAACATAATCTTCTAATCATGGTGAAAGATCTTCAACATCTCTCATAAAGATCTTCCACTTTTTTTCCTACCTAAAAACTTTATTTATATCATGGTGAAAAGAAAACATAAAAAGGGTGAGCTAAAATACTTAGTAAGGGCAAACATGGAGAACATAATACAAACCATAAACATTTTAATGTAAAAACATGAACATAAAGTTTAAACATCAAAATCTTGAGCAATGACATAAATCTTGGAAGTACGTAAGGGATGGATCATAAAGGAACATTAATCATGATAAAATAGAATGGGGATAAAACATTGAATTATGGAAAACCATAAAGAACAAAATATTATTTCCATATTAGTCAAGGCATTTTTTCCAAGACCATCATAGTGGAGAAAGTTCATTACTGAACTGGGTTTACTTACCGTTCTAGCCATGTATTACTGAACCAGGTTTACATGCCATTCCAGTCATGTCTATATCATGAGATATAAATCTTTACCCAATGCATTGGACGAAGATATAGGTCTCACCCATCTCATAATGAAATCATTCTTACATGTTCCACAAAAACATAAATCATTCATCATATCATAACCCATGAAATAAAATGAGATTATTAAACATCATGCAATCATAATTCAAATAAGATAAATGGACTTCATAAAAATAATTCCATAAAATTAAAGTAATAATAGGGGTAGAAACATTACCCTATGTCATCTTATATGGAAAATAATTTTGAGAAAACACTTGAACTTAATTCCTGAGAAAAATATCATTTCTTCTTTATAAATGTTTTCTTTTCTCAAAATGCTATGCAATTTTAAAAGAAAATAATTTTGTTGAAAATAAACTTGAATTATTTTAGAGGAAGATTCATTGAAATAAGGTGTTAATAAGACGTAAAAATCCATTCATTTTGAATAAGTTAAAAAAAATCATCGTGTACTTTTACCAAAAAAGTCAAAAAACACCTTGTATGGTAAACAAAAGAAAGATTCCTTCCATACCATGTAGTAAAAGTTAAAATTGATAAAAATGAATTTAAACATAATAGAATAATATAAAACATTTTATGAAAACATTTTTATAAAACATGGACATGGATGATAAATATATCCCCAGAAAGTACTTACGTGTAAACAATCTTAGACAAAAATGAGATTGAAAAATTATCCCTTACCTTAGGTTCGATTTCTTCCATATGTGTCCAAAACTCCTGTATTGCGGGTTTAAACATATTATTAACTTGTTAAAGAACCATAATAATATTTATGAAATAAAATATTATTTACTTATGACTTTATATTACATGTTCATTTGTCAATTCCATGTTAAAGAAACGTTTTGGGTAATAATCGTTTCATTTAACTTATGTGTTTGGATTTGTTGTTCTTGATATTATTACTTAGATCATGATTTAAATACTTCCAAAATTTAAAACATTATTTATATATCATATATATTCAGTATATATATATATAGATTATATAGATAAATTAAATGGAATACACCGTTCATGGAGACGGTAGGTCGTACGTACACATGAATACTGATTTACTTTCCTTATTAAATTGAAGGAAAGTATGTAAATGACATATATATACATAAATACAGTAGAATTATTATGTCATATATTTCATTATTATTTATTATATATACTTTATAATCATTCTTGAATGGTTAACATGGAGAATGAATGTCATCGCGTTGTGGAGACGATAAGTCGTATGTACGCACGGGCGACGCTATCGTTCCCATAGTTGTTGAATGGTATTGAAGTGGATGGTGTATAATATCTAAGAATTAGTATCATGTTATAATAATAATAAATAATTATTACTTCCAAAATTATACCCATCCAAGTAATGTGGCAGTGAAAAACAAATTACACCACGGTGTGGAGACGGTAATCCGTACGTATGCACACGCGGTGATTTCATTTTTCATAGGATGGATAGAAGGTGAAATAGGGTTGTTTCATATTTATAATAACGTATAAATATATGATTTATACTGAAATTATTATTTTATAATTAAACAACTAAATAATAAGAATTATAATAAGAAATAAATTTGAAATAATCGGTAGAAGAGATTACCTCTTCCTCGATGTGCCTCATTTAAACTTTCTATTAGGGCACTAGAGTTGGTATTTTTAGAAGACCAGAACCACTAGAATGTAATTAGGGAAGTTGAGAAGATAAATGGGATGAGTTTGGTCGAGCATTAAGGCTTAAATGGAGTTAAGAGGAATGGTAGGAGGTTCCCTTTTATAAAAGATGAGAGGGGCACTTTAGGAAAGTACCAAAATACTAATTTATTATAAATTAAATTTTGAATTAAAATGGTCCAAAACATATTTAATTAAAATATAAGATGATTTTTGTTTGAATACCCATAATTCAATAATTTTTTGAAAAGTTTTTAATATCTTTGTGTCCTTATCATTTTGGTTTTCCCCTTATTTTACTCTTTTAAATCTTACCATGATATCATGTTATTTACACATTGTGGATTAATGTAATTACCATATAATGTCAAACGAACCAAAAAAAGTTATTTATGACATATTTGGACTTATATTAACCATTTAGATGAATATTATATTTTTAGGATTTTAAAATCATTTAATAAACTATTTTATATTTTAAGTTATGAATTGTGTCAATTTTGGATACTGTTCATACTTGACTTTTTTAAAAATTCATAACAACCTGATTACTTCTAAAATAAGGAATTAAACCAAATATAATATGTCAATAAAATCCATAAAATTAATGGATAACATCAAAATAACCAAATTACATTTGTTTTAATATTATAACTTCATTTATTTGAATCCTTTATTGATGAAGCAAACACTACATCATCCTTGTGTCATTATTTAATTTATTTATTTGATGTCAAAAAATTAAAAATAAAATATAATTATGTATAAAATATTTTTAGATATATAATAAATATTTATAGTCTAAGATATCACTTATATAACCCCATATAAAAGTTGTTTTAGTAAAATATTAATGTTTAGGTTATATTTTCCTCAACATTAAATTAAAATTAATTAAATGTCATTTTCACTTACAAGTGGCTCCATGGAGTCCCAAAATCGACCCAAGTATGCCCATGGTTGGACATGTATCATCCAATAGGGTTAGGACACGTGTTAGGGTAATTATAATATTATTGTTTTACCCTTATTTTCCACATTTACCCTTTAATCATGATAAATAAAATATTTACTGAAGTTACTATTCATAATATCTAAAAATAAATGTTACCTATTTACACAATTTTTACCTCCTGATTCCAAATATGGAATCCATTTTTCCAAATTTAAAACACAAAATATTCAGTAATTAATTTAAAATTAATCATGTTGTTGAAAAAATGGGTTTTAAAAGTTAAATCATTACAAATGATTGAAATGTTTTACCTATAAATTTAAGGTAAAATTAATGATAATGAAATAAATTATATTAAATGGTAAAAATATATTCTATTTATACTTTAAAACCACTCAATAATATATTTTAACCATATAAATTATTTTTATGAAAAAAGTTGTTTTCTATTAAAATTTAGCGTATTTTCACTATTCATCAAAATATGAAAGTTTTTAGAAAAATATCAAAAATTTATCCCAAGTAAATTTTTATGTCCTTATTCCAAATAATAAGTTTATCTTGAAAAATATAACTTATAAAAGTATCAAAAACTATATTTAAAATGGGTGTGCCGTCAAAAGGTGGTAAAACTGCATTTTTTTTGAAAAATACTTCTTTTATCTGAAAAAAATTATTTTGTTCTCATATAATGTGTAAGATAAATGATAATGTTATATAAAATTAAAAATGTGGTTAATAATATTCATAACAGCTAGTTTATATAATATTTTAATAATATATCGTTGTTTAGTGAAATTCGGTATTGTGTACCACGCAAGCTATCGAGGAAGGTTTCTCTTGCGTGTAATAAAAGCCATGTTAGTGATGCGTGTAGTGCAAGATTCATTTTTTGTTTTGTATAACATAATCCAAACTTAGTTCATTAATACATTGAACAAAATATATACTCTGTGTTGTGTGAAATAAATTCTATCAAAAGAACTTGAAATTGTGTGCAACATAAGCCAAGAATAGTGTTGAATATACTACAAGCTAATACGATGTTGCATATAGTGAAAGATAATCTTGGTGTATTGTAAAACACAAGACATCAATGAAATTAAAAATAATCTATGTCATAAAATCTTGGGGTGTTAAAAATGAATTGGGTAAAGATTAGTATCATGATATGTAAAGTGAAATGAGTGTTTACTCATTCTAATTCAAGTGCAATGAGGGTTTACTCATTCTAATTCAAGTGCAATGAGGGTTTACTCATGATCTATGTGAAATGGACCTTGGATCATGCTAATATCATGTTAAAGGTTGTTGAAAAATTTCATTGTTATGATAATCATCCAATATCATGCCTTTATGTTCATGTTTCTCTTGTGCTCCATTGATATACATATTTCCTAACATGTACTATATTCTTCATGTTTTTCCTTGTTTACTTCCTTACTGGGATTTATAGATCACCCTTTTCTTATGTATATCCTTAGGTTATTCCCTACAATGATAAGTACAAAGGAATGTTGTGGTCATGCAAAATAAGTTTTCAATAAAGATTTTGTGTTTCATGTTCTAAGTTGTTATTTAATGTTCCAAAGCCCCAAATACACTATACCTTTCGATATTATATCTTGTATCAAGTGTAGATTCTATGTAATAAATTATGTTTAAGTGTGAAATAAAGATAAGGGTTGTTATAGTTGGTATCATAGGATATGTTTAGTTATTTTTGGGATTAGGATTAGAAAAACCTAGTGAAATCCTTAGGTATAGGACTATTTATAATAGAAACATTCTTAAATTTTGGTGAGTATTGAGTAAGTGGTTTATAAAAAAAATATATCTATGTCTGGATATGAGCAAGTAGAGGAGGATCTGACATAAATGTATCTAGGGGTAAAACCCCAAAACACCACTTTGAGCTAGAATCGAATGGGAAGTAGTGCATGACAACGAGCCTTACTACACTCTTGGTTATGACACTCTTGTGGGATATGATTTGGTAAATTCATAAGATTTTTACGAACCATTATTAAGGGAATAAAAAAAATCCCCTAAGAAAATATTTTGGGAAGTAGATCATGGATAACGTATATTTAAGCCTATAAATTCATAATTTAAGGAAATAAAAGTAATTTGTAAGTCATCTGTTTTTGTCTTTGGATTACCCTTTATGTGTTACACCTAACATTACTTTTCTTCCAGCCAATGGATAGTAATAGGAGGACTCAGGCTAACAACCGATGCAAAGATTAATGTGATGACTGTTATAATGAGATGCCCAATCCGATGGGAGCAGGAATCGTGAACTTTGTCATGATAATCTCTCATTTAACTCAAATTTTTAATAGAAACATGGGTCAAGAGGGACATTCAACCCACCCTAAGAAAGAACAATTCACAATCAAGAGATCCATGAGATAAATGCATTCTACTTTTAATGGATCATATGATCCCTTAATCACCAAATAATGGATCAACTCCATTGAGAAGATCTTCTCCATCCTTTAATATTCTAAACAAGAGAAGGTAATTCTGTCTTCTTATTATATGGATGGTGAAGCTGATCAATGGTGGACATTGATAAAAAATATAAAGTCTGTGGAGGAGATCGAGGAGTGGGAATAGATGCATTTCTAGAAAATATTTTTTGACAAATATTTTCCACACACCCTCCGACTTAAGATAGAAAGGGACTTCCTTTCCCTCAAGAAAAAAGACGATGAATCCATCGGAGCATACGGGGAAAACTTCACAAGGCTTGCATGATATTCCTCCAACTTTGTCGTTACCCCCAAATGAAAGGTTTACCACTTCTTTGGTGGGCTAAAACCTAGCCTACGGAAAGCCCTAGCGATCTGTGACTTCTAGAGCTATGAGGAAATTATCTGATGCGCCCTCAAAGTTGAAATGGAGATCAGAGAATCTTAGTGGTATCATGGGGAAAAGAAGTGTAAGGTGGACTTCAATTTTGGTGGTCTAATGGATAAATCCAACAGTGCTAAGAAAATCCAGCACCCCTCTTTCCAAAGGAGTGGAAAGAATCACCCCAGAAATTGCCTAAAGGGGATGAGGAAATTCTTTAGGTGTGGAAGAGAAGGAAACATATCCATTAACTGCTGATAAGAAAAACTTGTGGCTATGAAAAATGAAAGAAACACTCCATTCGATGCTCAAAGAGTTGTTCATTTCTTCAACTACAAATAACTAGGGAACTTTTCAAACCATTGGCCTAAGAAAAGGGTTTTTGGAGGCAACCAACAACCTCCAAGGAAGAAAGGGATAGATGTTATCATCACTACTACTGAAGTGAACCCTGAAAATGAAGTGGTGATAGGTATGCTTATTATTAATTCAATAATAGTGAATTTACTTTTTTATTTTGGTTCTAAACATTCTTTTATATCCTAAAAGTTTAGTGGAACAATCCCAACACCACTAAAAGTCATTGAAGTAAAGATGTCGGTGAGAATGAAAAATGGGCTAATCATTGCATCCCATGAATATTACTCCTCCTCTATCATAATTTGTGGATTGAACTTCCTGGTGAACCTCTTCCTACTTCCTTTGGTGAAATTTAATGCAATTTTTGGCATAGATTGGCTTTACTTATATAGATCAAACATAAATTGTCATGAGAGGTAAATCTCTCTCCATATGGAAAATCGACCCCTGATTCTATACAAGTGAAAGGATGAGAATGAATCTTCTTTAGAACCATCATCTCAAGCATGGATATTAATACCCTATGAGTATGCGTATCTGGCTCAGATGATTGAATCTAAGGAAGCAACCATCCTTGAAGACATGCCTATTGTGAGGGAATTCACTAAAGGGTTTCGCAAGTAATTTCCTAGTTTTCCTCCTAGAAGATATGTTAAATTATCAATTGATATTATACCTGGGGTGTTTCCAATATCCAAGACTCTGTATATAATGGCTGTTGTGGAGCTTGAGGAGTTGAAGAATAAACTACAGGAGAATCTAGATAAAGGGTTTATACTCCCAAGTGCTTCAACATGGGGTGCACCAGTACTCTTCATCAAGAAGAAGGATGGGTCAATGCAATTTTTCATTGATTATTGTGATCTCAAAAAAATCACGATAAAGAACAAGTATCATCTGCCCTAAATTGATGACCTGTTTAATCAGCTATGTGGAGCACAATACTTCTCCAAGGTAAATTTGCAGTTGGGATATTACCAAGTAAGGGTGAAGAATGAGGATATCCCCAAGAATTCTTTTCATACAAGATATGGGCACTATGAATTCATAGTAATGCCTTTCAGACTCACTAATGCTCTGACAATATTTATGGACTTGATGAATAATGTATTTATAGATTACCTCGACAAATTTTTGGAAGTATTTATAGATGATATTATAATATACTACAAAAACAAGGGGGGGGCATGAGGAGCATTTAAGCACTATACTACAGACCTTGCGAAAGGAGAAGCTCTATGCAAAGTACAGTAAGTGTGAGTTCTGGTTAAAGGAGGTCTCATTATTGGGTCATATAATCACAAGCAATGGGATATATGTGGATCCCTCCAAGACATCTATAATTGAAGGATGGATTAGGACAACATCGGTAACAGATATCCATAGATTTTGGGGGTTAGCTGGATATTATCACCGATTTGTGAGAAATTTATCACGATTGCCCAAACCTCTTACCAAGCTAACTCGTAAGGGAGTAAAATTTTCTTGGATTTATGAATTCGAATAGAGCTTTAAGGAGTTGAAAAGGAGGCTTATCATTGCACCTGTGATCACACTACCCACAAGTGGAGAACTTTTTGTGGTATTTAGTGATGCTTTGAAGAAGGGCCTGGGATGTGTGTTGATGAAAAATGACAAAGTCATTGCCTATGCTTTAAGTAAATTGAAAGTTAATGGGAAAAACTATCCCACACATGATTTGGAGTTGGCTGCAATAATATTCTCTTTAAAAATTTGTTGACATTACCTCTTTGGGGAGAAGTTTGAAATATATACGGATCACAAAAGCCTCAAGTATGTATTCACACAGAAAGAGTTGAACATGCACCAACAAAGATGGTTAGAACTGATCAAAGACTATGACTCCTCAATCCATTACCACCCTAGGAAAGAAAAGAAGGTGGAAGATTCTCTATGTAGAAAGGAACCAGAAATTTTATCATTGATGATAATTTAAAAGGATCCAATCTTCTTAGATTTGATGAATATGGACATGGGAATCATAAAGATGGGAACATCATAAATCCTTTCACAAATGAATGCTCAACTGTCTTTTTTGTAAAGGTTAAAGGATGCTCAAAAGGATGATGTGGGAATTCAAAAGAAAGTGGAAACTATCATAAAAGGGGAATCCTTAGAGCTCAATGTTAATGAAGAAGGAATTGTGAGATTTGGGAAAAGACTATGTGTTCTGTCAAGTCCATAGTTAATAAAAAAACTTTTGGATGATGCACATAGTTTGAATTTATTCATTCATCCAGGAAACACAAAGATGTATCTAGATATCTGAGAAAATAATTGGTGGGATAACACAAAGAAGGAGATTTTTGAGTATACATCAAAGTGCCTGCTATTTCAGTAAGTGAAGGCTGAGAGGAAGAAGTCTAAGGGGATGATGCAACAATTAACCATACCATCATGGAAATTGGAGAACATCACCATGGACTTTGTCACCAGACTTCCGAATACATCCAAAGGAAAGAATGTTAGTTGGGTTGTTGTGGATTGTCTTACAAAGACTTCACACTTCATTTCAATTTGAGAATATTTTTATTTGGATCAACTATAATAGATATATATTAGAGAAGTGGTAAGGCTGCATGGAGTACCACTATCTATTGTATTCGATTGAGATCCAAGATTTACCTCTAATTTCTGGAAGAATCTTCAACATGCTCTAAATACTGAGCTAAACTTCAGTACGACTTATCATCCCCAAGCTGATGGCCAATCTGATCAGACTATCCAAACACTCAAGGACATGTTGAGAGCATACTCAATGTACTTCAAAGTAGGATGGGATAAACATATTCCTCTTGTTGAATTTTCTTACAATAACAATTTCCAATCAAGCATTCAAATGGCTCCTTACAAATCCCTTTATGGGAAGAGGTGCGGGACACTAGAATGTTGGGATGAAGTTGGGGAGCAAAAACTCCTAGGTCCATAAATGGTTGAAAAAATAGTGGAGAAGGTTAAGACCATCAAGCAACACATTAAAGCTACTCAGAGTCAAAAAAAGAGCTATAATGATAATCGTCGATGAGACCGAGAGTTTGATGTTGGAGACATGATATTCCTATGCATATCACAATACAAGAGAGTTATGATATTTGGTAAGAAGGGAAACCTTATTCCAATGTACATCAGCCCTTTTGAGATCCTTGATCACATTAGAGCAGTGGTATATCAACTAGCACTCCCACAGAACCTCTCTCTAGTACATGATGTATTCCATGTATCACTCTTGAGTAAGTACATACTTGACCCATTGTATGTACTCAATCCATTGGTAGTACCATTGGAGAATGACCTCTCCTATGAAGAGAAGCCGATGAAGATCTTAGATCATAAGGAAAAAGTTCTATGAAATAGGACAATGCCCCTTGTCAAGGTGTTGTGGTGAAACCAAAAGTTTGAAAAAGAAATGTGGGAATTGGAAGAAATGATGAAGTAGAGTTACCCTCATCTTTTTTAGTGTGGTAAAAGGAAATTTTGAGGGAAAAAATTCTTAAGGGGGGAAGATTGTAGTGACCCAAACTTTTATTAATGAAAATTCATCTTGATATAATTAAATGTATTATTATGTAAAATGGTTATATAACATATGCACTTCTTTGGTTTTATTATTTTGGATTTTAAAATACCATTAATTTTCTTTACCATTGAAAATATATCCATTGAACAGTGATCACATGATTAGTACAAATATAGGGCTTTAACAAATCCATTTTACTCAGACCAAGGAAGCGATGAACTCATACAGTTGAATTGATCCATACGAATCCCATTTTTCAGAACTCAGAAAGGAGGTAGCATCATATGAATTTTATTTTGACCAATCCCAAGCCAAGCGTCAACACGTTAAGATCAAATAGAACCACCTACGAGAGAAGTGGATGTTGATAAAGATTACCACCTGAGCGATGTTATCTGAGCCACCCCAAGAGTTTTTCACCATTGCACACCTTACCCTTCAGTCTTATGCGGATTTTATAAGGGGTTATGTAACAAGACCTTAGCACTATGATTATTTGCATTATTTTTTTATATAATAAAGAATATATATTCAATTTAATATTGTTACTTTGTAAACAGTTTTTAAAGAACAAATAGTATTTTTTGTTAATATTAAATTAAGAAATATATTTTGAAGAATTAATGGATTTTTTAATTAAATAATGTTTTAATAAAATATTATTAATAAATTAATTTTTATTAAATATAAATTATCATATAATTTTTATGAATACAAATGTAATTTTTATTAAGGATTGAAAACTGTTTTTGTTAAACCCATAATTTTTCTTTAAATGTTGGTTTGTATTTTAAAAGTAAAAATTCACATGTTTTTAAAATTATTTAGATAAAATTAATATTATTTTTGGAATCAGGACATCAAAATTATCCAATGGTGAATTTTTCATAATTTTCTGAGACAGTTGAAGTTTTGGGTAAAAATTAAATATCGTTTTAATATATAATGTGTTTTATGACATCATAATGACCCAATAGTGATGTAATAAAATATTATAAATGGGATGTTTCTCCAATATATGTTTTACCTTTAAAATAATGTGATTTTAGATTTTTTTGGTTAATTTTATGGTTCCTTAGTGGACCCTCCAAAACTTATAAAACATTTTAACTTTTTAAATTGATTTCCTTGCGAGTATGACTCACCTCCACATAAGCAAGCCTAATATTTTAATAAGTTCGGAAATTAGCCTTATAAAATAATATTTTTCACTCCCCTTTGGAAAAAACCATGGACAAAAACCATGTTTTGTTTTGTGTTATTGATTAGTTTAATGTGTGGTGTCCAAAACCTAAATAATAAAGAATTCTCTCTCTTTTCCTATATAAACCCAATGAAGATCCCACTTCCTCTTCATTCAAAGAATTTGGAGCTCGACCAACCTATTCCCGCATCTCTCTAGAATACTCCCAAGGCACCTCAATCTCCCAAGAAGCCTCTCTCAGGCCCTTTCCAAGCCTTTGGGATCACACTTCCAAGTAAGGGATTTCTTCCTCTCCCATTTTTGTCCATGTTTCTTTATGTTTCTATACCCTTGTCTTTTCAATTACAAATGTTGGGGTATGATTTTTCACTTACACTATAATTATCTCTTTATGTTTGAATGATTATATACCTCTTTATCTCTCATTAATTCCTCCCATGTTGATCTGTTACCATGCTGAAATTTCGTAAGGAATTTCTCTCTTCTCATTTACATTCAAGCAATTATTTTGTATTATGAATATGAATTTCATTAAAAATGTTGGGAAGTGTATTTATATGAACCCCTTAATTTCAATTTCATGTAAATATGACGAGACACTCCTTTATCTATCATCAACCATTTTTATGAATTCTTATGTCACGCAGTTATACTGCCGAAATTGAACTGCGATTTTCCAAGCCAAAGTCATTGTGTAGTGAATACCATGCCCATTTATCTATCAAGGATATTCACCATTATGCACATTTACTTATTGATTATATAGTTTAATTTATAGATTCCAAATTCCATTATCATGGAATAAATTATGATTTTTAATGAATCAATGTTATATGATCCATGTGGCACACTTATGCATGAAATGAAATGATTAAGAAGGGTGTGCCCTGATAGCGCTCCAATGAATTGGGTAATGATTAGTATCATGATACATCAAGTGCAATGAGGGTTTAATCATTCTAGTTCAAGTTTAATGAGGGTTTAATGATGCTTTATGTGCAATGATCCTTGGATCATGACAATATCATGTTAAAGGTTGTAGCCACATTTCCATTTTTTGATAATCATGATATATCATGCCTTTATGTTCATGTTTATCTTATTATCCATTGATATTATTATTTCCTAACATGTACTATATTCTTCATGTTATTCCTTGTTTACTCTCTTACTAGGATTTATATCTCACCCTTTTCTTATGCATGTCCTTAGGTTATCGCAAGCAATGCTATGTACGAAGGAATGTTGTGGTCATTTAAAAGAAGTTTCCAATAAAGATGTTGTGTTTTATGTTATAAGTTGTTATGTAATGTTCATAATCCCCAAAAAACTAGACCTATCAATATTATATCTTGTATCAAGTGAATATTATGTGTAATAAATTATGTTTAGGTCTGAAATAAAGAGAATGGTTATCATACCGAAAATGACTCACTGATGGGAGAGTCACTGTCACCCTAACACCATTACCCTAGCACCGTCCCCTGGAACCATCACCCTAAAATAGTCTCCCTAGCACTGTTGCCCTAGCATCGTCTCCCTGGAACCGTTGCCCTGGCACTTTCCCCCTAGCACCATCGCCCTGGCACCGTCGCCCTGGAACCGTCGCCCTGGCACCGTCACCCTGGCACAGTCACCCTAGAACCATCACCCTGGAACCGTCACCCTAGAACCCCTCTTGCTCGAACTGTTGCCCGAGCACTGTCGCCCTAGAACCATCACCCTAGAACCGTCGCCCTAGCACCGTTGCCCTGGCACCACCAACCTGGCACCGTTGCCCTCAGACTTTTGCCCTGGCACAGTCACCCTAGCACTGTCGCCCTAGCACCGATGTCGATTGCTGCTACTGACGGCCCATCGGTGCCACCGATTCCCATCGGTGCCACCGTTCGTTCAACCTGAAATTTAGAAAACACTTCAATGAGTCACCTATGGTCCCAAGGTACCCCAAACACTAGAAATTGACAAATTAATGGAAGAGGAGGGTTTGGGCCATTACAGTCTTGAATGGAGTCTCCACGTCCATAATTTTCCATGAATATAATAATGATAGACCCTATGAAATCATGCACTAACCCACCACCTCGCATAACACCTGTAACACCCCCGAATGGTAAAGGGTTAAATGACTAAATGATATGACTCATGTCAACAAGGTGCACATTTCTTTTCGGGAGCCTACCTGATTAAAACACCACAGTTAAGCATGCTTGGACTAAAGTAGTGATCAAGATGGGTGAACTTCTGGGAAGTTTCCGAGGGTGTGTGTGAGTGAGGACAAAGCACACCGGAAAGGACATGTGTTGGCCTGTGGGGACTGTCATTAGTCATATGACCATTTCAGGCATGTTGGTGGACCCTTGGGTGGGGACCACGTGTCTGGAGGGAAACTGGTGGTACCCGATGGGCTAGGACCCGACGACCATGTTAAGGTGGGGTGGTTGTGCTGTCACCGAGACCCAATTGTTACAACACCCATGCAGATCAATCCATCAGAATTTATCTTGAGGCTAATTTTTGGTGGATTCCAACCAATCCATTGTCTCGAAGAAGGGGATGATTGGAATGATGAATGAATCCCAAAATTCTATAAGAAACTGAGGGATGGTGCAATAGTTCTTTCCTTGATAAGACTATCCAACGAGGATGTTGTGCTCTAAAGGGGGGGTGATTGTAACACCCCTGAATGGTAAAGGGTTAAATGACTAAATGATTTGACTCATTTCAACAAGGTGCGCCTTTATTTTATGGAGCCTACCTGATTAGAACTCCACAGTTACGCATGTTTGGCCTAGAGTAGTGATTAGGATGGGTGACCTTCTGGGAAGTTTCTCAGGGTGTGTGTAAGCACACCGAAAAGGACATGTGTTGGCCTGTGGGGACTTTCATTAGTCAGATGACCTGTTGAGGCATATTGGTGGACCCTTGGGTGGGGATCACGTGTCTGCAGGGAAACTGGTGGTACCCGGTGGGCCAGGACCCGATGACCATGTTAAAGAAGAGTGGTTGTGCTATCACTGGGATCCAGTTGTTACAACACCCATGCGGCTCAATCCATCAGAATTTATCTTGAGGCCAATTTTTGGTGGATTCCAACCAATCCATTTTCTTGAATAAGGGGATGAGTGGAATGATGAATGAAGCCCAAAATTCTATAAGAAACTGAGGGATGGTGCATCATTTCTTTCCTTGATAAGACTATCCAACAAGGATGTTGTGCTCTAAAGGGGGGTGATTATAACACCCCCGAATGGTAAAGGGTTAAATGACTAAATGATATGACTCATGTCAATAAGTTGCACCTTCCTTTTTGAGAGTCTACCTGATTAGAACTACACAGTTAAGCGTACTTGGCCTAGAGTAGTGATCAGGAAGGGTGATCTTCTGGGAAGTTTCCCAGGGTGTGTGTGATTGAGGACAAAGCACACCAGAAAGGAAATGTGTTGGCCTGTGGGGACTATCATTAGTTAGATGACTTGTTCAGGCCTTATTCCTTACTATCCATATTATCCAACATCCTATGGAAAGGATAGACACTCTCTATTTATTCTCGGAAGTGTAACTCCCTACACCATGAAACCTACATTAAAAGAAGTTGTTGTCTAATGGGTCCTAAGACGAGTAACCCGTAAAGCAACCAAACTCTATCCAAATATTAACTGCCCATTGGTTCTCAAAGAATAAGTGTCATGCAGTTCTTATTTTTTGTTCAATACCAAAAATTATTATGGAAGCCATCTAAATGTCGATACGTTTAATATTATCATCAGTGGGAATATCTCATTTCATGATATTTCAAACCATAAAATTAAACTTGGTTGAGATATCTTTTTCACACAATGTCTCACCCTATCTATCATTATTTCTTGTCACCTGTAAAAATTTATGATATTCCTTAGTTTTAATAGCACCCAACATGGAACTAGTAAATATGCATTCATCAAGTTCCCTATTCACAATAATTAAATAAAAAACGTCATGATGAAATTTGTTTAAAATAGCCTAAATGATGGCCATAAGCATGATCTCTTTACAAAAAGTAATATCAGGGGTAGGGAATCCATGGAAGCCCAACTGAGTACCTGACCAGTTCTTGTGCCAAAAGCTTATAACACCACTATGAATTATCCAACAGTTGTGATTCCTAAGTAGTGGAAGATGAGATTGAACTTAACACCATAGGGTTGTTGACTTCCCTCTCTACAGACCCTAAACACATCCATACTTAATGTTGGTGAATATTCCCCATAAATAACGACCCTCAATGGACTCCCATGGAAGTTTACCATGCATGGATTGCATGGTATATCTCAGGATTCTAACATTAATACCTATGTATCTCACTAGTTTATAAATTCTAGCCCAAAAATCCTAATTGTTTCTTCCCTTAGAGTGATAATACTAAATGAATGAATCCAATGTCTTATTAATGATCAAGATGATGGAATTTTGAACCTTGATATCTAACACCACATGTAGGGGAATGGTGGAAAGAACACTATTAACAACATTATGCTACCTCCGAATGACAAAAAATTATTCTTCCAGTTTGTGATGTGGTGGGTGATACGTTCAACCAAATTGTTGAAATTAATAATGCATGGTCTTCTATTGGATATTTCCACACCCAAATAATTAATTAGAAAATATATATTCATGATATCCAAGATGGACTCTAAGACTCTCTACCTTGTTCTTGAACACCTTCTAGAAATAAAAACATTTCCCTTCTATCTATTTACTAGTTTTCCACTCCATTGTGAGTGTTCATTGATAATCTTGTTGATTTATCGGATTGATCACTTAAAACTATTAATAAAAAAGACTAATTCATATGCAAATATAATATGAGAAATGATGATAAGGTGAGATATACTTTGAAAAGGAATAACACTTCCTTCAAGTGTGATCTTATTTATGAATATGTTAAGGTTATCCTGCATAAGAATGAAGAAACTCAGAGATAAAGTGTCCCCCTACCTGAGATCCCTAAGGGACTTAAAGAAAAGACACTTTTTTCTCATTAAGTAGACTAAGAACCATGGCAAAAAGAAATACCTAAAAATATTTTCAATACTCTTGGTAGAGAACCCCATGCAAGAAAGGACTTTGAGAATTAATGGACATTCAAGGTGGTCATAAGCTTTATCCATATCCAATTTTATTTGTATATTTAACCCAGTGACCTTCTAATCTAAATCATTGATCATCCCTTATGCCAAGACTATGGCACCCTAAATGTTCCTTCCCTTAACAAAACTATGATTCTCTTCATATGTTTAGTTAGGAAGGTTTTTTGATAATATTTTGTCCATGAAAATGGATAAAACCTTATAGGATAAATTACATAAGCTAATTAGATGTTATTACTTTAAAGATTATGGATTATTAATTATAAAAATAAAAATAAGAGTTTGTCTGCTTTCTACATATGGGATGGATCCCCCCTTAAAAAATATTTCACCACAACAAGGTTGGACTTAATTATCTCCCAGAAAACAACATAAAAGGATTCTAGAAACCCCTTAGGGCCAGGGGTACTATCTAGATCCAGCACAATAGTAGCTTTATGAATCTCTTACTCATCTAGGATCACCACCAAAGAGTGGTTAAATTTGATTGTAACCACTCTTGGGGTGGAATCAAATATCTTGACATGTCTCGTAGGATAACCACCATGCATGTAAGTGATCTCCCTTGAAATAAGAGTTTTGAAGAAATCTCCAACCATATGTCTAACTTCCTCCCAATCATTTGAAAAGGTTCCATCTTCCTGCCTCATATTTGGCTTCACAATCAAGTTCTTTTCTTTAATTCATATGTGAAAATAATATTTTTTTCTCCTTTGTGATTCCATTAAACCTTGGATTCCCCTTATGTTTCCCTCTGAAGTTCAAGAATCCACATCACCAAGAATCATTTATTATGAAATAGATCATTGAATAGAAGATCATCCCACCCATTTTCTAGTCTGGTCTCTAAGGAATCAATTGAAATTTTAATCTCATCTAGATAATGATTATGAGGAGGATTATTCTTTATCCATGTAAGAACCTGCTTCTTCTTTTTTAGGTAAAGACCTTTCCTTTTTGGTATATACTTAAGTAAAAGGAATAAAAGAGGTTAAATACTTCTCTAAACCTTACATGGTTAGACTTGGTGGTTACATGTTGTGTACTATCAGGCACACACTATGTAATTAAGTCAGAAATTTGGTTCATGAAATGTAACGGAATTTGCCCGCAAAACGAATAGTAAAAGAACCTACATGGAATGTAGTTACTCTTACACACCGTGTATTTTATAATTTTTTCTAAAATGGTAAGTATCCTTGTTTTCTATCATTCTTGAAAAAGGAGTCACTAGGTTCGTGAGATAGTAGCACCAAAAGGGGTTTTGACTCCCATTTGTCTATCTGAACCCCGATTCTTTCTCCATCAGATGCATTAGAACCCAACCAGTAATCTCTCAATTCCGCTTGAGTTATTCATAATTATTTTTTCTCTTTATGAAGTTATCAGACCTTGATTGTTTTTTATCATTTTTTAGATCTACTTCCTTCTATCTTGAAATAGAAGCCGACGCTGGACGAGGAGAGCCATACGACTACGATGTGGGTGGTATTGTGTCGTTCGCTAATTGTCAAGTGATTTATATGTTCGAGAGTGCTAAATGACCATTTTTAGGGTGTCTCTTTGTTGATAATTAACTCTTATTATTTCATAACATTTATTAGGTAATTGGTTTGATGATAGAAAGCATGTTTGTGGATTATTGATTTGATTAAGGGCCACCTCGTGGGTGTGTTTCCCTTGAATGACCAATGTTTAGCTATTTGGACTAGGTTTCTTATGAGGAAATACTTTTATTCACTATAATGGGTTGTTAAAAATGTAATTATTCAATTAAATGTGATTATACATGATATGATGATTGGTTATTCCTTGTGATAGTTTAATTCACATGTTGCATTTGTTACCTAAATTTCCCATGTGAGCGTATGCTTGTTTAAGCCTTATAATTGTTTATATTACTGATAGGATTGTGATATGATTGGTGGCCACATTAATTGAATAATGTTTTCAATGTAATAGTTTAATTTACATGTGTGATTTTTATGTGATATACCTACGAGCGAGATTGTGATATGCTTGTGGGCATGATTGTGATATGCATGCGGGTGATGTTGTACCATGCATGCAGGTGAGGATTTGTTATGTCTACAAGTGAGGATTGGTTATGCCTATGGGAGGGGTTTTGTTATGCCTATGGGAAAGTTTTTTCTATTATTGTGAGAAATATTTTGAACTAAATATCTTGTGCAAAGCCTTATGACACGTCTTCCAAGACAAATCACAAGAATGGATTCAGTCTTCCCTTACAACTTTTAGATGGTCTTTTGAGACATATGTTTTTCTTACTTTATATGAAGGATTTTTAGTCTTGGGACATATCTCAAGATGTTTAAAAATAAATTTAATCTAATTGTTTAATGAACATGAACTGAATATAAATGGAAATAGGACTTGTAGGATTGTTAACTTTTGAGTACTTACTAGTTTACTAATTTTCCTTTTTGTTGAGTACCTACTGCATATACTCACTAACAGATAGGAATATATCTTGGGTGGTTTCCCATTAAGATTTATTTATCACACCCTATTTGGTTCGTGCTTTTTGGCCCAAATGGATTATATTGTTGTAGGTGTTGAAAAGGGAAATCTCCCTTCTTCATGTACTTGATTTTCTATTAGGAGCAGGAGAGCTTGGGACCAAGCCAAGGATTGCGATGATTTTGAGTTTTATTTTGTATTTTTTTACATTGGTATTGTATTTTTTATCTGACTACAATGTATCCTATTTTGGATTCATTCTAAGAAAATGTGATAGGAAGCATCATTTTTTTATGCTATGACTTATGGTTATCTTTATTATCAGTCTTCCCTTGTTTGTTTCAGTTGTATGGTATTTACTGATTCCCCTATTGTATATTATTATTCCATTGTGTTACACTCTGCCAATGAGGGAACAGTTTCCCCACTATCACACCCTTGTACCTCACTGCTAGTCAGTAGGCTCTGCTGTTTGGGTAAATGTGCTAGTCCATGTGACCAACCGGGTATGGAGAACTAGTTCAGTGGAATCAAGATCTGGGATGTCACAAAGTGGTATCAGAGTAGGTTCTTTTATAATTTTCCTAACTTTTTGGAGACATTATACACGGATAAGAAGGAAATGGGATTTGGTATTAAGTTTTTCTTAGGAGTAGCTACCTCGTTTATAGGAAAAATCCAAATTCCCTCGAATTGAATTATGAATTTTGTATTTTGAGCTATTATAGTTGATCCGATTTTACCATTTGGGTGATGCACTTGTATTGTGTTTTTATTTTTTATATCATTGTGGTTCTATATTTTTGAAACTCGTTGAGATGAGGGTATGTCATCTCATGCATCATATAGGAACTTGTTATAAATCACATGCCATGCATTATTTCCATGTCATTTAGAGAGCATTACTAATTTCATGTTGTTGTGATAAATGTTGTGCTAGATATGCATAATTTTATGATTGGTAATGCGATAGATATGTCTGCTATTATGATAGGTGTATTGGTATGTGTTATGGTTGAATTGGATGGACACCAAACTTTGGTCGCTAAGGAGTATGGGACCTCTTGGATATGAATTTGGTGGATCTTGTTTTAGACATGGGATATGTATTGTGATGTTATGTTCTCTACATAGATGCCAAAATTTGATTCGTGGGAAGTATGGTCCCCCATAGATTGGAATTTGGAATACCTTTGTCTTACTTTTCAAAAATGGGGGTTTTGGGGAAGTTTCAGAGGATTACTTTCTTGAAAACTAGAAAACACCGCATGTGATGCTATGAACACATTCCATGTGTTCTTCTATTCGGGAAGAATTTTTTTAGAACACGTCGTTTAACATATGTACACATTGTGTGGTATCTAATAATTTGACATGTTGTGTGATATAAAGCATGAGTTTCAATGTTTTGATCAGAACATGTCTTGTACCTTAAGTACACCCTGTGTAGTTTTACATAGGCTACCCCCCATATTGCTCTGGCCATGTAAAAGTACATGGACTTGAAGGGAGACTTGAGTACACCCCATGTCTAGGTCTGACACGTCATGTACCTAGGATAGTTACATGCCCAGGACAGTGGAAGTACACACCCAGGTAGGAGCTTGATGGTACATGCCATGTGTGGTTTCTACATACCGTGTACTACTCTTTTGGTGAACTTTGAGGGTTTTATTCTCCTATTTAGTTCCTTCACTCTTGAACTGCGAACCCTAATGATGATCTTGAAATGAGGTTTTCTATTGAACTTACATAGTCATTCCTTCACAAAAACCTCTAGTTATATGCCATGAGAGTGGAAATGATCATATTTGAGAGGTGGTAGGCCATAGTCTACCAATGGATCCTCCAGTCGTGCTAGTTGTAGCACTAGTTATTATAACGGAAGCAGGTGTAGATTCATAGTCCCATGAAGGCTTTATGAGGTTCATGAAACCCTTTTGGGGAGCACCACACCCTGCTATGTCTATGGTAGAATTGACGCGAATATTCCATCAGTAGCATTCACTTATGTTTTTAGGGGATGGTGGACCACAAGATTTAGAGTCATGGTTGGAATCCATGCTTTATATCTTCGAGCATTTGGAGATGCCTCCTAGGAGGAGGTTCAAGATCACAAATTATATGCTGCATGATTTAAACAAGAGGTGGTGGGATGTTACCACTCAGACAGAGTTTCATTGGGACATGGCATGGGGAAATTTTCAAATGGTATTCTATGAATAATTTTTTCCCGAGATGTTGAGGGATGATAGAGCCCAGGAGTTCATGCATCTAGAGCATGGATCTATGTCAATGATAGACTAATCTTTCTGTTTCACTAAGCTTCAAATATTCACACCTATTCTGATGGGTGATTAGATAATGAGGGTTAGGCGATTCAAGGATGGTTGTAGGTATCACATACGATCATAGGAGAATGTTTTTAGGTTTCCTTTTGTATATTCCATCGTGAATCAGGCACTGATTACCGAGCGTAATCTACAGGAAGATGGAGGTGCGAACCTGGGTGGTTCGGCACCGAGATCTGGTATTATCTCGACCAAGAGAAAGAAGCGTCATATAGAGATTTCTCACGATGATACGAGTAGTTAGAATGTTTCTTTTAGTATCTAAGAGAGGTGTTGCTAGTGTGACAGAGCTGGGTATATGAGATCGCAGTGTCCGAGGGACCCAATCAAGTATCAATCTTATAGAAAGATGGGCTATCTACAACGCTTATGCAGGGCGTTTCCACCAACATCTAATGAGAGAGGTCCTACATCAACTCCACGTTCAGGATCAAGGTCAGTGGATTCTCATTAGATTTGTATCTGGGGTGCATCAGGGTGTTCAAGATGAGGTGGTGGTTGTGGCCATGATAACCAGATCCCAGGGTTTTGGCAACAGTAGGGTCTATCAGCTCAAGGTATCCAGGCAGTGTCATAGGGATGTGGTATCGGTCAAACCTATGCAGTGTAACAGACCCAATAAGAGTAGGATCCCAAAGCCTCTACTATTATAGGCACTATTCTAGTCACCTTTTTCTTATCTTCTGTACTATTTGACATAGGGTATTTTTGTAGTTTTATATCAGTTCCCGTTGTAGAGAGCCTTGGGCTCTATATTTTCTTTTCTGATGATGTTATGATGCTAGACACTCTGTTAGTGATAAGAACAGCAAGTGTGCATCAGTGTAAGGAGTGACCTCATGAGGTTGTTGGGCGTCACTTATTATGGGATATATATGTATTGGATATGATAGGCTTTGATTTCATTCTTGGAATGGACTGATTGGTTACTTTTCGAGCCTTTTTTGATTTTTATCGTTGAACGGTGAGTTTCACATCACCAGAGGGTGGATCATTTCTACACAAAGAAGAATGGGATGTCCAGGAAGGCAGATATGGACCCCAACATTATGGGTTGCGTGGAGTGATAGAATAGATTGTGAGTCTATATCTAGATGACTAGGGGACATGTCAGACATATTTCCCTCCAGTGGTTGATCATTTTAGGGAAGTTTTCCCGAAAGACTTTTTTAGGGCTACCTCTAGTGAGAGAGGTGGAGTTCAAGATCAACCTAGTACCATGAGAGGCATTGATATTCATTCCTCCTTACAGGATGGCTACAACAGAGCTGTAGGAGCTCAAGAGGCAACTAAAGGATATATAGGCAAAGATTTTTATTCAACCTAGTACTTCTTCATGGGGTTCGCTAGTTCTTTTTGCGAAAATAACAGATGGTACCCTTTGGCTATGCGTGGAATATCAGAAAATGAACAAGCTGACACTTAAAAACAGATATCCCTTGCCATGAATAGATGGCATTTTTGAGAAGATTTGAGGATCCCGGGTGTTCTTGAAAATTGACATGAGGTCAGGATATCACCAGGTACATGTTAGGCCTACATACATACCTCATACCAAATTTTATAGCAGGTATAGTCTATATGAGTATCTGGTTATGTCATTCGGTCTCATGAATGCGCCAACGGTTTTCATGGCATTGATGAACCAAGTGTTCCATCCTTACTTGGATTATTTTGTGGTGGTTTACATGGACGATATGTTGGTGTATTCTCTCAATAAACACAACCATTCCAACCATCTTGAGATCATTTTAAATACACTAAGAGAGCATCAATTATATTCTATGCTCACAAACATCCACTTTTTGATAGACAAGATTCACTTCATGGGTCACATTATCTTGGAGACAGGAGTGTCAGTGGACCCATAGAAGGTGGGGGAAGTAGTTTCTTGGGAACAACCCAAGAACATGTTTGACATACGTAGTTTCTTGGGGATAGTTATATACTATAGGAATTTTAAACAGGAATTCTCATTCTTAGCAGCGCCATTGATGGGCTTAACTAAGAAGGGTGTGAAGTTTGTGTGGTTATATTCTTGTGAGTCAACCTTTTAGGAGTTTAAGGGGGGACTAATATTAGCACCAGTCCTGATACTACCAGATCAAGACAAGAGTTATACAGTCTATTGCAATTCTTCAAGTATTGGTCTAGGGGCAGTGCTAATGAATGGAGATCAAGTTGTGGCATATAGGTCTCAGTAATTGAGTCCTCATGAGAGGAATTACCCTACGCACAATTTTGAGTTAGCTATTTTTGTACATGTGTTGTGCTGTTGGATACATTGTTTACTTGGAGAGCATTTTGTGGTGTACACAGACCAAAAAAGAATCAATTACATCTTTACTTAGCGTGACCTGAATTTGAGATAGTAAAGGTGGGTGGAATACCTTCAGTATTTCGATTTTGATCTTGCCTATACACCTAGGAAAGGAAATGTAGTGGATGATGATTTGAGAAGGAGGACTCAGATACGGGTGGTGTAGGAGGTCAGTTCTGAGTGGAATCTTATGTCCTTGTTCTATGAGATGCATTTTGAGGTGCATGATAGTCAAGGATGGATTTCCTTTCTTCTTTAGTTGTGATTTCTACCCTCCTAGAGAGAGTGAGGATGAGGTAGCTATCATATTCTGAGGGCCTAGTCCTGTGATAGAGTGTAGTAGGTGAAGATCCACCTCTAGGTTGGATGGTAGGTGATGAAGAGATCTTGAGTATCCATGGACATGTCTCATTATAGGGGAAATATGGGAGGAGTTGATACAGAATTTTCATGCTTCAGCTTGGGAAGTGCATCCCAGAGTTACCAAGATGTATCATGACATGTGTCATCAGTACTGGTGGTCGGGTATGAAGAGAGAGGTGGCAAGTTTTGTTACGTGGTGTTCCACCTATCAGTAGGTGAAGGCAGAACATTAGTGTCCAGTTGAGATTTTATAGCAGTTACCTATTCTAGAGTGGAAATGGGATGATGTCACGATGCATTTTGTTACTCAGTTACAAAGGTCACCTAGAGGTAACGATTCTTTGTGAGTGGTGGTTGATAGAATTATGAAGGTTTCTAACTTCTTGCTGATTAAGTAGGCCTTTAGTATTGATGAGGTTGGGAATATTTATATTTGTGAGGTGGTACGACTTCATGGGGACCCTTGTTCTATCATTTCAGATAGGGATTCTCGCTTTACATATCATTTTTGGCAGAGTTTTCAGAGGCCACTGGGTAGACAGGTGATTCTGAGCACAAGATACCACCCTCAAACTGACGACTAGTTAGATCATATGATACAGGTCCTAGAGGACATTCTACAAGCATGCATCCTAGACTTTGGGAGATCTTGGGAGAAGCATATTCCCCTGGTTGAATTTTCCTACAATAACAATTTCTAGGAGACTATATAGATGGAACCTTATGAGGCATTATGTAGTATTCCATGTTGATTTCCCCTATGCTAGATGAGGGTGGGTGAGGAATCTTTACTAGGACCACATCTCATGCTAAAGACTTCTGAGCAGGTTCAGTTGATTTAGAAGCATATGACTACTATGCAGTCTATTCAGAAATCTTATGTCGATCCGCGTAGATGACATCTAGAGTTCAAGTATGGGAATCATGTTCTCTTTCATGTTGCACTAAGTTTGGGACACAAGATTATTAAGTGATAGGGTAATCTTTCACTGAGATACTTCAGGCCATTTGAAATTTTGGAAATGGTCAGGTCAGTTGCCTATCGGTTACAGTTACCACAGAGGTACCAATCTATGCATGATGTCTTCCACATTTCTAAGTTGTGGAATTAAATTTCTAACCAATATCATGATTTTTCAACTAGAGGAGGTTGATTTATAGGTGGATATTTCCTTTTAAGATAATCTTATTTTAATTGTGGATCGTGGCACAAAGGTTCTCTGTGGTCGGTCCATTCCTTTAGTAAGTGCTATGGTAGCATGGCTGAGAGATGGAAGAGACCTGGGAGAGGGAGACTGATGTAAAATCATAGTAAAAGGAGTTTTTCTTAGATATTTATTAATCACCCTTGGAAGGGATATTTAGTGATGAATCACTTTAAGGGGGGAAGTTTGTAAGAAACCTGTTTTTATTTTTCTGTACGGACCTTTCCTTTTTGGTTTATACTTAAGGAAAGGGAATAAAAGAGGTTAAATATTGGACTTACACCTTATACAGCTAGACATGGTGGTTACATGTTGTGTACTCTTAGGTTCACGCCATGTAATTATATTTTCAAGTCGGTGCATTCCGTGTAAGGGAAATCGGCCATGAAATGAATGGTAAAAGGACCTACACGACATATAGTTCCTCTTACAAGCCATGTATTTTATAATTTTTTTAAATAGGTAGTATCCTCATTTTCTATCATTCTGGATTGAGGAGGAACATGGTTCATGATATTGTAGCACTGGAAGGGGTTTTGACTCCCGTTTTTTCATATAAAACCTGATTCTTTCCCCATCGGATGCGTTGGAACCCAATCAGTAAGCTCTTGATTCCTCTTGATCTGTTCTTCATGATTTTTTCTCTCAAAGAATTTATCATACCTTGGGAATTTTTCCTCTTTTTGTAGATCTACTTCGTTCTAGCTCGAATTAGAAGCAGATGTTAGATTAGGAGAGTCATACGACTATGAGGTAGGTGTTCTTGTGCCTTTTGCTAATTGTTGAGTGGTTTATAGGTGTTGGAGTTCCACACACCCATTTTTAGGGAATCTATTTACTGATAATTAACCTATTTTATTTACTAACACTGATTAGGTATTTTTTTATGATATAAAGCATGTTTGAGGTTGATTTATTTGATTATGGGACACCCCGTGGGTGCGTTTCCTTTGAATGACCAATGTTTAGCTATTTTTCCTAGGTTGCCTATGAGGCAAGCCTTGTATTCCCTATGATGGGTTGTTAAAAATGGAATTGATTAATCAAATTTGATACCACATGAGATAATTATTGGTTATGCCTTGTGAAAGTTTAATTCACATTTTTCATTTGTTACATAAATTTCCCATGTGAGTATATGTTTGTTTAAGCCTTTTAATTGTTTATATTACTGATAGTCTTGTGATATGATTGATTCACACATGAATTGATCAATGTTTTCCATGTAATAGTTTAATTTACTTGTGTTCTTATTATGTGATATTCCTATGGGTGAGATTGTGATATGCCTATGGGTGAGATTGTGATATGCCTGTGGGAAATGTTGTTCCATGCCTGCGGGTGAGGATTTGTTATGCCTATGAGAGAGGATTGGTTATTCCTACAGGAAGGGTTGTGTTTTGCCTATGGGTAGGTTTTTTTATGACTGTGGGAGAGGTTTTGAACTGAATATCTTGTGGAAATCTTTATGACGTGTATTCCAAGACAAAGCACAAGCTTGGAGTCGGTCTTCCCTTATAACTATTTAGATGGTCTTTTGAGACATCTATTACTCTTAATTGATACAGGGGGGTTGTGGGGTTACATCCGAAACTCAAGATATTTACAATTCAATGTAATCAAAAATTATAATGAACATGAACAGAATATAAATGTAAATAGGACTTGTAGGATTTTTTACTTTTGAGTACTTCCTAGTTTAATGTGTTTCCTTTTTGTACACTACCTATTTCATATACTCACTAAAAGTTATTCATAGATCTTGGGTGTTTTCCTATTGGGATTTATTTCTCACACCCTATTTGGGTCATGATTTTAGACCAAAAAGTATTATATTGTTACAGGTGTCGATAAGGGAAAGATCCTTTCTATAGGTACTTGATTTTATATTAGGAACAGGAGAGCATGGAACCAAGCTGAGGATTGTGATGATTCTAGTTTTTTCTTTTGTATTTTTATACCTTGGTATTTTATTTTGTATCTGAATACAGTGTATCATATTTTGGCTTCTTTCTTAGAACATGTGATAAGAAGAATCATCTTTTGTATGTTATGGATTCTGGTTATCTTTATTATTAGTCTTCTATTTTTGTTTCAGTTGTATGGTATTTACTACTTCTACTATTGTATATTATTGTTCTGTTGTATTAAAATCTACCAATGAGGGAGTATTTTCCCCACTATCATACCCTAGTCCCTCACTACAATTTGGTAGAATCTAGAATTTGGGGAAATGGGCTTGAGGCCATGTGACCAACCGAGCATGGAGCACCAGTTCAGTGGAATCCGGGTCCAAGACGTTATAATCTAGGATTGAAGATCACTTTTGATCAATCTCAAGTGGTTGTGAAAATTAATCCATAGACACCCTGGCATTGGTTGGATCCATGAATCTTCCCCCACCTGATTAATTCCTAGAATAAAATCCCACCTGGGAGATAAATAGAGGTGATTGTTTTTATCATCTCTGGGATTCATCTTCCCAATCACCAAAGAGTGATAGGAGAAAGAGAAAACAAAATGTGATACATTCACATGGGTATTACGATTCAAAAGTTACTAAATCATTTAAGGGATTTTATCCTTGATTTTATTTTTGTAAGACATGTTCCATATTTACCACTTGTTTCTTCTTTCTAGTTTATATACTACACATCAATGTATTTTATGTTGTTTATTATGAAATTTATGGGGATTTACATGTCCATATAAGTTTCTTCCTTTTTTTAGTATTAGGATTCCAAAGTTACCAAATTGGTAAGGGTTTTATGTTACAACCTCATTATTTATCGAGATTTTTTATGATTATACTTCTAATGAAGAGATATTATGATATAAATCAAAAGAAAAAAAATGAATTTTCTTATCCTCTCATTATTATTATAAATTAAATCTTTTTTCATTTAATTTTTCTCTCTATGTACTCAATATTCCAAAAGGATTTTTTTAAAGAAAACCAACTTTATTTATCTTTTCAGTCAAAAATCATTTTTCTTTTATATCCATGTTTTCTCAAAAATATTTCAATAATTTTTTTTAATATTTTACTATGATGTTTAAATCCATTTTAACCCATTTTTTACTATTTAAAAAATTGTCTAAAAGTAGTCTTTTTTGTCTCTTTATAAATGTGGTATTTTTGAATTTTACCAAGAATGTTAAAGGAATCTTAATTTAAACATATAAAACATGAATTATATTTTCCACCATCATGAAAACTAAATGATTTAAAACTTTATTTAAAAGTTTATAAGGTTATTTTAAAATAAAAAAATCTATAATAATTGAGATATTTTATAGTTTAAATAAGTTTTTTCAAAAGGAAAAGGAGGTGTTCTTTAAGAAATGTTTCAAATGATCTTTAAAAATAATTTCCAATCTAAGATGACATAATTTGATCTTACATAAGCTTTACTGGTGATATTATAAAATGATAACATCCTTATTATTTCTTTGGATGATTTATGATTATGGTAAAAAAATTATGAATCCCATTTCTTTCTCATAGGTTATGTTATGATGAAATGTTTATGAAACTTATTTCCTTTTCACTGGTTATGATATATTTAATGTTTTATAATCTTGTAGAATAAAAATGTATGAATTATGTGATGGTTTATACCTATAACCCTTTCAAATTCATTGGGTAATGATTGATATCTCATGAGATAAACATGACTGGAATAGGGAGTTAACCTAGTTCAATAAGGGACTTTGTCCACTATGATAGTCTTGTGAGTGAACCTTTAATACAATGATGGTTTGGGAGTGAACCCATTCCACTATGATAGTATTGTAAATGAGTCTAAACTACTAAGAAAATGATTTTCTATGCTTATTTGAATGACAAAAATCTATGTATTATGTCAATGTTATGCTCATATAGCTAATGTTCATTGATTTCATTATGATTTATGTCTAATGAACTACCAAGATTTATTCCAAATCTCAAGATTATGATCTTTGATATGAATGGTGTGGATTTTAAATGTTATGTTCATGTTCTCATACCCTTATGATCATGTTATGTTGATATCTCCCTTGTTTACCCTTACTAATTATCTAATATCACCTATTCTTATAATTTCTTTCCCCATGTGATGAAGAATGGATTAATGTGTGATATTTATAAGAAAGGTGATAATTATGAATAAATTAGTGGGATATGATGTAGTTCACTTATGAACTTGTATTTCATGTGTATAAGATTCCTAATATACTAGACCTATACGATTATGGAATTTATTATTATATTATGTAATGAATATTCAGCTTCTAATATGTAATATATATATATATAAATATAAATTATGGGTACCTATAATTTCCTCCATCAGGACCTCCTGAAAAGGAAAGATTATAAACATTGAATGTTTTATCAACACCTTGATTTATTTATTTTCTCTTATTGAGAGTGGGTGGATGCCTAATACTACCTGGATAATTTTTCTAAATCTATACCTCAAAATCATGACCTACTTGTAGAGTTCATATATCTTTAAATGAACTATAACCTAATTTCAAATATTCTGGAAAATACCTAAAATAAAAAATGTACACTTCTCATTGTATGTGTGAAAAATGAACTGATGAATCTTATCCATTAGTGACACCAATATGTTGAAATTATTTCTCTAAGCCAACCTATATGACATTATAAATGTTCTTGTTCTCACTCTTGTATGTGATTTTTTGACCAATAATAGGTACCAACTAATCCACATTGCAAGGAAGCTGACGAGATGAGTCTAGGGGTCTATGTCCAGTTTATTAATTACTTCTCAAGCTAGTAGGTTCTTGGAATTCCGTTTTTCATTATAGGTTATATTGTAGGATTTGTAAGGTTAGTCCCGCACCATACTTCTGTAGAAATATTTTTATCTAGGCGATGAAACTAATTTATTTCCATGGATCGGGTCCTTCTATATAACCCTTATGAATTCTCTTAATAGAACATGTGATAATGGTGGAATTCATGTGGTGTATCCCCTGATATATTTTGGGGAAGAAAAATCATTATACTTTTCCATAAGGATTGCTTCATTCGTTACCTTGTACACATCCCACCAATTTATCCATACCTCTTCATGTAACAAATTGAAGGTGTTGTTCTGGGGACTCCAAAGACCCAACAACTCTGGGATGAAATGGTAGTTCTTATACACATATGTATATGACACCCAAAAAAACCTCATATATCATAGCCATATTCAATTGACCCTTTAATTTGAAACATTTATATAGAACCCATTATACCCATATCCATTCAGGTTTCAACTCACCCTCGGGGTGTAAATACTATACATTATTTCATTCTTGGAGATGATTGAAATATTCATGATGGTATATGGACACATAACAGTGTGTTTGAGGATTTTGATCATATTGAATCTTCTTTAGATTTTACTTTAAACTCTATATAACTTAAACTGAATTATGGCATCCCTCTTTAATATAACCACACCTTTATTATATATTCACAACCTCAAAATTCATGTAGCGAGTAAACCAAGAGTCTGAAAAGTTAAAATTCAACCAAAGAATCTCCAAATTAGTTATAATATAATGACTATATAGGGGAATGGAATATGATGATGACTAATTATGGTAATTTCGTTGTTTGATCTATGAAAGAGCTTTAAATTTTTCTCTACAATGTTGGGTATATCCTTACTCAACATCTTGAATCACCTAGTTATTTCATGTAGTGAATTATATATCTAGAACATAGATTATGGATTCTTATATCTCTTTAGAAATAAAATTTAACAAAATGATTAGTTAAATCAGTGTAATATTAGTGAAGGAAAATCCATCTAGGATTAGAGGATTGAAATAGAACATCAAACTGAATAATCAAAGATTTCATGAATGAGAAATTTTCGCTCAGTTCATCTCACATTGAGTACCATGAACCTAGTCATGTGATCTTAGGTTATCTTTACAAGTACGTTGTTCCCATGCACCAACACCCATTTACATGATGCACTCACACCCATTAGTGTGCTCCCTATTGGCCCATTCCATACCACCTATTCCTAAAGCTAAGTGATGGAATGCCCAAACTTATGAGTATTTAGTGATAGAATTTAGAAAAGAGATATATCTTCATTTATAGGATTCACCCAGATCATTAGTGCACCATAGCAAGGTATTGAAACCTTATTTATAAATATGAAAAATTGTGCACGCCTGTGTCCCACATCAGAACCCAATTTTGAATAGGATGTGGGACCACATCTTGGCATCGGCACACACCCACCTCTTCCAGTTTGGGTACCTGTTCCCGAACAAACTCATGACCAAATCACATTTTCCTTAGAATTTGATCATATTTAATCTACTTAAATCCAATTATGAGGGGGTGGGGGATTTTTTTGTACATGAATGTAATTAAAGAAAAATAATTACAAATTCTATGGAAGAATTAAAAGATTTTCATAAGTATGATGAATAATAGGGTTCCACTACCTCATTTACTATTCATTAATACCCCAATTCATGACATGTATAGTTCCTCTTTTCCCTATTCTCTATAAAATGGAACCTATTGAATATCCTTTCAAATGACTCCTAGGGATATGCCCTGTCAATCTATGTTGTGTCGTGTGCTTTCACTATGCACCATACTCAATAGAATAGGGAACCCAAGGTGGTTAAAAATGGCTATCTGGGCACCCAATTCCCCTTAACTATATAAAAACCCCCACCCCATGATCTATCATTTAGATAGAATAAATCAAGTGACATATGATCACATGAAGCATGCACCTATCCCTTCAAAAATTCCTATTTAGGTGATTTTTTAATCCAAATTATAGGGAAGTGGATGCATATTAATGATATTTGTTTTCTATAGTGATTATTATCATTATAAGAGACTGTTTTTTCTATTTCATCACTAAGGATAGGGTGGAGAACCCTTCCTGATAGGTTCTCCTAAGTAATATGGGTGCACTATCCAAGTTCCCATCTTGATTGAAAAGGATTACATTTAGTTCTTCCTTAAAGGACCCATGCTTAGTTTTTAAGGGCCAACAAACTAAGTGATCATTCTCTTTGACCCCCAATATATAGTGATATTCAACCTTTGATACCTTCTCAATATGAATCCTAGGTTTCCACTACTCGATCCACACCCAATTCAACTAACTCGGTTCCCATTTTCCCAGTCTACCCTATCAGGAGATTATTCTACTAGCTTGCCAAACCGGGAGCCCCTTTACCTAGGTCCCATGCTCTGGATGGAACCCAATTCCAAAAACTCACCGAAAATGAAATCCCCAAGATAACTCCATTATCTCGGGTCCTTTAATTAGGATAAAATAAGTACCAAAAATATCTTGGTAATACCTATTAGCCCAAATTGACCCATTACTAAGTCCCATCTATCTAGTCCTCCTCTATAACCTCCAGAGAAACCTGACTAGGTTATGAACACCAACATGATCCATTTTTGATCATGTATTCCATTGATAATGGGAATAAATAATCCTATAAAATATCACCTTGGATTTTACCCCAGACTGATAAGAGCCTTAAGATATAGCCAATAATGTATTCCCTTAGTAATGAGGAATATTTATTTTAGAGGGACCGTGTAAGATTCACGTTCTCAAAAATCATGACTCTTCCAACTTGGATATTTTTGAGCAAGTACCATATCTACCAAGTGTTTGGAAAACCCTCCAGTTATCCTCCCTAGTCTACTCAATGAGTCGTGAACAAAAATAGGCCTCCTATTGAGTGTGATCCTTGACCTTTTCCTCATTGATGATCTCATCCTCATTCGCAAATAATGAGATATAAATACCATGGGAATTTATCTAAGTGTAATCATAAACCATGACCTCTTTTACCTAGTTATAAACAAACATGATGAATTATAATGGGATTCTCATAAATAAGTCCCTCGCCAAACGTTTCTTGGTCCCATTAACCTATTAGTCAATTCTGCATGACTTTAAAATGCTCAACAAAGATCTTAGTTAAAAACCCTTAAACTATAATATGCCATGTACCTGGTTTCAAAACGTTAAAAGGCACATCATCAGTCCCAGAATCATTACCTAAAAAATTCACTTCTTTGGCCATGGTTGCTTGACCTTAAAAGGCACCACATTGGTCTTTTTCACATTACCTTAAAAGATATGAATCATCCCATTAGGTGAAAATGAACTAATGGGTTTTGATTCCCATTATGATAATATACAGGAAGCCACTCTCATGGGCTCGATCCCAATTCCATAATACTTACCACCTCCTTGGATGGATATAAATTTCATATTGGTTCACTATATGATTTTAAACTATAGTTTAACCAACCAATGATAGTGAAGATGGAGAACCACTCATATATACATATATAGAACCTCTAATACAAGCATAGGTTCACATCGATGCATGGAATCAATTGATCACTTTCACAATAAGGTTAACTATTATTTTTTCTATGAAGGGTTTCATAGATACATCTTAAATATATTTGAGAGTCTCAAACCAGTAAATGATACCCTTTACGGGATGAGATGACCTCCAATCTATTGATCTCAACACATAGTTAAAAGCATCATTATTATACCTAAATGATGGACTACCTTTGGAAAGAACGTTTGTAGGAAACACACACTATGGGTATAGAAATGAGAGGAATGAAAATAATTGGAATCATATACAACCAATTTATTCAATTACTAACCATGAAAACTTCCTACCTGAATCCTTTATCTTTTAATTTGAATGGTTTCACTTTCCCGTCTAATGGAAATCCACAAATTTCAACCACTAATTATCTTTAAGTCTATATAAATGCTAATTAACCATTATCTTAACCCATACACAAGCTTCTAATCAATAATAAATTCTCAAATATGTCCAATAAGGCACCCTTACCAAGGTATTGGGTAAGGAAACCTAAAATGGGTTCTAATTTTAAGGTGTCTCAAAACTTTACTAAGGTGACATGGCTTTCTATGGCCATAAAATCAAAGCATAAGGTTTGGAGTACCTATCAAATGATAGAAAGTCTATAATCACCACTTTAAGAATAAGTAAACCACATTTGGTTCTATTGTAGGACATACATACTCATCCACCTACACTCACACATCAAAAGGTGCATAAAATTTATATAAAATGAAGGAAGGTTCTGGGGACCACCTACCTTGCAGTTGTAGAAACCCTTCCCATTAAAGATATCTAATTTAATTTTATTCAATCAATGAAAATTCTTAAATTTAGATAAAAACAATCATTTTAGGGATTTCATATGAAGAATGGTGATATAGTTTTAGAAAATCCAAATAGAAGGAAGATGAACATTAAACCCACTTTGAATGATCCAACCTAATGAATAAAACTTGATTCTAATCCTAAGTATGGGAGAACCCATGTATGGATGATAGAAAAATGAGGTAGAGGGTTATAGTTAGTCCATTTCCACAAATTGGGGAGGTTTATGTTTATAAAAGTTTTCTTAATAATCAATTTATTAAATTAATTTTTAAAAAATCTTATGAGTATCAGGTGAACCCCCCCCCCCCCATTGGGTGCTTAGTGTTCACTAGATACCTGGTCTGGGTCCACTGACCAGTTGATAGTACACTTGAGAAAAACCACACACATTGTTTCCATAGGGTTTCTCATGTAAGACCACTAGGTAAATTTTGTTATTTTTCATTCTTAATAGATTATATCAATGAGTATATTTCCTTAAACTCTGACCCCTATCCTCCACCAACCACTAAAACTGCTAAAATCAACTAAAATACACATGAAATGACTGAAATTAAATTAAATTTGTACCTTAGTATGTGTGCAAGTTATAGTTAGTTAGTCATAGTAAAGTAATTGGGATCAAATTTGGATCATTATACTAGTGAAGTTGAATATCCTAGGTTGTGGTTTGGTTTCTTAAATTATTTTTGAGTGATTTAATTATTGTATTGTCACTAGTACAAATTACCTCTCTGGGCATATTTAAAAACCTTAATTATATAGATCAAAATTTTCATTATACCTTATAGTGATGGTTTAAGAAATGTTTGATATTGGCACCATCAATATTTTCTTATTTCCATAGTTGAAAAAAAATTGTGACTAGAAAATATATAGTCATGATTTTTTATAACCATTACTATATGTGTCCAGAGAGAATATATAATCACAATTTTTAAAACCATGACAATATATGAGATATAATGATGGTTTTTTTAAAATTGTGATTTTATGATGGATATAGGAATGGTTTTAAGAATTTTGACCATATGTATATGTTTTTATAAAAAAAAGTATCCAAATTACCCTTAAACCTGTCCAATAAAAAAATATCCAATATGAAGTAAACTAAAAATAGAAGCCCCGTTCAAATAGAAATCCATTTTAGAATCAGTCCCAATACTTCTAAATAAGGCCTTTCCCATTTGAAATAAAATCTATAAAAAAATTTCATTCACAAATACTTTGAAACTCATGCCAATTCATCCTTACATATAATTATATATATATGTTCAGAAAAAATACAAGTCAAAACTAGTGTATGAACACTAAATAAAAAACTCAAAAACAAAAAAAAACTCATTCCAATTTATCCGTAAATAAAATTATGGATATAGATAAACATAAATATATAAGTTACAATAATAAATAAACATCATAAAAATACATGTTTCACCTAAAATTCAGCATGTATATATAGAGAAAACTACATGTTACACTTATTGAATTATATTTTCATCACTTTTTTACTTTGAAAAAGTAATATTGAACATCATAGTAGATCAACAACTCTACACCCATCAAAAAAGTTATAATATTTTTTTTTTAAAATAATGAAACTTGAAATTCTCAAAAAAACATATATTTTAGTCAATTATATATTATATCAATGAATACATAATATATATTTAATTTACTAATTCAGTTTTAGTAAATTATTTCCAAGTATATTTATAGTTCTGTCATAAAATACGGAATAACAAAACAACTTAATCACAGATGCCAAGCAATTTTCTAAATTTATTGAATTTGAAATATATAGTTTCTTCAAAAAAAAACAAATTTTAATTAATTATCATTGAAAAATAAATTTAAATATATTATAAAATATTCATAATAAAAAAATAGGAAAATTAATCAAACACAAAAAAAAAATCTAAAAATAGTCACTTAAATCACTTATTTCACTTTAAAGCTTGATAATCTCAACGATTTTAATTATTGTAAAAACTATTTCATATATAAATGTTTAAATTTATAAACAATCCAAAAAATCCATTAAAATAGGGGATTTATTACAACCAAGCATCCAAAAAATAATTCAATATATCAATTAGTTTCTAAATCATTACTCAAAAATTAAAAAAATCAAAGAAAACATATCAAATATGAATGAATAATCCAAAATTATTATTAGACACACCTTATCATGTCTAGTTCACTTTAAAAAACCAAAAAATAAATAATTTAGATAATTAAACTAAATTAAATAACAACGCTAGAAATTACTTGGGAATGTAACTATTATACTGACCCACTGAATATTAACATGGGAGATGGTTTTTTTTAAGTAAATTTTCTATCATGTTATTCACGAGCAAATATTATTAAAAAAATAAAATCACTCAATGTGTGAATTGAATTGTAAAACCATCCTAAAATTAGTCTACAACCTTTTTACTTAAAACTTAAACATTCCAAACCATATTTCTATAATAAATATGCTTTAAACTACAGGGAGTCTCTAATAGAACCTGAGAAAATGTTTAGATTGTATACTAAGTTAGCATATAATAAATCAATATAAAATATAATTCCGCTTGTAGTAAATCCATATCAAATAAATTGTGAAAGTAAAGTGACATTACTGACATTGATATTAATTTTCCAATAATAATTTACGTTCAAAATAATCCTCAACAATTGAAATGTTTTGATCATCATATCCAAGACTAGTATGATCTCCTACATACACATTATATATCGAAATATCATTTATATAAAGATTATATAAAATTATTGTAGTTGTTCTAATAATGAAACCAAAATGGGTATTTAAAGGATATTTTTCATGTAAAACATGTCTTTCATTAGATTCCAATATGTAAAGTTCATCAGTTTATATATAATGATCAATGTATACTACTATAAAACCTTAATTTTCAACATTAATTCCTTATCAATTCATGTATCAAACCACCTTCATTTCAACATAACAACTTGATCTTGAGAGTAATAATCTAATGTAATTATTCTCTCCATTATTCCATAATAGGATACATTAGTTCAACATGTTGCATGTCAATTGTTACAGCATAATAGTCTGTTTAAGTGCTTAACATGACACCACTATTTTGAGTTTTCATGTTTACTAGATGACTATTAATTAATGAATTTCTATTTATTGAAAACAATTGATTTAAAATCACGTACAACCCGATTAGGATCTAATGATAGTGCTCTAATATCATGATATATATCACTACTTGAGAAACTCTAAACCTTCATTTTAAAATAGGTATATTAATATAATTATGCATAGTCATAATATAGATAATATTTTAGAAATTTTATGGACTTACATTAAATTTTAACTATACATGAGACTTCTAGCTATTAAAATTCTCTCTCAATATAAAAGGTAAAAATTGATACGTTATATTCATAATTTCCTTATATGTCCTATAAAATTTTAGAATAATACATTAATAATAGAAATTTAATGAAAAATCAATTGAAATTAACTCATGATTGATCTTACTTGATTTATTTGTTAATGGCATCAAAATTAAATAGTGTGGTATTATGCACTATATCCCTCACCTCAAGACTCAAATTAGTTAATATAAATGAACCTATAACTCCCCCTAGTTGAGGAAGTGATGGAAAATTCAGATAAATTAAGTTATAACTCTCTTATTTATTTCTTATTTGTTGATTATACCTTATATTGAAATTATTTAATTGAAATCCATGTAATCTTGGTCTAAATAACCTTTAACAATGGATTCATCAGGATAGTTATTATTTTTTACATTATACTTTATGTTGAAAATCATTATTTTAGTGAGATTCATCCAATTATATTAAATTTTACCCCCCCAAGAAGAAATTTAATTAAAGGGTTCATGGTAAGATGCAACATGCATGTTAAGATATATGACAAAAATAGTTTTTCTAATTCATAAATAGTGATCAATGCATCTTGTTTAATTTTCTAAAAACATTTCTTACCCTAAATATTTAGAAAAAATATCTCTATATAATTAACAAAAATTAATTACTATGAATTTTACATTATCTGTCAACACATGGAAAATGATTATTGGAAGCAACTCTTGTAACATGATCTGATAGTCATACAGTTTCAATGATTTCAACTTAACCACTCTATTATTCATCTATTTAGATAAGTTACATGAATAATCATATGGAAAATTGAGGCTCTCTAACATAGGAAGAAATTATTATATATGTAAAGTAGTTATTATACAATTTTTTTAACAATTATCCTAGGATGAAGATGTTTCTTAATACCCCAGTACTAAAATTCATGACATGAAATTAAGTGATCTTATATTTTTTCATTCATATTCAATATTACTAAAATTAAAAATTTATATATATATATTTAAATATTCATCACACTTAAAAAATGTATTAAAAGATTTTATGACCAACAAGTTAAATAAAAAAATATACGTTTTCCCTCCAATTGATGTGGGAATCAGTGTGTGTTCCTTTTCCCTTTCTTAAGAGAATATTCCCCTTACTAAAACAAAATTGTATCCCTAAATATCTTCTAAGAATCTAGTTCTTGATATATTCCAAGGTGTTTTCTCTTTATCAAAAATATTATCAAAATGGAATTTATCTTTATGGATGTCTCTTTGGTATGAAATAATTATGTATAACAAAGATAAAACATTGTCGATGTTTTATCCTTCATTATCATTTATTTTTTCCACATATTGAAAAAGTCGGTTTCCTCTTTGTATGCCAACCAAAAAATATTCCATAGGTTGTAAAATCATTTATCATCTACATAAGAGAAGCATGAATTTGAGATGACTCCCTCCATGAAGTGTCATACGTAAGCACACCCATGGTTCATAACCGATTCAAATATACTACCATTAGTTATAGATACACATATATATCATTTCTAGGATAATTTTTCATAAAAATCAATATAGTCATGGAAGTATATGGATTATTAATTCATATATAAGGTAGAATATTATGTATGTAAAGGAATATGATCCATGTATTGTGCATTGTATGAGTCCTTCTAAATGGATTAAAAAAAATCACATTATAATCTAAGTATAAAATTATGTATCCTGCATAAACAATAATATTTTATTTAGTTAAATACTTTCATATTAATCCATTTGTTGGGTTTACTAAATTTTCACTATTTTAATTTCGTTTTTCATGTCATCTCATATATTCAACTATTTTTTTTATTTTTAACCTTCATTGTAGCCTCTATATATCAAAAAGAAAGCTCCAAATAACCTTTTAGGGAACTAGAGACAATGTTCCATATTTATTTAGCCTCCATATATATACATGACACTATTTATAGTCATTTAAAGATACATTTTCATTCAAATATAGCATAAAATCATTGAAGTAGACATGTATTTTATTGGAAGAAAATCCAAATTGTTCAATTAAATTTGATTCCTAAAAATAATTTTTTGAACTGTTTACACCATCAAAAATCAAGTCCTTCAAAAATTCAAACATTTTTCCAATACTACTATTACTAACTCTATTCATATATTTACATGAAATAAATATATAATAAATTCAAGTTTATTTATCTTGGAATGAGTTTAATACACTAGTGTCTTAGTAGCATCTATCATCTTCTTAAATTACTCAATGTCATCATTTTGGATATTTGTGACTAAACTTAACATTTAGTTTCCAATCATTACTTCTGATTCTATCTTGGGTGCATGCATTTATTGATAAAGAAAAGGAAACTGATCAAATATCATATCTTATACATCACAATCATCAAGTCTTTCAATATTTTATGGTCGTTGAATATTTTCTTCTTTATGGTTGAATACATCATAATTGGTTTAAAATATAACTCTATTGATATGATAATTCCATTATTTTTGAGTTAACCATGGTCCATCATTGAAATTATAACAAGGGCATCAAATAAGCACCCCCTCTAAATAATTGTTGAAGGTGAAGTAAAAACAATATTTCAAGCTTATTCTAAAATTCAAGCAGCACTCAATTAAAAGAATACATCCAACTTATATCTGTTTTGATTTCAAAAAAATAATACTACATATAATAAAATAAGTCTAAACTAGTCAATTGAATTTTTTGAAAAAATAATAATCATATTAATTTTTTTTTAAATTAATAAATTTATAAAAGTATATTGTATAGAATCGATAAAAGTATATAAATTATAAATTTATATAAATTTATATTAGTATATAAAAATATAAACTTTTATAAAATTCTATATAATTTATAAAAACAAATATACTTTACATAATTATTTTTAATTTATAAATTTATATAAGTTTATAAATTTTTTAAACATATAAAAAAGTATAAACATTTATATATATATATATTATAAAATTATACATAATTTACTAAAAATATTATTTTTTCATATAAAATTATAAATTATTAAAAATATATATAATTATAAATGTAAAAAACTGTAAAAGAAAAAATAATTTAGAAAATTTTATAAAACAATTATATAAGTATAATACGATATTCTATATAATTAATAAAAGTAAATATAACTATAAAAAGTATATATAAAATTATTAATATAAAAAAGTGTATTTCCTGAAATTATAAATATTAGTATTTATGAATTTTAAAAATTATTGGTTAATAATTATAAAAAAAATAAAAACCCTAATTAACACCCCTAAATACAATCAATTTTTAGAAAAAAATCATAGGAAACTATAAATAATAATTAACTATAAACCCCTAATTAATAATAGAGACAATAGAAAAAAAATTCATATAATTAAATGATTCGATAATCATATACTTTTGATCTAACAATGAAGGAAAAAAGGTGGTATTTGGATATGAAATTTATATTCCAAAAGGGAGGGGATGTAACACCCCAATATTTTAAAAAAAATAAGTTATGCTCAATAGCGTATAAGACACGCAACACCGAGATTAAATAAACCTTGAAATAATATTATTTGAATTATGAATATTATAACTTTAACGTTAAATTGGTGAGAATGAATATTATTAACTAATTTATGAAATTTATATATAAACATTCCACTAAATATAAATTTATTGATAAATTCTTAGAGAATAATCAATATATTTCTAATAAATAAATTGTATTCATCAAAAGTAAGTTTTATTAACAAATAAATTTTATTTCTTTTTATGAGAAAATACCATAATTAATTTATAGAGATTGTAGAAAATATATTTGATAAAATTAAATTAATTTTTGAAATCATAACATCATAATTAACCAAGGGTAAGAGTTTGGGTTTTTAGAAAATATTGATTCTTTCAATGAATGGTGAAAAATACTGATTTTGTAAAATTGTCTTTTCTTTTCAATAAATTAATTTATTTAAAAGTACCATTATGATTTAAATTTGATTTCAAGTAACATAAGTATTATTTATTTATAATTAATCCTTGTAATTATATTTAAATCATATTTATACTTTATTTTAGTATATGTTTATTTTTTGGTTTAAAACACATTTTTTAAAAACTATTTTAAAGTGGATAATGTTTCTACATTTTAATTAATTAAAAAATCCCTAATGAGGAATGTTTTAAATTAAATGTATTGAATTTATATAAATATATATATATATATATATATTAATTAAAATTCATATAATGATGGTTGCAATTCATAGATTTAATATAAAATCATCTTATGCTTGAAAAATAGGTTTCTTGAACACTTGTCTTTTCATCACATCTATAGGTTTAATTTTAAATTTAATTCAGGGACTTCAGTGAAATTAGTATGATAAAATGGATTAAATATTTTTAATAAACATAATTTATATTTTATAATAATTTCATCATAATTTTTCCCCATAATTAATAGTGAAAGCAATAAAAATATTTATCACGGTTAAGTTTAAAACAAGTTTAACGGGGATTAAACTAAAATGATAAGCATTAAAATGATGCAAAATACTTATATAAATCATATTTTTTGCATATATTTAGACATTTATTACCTTATGCTCAATTGGTATGTGAATTTGGAAAATTTTCACATGAAATTTACCTATATACTAATTTAAGTAAAGAAAAGGATATAATGTCACCCACTTGCTTAGAAATTTTAATTATGTGTTCACAAAGTGAAAAATGAACAATTTGAATGAATATTGATTTTAATTTTGATAATAATGAAATTATTTCCTTGAGGTTAATTTATATTTTAATTTTTATTAATTATATAATTACTTTAAGTGTTTAAGAAATTCCAACACATCAATTATTTAATTAATTGAAAAATAAAATAAATAATACTAAAAATGTTAAAACTAATATAAATTGAATGAATTATTATACTCCGTGATTTTTTTAAATATATATAACATTATATAAATGTGTAAAAATAATATATTCTAATTTAACCTTTTTCATGATATTCATAAAGTCAAATTAAATGAATAGTGTTGGTATTGACATTAATTTTATTTTATAATAAATAATACTTTTTAAATTAAATTAAAATATCTAAAAGTCATATCCACTACTGATTTATTGGTATATATTTTAAAATATAAACCATATTCCATTCATGTATCAATTTTTCTTTAATAATAATTATATTAAACCCTAAATAAGTAAAAGCTTTATTACCATGGTGAAGGGTAAAATAGGGTTTCATGCATTTTGTTTTCTTGTGTTAAAATTAATTTCCCACAAACATAGGGTTTTTATTTTATAAATTTTATTTCATATTTATAACCATTGGGTAAAAAGTATCTAATAGGGATCATTTTATTTCTATTCTTAAATGAGAAATTACCAAGATAAAAATGCTACTTATTGTAGTGAAACTAAAATGATAAAAGTAATGAAACATAGAAGTTAAGGAACAACGTGTTTAAAAAATGTGTTTTTTATGGTGGAGGTTTTTATAGAACATATCATCCCTCCAATCCATTAATTATTAATTTTTTAGGAACTTGGGGTGAGAGTGACATCCCATTATTGAATAGTTTTGGGTATTTACAAAAATATGAGTCCTCCATTATAAAAGGCCACCTACTCCCCTCGCTTATCCACACCTCCTAATCAAATGGGATTGAAAAAACTACCAAAACACATCCCCAAAATCATTATACATGTTCTATATCTTTTTTTTGTCCCAAACTACCAACCTTAGGGCCCTTAATAAGAGATCCAAGGGGCGTTGTTCTTAGTGAAGGTAATGTTTTCACTAAACTCTTTTTTTTTCTTCTTCTATTACCACCATCATTCACGTCTTAATAGTTACAATATAATAAAAAAAATCTAATATATACTTACATTTTATTATTTTAATTTAATGATGCACATCCACCAACTCTTCCATCAAATGGGAAATGAAACTATCGAACATGAGTTCAACGGACTACCACCTTGTGAACCGATGTAATTCATTTTCCATCACCACATATTAAAACCTGTTATAATGATTGATTTAATGTATATAAATGATATATATAACATAACTATACTTCTATAATTATTATTTCACTCGTGGATTCTTACTTTCATTCCACGGGGGATACGATAACGTCGCTCGTGTGTACGGAAGACTGCTGCCTCATGAAGCGATGTGATTCTTTTTTCACTAATTATTTACATGGAAGGTAATAAGGATAAATTAAATGAATTTATGTGATATATATGAAATTATTATTATATTAATGAAATATTTATCATTCGTAAAGATAATATATTATTTTATTTCATACTATTCTACTCACTGAAAAATGATAGTGTCATTTGTGCGTACGTGTGGAATATCACCTATACAAAATGGTGTGACCATATTGCACAGAGTGATCCTGATATAGCTTATACGATGGGTGTACCTAGATATCACCTCAATAAATTGGGTAATGTTTCATGTCATTAGAGTAATCAAGGATGGAGTTATCACAAGGTTTCTCCATTGGATTTAACTATGCTCTAGTTATTTCTAACATGGGTTTAAAATGGGTTATGAAGATAATGTTTCAAGATATAAATAAAATTTATTTATGCTTTGTAAGGGTTTAAAATGTTTCCTTTGATCAATATTAACATCACATGGATCATGATTATTGATTCTCATGAATCTTTCCTTTGTTAAAGCTTTATTCTATTCTACATGTTTATTAATCTAGGTTTTATGGGTAAAAGTTCTATTATGTTATGATAATGTACTTTTATTATGTCATCATACCCTTATACTATTATTATTATCACTAATGACATTTAATTCTTAATACTTATGATTACCCTTACTGATCATTTGATCTCACACGTATTATGTTTCCTTTTCCCCAGGTTATTAAGAATGTTGTTAACTGAATTATTTCTATAAGGGTTTCGTATGGATTATGATGATTACCTAACATGGGATTTAAAAATATATGAATATTGGGAAATATAATCTCTTGAAGTCATGAGTGGTTTTTATAGAATATTTTTTCTTAATTATATAAAAATCAAAACCTAAAAGGTATTTGGGTATGTAGTGATCCAATATTTCATTTTTATATTGTAAGTGTTGTATGGAAAAAATGTGTTTCATTTATCAGTATCAAATCCATAAATTAAATGATGATGTTTTTAGAAACAGATCTAGGAGTGTGAGTTTAGGGGTGTTATAAGGGAGAAAATCAAATTATAAGGTGATAACAGGAATGATGGACAACAATGATAAAATAATAGGTAGATGGTGTGGGAGGTCATTGGTAGGGTCACAATTTTGGATGAGAATGGGGGCAATGGACATGGGATTATAATGGTAAGAAAGAGGAAGAATAGATGGGGGTTCATCTGATTAAATTTTTTGAAATCCATTATTATGGTTGTAGAATTGTAGAAATATATATTCTACTACTATTGTCAAATTAATCCTAATAGTAAGTTTTCTACCATTACAATTTTAAAACTTTTTAGTATTATAATATATAATATTATGGTTTATATAAACCTTTAAAATAGATAGCTAATGTCATTGTAATAAACACTATGAAAATTATTATGTCTCTATATACTAAAAATTTAGTAGTGTATTAAAGACTGGTATCATTATTGTTTTTATTTTTCATCATGGGAAGAGGTTGAGTGTTTGTGTTCCTTGGTGATTTTTTTATTTTTAGAGTAAAAAATTTTCACAATGGGATATGTTTCACTTCTCCATATAGTTTTATTGGTTTTTTTAGATTTTTTTTGTTTTTAGACCATAATTTTTTGGTTGGTTATTTCATTTAATATTTTTATATTTCTGTTACGTTGACCCTTTAAATGGGGTGGTTTTTAGGGTAGATATATCTCTATACTATTTATCCACTTTGTATAGGACTTTAAGTTTCTATTTTTAGTCTTTTATTTTTTCTTACAGGAATATATCTTCTTTTACTTCATTCAAAAAAATTAATGGTGGTGAATTGGAAGGGTTTTTAAATTCAAAACCAAGTTCAATTTTTTTCTTATGGTGGGGAGGTTGGTTTTAATGAAAGAATAAAAATTTATAATAAAAGAAAAAAAAATAAACACATTATCATATTATAATTGTTTATATGAAATAAAAAAGGTCAAAAGAAGATATTTTTTTTTAATTTTAGACAACAACATACTAAAAGATGAATTAGATTCACAAAATGCAAACAAGTTTCTATTATGTTAGAACAATAAAATGGAAGTTATCATTTTGTTGATAAACATAATCACCCTTTAATACTTGTGAGTTTACTCGTATTATGAGGTATCAATGAAATATATTAGTATCTTATATTTCACAGTTTGATATAAATATATTATATAGAATTAATTTGAGTGATTTAGTTTATTTGAGGATGGAGTGGGTAAGAGTTTGTGTCGCTCTTTATTTTTTATTTTTTGACTAATACAATTTACTAAGGTTAAAAAAAGAATATCATTTACTTCTATAAGAAGTGGGTATTATGTTATATCACTTTGAAAGGAAAATGTGAGAGAAATCATAATTTTTCTATGCCATTTAATTTTACAATTTTTTAGACTTCTATGTACAAATATATAGTATAAAGTAAGAAAATACCTTATCAATATCATTTTAATTTGAATTATGCATAAAAAAAATCTGTAAACACTTACTATAATGATTCTTTGATAATCATCATTTTTAGAAAAAAAATTAATCCCAAAATAATATTAATCACCAATGTCAATCTTTGATGAACTGTATTAGATCAATAATAAATATCTCCTATGAATTTCATATTGTAATAAATGGTATCTGAGATAAAAAAGAGAAATAATTGAGATTTAACATAAAGTACAAAAGTGATCCCCATGTCACTAATGAATGAACAAATGAATTATTTATATAATTTAGAGGTATGTTAGTTGGAGTGACATACTCAAGAAGTGGGTGAATTGAATATCTGATAAAAATTTTGTTTAAAACAATTTAAAACCAAATCCCCCAATTTAATGAAATAGCCTAGTTAACTAGTATAATAGGTTTATCTAATTTAATGTTCTAGAATAATCTATCATAATAATGATCAAAAATAAATTAAAATATGTTAATATTATCCTAATATTTTTATATTACTCTACTTACACTAAATAGTAAATATATCACTAGTAAAATCTAGCAATCAAAGCATGGTTTTGAAATATTATTTTAATAAATAAAAAGAAATTTGAAACACGCAAAATATTATAAAAATAAAATAGGTTTAGTATCAATTTGACACCAAATACTATAAAATTGAAAGTCATATAATTCAAATAATTTTTATTAAACAATGAATAGATGATCCAAAACCTATATCAGGTAAAGGTTTCAACAGTACACAAACATTTACAGGATAATACACAGCCTCTTCAATAGTTTTCATAGGAGTAAAAATATAAAGAAAAATAAAATAAGAGTATTTGAGTACTCTTCTATAATCTTTAAAAGTTTTTTATTTACCATATTTATAGAAAAGATCAATCATAAGTGAAAATTAATAAAATAGATAGAGAGGGAGAGAGATAAATGAAAGTTTGATACAGTAAGAGATCTAAGTTTAGTTTTTCTATATATTTTTATTCTATTCTCAACGTATTCATTTAGGTTTGAGATGTAATTTGAAGAAATAAAGGTGTTCTCAGATCTTGTAGTGAAGTTCCAATGAAAAAAATTGTTGAGTTATTGAGAACAAAGTATTGGTTTTCGTTGTTCACTCTTTGTAAAACCCCATATTTTTCTTTGACATTGTTTTTCTTTTAAAAATAAATATCATTCCAAAAATATATATTGGAAAAGAATCATTAAAAATCCTTATACTCAACATGAAATCCAGGATCATTAAATTAATTTGACGTTGTATTTAATTCTGTGTAGAGGGTTGTTGGGATATATATTATTAAAACATAATTCCCACTATAGTCATGATCACTTTTGAATCATCCATGGTAGCTCCAAAACTTAGAGAAAACTATGAATTCATAAACCTTAAAGGTCATATAGTAGATCTGTTGAACATGCGGTCACTCCAAGAACATACAATTGTTTCATTTGTTAGCTAAAATCCAATTATATCACATAGTTTCCTGATTTAATCATGAATCCAACTGGAAGCACCTTACAGTCGCTCCAATACTTTATAGTTTCTATGATAGAAGGATACAACATGTAGTAAATCTAATTCAACATGTAGTAGATCAATGTCATGTGGTCACTTCAACACATGGTGATAAATTTGATAAACCATATCTAAGATACAAAATGTGTTTGATATAATTTCTTTTCTAATCACATGGATACTTGTGTGGTCAATTGAAGAGTTATATAGAAATATAGAATTGTCGATCATATAGGCATGCAGTTGATCCATTATTCATGTGGTCTCTTTAACCATTTATGGATAATTTAATAGATTTACAAGCAGTATTCATGTATTCTATTGATTCTTTCTTGAATTTAATCGATTACCCTTACAATTACTTGAACATTTAGATAAATTTTCACTTTTAGACTCACTGTTGATAGTCTGGCTTTATGATTTCTCCAAAAATGGGAAAATTTATAAATTTTACAAAGAAATATTTAACTTCCATAAAACAAAAAATTGATTTGAAACAAAATAAACATGATTTGTGATTATTAAAATAAGTAATTATTGGGATAATCTAACAATCTAACTTTTTTATGATCACAAATCATGGAATAAATATATAAAAACAATTAACTAATGAAAAAAATTAAACACATAACTAATTAAATATAACAATCTATTATAGCATTCCGTACAGTACTTACAAAATTTACTCCACCTTTTGGGATTATTAAAAAGACTGCATATAGGGTAAAAATTAAATTTATATATACTAAAATAAATTAGATGATATTAAAAAGATAAAAAATAAAGGTAAAAAGATGAAGATACAAGAAAAAAATATAATATAATTTATTGATGTTCAAAAAAGTGATATAGATATACATTTTGACCCATCATTATTTATAATTAGAATATAAATCCAAGGGATATCTAATGGTAGAAGGGTTAATAGGATAATTTCATTTTCCAATAACTATTGTAGAGTAAGGATTAGGGTAAAGAGAATATGAATCCACTAGAATCACAATTGTTTTTACAATAGGCAAGATCTAATGAAGATCTTTATGAAGTTTGAGACTAAAAGGTCTAGTAGGAGGTGTGATGGGAGTGGTAGAGGTTGGGGTTGTGGTAACTATAGAAGTTTAAGTAGATAAAGTAGCTAAATATCAAGTAGGAGAGAGAGAGACACTGGGTACAGGGAGAGATAGAGGTGCTAGAACATGATCCTAGGAAACATACATATAGAGCTCCAAGAGCCTTGTAATATCTATCATAGATCTAGAACCATTCTCAATGATATGTATGATATAGAGATATCTCTTATCTGTTTTAGCCATAATATCTATAAGATATACTTGAATAGCTCCTATCTATCAACAAAAACATCCCATTTTTTCTTTTATTCTTACAAGCTCATGATACATATTATCTAACTTTAGAAAAATATTTGGATTTATATGAGAAACCACACTCATAAACATATGCCTATTTACCATAATCATTAACACTGTTTATATTGTAAACGAATTCCTTCTGAAAATCCAATAGATCATTATTAAATTGACCAAAATTGGATGAAGAAATGACTAAGGTAGAAGAAGTAGCAGCCAGTTGAGATGGTTCAAAAGAATCTTGAGGAGATGAAGAATGGGTATTATTATGAGTGGAGTCACATAACTCCAACGTAGAATGTTTCAAAATGGATCCATAATTATCTGAAGAGTCATACTGAGGTTTCTCAATATCCTCAATTGAATCATATAAATCTTAAACATTCACAAATTCAGTCCTAGGATAATAATCATAGATAGGTTATCATTGAAATAGGTTATCTGAGTCATTTCAAGGAGAATAAATAACAAATAGTCCTTAAGGAGTTGGTCCATAAATCCTTAGCAGAAGATATAAGTGTCCCTATCCATAAATAAATAAATATTAATGATCATGGTAAACCTTTTCTAAGGTATTGGGTAAAACATGAATAGCTAGTCCACCATGTTTTGGTGGGATATCTTCATAATTATCATCCTACTCACTATTATGGGTAGGTGGATCCAAGTTAATAAGTGGTGAGATGGGAGGTGTCGAATAAAAAATAAGTGATCCCCTTATCTCAAACATGGGAGGAATATCTTTAAATTGATGCTCATATTTATCACTCTTAGAGTTAGTGATTTTTGGTCTAAATAAAATAGAACTTTAGGTATTCTCTCCCTGATAAGTTTCTACTCCTTCCTTTACTAATTCATCCTCTTTGGTAACATATATATCCTTAGAAACTTTTGGACTAGTAGAGCATCCCATGTTCTATTTATAAGACCTTTAGGACCTTTGGGCCTATTTATCATTATCTTTAGTACCCTATGATCCATTATCATTGGGTGAATAATTATCCTAAATTATTTGGTTAGGATATAAGCATTTATCTTTTACATCCTTTGGTATGGTAGGGTTATTTATAGTATTGAAATGGTCATAAAGCTCATCCTCAACTTCTACCCACATATTTTCCCATGGATTCCAACTAATCTTCATCCTCTTACATGTTTTTTGGTTAAAACAGATACTGATTTTACATTATTGTCTTCTCTACTCCCTTAAGAATAAGTCTCTTCTTTCTGGGGTAGAGTTGAAATAAACTTGGGGTAAGGTAGAGTATTAAGTGTCTAGGTAGTCTTACTCAACTCTTCTATACGTCTCATTAGAAATCTAGGAAGGTAAGTTTTAATATCATGAACCATTAAATATATAAGGAAGAGGTCTTGATGCCTAATAGTGCTAAAATATCACTTTCTAAGGAAAATATTATATTGTATAAACTTTAGAAACTACCTACGTTCTCTATTTAGTTCACAAGCAGTAGGAATTTGAGAGTTTCCATCATTGGTTAATTCCTCCAAATAATTACCAATATTAAAATGTAGATGATTTAAAGGATAATAAATTTTGTAATACCCATACTCAGCTATATGCAGTACTTTTAAGCTCTCAACCTAATGAATTGAAGAAAACTCACACTCATACCCATCAACAGTTATTCTAATGAGATCTGACAAATCGATGGCTTCAAAAATCACATTGATATAAAACTCATGCATCAACCATGGATAATAAGGTCGATTATCATCTAACAGCTGTTCATTCCATCCTTTTCGAAGCACAGCTCTCTAAACTAGTAAACGAATGAGTATGAACCACTCAAAATCTATTTTCTTTTCTAGAATGACATTACATGATAATATAAGTGGATTTTAGAGAATTTTAGTTCCACTTATTCTTCCCTTTGATCTTTTTAAGCATCAAAAGCTCCAAGAGCATCTTTTTCAGCATATAGCTTCATCTTAACAAATATTTGATAATGGGAATCCTAGGTTTATATAAATAAAGGTTCAAAATAGGCTTCATCTTAGGATTAAAAGAAATTTCAAGATTCAAATTCTATTTTTGTTGTATTAAAATAATTTAGGGCTCAATGTACAGTAAAGCATGATAAATAGATAAAATGTACTTAAAATACATGAAGACACATACAATAACCTTAAAATAAAAGAAAAGAAAATAAATTAATGTTAAATATAAGAAGAAATTAACATTATATATTCATTTAATACATTTCCTAAAGTAATACATTATATAAATATATATCAAATTAAGTATAAAAAATTAAATTTAATTGATTATCCCTAAGTATTGTCTAATATAATTTAATATCCCACAATTCACAATATTTTTAAAAAAATTAGCAAGTTGTTGTTCAGTGCCAATGAATTAAAGAGTGATATCCCCTTTTTGAAACTGATCTCTTAAAAAGTGTTGTATTATATCAATGTGCTTTGTCAAAGAATGAAATATAGAATTATTGGTAATTTTAATACCACTTTTTTGTCATAGTTTATAGGTACATGTATGAATTAATATACATACTCTAGGAAGGTATGTTTTATCCACATAATATGTTCATAGTAACTACCTACAACTATGTATTCAACTTCAATAGTATATAGTGCAACCAAAATTTTCTTTCTTACTAAAACAAAATACTAGATAATTTCTCAACAAGTGTCATGTTCTGGAGGTTATTTTTATATTTAAATTAAATAAAATAAAGTAATAATTTGAATAACTAATTAAATCAAAAGAATGTCCTCTAAAATAGGATAGTCATAAATTAGTTTTACTTTTGATGTATTTAAAAATTATTTTAATTGTAATAAAATGAGATTCCATGGGGTATGATTGAAAGTGATAATAAAAAAGCACACTAAACATAATATATGGATGGCTAGCTAGTATGTAAGGTAAGATCTCAATCACACCAATATAAATGGATTAGTTAACTGGTTTCCTAGTTTTATCAAGATCTGATTTACAAGTGTTACTCATTGAAGTATCATTTCTTATTGAGTTATCCATGAAAAAATGTTTTAAAATATATTTAGTTCTTACTTTGGTTTAAAATAATTCCTTATTTACATTAAAATATTTTAAAACTAAGAAATAATTTTAGTTTACCCATCAAACACATTTCAAATACATTTTTCATTAGTTTTGAAAACATGATTTTGAAAATGAGGATTTTAACATACATGGGTTATTCAACAAAAACATCCTAAAAAATGTAACCCTTTAGAAAATAAATCTTGACATCTGTTTTATATAATTTGAAATTTATATGTGATTTATAAGAAAACAGTATCCTAATGGATATAAGTCTAGCTACAAGAAAAAATCTTTCTCCATAGTCAATGCCTTATTATTAACAATAACCATGTGTTACCAAAATAGATTTATTTCTAATAATATTTATAGATTCATCATCGTTGTTTTTATATAACCATTTAGTACCTATGGACAAATAGTATTTAGGTATTTCAACTAGTTCCCATACTTCATTTCATTCAAACTAATTTAAATCTTCTTGCATATCCATCACTGAATGATCATCACTGATTTAATCATTAATATTCTTGATTTCAAGATGTAAAAACAAATGCTTGGTGTTCAACCTATTTTCTAAGTGATTATTTATTTTGAGTTACTCTTTTTAGATCGCTAGTAACAATATCTAGGGGATGGTATCTAGGAGTTTTAATAGTTCTGAGAATACTATATTATTCTATGTTTTCCTCAAATTCTAGTGAATCTAAAAGGACTTTTATAGGTGAATTTTAAAGTTAATTTTTTCCATGGTCATTGGTCTTGTATGTTTTATTGATATTCAAATTTTATATATCATCCTCTAGGTTTTCTAGGGAAACTTTATGTTCATGTGGATTTGTCTTGTCAAAAGTGATATGAACTTGTTATTTCATCAACTTAGTTCTTTTGTTAAATACTCTATAGGATATACTATATATAAAATAACTAAGGAAAATTTCCTTATTATTCTTGGATAAAAACTTATCCAGATTATCCTCTATATTTAGAATATAAACTTTGCAACAAAAAACATAGAAATAATTTACCTTAATATTTTTCCATTTCATAATCAATATGGAGAATTATTTAAAATATTTCTTATCATGACTATACTAATTACATAACAAGATTTATTTACAGATTCATCCCAAAAATATACTAGCAGGTTAGATTCAATAATCATGGTCTGGGATATCTCTTAAAGGGTCTTATTCGTTATTCCAAACTCGGTGTTGCCTGTTGTGCAAGTTATTTAATTACTTTGAAAAAAATAATGTATTATGAAATCTTGGGGTGTTACAACAATCCTTCAACAACTAATTTCCGATTCAGTGGAGGAAAAATACATTTCTATAAAGCTGATATCCAAAGGATATTTACAATAACCGAAGGTCAAATAGAAATGGAGGACTCCTACTTGTTCAAGCCGATGAAGGCATCATTATATTTAAGGAGATTTAAAACTGGTGTCATTTTGTTGACACAAAAGGCAATAAAATCATACCTTTTGGAAGTAATAAAGGGAGATGAAGAACTCGATCATCTTGACATAGTAGCACTTTTATGTTTATACACATGTGCAACTGTTTTTCCCTACTACAGGTTCTTACCTAAGTTGGGGTTTTATCAATTTTTTGAATACTTTATAAGACATGAGGGAACTAAAGTGGTCTCATGCAATACACCAACAATTGATGGGATCAATTAAATAATTTCACACACACCGTGCAAGGATTATGGGGGTAATTATCGCTCTATTGGTAAGGATTAATATTTATTTTCAATTAAATGTATAATATAATCTTCATATTCTTATTGTTATTGTAGTATTTGTATTTTGAAGAAAGTGGACTAGTGAAAGGGAATGAACAAGCAGCCAATCCACCTTTAACATAGTGAAGCCTCTCTGATTTTGATGATGCTTTAAAGAAACTAATGATTCTTCAAGTTCCATCTACAGAAATTAAGGATCCATCAATGGTTATGGAAGCTTCTATTGGATGGAAGAAAAAAGACAATCCAGAGAAGGATAGAATAAAAGTAGAAATTAATGAGCCAGCAACAGTTATGGAAGCTTTTGTTGGATAGTAGGAAAAGGGGGAACCAGAGGATGATAGAATAAAAGTTCTTGCAAAAGAAATTTTGGCCCTGAAATGAAAACTACATAAAATGGAATTAATTATTAAAAAATAGACCGAAAAAATTAAAATAATGAAGCAGCTAGTATGTGAGAATGCTAGCAAAGAGAAAAGAATAAGAGAAGGTAGTGTTGAAAAGAGTCATTCAATCAAGGAGGAAACCCGGAAAAAGGGTAAAATTGAAGCTGGAATGCAGCAAGATCTTCCTGAAAAACCAGAATCTCCCCCCGAAGCAGAACAACAGAAGGAAAACAAGAAACTAAGAGCCAAGGAAATTGGGATTAAAGAGCCTACAGATCAACTGCAAGAAGATACTGAACAAACCACACATGTACATCAAAGAAGCCAAACTGGATAGATAGAAACTAAGAGTCACCAAACGAGATCAATGATTTGAAATGTAAAGTCTAGAGCTTGGAAGCAGAACAAATTGGATTCAGCTTTTCAATATCAAACTCGATACAAAAAAGAAGAACAACATCAGGACAAAAAATCAGTAGAACAACCAGGTCAGCTGGAAAAACCAATTGAGGTAGGCAGTGTTTCAATAAAAACAGAACCAAAAAAGCCGTTATAGGTATGTTAGGAATACCTAAATGGGTCAATAAGAGTACACGACTGTAAAAAAAAAGACAATGAGTAGTTGAAAAAGATTCTCCAGATGGAACCAGGCAGGTATGTCTGCCCTTCATTTCAAATATTTCAATTCAATTACCCTGAAATTTTTTTTCTTATACATTATTGTGATTATAATGTATTTAATATGTATTGGAAGCTGAAAATGGCTTGTATTCAGTTGGAAAATATGATATTTTCCAACCATTCATGAAAAGCATGACAAGTAGCTAGGGGAGCCTAATTTAAACAAGCTTACGGTAAAGTAATATTCAATTAGTCTCACATCCTCTATTTTTTTTATTGATATCAGATTATAGATTCCTATACTCAGCTTATTATAAACAAGTGTCGAATAGGGAAGACGACTGAAATTTTCAATAATAAATCAACCATGATTACAAGTATCGCATTGTTAAGTCAAATATTATCTATGTTATTGATGTTTTAAATATATTAATTAATATTTTGTCTCACTATAATCATTTTTATAGATCATTATATCTAGGAAGAACAACAATTTGAAATAGTGTTTGGTTGAGAATATTATAAAAGAAGCAATAAAGTTGAATGGAAAAATCTTCATCCCCATCAATACAGAAAATCTTCATTGGACTTTGCTTGTGTTTGATATTGAAAAAAAACATTTCAGCTACTATAACTCCATGCAGCCTTGCATGGGTCCTGCTGCAATTGATTGTTACCATCAAGATTCTATAAAAATGGTAAATTCTATCCTCTACGACATCTAATGCGTTTTCATATACACCAACTTACTGAATACAATTTATACAACACTTGTAGAAAATATTTATTGAACAAGTCATCAGAAAATGGAAACCCGAATACTTAGAGATAATTGCTGCAACACTTCCATTTATAGTGGAAGAAATTCCCCAATAGGGATATGCAACATTAAACTGTGGGGTAATTTTTTTTTATCTAATTGAGAAGCTAGAAACAGATCAAGGGTATAACAAGACCCTATCACAAGAAGAATTTGATGGCATGCACCTATATATATAGCATTGTTCCCTTACAGAACCTTAATGCAGTTGGAATGAAACATCATAAAGAAGCAGGAGCTGTCTTGTAGAAAAAGTACAACCAGAATAAAGAACAAGTAAAATTGTTGGGGATAATGGATGAATAGTTCTATTAGAATTTTCTCTGAATTGGTAATATTATGTCCTTATGAGGGGAACCACTTTATTTTTAGGAATTTTATTTGGTTTTTTTGTTAGATTTAATGATGATAATTGCTACTAGTAATTGGATAATTCACACTTTAATGATATTATCTTTACTATTTGTAAGAGAGTTAAGTTTGGCAAATATCTGGATTTCGTCAGAAGATGGAGAGTCTCCTTATGGACAGACTTCACCCAAAGATCCAATAACTCTTATTTAGTCTTCTAGATTTCTTCATAAAAATTCAAGAACCTAGATTTATCCCATCCTCACAAAAAAAAGCATACAGAATTGTAGAACCTGGATTTATCACATCTTTATCATTCCATATAGAACACATGCATACAACACATTTACAATTTCGTGAATTATCCCAATCCCACTGCCAATCCATTTCAACCAAAATTGGACTATCAAATACTACCACATCCTCACAGAACAAATGCATGCAGAATTGTAGAACCTGGAGTTATCACATATTTATAGTTCCATATAGAAAACATGCATACAACCAATTTACAATTTTGTGAAGTATCCCAATCCCAATCCATTATAACCAAAAGTGGGCGGTCAAATACTACCACATCCTCACAAAACAAATGCAATTCTTTTATATTATCCTCAAAATAACTCCAAGTTATCTTCATTTATTTTTTTATTACTTCTCTCTATCCTCGTAGATTTTCTTGTATTTCAAATTTAGAGAGTTGGATTTGACGAGTCCTTTTCATTTACACTCATAACAGGTAAATTCAAAATTAACATATTTATTCTGGTGTCCTTTATTATAATAGTTTCCTTTAATGTTTTATTTTCCTTAATAAATTCTTCAATCTATAAAATTTCTTCAATCTTCTTTCCAGATGGTATATATCGTCATTGCTACCAAATTCACCATCACATTCACCAGTGCTCACATCTTTGATTACTTCCTTAATTTTAAGTGAGATGATTTGAATGTAATTGAATTTTTGGGTTCAACATCTTCATCATTCACTATAAGTTATTCCTTATAAATCATTAGTTTTATAATGAAATCTTTAATTATTATATTACTCACATCACATTATTATTGAATTGATATGGTGGTTCCTCTCCAATTTTTAGGTAAGTATCTTAGAATCATCAGCACTTGAGACTTTTCATCTATTGTCTTTCTTGGTGCATGAATCATATTTTTAATCTCATTAAACCTAAGATACAATTAATAAATAATATCATCAAGCATCATATTTAATGTATTATTTATAATTGTATAATTATTTATATGCATTTATTTTATATTAGATGCTCCTCCATGAGACACAGATAAAGTATACGAAATTTCAAAAGTTGTAGCACATATATATATTCTCTTAAATTCATCTTATCCAAGTGAAAATTATAAGTCATTCATTACTTTACAATTATAGCCATGGGAAACCTTAGTGACATAATTAGTTTGTTTTCTAGATCTAAGGGATATTTTTCTTGTGGGTGGAATTTTATGTGTTTGGTGGAACTGTTTTGTTTGATCTTAGAGGTGGGAAGGCCAAGGTGGATCTTTTGAGTTGTCTGTGGATCAGGGTGCTAACGACGTTCGGATCTGTTCATCTTCATTTTGGTTTCTTTGATGTTCTTTGTGTATGGATTCATCCTGGAGTTCCATTTCACTTTGCTTGAAGGTTGGGTGAATTCCGCATGAGTTTGCCGACGGTGGGATTTTGGCTGGTGTCGATGGTTGCGTTGGGGGACGTTCAAGGTAACCCTTTCTGAGGTTTAGCCAGCATTTCTGATGTTCTTGTACCCTGGTTCTTGGTTTCTTGGACATTTATTTGGTTTTTGAGGTTTTTGTGTAAGGGTTAAAGTGGTTGTATTTTAATCATGTAGTGGGGTACCGGGAACCCATAAACCAGCTTTAGAAAATGGAAAAAATGATTAGCAGCATACTCTCAAGATGTATTTTCATTTTGATTTTCCACTGATCACAGTTAGTTCCATTAAAATAAGGATGTTTTTTAGTAGCAACCCCCTCAATTATATCATTATATATAAAAATAGATATTTATAATTTATATAAATTTGGATCATTTGGTTAAAAACTTGATCAAAGTTAAAAATAGATAAATATAAATAATAAATAAATAAAATAATTTAATACCAAATGTCGGTTAGATTAGAGTACTCAAGATGGGGTGAATTGAGTATCCAATAAATTTTTTGTTTAAAACAATTTAAAACCAATCCAATCCCCCACAATTTAATAGAATAGCCTAGTTAACTTGTAAATTAGATATATCTAATTTAATTTTTTGGAATAACCTCTCATAATTTTTATCAAAACTTAACTAGAATAATATTAATATTATCCTAATCTTTTTATATTACTCTACTTACACTAAACAATAAATATATCACTTTTAAAATCTCGTTATCAAAGAATATTTTTTCAAAACTTATTTTAAAAATAGTTTTAAAAATAGAGTAATAAAATCTTTTATACACACATAATATTAGGAAAATACATGAGATTTAATCTTAAGTTGAGACCTAATCCTGTCCACTTGAAAGTCACCTACTTCCAAGAATGTTTATTAAAAAATAAATAGATGATACACAACCTGTATTGGGTAATTATTACAAAATCAAACAAGGTTTTACATGCTAATAAATTTCCCCTTTCATAGTTTTGGTGGGATTGAAAACTTGAAGGAAAATAGAATAAGACTATCTCAATACTCTTCAATGATATTCAAGAGTTTTTTATTTGAAATATTTATATTGAAGATTAATCACAACTCAAAAGAAATAAAAATAGAGAGAGAAATGAATGTTCAATGAAACAAGAGATGGGATTTTAGTGGTTATACATATGGATCTTATCTTATCAATGTATTCCTTTAGGTATTATATGTAATGAAGAGACATAAAGTCATTATCAGATCTTATGATGAAGTTCACGTGAAAAGTAGAGCGTTGAATTATTGGGAATAGAGTAGTGGTTTTAATTGTTCACTCTTCAAAAAAACCACACTTTTGATTTAACTACATTATTATTTTAAAAATAAATATATTTCAAAAAATATCTATTGGAAAATAATTATTACGAATCCTCATATATAGCATGAAATATGGGATCATTAAATGCCTCTAAATATTCATTTAATTCTATAAAGAGGATGGTTGGGATATATATTATTAAAATGTAATTCCTACTTTATTCATGGTCACTTGAAGTGTTCCATGTCAGTCATATATATTATATCCAACACTTAGAAAAACTATGAGGTTAGAACCCATAAATGTTATGTGGATGATCTGTTGAATGTGTGATCACTCTAAGACAATATGGCCATTTCATTACTTATCTAGAATCCAACTAGGTCATCTGGTCTCTTGATTTCATCATGTGGTTTATTGGAATCACCTTGAGGTCACTCTAATACTTTTTAGATTCTATGATAAAATGATATACCATGTAGTTGATCTATGTCAATGCGTGGTACCTTGAAGTCATGAAGTCACTTCAACACTTGATAAGAAATCTAGTATACCATTATTGAGATACAATTTTCAATCGATCTGATTGGTCTTGTGGTTTCTTGGCTAGTTATGCATTTTAATGAAGTTTTAGTGATAAATTCAGAATATTTAATTAGATATTCATTCATTCAAACCAATTTCCATGTATTCACTTCAAAAAAAATTGAAAATTTGGCATAGTTTCAAGTATTCTTCGTACATTCAATTGATTCCTTCTTGTGGTTGATAAATTACTGTTACGGTCGCTTAAACACTTTGAAAAAATTACATTTTCTTACTCATATTTGATATTCTATCTTCATAGGATTTACAATTTCTTTTAGTCTTAGGAAAAATTACTAATTTCGTAGAAAAAATATTTAACTTCCATAAAACATATAATTGATTATAACCAAAATAAGCATGATTTATAATTATTAAACTAAGTAATTGGTGGACTAAGATAACAACACGTTTATAATTAATGTTTAAAAAGGAAAAACACTACCCTTGTATTATCCATTTTTCCTCATACGTTGATAATGGAAAAATGGTTCAAGCATTTTCTTACCATCCAAACAATGAATAGTCATGTACATTATTAATTCTATGAAATAATCCCAAAATAATCATATGAAATGTGTTTTAATTTTTTTATGAATTTTTTTCATATTATTTATAAAATATTTTTTTAATATCAAACTTATTTAAATGATATATTTATATAATATTCATGTCATATTATATGATCTAAATGATAAAATTAGAGTCAAAACTCAAATTAAACTTTTATATAAATGAAATTTTCAGGTACAATCGATCAATTTTTAGATAAAATTGTTCAAAAATTAATTCTTATTCTTATAGTATTAATTTTTACCCATAAATATTTTATAACATTAAAAATGATTATGAAATATCAATTTATAACTATAAAAAAAGAGAGTAACTGATGGGTTTATGAGGATCGAATAACACTTATCCAATGTAGTAGAAGATATTATAAACCACATTCCCAAGATCAACATGCTATGGAAAACTGAAACCATATATAATATAAATGAATAACAAGTACCCTACACTGAATATGGATACTTTTTATATCTCTAATCACAATGGTTTGATTAAGATACTTAAGGATAAACCAATAGAATACTCCCTCTACAATGTATCCGTGGGTCAAGTGAATCACCTGATGATTGGTAAAGACCCTCCTCTCTTCCATGATATGATATCATCTCTAGTTTCAAATGAAGTTGGAGGAAGAGAGCTTTGATAGTGACATAATCATTTACTATAAGATTGGGAAAGGTTTTCATGAACAGACACCCCCCTCTAAATGTATTGTATTTATTATACAGGCCTCATGGACATTCCTTGATCCTATGTTTCATTTACATATACATTATGAAATGTAAAGTAATACAATACTATGTAACTATAATCCACTTCAATCTACCAAACATTATAACTGTTAATGAAAACCAATGTGGAATATAATATGAACATTAAATTAACATTAAATTTCCTCAAAAAAGTATTGGACTACCATATTAATCATTCCATATGATTCAATATATCAAAACAATTATGATAGTATTACAAGATATCCATAGTCAAATAATATGATTTGGAAAAGGTAGTGGAGTGATATTATATTTCACCCCTTATGATATGCATTTATTTTTTTAGTATGATATACTATGAAATATAAGTGTACTATATCTTATGATATAATCTATAATGAAACAAATTTATAAAGGCTTTAGGGAATATCTCCATCAATTTATCACATGAATACAAGTCTCATAAACTTTATTCCATTTCACTTTATATTATATCATATACAATAACTTGTGAAAGAATATGTACAACTACTTTTTGATTTACCCAAAACACTTTTGGGAAGCTATCATTATCTTTACCGTGTATCATATTAAATGTAATACCTTATGAATAACAATAAAAAACTATTTTTTAATACTCTAAAACAGTTTTAGAGTTTCTCTCCATGTTTTATAACTCAATCACCACTCATTAAACCACAAAGTGTGACTTCATAGTCCTTTTTATCAATAAAAAATGAATCAATAAATTCATAGATGCATGAAAAGAGATACCTCTAGAAAAGCATCAATTATAATCAAGGTACAAATTGATCTGGTGTGATATCCATCAAACACATGTATCTCTATACATGTTTCCACCTGTTGTATCATATACATGCATGCATTCTCGTATAATCCTTTTGTCTAAGAACTCAAGTAACCACATGACATAATGTATGTTACTCTTGTATTGTTACTCATGAATTCTCAATTCTCCAGGTATACACTAACCAGGTTGATGAATACATCACAAGTTATTCATCCTTGGTATGGCCACATCACATTCCCCTCATCCAATATTTAATCACGTTAAATGTTTTAAACTATTTTAAGAATACTAAAAAACTATACATAAGAACTTATCTAATCATATTTCATATGATAAAATGATATATAAACTTTTTGTTTCCCATACATTTAGGGTTTTGTTAAAATTCATCCAATCACTATGTAATTATTTCCATATATTTATGTGACCATCTAATGAAATTTTCCACTAAACTCATTTAGTGAGAAACATATATGAATAAACTTTTGTATGAATAATAGGGATAATTATCTTAATATTATCATTATATGATACAAAAACTTGTTTGTGTTTGTGAAATAACACTTATCTCCTCTTAGTTATAATATTTGACAAACTACTTATCCATATAATATATGTTTTCATAGGTTTATTGAGAATTATTCTAAAAATAACACTTCAATATTTAAAATATGGCACTGATGGATGGTGGGATATCTTTCACTCATATTTTAATAAATATTTAGACAAACTATATTATCTTTGATAAATCTCCTTTTATCCTTATCTTCTTCTCAAATATGTTATAAAATCTCATGAATCATAATTTGTTTTTCTAAAACCATAATCTTATATTGTTCGTAACAAGTATTTATTCACAAACAACTTCTATTATCATATAAGATAAATAATATTAAAATAAAATTCCTTTAATTAGAATCATAGGAGGTTGAAATATTCATTTTCATTCAACACCTTGACTTAGAATCTCTTTAATTCATCATTTTAATACAGACTACAACCTCTATCAATTCTTTCCTTTAATTTTAGCACCTATATATTTATAATATTTATAAAATATACATTCTGTATTATATACCCTTTAAAAAAAATTATTTCTATAACATTGATACTTGACATGGACTCTCCATGGATTTTATTAAAAACCTTTAGTTATTTTTGAAATATTCTATCTCATATAGAAATATTTTCTTTACTTCGTGATACCTTCTTAAGGTTTCATTGATCTTGACTAACTTCTTGAAAAAACATTATTCGAATTTAAAAATAACTTTTATTCTTTTGATTTAAACTTCTACTTGTTTGTGCAATCAATATAGTACCAGAACCTAGACTTTACATGTCATAGTTTATCTATCCTCAATACAGTGGAAAAATAGGGTAAAATTTTCTTGATCTCATTCAAATTATTAGATAATTTCCATAGATGATTCAATAATTAATTCCATATATAGATCAATCTTTAAAGGAAACTTATTAGTCTCTCTAAGTCATTAGCACACTCAATCATATTTATTTTGTGAGTGGAGAATAAAGTTTCTTTTTTCATGCCTTTGAAACATCACGTGAATCCACCCATGATTCTCATATTGATCAATTTTATCCAATTAATGAGAAGGTTAAACATAAGGTTATTTAGGAAGTCATTTATCTAACATAAATATATTCTCTCTCTTAATAATGATTCTTAATATTTAAATAAGTTTAGGATAATTCTTATGTTAAGTTTCTCATTCTCTAATAATGATATCAAATTCGTGTTGGATGATGATACTAATATTTTAACTACAATATAATTTTTTATTAGATGAGTATCGTTTTTACATCTATTTAATAATGCCTTTTATTAAATATTATCTCACTAAAATGATGAACACTTATAATATTTCCTCATATACATTAGTGGGACATGATATATGATTCATTAATAAATGGATAATCTTTGGATTGAACCCCATCACTTTAGTTATTTAGGTTAAAAATCATGTCCATGATATCATATGTGAATCTTGGATGGTTAACCATATAACTCTTTTATGATCAATCATATGGATAAACTCAACACTATTACTATAGTATCCTAACTCTCGGGGTTTCTCAGTTAAGTCTAATCCTAAGAAAACACAAAAAAATAAGGTAACTAACTCTTAGGGTCACCTCATTAATTTCTTTCCTTACACAGGATAATCCAAGGACACCCTATTTTTGCATGAACCAACCCATTTAGATGATTGAGGTCTTGAAAATTGTTCACTTTGGAAGAAATATGGCGCATAGAATTTTTGTATGGGTTTTAATCCCACCATATTATCTCCTATTATTACCTTTTCATATATACATTATTTTAATGATTTGTTTTTGAAAACTTATTCCTTTTAACAAATAAATATATTCAAATCATATTGATGTGTAACTCTTTACACAACTCATAGCTTGATTTACTAACCTGAATTAAAATCCAATCATATTCATAAAAATAAAATGCATCTCATGCATAAGGTATATGAAACCCTTTCATTTAATGACTTAGAATCATATAAAATCAATAATCCCCACAATAGTAATATTAGAGAGACAGATAGCTAACCCCGACTTTTCTAGACATAACATAAGCTTCAAGTCCAGTGAGCATGTCAACCCAAAGTCCCTCTAACCAAGTTTACATTACTCAATAGATACCTTAATTATATCACAATTATATAACCTAATATGTATAAACTATAGTAAACCATTAAATTCAATCTCATTTCCCAATAAAATCCAAAGTCAAGTTAAAAGAAAACCAAATCAATTATCTTATTAAGAATATAAATATTTATAAGCATTTATGAAAATTTATAGAAGTATTTTAACACTTTAAACTAAAGTATACCCATATTCATAATATTAAAATTATATTCTTGTGTAAAATAGAGAAATAAATTAATTAATTAATAGTTCATATATTTAAACATGTGATAAACTATTAATGAACAATTCATAAATAAATAATTTTAAATACTATAATTTATCCATTCATTATGGATATTACATAATTAAATAATATAAACACTCTATATTTATTTATAGTATGAAATCATTTATATTATCCTTTACTATTATATTTTACTTAAATATATTATATTAGATATAATATAAACAATTTTTTAAATTATATAAAAAAAATTCATAATCGAAATATCACATATTTAATTTTAGTTAATACTTGATAATATCAATTATCAAAAACTCATTTTGATATGGTTTAAATAATTTCTCAAATAAAGCCTTTTAAATTGAGAAATTTAAGCTTATAATTATGAATAATTCATGATTTTAAATATAAACTCCTTTATGTTTTACATTACTTTTGTGATTTATAAACACATTATAAACTACACTTATTATTTCTATATAAACATTTTATATCAAAATTATATGTAATGATTTATAAATTCAAAGGTATTTAATATTAAAATTTAATATTATAGATATTTATTTAATAAATGGTTCATAAATATTTAAATAATTTATTATAAAAATTTTATAATAAATTAATTTATAAACATTTTATAAATTAAATAAATATCCAAAATATATTTTTCCATAATTTATAAACACGTTATAACTAATATAATTCAATTCATAATTGAAGTTAATAAAAATAAAATAAAAATTAATTATATATCATATTTAATTATATAAGGTGAATCATAATCCATGATTTAGTTCAAAATCATGGATTATGACTAATAAAACAACTTGAAATATCACCTATCACTATCTATCATATTTTATCATATATAATCAAGGTTTTTGATATCCCTTAAGCACTAGAGATTACTTATCTTTTGATATACATAATTAAAGGTTTCTAAGGAATGATTAATGATTAATAAATTTTTTAGAAATGAATATAAACTATAAAATCCAATATATCTATGATTTTGAAACTGGAATTATATGAAATTGGAAATAATGAACATATACCATACACCATAGTATGTTGTTATCATTGCCTTAATTCAATGTTTTATGAAAACCACTACGGAAAAACTGAAAGGATTTTCCCTTTTTGGTTTATCCATGGGTTTCAATGAATCACTAAAATGTTTTTGGAAGGATCCTTTAACCTTAATGATATACTAGTATCTCAAAAGCAAAGGGGGAAGGAGGAAGAGAGATTCAGGAGGGACAGAGTTTCGATTAGATAATTTCTTGAATATATTGTATAGAAAAGACTCATGGATATTCCTAATTTATATGGGAAATAGAGACACTCCCTGATCCATGAATTTACTTGTATGTTTTATCTATATATGAGTACTGCATTTTTCTACTACTCATGTAACCCTCGACCATTAATTATCCCATCTGTTTCATATTATGAAAGGCCTAATTAACAATATCCTATGAATAGAAGATTCAAACATTAAATCCTTAATTTTCATATGACTAAGTGAGTCATAGTGGCTCCAAATTAATAGAACCATCCAATTCATGGAACTACAACTCAACCATGTCATGTAATATGGAATTCTTAAATAGAAAACATATGATATCCCTATATTATAAAATACAATATACTCTAAGGATTAAATATAATCATTTTTTCATATATATTTCAAACTATATAGTATACCATATCATACCATATGATATGAAAAGGATTTTGGGAATGTTCCCTTAAATATTCAACTTGCAGTAAAGCCTAAATATTTTCATGTTATTTCACATTATATCATATCATATATGATAACTTGTGAAACCATATTCAAAACTCATTTTGATATCTTCCAAAACACTTTTATAATATTTTCATAAATTTGATTATTTATTGAATCATAAGAAAGACCTTATGAATACCACTAAAACTTCTTTTGGATAAATTATGAAACATTTTTGTAGAAACTCTCCAATTAAAACTTATTCCTCATATAGTCAACCATAAAGCATGAACCCCATATAATTTATTAGAATTAAAAATAAATATAATTAATTGGATCCATAAATGTAACCAAATATATGACTATAAAAATAATTAATTCTACTCCAATTACAAAGGAATCTATCATGATCTCCATCAAAATAATGTGTCTTGATACTTGTTTCCACCAACTACATCATATGAAAGAATACAATTCCATACATTCCCTTTATCAAATACATCGAGTGACTAGAGAACATGGTGTATTACAATCCCATATAGACTCCTCATATGTTCTTTATTCTCTAAATATATATTGAACAAGCTTTGGAATACATCACATGTCATTTATCTAGTAGATGATCACATCACATGTCCCTCATCCAAATAGATAAGAACATCATATGTACCTTGTTAGTATGGTCATACATTTCCTAAAACTATATCAATTGAGGGACCATATTTCATTATCTTCATAATAGAGTACATATATCATATTGTTTGAGATCAAACTGATGACATGGTCAATGAAAAACCCATACACCCCTAATTATCTAGGCCTCAAGTCTTGTATAAGAAAGGTATCAAGGTATGAAGGTTCCCATGCTATTTATATCACTAAACTCAATTTATGGGGACTATAAATATGAACCATTCTACCCTAGTATACCAAATACATATTGTATGATTATTAACACCTTCCAAATGAGAATTAGAAAAATTGGAGTTTAAAAAAATACCCAAAGAACATGTATCATTTTGGCACAAAGGGAAAGAATAAAAGCATGACCACTTAGGGATCAAGAGTTTTTGTTACGTGATCAAATAAACCTTAAAGGGATAAATGATTGCATGAAACTTCCCCATTTATCATGAAACATAGTAGACACAAGTGGAGTGGCTATCCATGACAAGGTTTGCTCATTGTCATGTGATCCAGGATTAATCATGTGATGGAACAAAGACACATACTGGACAAATACAAAAGTCCTATAATAGGGTGAGGTTTTCCAAAATTAGGCCTTCACATGGTTTTATCCATGTAAAGGTATATCACCCACTATCTAGGGGTCAACACCCACTTCATAAGGGCCAACACCCGCTTCATAGTGGTACAAAGCCCAAGTCTGTCCCCATGTAAAGGTAAACATTTTCACACATAAGCTTATGTTACTAGTACACTTCTTGTGTAAGGGTAATACATGATCTTTATATAGTTTTTGATCTTAATGTGATGCTCCCTTGGAGTCATGCGACAGATACGTGACAATAAGATCACATGACTCATCTAAGGAAACTGATAATGATGGGACAATCACATGGCTTATGTTCTTCATGTGATGTCTAAGGAGCCTTCATGTAGTCACTATTCTTCACACGATGCTCCCTTGGAGTCATGATATGACCCCATGACAATTAGATCATGTAATCAATTTTTGGTTAAGGATGTACATGAAAGATACTTATTGTGATCTCTTTTCATCACGCGATGAATGGGAAGGCTTCATTGATAACACATGACTTGATCATATGAAGTTTACAAGACATCATCAACTTATTTGGATGGTATTTCCACTGAATTAAGTTGATTACATGTCTTTTACACCATAAAAAGAGTTATATACAAGGGGGAGATTCCTAAAAATACCTTGGAAAAGGAAAAATGAATGCAATAGATGATTTACATGGGATATAACTTTCTAGAGTGGTGGAATCATGCGATCGTAGGAATATTCTACTTAATAAATATCTATGAGTAACTTAGTAGAAGTTTAAGAATAACAAGTTTCACAATATATCATCCTATGATAACCCTATTCATTTTGAATGCATGACAATATCTTATCCATGTGATGGTAATACGATCCTGAGATGGAATATTGGTTATATATCCAGGCCATGTGACCTCCTAACCCCTTATTAGTTATGTAATTGCATGTCCTTCATGTCCTTGTTCCCTCATGTAACTTTAAAGACTTCATGAAAAGAACATGACCACCCCATATTCATTCAATTTCATGGACCCCATGCCTTGGCACATTTTTGTGGCTTTACACCCTTCACACGAAGTGTATGACCTCACATCATTGCATGTTCGTGTGACTCTAAAGACTCAAATGAATCATATTTCCATATTATCTTCAGGTTGAGTGCATGACCTCATGACACCCGCATAACCACATAACTCCCAAGGGTGTGTCCCATTCTCTCCTAAGTACTTATCCTACCATTAAGGACATACTCCTTTAATATCCTATAATAATAAATAACATATAGGGTTATGAACCATATAAGTTCATCCATGAATCCTTTATCATCGGTGGGAAATGAATATTTGAACTATGAGAACTATGAATATTATTGAAAATAGGATATGTAGGACTCCTTCATAAGGTTCGATCTATGTAATGTCCCCTACCCGGGAGCCACTAAACCAGTGCTTCGATCATAGTCGTCACATGACCTCAAGAACGCCTCCCCATACGCAGAGTTTTTCGACTAGCGGTGAGGATCTAATGAGTAATGTGAAGAGACTATACTTTCTTTTGTAGAGTAAGCCACAATATAACATAAAATAAATAGTGGAAAAAAAAATTAAAAAACCATTAAACATACAATCCAAACAATACCCAACTGGGTGCAAACTATAATTCAACATTAACAATGTCATGATATACTAATAGTTCAAGTGAATAGACCCTAAATAATGAAAATGGCCAGATCCCCAAATGGGTCTGAAATGTAAGTCCAAATCATTATTATTGTACATCCCAATCCCAACTCAACATCCTAGTATAGGGACTTTACCCTTTCCTTGACCTGCAACTAAGAAATCTGCTCGATTACCCAACGACATCTCAAGTTGGGTGTGAGTACAAAACTCGACAGCCCACCACCAATTGTGTCTATGAAATATCCAATCTAATATATAGTGCATTAATGTTCAAAATAAATGGTAAGTAAAAAATGGGTAGATAAGGTTCCATTAGTTAACAAAGTTATTTTTAGTTTATGCTTAGCCTTTTTCCCAATTTCATTTCTTACACCATCTTTATTACTTATTCCATTCTTAGTACATGATCCATGGGTTGGGCATACATATCATCTACACAAGTGTATAAGGAAATCAATCACAATTAATATGGGAAATAATTCATGTCCCTATCTCACTAGGGATACACATATCACATCAAAACATTATCCTCGCCTCGAATCCTTAGTCTGTGTAAGAACCCGAGCCTTCTTTCAGGTATGTTTTTCTTTTTTGGTCATTTTTTAGAAAAAAGAGGAATTTATGGAAATTTCCAAAGTACACGCCGTGTACTTTTTGAGTACACGCCGTGTACTCAATTACCACGGGTAGTTGTGTGCTGGCCATGTAGTGGCCACACACACGACCATGTGGGGGTGACTTGGAGGCCGCCTAAAGTGAAGTATATAAACGTCAAGTAAACGTTGTGTACTTCAAAAGTACATGCTGTGTATTTTTTTTTTTTTCATTAAACGGACCGGGATCGTGTCTAATCGATTGAATACCCTTCTTCTAGGTCTCGTTCATCCAAGAGAACTCGTGCAGCTGTGATCCTTCTCTAATCCCCTGAGCCACCATCTGATCTCCAATTTGACCATCGTCGATTGCATTGGGATCACCTCGGTAAGATCTTCCATTTGCTTGATCTTCGTTCCATGATTACTCCTCTTTCTCAAGTTATCCTCTGTTGAACGTTTTATACATTTTTGTCAATCTACATTGTTCTTGGGTGATTCAAGGCTTGAGGTTCACATATAGCGATCTCCCAATGCCAAGGTAGGTATTTTGTGCCTTTCCGTTGAAATTATTTGAGTAATATGTAAAAATTTTCCCAATACCCTTGAACGGGGTATTGTAGATTTACTATTTACCCTTTTTAATTGTCTTCCATGATTTTATGCTTGCGTAGAGGTTAATTGGATATGAATAGGGTTGATGTATTTGTCTTGGATGTGTTTTCCCATGCTTTGTTCTGTGTATGACCATTGGTCCTGTTTAGCCTGTTAGGCCGCCTTGCCATGATTTTCCATGCCTAGCTCTAGGATGATGCGATTATTGTTATCTAACATGCTTGATATGCTATAGACTATTTAACCAAGTAGTTCAAGAGGTTTACTTTGTCCGTATTTCACTACTATTCTTGTTTGACTTACACAGGGTTGTAGGAACCTAATGTAGTAGACTATAAGGGGGATTGACAGTGTGAGCTTCCTTAGAGAGTCTTTGATTACTTTAGACTTTAAGAGTATTGGACATGTGAGCTTCCTAAGAGATTCTTTAAACCACTTTTGGATATAAGGGGAATTGACCATGTGAGCTTCCTCAGAGAGTCATTGACCTCACTTGGCTATAAGGGGAATTGACCGTGTGATCTTCTTCAGAGTGTCATTTATCACTTTAGACTATAAGGGGAATTGACTATGAGTGCTTCCTCGGATAGTCTTTTTATATTCTTATAGATGAACCAGAGGGGATAGGCTGTGTGTACTTCCTAGAGGGTTACCTTCTTTGATTAGCTGGTTATTTGGTATGCGAAATTGAATTCTTGAAACTGTGGAATTGTTTACTGCTCTGTTACTTATTTCCTGTCATATTTATTCACTGACTATTAGGCACAAATATTTAGGTGGTTTCCTACTGGGATTTAGTCTCACACCCTATTTGGGTCATTCTTTTGGGCCCAAATAGATTATATTGTTGTAGGTATAGAAAAGGGAAATCGCCCTTCTACTTAAGGTTCTAGATTGACTGTGGAGCTGGAGAGCATGAGACCAAGCTATGGATTGTGATGCAGAGGAGTTGTTTACTTGATTTTTTTGTATTTGGTTTAGTACTTTTTTATTCCAGCATTGTGATTTGTTTTGATACTTTCCTAGTCATATGTATCATGCATCATTCATATATATATATGTGTGTGTGTGTGTTTGTGTGTGTGTGCTCCAGTTTATTATTTTCTAGTCTTCCGCTGTTTACTTTTGTATGGATTATTACGGCTTCTGCTATTGCTATTGTTTTTCTTGTGCTGTGTTACTCTGCCAATGAGGGAATAGTTTTTCCACTATCACACCCAAGGCCCTCTCTTCTAGTCGGTAGCCTCTGGCATTCGGGGAAATTCACTTGATTCCATGTGACCAACCGGGTATGGGGCACCTCTAGGTGGCTTCCGGAACCGGGACATTACAAAGTGGTATCAGAGGAATTATTTTCTCTTGACTTACTCATTGGAGCCTTTAGCCAGGGATAGGATGTAATAGGTACTTGGTAATAAGTTATGCCCAGGAGTAGCTAACCCGTGTATAGGGAAAAGCCAATCTACCTCGTTTAATGCAATTTTTCTGGTTTTGCAACTTTACGGTTGATTTGATTTTCACCGTTGGGTGACTAACATGTTTTTTACTATTACTGTTGATGTTATTGAGGTTTTATTTCTGTCGCAACCCGATGAGACGAGGGTATTCCATCTCATGCATCACATAGGCACTTGTTAGAAATCACATGTCATGCATTCTTGTCATGCCATTTAGGGTGCATTAGTGATTGTATGTTGTTTTGATAGGTGTTGTGTAGAATATGCATACTGTTGTGATATATTCCATGATAGAATACTTGCTTTTTATTAGAGCATTGATTGTGTAAGGTTTTTCTTGAATAAATTCCAAACATTGGTTCATGAGGTGTTATGGGCCCTCATGGGCCGTAATTTGGTGGATCATTGCACTGTGATCCTTGTTTATAACATGTATAAGATTCCAAGATTTGATTCTTGGGGAGTATGGCCCCTCACGGATCAGAATTTGGCACTTAAGGGATCGTTTCAGTGTTTTTATGGGCTACGGAGTAGTTTCTAAGGCTTACTATCCGGAAAAACCCAGAATACACGCTGTCTAGTTTTGACTACACGCCATGTTTTCTTATGTTCGTGAAGAAATTGTTTTTCTTAAGTACATGTTGTGTAATATATGTACATTACATGTAGTCTCTTACCGTGTCATGGGCCATGTGGGCAGAGACACGGGACAGGGAAATTCTCATGGGAACACACCGTGTACCGGATGTACACGCCGTGTGACTAGAACTTGTGTTCACCCATGTGACTAATGACACAGAGGGATAAAATCTTAGGTTTTACACATCGTGTCAGTCTTGCACACACCGTGTAGTGTGATCCTGGATTCTGGCCATGTAATTAACAACATGGGTCGGTGAAATCCTCTAAGTACACGTCGTGTTCATCTGGAATATGTCGTGTAGTGTGATCCATGTGACCAGTCGTGTAGCTAACAAAACAGGTTGTTGATGTTCGTCTAGTAAACATCATGTCTGGAACAAACACACTGTGTAATCTTGTTCTCGAAGAAACCGTGTGGTTTAGCTGTTTAAGGGAACTTGGGTTGGGAAAAAGGATCTACATACACACCGTTTAGTGGACATACATGCCATGTATCCGTGTTTTGTAAAACTTGAAGGCTTCCTTTATCTTGTTCCCTTATTGTGCTTCTAACTTTTAGTCCTTGATAATATTTCTCTAAGGTGTGTGCTTGACCTTGCAGAGTCATGCCACTGAGACATCCTCTAGTTGTACACCAGTTGTTAGGTGGTGATCAGACACCGAACATGGCTGATCAGGGACTTCCAGTGGATCCTCTAATTGTGTCGGCCTTGGCACCAGTCATTGTACCTAACATAGGTAATGATGCACAGTTCAGAGAGGGTTTCATGAGGACGATTCAGACATTTCAAGGAGTGTCGTCTCCTACCCCATCGATGACAGGATTGACATGGGTCTTTCAGCAGTAGCATCCTCCCACTTTCTCAGGGGATGGAGGACCCCAAGCTGCAGAGTCATGGCTAGAATCCATGTTGACGATCTTTGAGCATCTTAATATATCTCCATAGAGGAGGGTGAAGCTCTCTAAGTACATGCTTCGAGACTCCTCCAGGAGGTGGTGGGATGTGGTCTCATAAGTGGTACACCAACAGAATATGTCTTGGGATGAGTTTCAGCACATATTCTACGATTACTTCTATCCAGAGACCTTGAGGGCTGATCAAGCCCAAGATTTCATGATTCTGGAGAAGGGTACTCTTTCTGTTATGGAGTATTCCTCTCACTTCACCTAGTTGCATCACTTTACACCCTTTCTAGGGGGAGATGAGTTGTTACTTTCATGGAAGTTTGAGGATGGTCTTAGGCAGGATGTATGATCCCAGGTGAACATCTTTAGGTTGATTTAGATATCTTCTATCATTAAACAAGTGTTGATTATAGAGCATAACTTGAGGGATTATGGAGCTGTGAGCTAGGGCAGTTCAACATCCAGAGTTAGTATTCCTCCAACGGATAGCAGGAAGCACTGCTGGGAGACTGCACGTAGAGATCAGAGTAGGCAGGATACATCTTCTGGTAGCCAGGTGGTGTGATACCAGTGCGGAAAGAGTGGGCATATGAGGACACATTGCCCGTGAGACCTAGTGGAGTGCCGATACTGCGGCAATATGGGTCACCTTCCACATTTCTATCAGACCTTCTCACCAGTAGTTGGTGACTGGGGTTCTTCGATGACTCCTCATTCAGGAGCAGCGCCACTAGTTTCTCACCAGTCTGGGAACTGAAGTTCTTCTGGTCATTCAGGCCGAGGTGGAGGCCGTGGTCAGGGTAGTCGATCATCGGTCTTTCAGCGACAACAAGGTAGATCAGCTCAGAGTGGTCAGATAGGGTCACATGGCTGTGGTGCAGGCCATACTTTTGCAGTGGAGTAGAACCAGTATGAGTAGGATCCTAGACCCTCTACAGTTTGAGGTACGATCTTAGTAGCCTCAGTTTTAGCTTCTGATCTTTTCGATAAAGGGGATTCTCATAGCTTTATATCTGTTGATGTCGTAAAGATCCTTGGTCTCTAAAACTTTTCTTATTCTGATATATTGACGCTAGACACTCCGTTGGGGACAAGAACGGCTAGTGTACGTCAATGTAGGGAGTTCCCTCTAGAGGTTGGTGGGTGTCACTTTTTATGGGACCTCTATGTCCTAGAGATGAGAGGCTATGATGTCATTATCATGATGGGCTGGTTAGTTCCCTTCTAGGAAGTCGTCGACTGTTATCACCATAGGGTGAGTTTCACATCACCAGAGGGTAGATCGTTTATTCATAGGGGCAAGTGGGATGTCTAGGTGAGTAGGGAAGGACCTGGGCATCATGGGCTAGGAGGAGTTACAACCCAGATTGCTAGTCTATACCTGGATGACCAGGGTACTTCATAGTTAGACTTTCTTCCAGTGGTGGATTATTTTAGGGATGTCTTCCCAGAGGACATTTCAGGTTTTCCTCTGAAGCGATTGGTAAACTTTTCTATTGAGCTCATTCTAGGAGAGGCACTAGTATCCATTCCTCCTTATAGGATGGCTACACCTGAGTTATAGGAGCTCAAAAAGTAGTTGGAGGAGTTGTAGGAAAAGGGTTTCATCCAACCCAAAACTTCTCCTTGGGGTTTTCTTGTCCTGCTTGAGAAGAAGGCAGACGGTACCCTCAGGCTTTGTGTGGACTATCAGAAGTTGAACCAGTTGACAGTCAAGAACCGATATCCCTTGCCTAGGATTGATGATCCTTTGATCAGCTTCAAGGAGACCGGGTGTTCTCGAAGATTGACCTGAGATCCAATTACCATCAGTTGCACATTACACCATTTTATATACCTATCACAACATTTTGGAGTAGGTATAGTCAATACAAGTATATGGTTATGCCGTTCGGTCTTACGGACACACCGACAATTTTCATGGTATTGATGAACCTAGTGCTCCATCCATACTTGGATTCTTTTGTGGTGGTCTTCATGGATGATATCTTGGTGTACTCTCACACTCAACATGACCATGCTACCCATATTGAGATCATTTTGAGTACACTGAGAGAGAATCAGTTATATGCGAAGCTCTTAAAATTCCACTTCTGGATGGATCAGATTCACTTCTTGGGTCATGTTATCTTAGAGACAGGAGTATCAGTAGATCCAGAGAAAGTGAGAGCAGTAGTTTCCTAGGAGAAGCCGAAGAATGTATTTGAGGTGTGGAGTTTCCTAGGGATGTATGGATACTACAGATGATTCATACAAGACTTTTCACGCATAGTATCACAACTCACAGTTTTGACTAAGAAGGGTGAAAAGTTCTTGTGGTCAGATTCTTGTGAGTCATCCTTTCATGAGCTGAAAGGGAGATTGACTTCAACACTAATACTATTATTTCCAGAGTCGGGAAATATCTATATTGTTTACTGTGATGCATCTTTTATCGGGCTAGGAGTTGTACTTATGTAGGGAGAAGGATTCGTTGCATACAGGTCTCGACAGTTGAGGCCACATGAGAGAAATTACTCAACGCACGATCTCAAGTTGGCAGTAGTTGTTCATGCTTTATGTTGTTGGATATATTATCTGTTAGGAGAGTATTTTATGGTTTTCACCAACCAAAAAAGTCTCAAGTACATCTTCACTCAGCGTGACTTGAATTTGAGACAGCGAAGGTGGGTTTAGTACCTTCAGTTTTTTGACTTTGAGCTTTCCTATACGCTGGGGAAGGGCAACGCAGTGGCTGATGCGCTGAGTAGGAGGACCCAGATACAGGAAGTTTAGGAGGCCAGTAGTGAGTGGTATCTTATGGATCTATTCACTGAGATGCATTTGGAGGTTCATGAAAGACATGGGCAGAAGTTTATTTCTTTTGTAGCTGTCACCTCTACTCTTCTTGATCGAGATCGAATGAGGCAACTATCAGATTCTGAAGGCCTAGTCCTACGGGAGAGCATGTTAGGAGAAGACCCTATTCCTGGACGGACCATATGCAAGGATGAGATCTTGCATTTCTATGGGCACATATGGGTTCTAGAAGACATACGTGAGGAGCTAATGTGGGAATTTCATTCCTTAGTTTGGGAAATTCATCCTGGTGTCACCAAAATGTATCATGATCTACACAGTCAGTATTGGAGGCCAGGTATGAAGAGTGATGTTGCTAGTTTCGTAATGAGGTGTTCCACCTGTCAGCAGGTGAGGGTGGAGAATCAGCGGCCAACAGGGATTCTGCAGCAGTTACTCATTCCCAAGTGGAAGTGGAATAATGTCGCAATGGATTTCGTAACAGGTTTATCGAGGTCACCTCGAGGGAATGATGCAACTTGGGTTGTCATTGACAGACTCATGAAGGTTTCCCACTTCTTGCCGATCAAGGAGACCTTCAGTGTTGATGGGCTGGGACATTTGTACATCTGTGAGATTGTATGTTCTCATGGAGTTTAACACTCCATTGTTTCAGACAGGGATGCATGTTTTACTTCTTGGGTCTGGTATGGTCTTTAGAAGGCTTTGGATACATAGGTACTTTTGAGTACAGCTTACCACCCCCAGACAGATGGCCAGTATGAGTGTACAACTTAGGTGCTTGAGGACATGCTCTGAGCATGCATCCTAGATTTTCGAGGTTCTTGGGAGAAGCACATACCTCTTGTGGTGATTTCCTAAAACAATAGTTTTCAAGCAACTATTCATATGTCACCTTATGAGGCTTTGTATGGTAGGCCATGTCGATCACCCTTATGTTGGCTAGAGGTAGGAGAGGCATCTTTGCTGGGACCTCTTCTAGTTTAGGAGACCACAGAGCAGATAGAGTTGATTCGGAAGAGGATGGCTACTACACAGTCTTGACAGAAGTCTTGTGCTAGTCAGCAGAGACGGCCTATAGAGTTTGAGGTCGGGGATCAGTTTTTCCTACATGTCACACCAAGGTTGGGGCATAGAAGAATTAGGAGATAGGGTAAGCTTTCACCGAGTTACGTCGGGCCGTTTGAGGTTGTAGAGGGAGTTGGGTCGGTTGCCTATGGGTTGTAGTTTCCCAAGAGGTAACGGGATATGCATGACATTTTTCATGTTTCTCATCTCCGATGTTACTTTTCAGACCCGTCTCATGTCTTTCAACCTGTGGAGGTTGAGCTCGAAGTGGATGAGTCATTTACGGAGCATCCTATCCAGATTTTTGATCATAATATGAAGGTTATCTATGGCCGGTATGTTCCTCTGGTACGGGTGCTATGGAAGCACGAGCGAGTATAGGATAAGACTTGGGATAGGGAGACCGATGTACGAGCATAGTGGTCAGAGTTATTCGGGGTTTCTTCTTCTACGTCTCACTAGGGAAATTCAGGGATGAATTTATTTAATGGGGGAATTTTTTAAAAACCCAGACCTTCTTTCATGTATTCTTTCCTTTTCAGGTCATTTTTGAGAAAAGAGGAATTTTTGGAAATTTCCAAAATACACGTCGTGTACATTATGAGTACACGCTGTGAAATCGGTTACCACAGGTAGTCGTGTGCTGGTCATGTAGTGACCACACACACAGCCGTGTGGGGGTGACTTGGAGGCCGCATAAAGATGAGTATGGAAACGACAAGTACACACCGTTTATTTTCTTTTTTTTCATTAAATGAACTGGGTTCGCGTCTAATCAACAAAACACCCTTCTTTTAGGTCTCGTTCATCTGAGAGAACCCTTATGGCCACGATCCTTATACAAACCCCCGATCCTCCATACTATCTCCAATTTAACCTTCTTCGATTGCATTGGGATCACCTTGGTAAGCTCTTCCTTCTGCTTGAGCTTCGTTTCTTGATTCCTCTTCTTTCTCAAGTTATCCTCTATTGAACGTTTTAGACGTTTTTGTAGATCTATGGTGTTCTTGGGTGATTCAAGGCTTGAGGTTCACGTATAGAGATCTCCCAATGCCAAGGTAGGTGGTTTGTGCCTTTCTGTTGAAAGTCTTTGAGTAATATGCGCAATTTTGGCCAATACCCTTGAACGGGGTATTGTGGATTTACCATTATAACCTTGTTAATTGTCTTCCATGCTTGTATGCTTGCGTAGAGGTTAATTGGATATGAATAGGGTTGATGGCTTTGTCTTGGATGTTTTTTCCCATTCTTTCTTCTGTTTATGACCGTTGGTCCTGTTTAGCTCGTTAGGCCGCCTTTCCATGTTTTTCCATGCCTAGTTGTAGGATGATGCGATTATTGTTATCTGACATGCTTGATATGATATATACTATTTATCTAAGTAGTTCAAGAGGTTTACTTTGGCCATATTGCACTACTATGATTGTTTGACTTACACAGGGCCATGGGAACCTGGTGTAGTAGACTATAAGGGGGATTGACCATGTGAGCTTCCTCAGAGAGTCTTTGATTACTTAGACTATAAGGGGATTGACCATGTGAGCTTACTTAGAGAGTATTTAAACCACTTTTGGATATAAGGGGAATTGACTATGTGAGCTTCCGTAGAGATTCATTGACCACACTTGGCTATAAGGGGAATTGACCATGTGAGCTTCCTCAGAGAGTCATTTATCACTTTAGACTATAAGGGTAATTGACTTTGAGTACTTCCTCATAGAGTCTTTGTATATTCTTATAGCTGAACCAGAAGGGATAGGCTGTGTGTACTTCCCATAGGGTTACCTACTTTTATTAGCTACTTATTTGGTATGTGAAATCGAATGCTTGAAACTGTGGAATTGTTTACTACTCTATTACTTATTTCATGCAATATATATTCACTAACTATTAGGCACAGATCTTTGGGTGGTTACCTAATGGGATTTAGTCTCACACCCTATTTGGGTCATGCTTTTGGGCCCAAACAGATTATATCGTTGCAGGTATAGATAAGGGAAACTACCCTTCTACTACAAGTTCTTGATTGACTGTGGAGCTGGAGAGCATGGGATCAAGCTATGGCTTGCGATGCTGAGGAGTTTACTTGCTTTCTTTTTTATTTGGTTTAGTACTGTTGTATTCCATCATTGTGATTTATTTGGCTACTTTCCTAGACATATGTATCATGAATCATTCATATATATATGTGTGTGTGTGTGTGTGCTCCAGTTTATTGTTTTCCAGTCTTCCACTGTTTACTTTTTTATCGATTATTACTGCTTCAATTATTGCTATTATTTTTCTTCCATCGTGTTACTCTGCCGATGAGGGAATAGTTTCCCCACTATCACACCCAAGGCCCTCACTGTTAGTCAGCAGCCTATGGCATTTAGGGAAATGCGCTTGAGGCCATATGACCAACCAGGTACGGGGTGCCTCTGGGTGGCTTCCAGAACCGGGACGTTACAGTCTGGGTGGAATGAAACTATTTGGGGAATAGAGCCTTCGTCCCCTTCCCCAACGCATGCATTTTTGGGGTGGATCTTAAAGTCTTAGTCTAACTCAACCATGGGAATATAGCCTCATGTAAATACCCCACTCTACCAATCCATGTGAACATGATTATTTATCCAGTCACCACAACCATACTATAACCCAACCAACCATAAACAATACCACTGGAGATTTAAATACATGATGAACAACATGGGAATTAATATTATTCCATAACCCATTAATACATTTATCATTTAAAATTCATATCCATTTATCCAAATTCTAATTCTCATGCCTTAACCCCTTATGTGTATTAAATAACCCCTATTCCTTATCCAATATTCATCGATTACCATATATTAACCCATTTATCACATTTATCATTCACAAACAATTACCCACTTATGCACTACAAGTACAATTCTTATCTCACATGGAACAACCAATTTATTACATTAAAAACTTTTAGAATTCCCCATAATTCACATGAATTAACCCGATAAACATATTCATCAATTTTCCTTTCCATTAACCAATTCTAAGTTCACCATTTCGTATGCACTAACCCTCTTAGGCATTTCTAACCAAATTTCATTAAACAATCGACATAATCTCATTCGACCCAACTCTCCCATTTTCCTATCATGCCAAACAACCCCTTATGCCATTAACACCCAAGTAACAACTATAATCATTACATTTAAAACTTAATTGACTGTTAAAACATGTTCTTCATGGGTTCCACATTATTACTCGGCAACCCTTCACTTAACCCTACACATATCTAGGTCTGTAAATGCCAGTGCCCCTCATAGGTGGCCCTAAAATGGTTGATTCATCATCTACTCATCCCACAGGGATCATGTGTGTTTCAATTGGTCTCTTAGATATCCCTATTTACCGAACCCTCCAATGGGATCAAGAAAACAAATAGGGGAAAATAAGAACACAAACTTCCATGCACAAATCTAAAATAAAACTATGGGATAATACATGTAGACCACTTACCATTAATTTTTTGATTAATGCACTAATAATCATAGGCTTATACCTGGATTCAACACCCTTTGAATCCTTAACCTAGGTTCCACTATAAAAATAGGGTTTTAGAGCTTCAGGAGGAGATAAGAAAAAGATGAAACCCCTAATCAAGAAGAGAAAGCAAGGAGGAGATCAAACTTACCCAGGGCTTCGATCCACAACCAATGGTGCTCTAAATGGTCAAGAATCAAAGGAGAATCACCTATTAGAATATTGGGTCATCCAATTCCATCCCTAGGGTTTCAATAGGAAGAGAGATTAAGAACCCTGAGTTGGGGTTAAAAAACCAAGGATGACATTTCTGTAAATTTCTCAACTTTCCTGGGTTGCACGGTTTACCCACACAGTTTTCCAAACCTTTCACAAACCATGTGAGACATACTATCTAAAACTCATTACCTTAACATAGTTTCCTAGGAATTATGCATGGTTATATTTACCATGTGATAACCATACGAAAGCATCTATCCAAGGTTTCATGGTTACCTGGGATGATTCACACAATTTGCACTAACCGTGCGTAAATCATGAAACATGCCCAAAAAACTCCTCTCTCTTATTTTATGCCCCAAACCCCTAGAACACCTAAAATCCTTTTCATGAACTTAGGGAACCAATAATTTAATCAAAATAAGAGACCTAAACCAAAGTGTAAACCTGAAACATACCTTAAGAAAGAATGAGTATCTTACAACTTCCCCACCTTATAACAGTTCTTCCTTGAGTCATGCTCCCAATCATCATTGAGATTCCACAACCAAAAGAGTATGATATTAGGACCTCCTATCCATTCCCATTTCCAAAATTTTCTTATTGAACATTACAAAGCTACCACAAAAGTGAACTTCGACATGGTTTTGGCCAACAAGACTTCCTCACCACAACCAGCAACAAGAATCGGATACTTCTCATGGATGCATCAACTTTAACCATACCCAATCACTAGAACCTCTTAGATAAGACATAGGAAATAGTTCCTAATTCAAATAAGGTGGATATTTTCTCACAACATCATCTCATCGCATAGGAATCAACTGGCACCCAAACAATCCATTCCTCTTCAAAACTCATGACCCAAATCACCTGGCTTCATTTTCCTCTATTTTCCCTGACTATAACAGTGACCAAACTCAATATATACCAAAAGAGAATGAATGGTCCTTTAAACCACATTCCCAACTTATGTCGATTCACCACTATCGAGGAAAGATCACCCAAAACTCAACTCAACTTTCACATAATACAACGTGTTCTAACTCACCATGCCTGAACATCCATAGGGCATTACCCTACATTGGCATCCAGTCGCACTGTTGAAAACATTCAGGAGGACATACCTACACTATCCATCCAAGGACTAATATCAACTTGAATTCACTTAGGTAAAAATTCATTTCAAAAAAGCACTTTCCGCCATAACATGAACCTATAGGTTGGTCACTCCCACCACACCCATTCAAGTTTATTATCTCAGGTCAGACCACACCCAACTGGCTTATCCGAGAACACCCACCTTCCACTAATGGTATGATACCCCTTTCTCACCTTCCCAATTTTCTTAATGACTTGAATAATATCATTATCATCCCACTCACCCATTGAGGTAGTTCCCTAAATTATGATAAATTTATATTATCATGGCATTACTGCCCTCCAGACCATCATTGGGCTTCACCCTCGGCATGAAACCACATAAAATGTCCAAGGTTACCTCAAATTCAAGATGTTATAAAACTAAACAAGTAAAAATTACCTAAGTCTAACCTCGATATTCATTGGAGTTATAGGACCAAACCTCTATTTCCACAACCTACTGTCATATCCAACCACACCCTTCTACGACTTCAGAAAAAACATCCCAAGCTTCACATGGAACCACCCTGAGCTCGAAACCAACACTTGGCTCATTAGTCACCACATCCAAGGCCCACATGGCCTCTCAGATGAACCTAACATGAAACTCATAGGTTCCTCGTTGGCATCTTGGTGCCACTACATCAACTCAATGTTCTCCTCTCCCCATCCAGGACTAAATTATCACTCCCCACCTTAGGATTGTCGTTACCATTGTTCTCCATGAGGGATTATAACTATAGTGTTATACACTCGATCATAAGCGAAACCCCAAAACATAGACATGGCTAACAATTTTTTTCCCAAAATAAGAAAATGAACATCTCTCGGTTCCCATTTCCAGCTTCCGTGAATGACACCCATGGTGTTTATCGACATTAGTTCTATCCTGAGGGCCTCACCCAAAGCCATAAAGGGTGTGCTCCCATAATCAAGATCCACATATAAAGTTTCCATGAGAATAAACTCCATTATGTCCCTCATCCAACCAAACACCTTCAAGTCTCTTGGCATAAAGCTAGAGCTTCTCAACATACCTGGGATGATATCTAGATATTGGGTAGGATCATCACTAGTTGAGGTATTCTGAGAAGTTTTCTAAGAACACCAAAACAAACTTATCCATTTCTGATGTTGAACTATGGGACACCATGACCATCCAAGGATCTCAGACCCCCCTTCTAAATGCATCTCATCAACACTTAACCACCAATGCTCAGGTGTGATTGGCTACCAGGTCTCACCACTGCTCTATGATCAAATCACCAAGTAGCTGTGAACCAAAATTTCATGTGGAACTAATCCACCACACCACTTGAGTTCTTATGATGCGTCCCTAATAGCTAAAAAATGAATCACAATAGTCTACCACACCAATCAAACCAATGGTATCTCACAAATCAACATTTAACTATGTATATCCTATCACCCGCTTACTTACCTAACCATGCATATTGGTTAGTCAGCCTCATCATCACTGAGGTGGCCTCTGCATATCACCCACCAACCAAACCATTCATAAAAACAAGTTCAGCCACATGACCACCCTCGCCTCAGGTGTCACCATCAAGCAAAAGAATATAACCACACTTCAGCCACCCCAGTCTCTTCCACTCAAAAACAACTTCAAGACCTCTATTAATCAACATCTAAATAGGTGAGTTACTCATCCATATGATAAAAAAACTTCTAAAAAACCTTACCTCATATCACAAACACTAGGGTGACCTTATGAATGAACCATAAACAACTATACCATTTACTAAAACTTGGTGGTACTTAGTATGCATTGAAACCACCTCTAAAGAATCTCTCATGCTTCATATTTCGTGGTACCTGCACTGCTGGTCTAACCTCCCACAAGGTCACCCTGGACTTTTTGAAACTATAATCATGAAACCACAACTCAAGTGGCACCACCAACCATTAACCTTTCCACTTAACCCTCTAGGATGAACACAAACCATGCAACACTCGGAGTTCCACTTTCAAAGTCCAAAATGTATACATGTGTGAAATACACCCAAAAGCACTAAAAACCTCATCTGACCTCTATCATGGTTACCTTGAAGGTTGAATGATACCAAATCACTATACTAGAGTCACAAATAGGAAATTCCATTGGTCCTCTCTTTAAACCATAAATATCATGACACAAACAAAGCAATGTCCGTGAATGGCACTCTCACCCCAGTTTCGATGCACATTATGCCTAGCACACCAAATAACAATTTACTCAATGTTCTGAACCAAAGTTGTACACATTCATGGGAACTATGAGAAAAAAAACCTCTCTATGATTCAAAATGAAACTCATAAGGTCTCTACTCACAAGGTCACTAATACCCACGCACCATCTTTAGGGTCCAGCATGTACTCTGTACGGTCACGAACCACAAGAGTTCCCACACTACCATTACCGAAAAACACCTTGCAACCCTAAGGCCACAACCCTACCAAGGTTTCCCTAAACACACCACCTAGGCTATATCATAACTAGAAAGGCCTCACAATCCAAATCCAGAGTCTCAAACTCGGGCACTCTCACTTCCCCAAACCACACATACAAGGATAAAAATGATATAAAAAAAAAGAATACCCACTTCTGAACTCAATAATTCTCATTTAAAACTTCTTTTTCACCTGATGATTTATATAATGAACATAGTATTAAACCACAGATGGAAAATATATCACGCTATCAACCTTAAAACAAACCGTTCTTCATACTCTATCTGAATGGTCATCGTCACACTTAGAACACAAACCTCTACCATACCTACCGCAGGTCATGGTTAGCATGGGGTAACCAATTTACTAAATCACAAGTCTGTCATCAACACCCCTTCACACCGCTTCGTATTTTATAACATGATTTTTTCCTATTTTATACACATAATAAACTTTTACAATTTACCACAACCCAAAATTTTAACCCAAACATAACATTTCTTTCTACACGGTATTCCTTGACTATGAATTTTAATTATTTTAATTCAGCCACTTTCATTAATATTATTAGGCATCATTTTCTTCAAATTTATCAAGGAATTAAAATTAATTCTACTATATATGCCTCACACACCCATATCGTGTGTGTTCCTATAATGATTCATGCCACCAATATCCTTCGGTGCCTAAAATTTTGTATGAATGCACAAACTAATGCCTTTCCAGCAAATAGAAAAATATCATAAATCAATCAAATCACACAACATTTTCATCCCCTAATATTGAAATATCATTCAACTATAACAAAACACATCAATAACAACAATTACCAACCAGGGTGAATTTTGTTTTCCCTCATACATGGGTTAGCTACTCTTAATCACGAGATCATTACTAAGGCCCGACACAAACTAAACTCATGTATACAATCCCCAAATAGTAAGAAAGATAAAATAACTCCTCTGATACCACATTTTAATGTCCCCAGCCTAGGATCCCCTAAACCGGTGCCCCGATTTGAGTCATCCCATAACCTCAAGCACACCTCCCCATATGCCAGAGGTTTTCGAATAGCTACGAGGGTCTAATGAGTCATGTGGGGAGACTATACCCTCTTTTATTTAGTAATACAAAATAGACCATAAAATAAATAGTGGAACCAAATAAAACAACTAATAAACATACAATCCAAACATCACCCAACTGGGTGGAAACCATAATTCAACATTAACAATGTCATGATATACTAGTAGTGCAAGTGAATAAACACAAAATAATGAAAACGGATAGCACCCCAAATGGTTCCTGACTCTAAGTCCATATCCTTCTCCTTGTAAATCACTAGCCCAACTCAACATCCTAGTGTAGGGACTTTTCCCTTGACTTGACCTGCAACAAAGAAATCTTCCTGAGTACCCAATGATGGCCCGAGCAGGGTGTGAGTACAAAACTCAGCAGGACACCACCAATAGTGTCTATGAAATATCTAGTATAATAGATAGTGTATTCAAGTTCAAAATAAATTTTAAGTAAACATGGGTCAGTTTGAGTTCCATTAGTCAACAAAGTAATTTTTTAGTTCATGCTTAGCACTTTTCCCAATTTCATTTCTTACACCATCTCATTAAGTATTCCATTCTTAGTACATCCCATGGGTTAGGCATACATATCATCTACACAAGGGTCTAAGTCAATCAATCAAAATTCATAGGGGAAATAATTCAATTCCATATCTCACTAGGGATACACATATCACATCAACACAATATCCTCACTTCGAAGCCTCAGTCCGGGTGGAATACAACCATTAGGAGAATAGAGACTCTGTCCCCTTACCTAACCCATGCATTTTTTGGTTGGATCTTAGATCCTCAATCTAACTTGACCCATGGGCGTGGAGCCTTAGTCAATAAGCCACTCTACCAAGCCATGTGCACATGATTATTTATCCAATCACCACAACCATACCATAACACAACCAAGCATAAACAATTCCATTAGATATGAAAATAAATAATTAACAACATGTGAAGTAATACTATTCCATAACCCATTAATACATTTTCCATTTACAATTCGTAGCCATTTATTCAAATTCCCATTCTTGTGCCTTAACCCCTTAAGTGTATTAAACAACCCATGTGACTTATCCAATATTCATAAATTACTATATATTAACCCATTTATCCCATTTATCATTCACAAGCATCTACCCAATTATGCACTACAAGTATAATTATTGTATCATACAAAAGAAACAATTTATTACATTCAACCCTTTAGGAATAGCATATAATTCCCATAAATTAACCCAATCAACATATTCATCCATTTTCCTTTCCATTAACCAATTTTAAGTTCACCATTTAGTATCCATTAACCCTCTTAGGCATTTCTAACCAAAGTTCATTAAACAAACGACATAATCTCATTCGACCCAACTCACCCATTTTCATGTCATGTAGAACAACCCCTTATTCCCTTAACACCCAATCCAAAACTATCATCATTACATTTAAAATTTAATTGAACATTAAAATATATTCTTCATGGGTTCCACATTATTACCTGGAAACCCTTCACTTAACCCTACCCCTCTCTAGGTTCGGAAATGTCGGCACACCCCATGGGTTTCACTAAAATGGTCAAGTAATCCTTTACACATCCCAAGAAGATCATGAGGGTATCAATTGGTTACTTATACACCCCTTTTTACCAAACCCTCCAACGGTATCAAGAAAAAAAGGGGGAAACAAGAACACTAACTCCCATGCACAAATCTAAAGTAAAACTACTAGATAATACTTATAGATCACTGACCTTGAACCTGTTGAAGAAAACACTCTTAATCATAGCCTTGGATCCAGATTCAACACCCTTTTAATTCTTAACCTTGCTTCCACTGAAAAAAAAGAGGATTTTAGAGCTTCGTTAGGAGATGAGATAAAGATGCAAACCCTAATCGAGAAGAGGAAGCAAGGAGGAGATCAAACATACTCAGGGCTTTGATCCACAACAAAAGACGCTCCAAATATTCAATAATCAAAGGAGAATAACCTATTATAATTTTGGTTCAACCAAGATCATCCCTAGGGTTTCAATAAGAAGAGAGTATGAAAATCCCTAGTTGGGGTTAAAAATTCTAGGATGAAATGTTTGTAAATCTCTCAAATTTACTGGGATGAACGATTTACCCACATGGTTTTCCAAACCATGCAAGAGATAATGCCTCAAAATCACCCCCTTTGTATGGTTTCCTGGGAATTATGCATGGTTAGCTTAACCATATGATAACTATGTGAAAGCCTCTATACAAGGTTGCAAGGTTACCTAGGACGATCCGCACAATTTACACTAATTGTGCACAAACTGTGCAACATGCCCAAAAAACTCCTTTATCCTCATCTTTCATACCCCAAACCCCCGGAACACCTTTGATCCTTCTCATGAACTTAGGGTACCACTCATTTAATCAAAATAATAGACTTAAACTGAAGGGTAAACCAAAAACATACCTTAAGAAAGAATCTGGGATATTATAAGTTCTATATGAAACATCTTTTAATAAGTTATATACACATATCCATATTCCCCATGAAGACATTATTACCCCCGTATAAGACATCACATTATAATTACCTTGGTGAAAACTCATGTATCCATATCCTTCTTGCAATTATAATCATATTCCCTTAAGGTGGACTCAATGTGTAAGTCTCGTACCTATATGTAATGCATATGATCTCCTATTATCTATTATTTTTCACTCTGATAATGGATAATATGGGATTAGAACTTGAAATTATAATTTCATTAAGTTAATTAAAACCTATAATATGGGAATCCTTCCTAGACATAAGACCTTATTACATATTCCTTTCCTTAAAAGGTTTATAACCTTAGTGAATAATGTCAAGGTGACCTCAGTGTATAAGCCCCATGAAAATATCAAGGTAACCTCAGTGTTTAAGTCCTTCTTGAATATCAGGGTTACCTAGCGTGTAAGTCCCTATCAAATATTAGGATGATCTCAAAGTGTAATCTCTTCATGAACATTAGTGGAACATCAATAGTTAATCCATTCACAAATATTAGGTAAACCTTAGTGTGTAAGACCTACAAAAAATATCAGGGTTACCTTAGTGTGTAATCCTCTCTCAAATATCTAGGAATCCTTCTTAGGTGTAAGCCTCCCCCACATCCCTATCTTTCTTAAAGTTACATATTCTCAATGAAGCATCCCAGGGAATCGTCAATGTGTAATCTCCAAATATTTCAATCTTATGATCCCATGTAATGTGTCCAATCTTCCATTATCTCTTGTTTCTCACAATGATCATGGATCACATGGGCTTAGAGATGTGCAATGATCGTGTCTTTAGTCTATTAAAAATATCCAATATGGGAATTCTTCCTAGGTATAAGCCCTGATTACATATTCTTTACCTTTAAATGGATATAATCTTGATGAGGCAACCTAGGGAGACTTCAGTGTGTAATCCCTACTCAAACATCAGGTAGACTTCAGTGTGTAATCCTCAATAAAATATCTATTTGACTTTAGTGTGTCAGACTCATACCAAATTACCACCAATATGGGCATCCTCCTTAGGCATAAGTCCTTTCTATATCCCTATCCTCTTCAATGGACCATCTTCCTAATGAATTATCCTAGGGAAACCCTAGTATATAAGCCCTATAAAATTTAATCTTACACACTCATGTGATGTGTCCAATATTCCACTATCTCTTATTTCTCCCACCGAGAATGACATGCATGGGCTTAAAGACTGATGATGATTATGACATCATCATGACACCTATTTCCCTAATATGTTTCTCTTTTTAAATGTGAGTTCAATTAAATCTTATTTTACTTCAGGGGGTTATATTCCCAATAAAATATATCATGGTAACCCTATATGAATAAGTCTCATTCAAGCCTATGTTGTCTCACATTTTATGACATGGAGGTCTATTAGAACTACCTGGACTCTGATTCCTGTCTTTATAGGATACATAAGATGAATCAATGAGGCTTGATCCCCATATCCAATGTTTAAATTCCCTCATTATATTCTATTTTAGTGTGATGATAAACTGTATGACATGGTATCATGTGAACTATGTGGGTTTTGATTCCTTTTTTCACAAGATATATAGGATGCCTCTTGGAGGTTCAATCCCAATTCTAAAAAACCAATTTCCTTCCTAAATAGAATTAAACTCCAGATTTCCTAGTCATAAAGCTTTAAAAAATAATAATTCCTCAAACCAACATTGTTAAGTAATAATGGGTATAAATATAAAGAACCTGTGATACATACATATGGTTCCATTGATAGGATGACCCCTTCATGTATAGGCATTCACATCAACAAAATTCAACAATTGATCAATTTTGTTAAGGTAACTAGTCTCGTACCCCGATTTGAAAAAGATTCATGAACATATATTAAATATCTAAGAGAGTCATGTAGTAGGAAATAATCCCCCTAAAAAGGTTATGGTGAGCTCGGTCTCCCATCCTCTTAGTTTTATTTGTATTCAAGGTGTCGCTAATATGTCCTGGATTGGAAAGTAGGACCACACACTGACAATAAACATTGTGGGCCAGAACATGGTTATAGAAAAAATAATAAACCCAATGTGAATATTTTAATAACAAAAAAAAAGTTTCCATACGTCAGTCCATTTGTTTTTTGTGTCTCTTACAAAAAAATGGTGAACCCAACATTATTTTTTCAATAATGAAAAAAATGAGTTTCCACACATTGGGCCATTTCTTTTTGTGAATCCTATGAAAGTAACATGAAACAAATGTAAAATAAGAATAAACAATTTTGTTGCTTGTGTATAGTAGACTAAGAATTTTATTACTTGTCATGGTCCATTAATTCAATACCTTTTTACTTGTTTTCCTTGTGACTACCAATACTATGCTCACAAACAATCACCTTGACTTGAGTCCATGGAATCATTGAGAAAAAATTCTGAAACCTCACCTGTAGCGATGGCCCTCGCAAATCATGAAACACCATCATCTACTCAATTACTTTAACATAAATTGAAAAATAAAATGTTAGGGGAGTACCACAGACATTGTGTGATCCCAACACTCAAGGCTTTACATGGGGTTCTTCAGCCACTGAATCCCACAAGCTCAACTTGGTCAAGGAAGGACATGATAAAACTAGAAACACCTATCACCACATTCAACCACTTTGGGATTATATCTATAGAGTGGGACAATTAACATCTTAAATACCTTGAGAAGGTGGATCAATGATTCAACCGTGGATCCATCCAATTTTAGTATCCTTTTAAGAGGTCTTTTTTCAACCATCACCTCTAGTGTTATCTCACCAATTCCCCTCATTCACTTACTAAGGGTCCTACCTAGAATATTGCATCCCTAGACACTTAGATTTGGGAATGAATTATATTTCACTAATAAAAACATGTTTTAGATTATAAGTAGTGGGACTATATTCTTACTTCCACTGATGAATCTCACATGCATACTTCAGAGGTAATCAGTGAGCATGTCACACCCATAGAGTTTTTTAAGGTACTTTTTTATATTACTTGTGTTCTATTGATTTACCAATAAATTTACAAATAAAAATTTTAGTATTTGGGTATACACAATGAATAACACTATTAGAACATGGTTAGGGGAGACTATACATGATCCTAGTACTAATGTGTGGCCAAGACAGTGGAACTATCTTGGCCATGCAACTCGACACATAGGTGTGCGCTCCTCCCTAAATAACAATGCGACCCAAATAGTGGAAATGTATAGGCCACACAGATATATTAATGGGTGTGTTCCCCTATAAGTAAATTTTTCATCCTACCCCTCCTCTTGGCTATAGGTTGCGTACAGTTGGTGCATAGTCTAGAAGACTGTGGGTCCAAACTGTGCGGCCTACCAGATTCTTAAATATTTTAAAAAATTTATTCTACCCCTCCCCCATTTTAACCATATAAAACCTATCTCACAATCCATTCAACCATAACCAACCCTAGGTTCACCCCTATTCCTCCTCCACTATCTATTGACTCAATTTTTGGTGGTTTTTAACTTGAATATTCAAGAAATTCTCAAGTAAGTTCTTCTTCCTTTCTTCTCTTCCTTTCTTATGGTCTCATATCTATTTATTCTTGGTTTCACTTTTCTATAGCATTTATTTTGACCTAAAATGAGTAAAATATCATTTATTTTATTTGAATATTGATTTTTTTGTTTTTTCTTACTTAGGGTTTTTTTTGTGTGTTGTGGTTTCCAATCAGATTTGGGTGATTTCAAGTGAAAGGTAGGTGGTTCTATTCTTAGAAATTGTTTGATAACTAAAATATGCTAGTATGGTTTTCTAAATTCATTCTAAATTGTGTTGTGTGTGTAAAAATGAGTTTTTACCAAAATTATTGTGTGTTTATGGTTTTAAAATAGTTAAAATCCCAAGGGATTAATGTGATTTTGTATATGATGGTTTGGTTTGTAAATTATGGGTGATTCATGGTTTAATAAATAGAAAAACACATGGGAATCCAAGGTAACTTGGTGGGAAGACTAGAAAAAGTATGATATTCATGACCTACCCAACCTAGTAGGATTATGATACAAAACTAAAAAAACATTGATGATGGGGATTGGTTGTTTATAATAAGATATGGACCTTCACATCTGGGTTTGATCATTAAGAGTATGAGGATCCTAAGTCCCCACTAACCTTATATGCTTAGGTATTTCTTGTGGAAATTATGTTATGGTTCTTCTAACTTTATTTTATTTATTCACCTTAATTTTTTTACAATTCTAATAACATGTTTTATAAAAAAACTATTTTCCTATATTTTATAAACAAAACATGTATTCAATTTTAAATGTTTCCTTCTTGAAAAAATATTGTTTATTTATCTTATAATTTTTATGCATGTAATCTTTGGGTGTTATCCTATCAGGAAAGTGAGTTCACACACTACATAAACCCTTATGCCTGTGTAGACCTTATTCTATCAATTTTAGGTAAAGAGAAGACCTTCCATGTCTGTGATGGTGGTTTCTCTTTTTTATGGTTCCTTTTTCAGAAGGTTTTGGTGGTGGTGTCATGGTGGTGTTGAACCATGCTCCACGATGAGTTTTTTTTATCTATTTAGTTTCCTACCTTTTTTTACTATGTATAATATTGTAAATATCAAATGTTTAACTAATTATTATAGTGATTTCTTCTTGTTTCACATTTTTTGTATGGTTTTTATGATGTTATGAGAATTTTTTTATTGATTATAGTTATCTTTCTCATGGGAAAAACATTCCCATAGGAGTTACTTGATTCCTAAAAACTATTTTCCATCTCATGGGGATCGAGAACAACCTTTAGGCCATGCCACAGGCTGGGAAGTGTGTCAGATTGGATAGAAACCCAAACCGGTTGGTGAAAAAAATGGAATCAAATTATATTTCCTCCTTTTTTGGGTTATGTTATTTGGGATGTTTAGGTATAAATATGCTCATACTGTCAAAGCATAAGGATCTAGTTTTGAGTGGGGTGTCTAACCAACACACCTCATAATGGACCTTAGGTCACCAGGGGATGTATGGGATTTGGTTTTACTCCTCCTTTAGGTGTAGTACATATGGTAAATACTAGGAATGATACCTCCATAGAGACCTACTATGTGGATGTGGGAAGATGACAGAGAGATTTCTCCCCCACCAGTTAATTAGAGGTTAGTCAAATTAATGGTTTGGTTTTTCTATGCTCTATATCCGGGAGTGGTCTCTTGTATTTCTTAGGATAATGAAACTAAACCAAGACCAGAAAAATATTGGGCTCATGAGCTCCTCAAAAATAAATCCGATTCCTTTTGAGGAAGTACAGATCCTCAAGAAGTGGATGATTGGATCAAAAAATTTCATAGGATCATTGGTTTCCTTGGGACTTCTAAAGTTTTTAAGGTGAGATGCATTAAATTTATGTTATAAGGGTACAGTTGCGGGTTGTGGGAGTCAGTGTTTCAATAAGTGAAGCATGATAAAATGGGCGGGAATTATTTCAAGTTTGTATTCCATGAGTAATACAACCCTACCACATTATCCCTTTCTAAGACCTATGAGTTTTTGGACCTCCATTAGGGAGAAAATTCAGTGCTAGATTATGCCAACCATTTTTCTGAATTATTCAATTTCTCTCCCAAGGTTGTTTCCAATGAACAACTGAAGGCCCAACATTTTGAAATGGGGTGTCATCCAAATATTCAAACTCAAGTTTTCTTATTCAAGTTAAATACATTTACTAAGGTGGTTTATTGGGATCTGATGGTGGAAATTGACTGAAACATGGAAATATAGTTTTTATAGTGTAGTTCCAACTATAAGATAGGGTGGTAAGGGCATGTATGAAAATAAAATAAAGTGTAAGGAGTGGAGAAATAAGATTGGTGGAAGCTCTAAATTCCCCTCCTGACCGTCTTTGTTAGCATATTAGAGTGGTGGATATTTCATGTGTCACTAGTGTGGGATTTCTAGGCATATAAAGTCTACATGTATAGTTCCACATAAACTGCTCCATTGGTGTTTAAGTATGGGTTACTGGTAAAAATTATATAAGAGTGGTCCTCCTTTCAAAGTGGTACATGTTCTATAGCATATAGGGAACTCGCAAATCGATCTGGTGGCTGTGGTTGAAATTGTAAATCATTCTATGGATAGATTCAAATCAAGGAAGAGCCACAAATCAGGAGTCAACATTAGGTTAGTGGAGATGAAAAACCTTCATGATATGGATCAAGAAACAGTGGAGTTAGATGCAGGACCTGCAACCATTTGAGGTACTATTTTGATTGCATCATCCATATCCATTTCTTTATTTGATATAGGTTCTTCTAATTCTTTCATCTATTCACATCTTTTGGAAATTTTGAAACTCTCAGATGAACTCATGCCTTATTCCATGGAGTTATTTATACCTATTGGAAAGTGGAAGGAATTTTGTTTTAGATATTTGTCCTATGCTAACACCCTATCAAAGGTTGAGTTGGAATGGGACTACATTATTCTGGAAATGGACCTCTTTTGATCCTAGAAATGGATTGGATTACATGCTTCAAGGCACATATCAATTTGTATCAATGGTGGGTGACTTTATGGGCACCCAATAGAAGTACTTAGTTCTTCAAAAGTGAATGGGATCCACATTTAGGATCTGCTAGACCTCTGCTTCCAAAGTTAGGTAGTCTCTCTTTCCAGGTATATTCTGTTATGTTGTAATATTATGAGAAATATTCTATGAATGGGTTTCCTCATGTGGTGGATGAGTTCCTAGAGTTTCTTATAGATAAATTTCCTTGGTTACCTCTAGAATGGGATGTGGAGTTCACCATCGACTTGACGTTGGGGATAAAACTGATATATATTCCCTCATATAGTATGTCCCCCAATGAATTGAGGTAATTAAAGATACATTTTAATGATTTGGAATCCAAAGGTTTCAATCACTCATGTGTATCACCTTGGTCTTCCCCAGTGTTGTTTTCTAAGAAGGTTGATGGATCTCTCCAATTGTGTGTTTATTACCAGAAGTTTAATAGGGCCACCATCATGAATAAATACCTCTTACCCCATATTGATGGCCTCTTTTATTATATCAAGTGGGAAAGGTTTTTTTTCATTATCAACTTGCACTTTGGTTATCATCAAGTCCTTGTAAGAGAATATGAAATTCCCTTAATAACTTTATTATATAATTATGACCATTTTTAGTATATATCTTTTCCATTAGGACTGATGAATTCACCTGTGGTTTTTATGGCCCTTATGAACTGAGTATTTTTTCAATTCCTTGACTCTTATATTGTGGTATTTATGGATGAAATTTTTTTCTACTCTAAAACTAAATTGAATAACATTAAACATCTAAGGATTGTTTTAGGCATGTTTCGAGATCACCATCTCTACACAAAACTCTCAAAATTTAGTTTTTGGATTTGAGAGGTAAAACTTTTGGGGCATGTAATCTCAAATTAGGGGTTACTAGTTGATCTAGAGAAAATTGAGGAACTGATGTCATGGGAACATCTGAAGAATTTATTTGAGATTGAGAGCTTCTTAGGTCTAGAAGGACACAACAAGAAGTTGTTTAGGGATTTATCTTGACGTGATTTTTGGATGAAAGAGCTTACCCAAAAAGGGGTAAGTTTCTACTAGATTTTAAAATTATATACATATTTTGAGAAGCTCATGTAGCGATTGACCAGTGCTCGTGTTTTGATTTTACCCAAATATGGAGAATTTTATGTGGTTTATTATGAATCTTCATGTATGGGTTTTGGATGCATGCTGATGCTGGGTAAAAATATGAATGCATGTGGCTCACGTCAAGTCTGAACTCTTGAAATGAATTATCCCACTCATGACCTCGAGCTATCAGTGGTGATGCATGCTTTGAAATAATGGTTTCACTATCTCTTTGGGGAGAAGTTCATGGTCTACTCATGCCACAAAATCTCAGCCTACATATTCTACAAGAAGGATCTGAATATGAGGTAGCACTAATGGGTCGAGTACCTCCTGGGGTTTGAATATGATATTTTCAATACTACAAGTAAAGGAAATGTGATAGCTAATTCCCTAAGAAAAAAAATTATATCCCAATATTAAAAGGATTCTAGTGTTGAGTGGAATCTAATGGGATTTTTTCTCCAGATGTATCTGGAAGACAAGAACTATATTGGAGGTAAGTTCTTTTATAACATTAAGTCAATACCTTATATTCTCAAATTTATTCAGAAAGAACATCCCAAGGATGATCTCTTATATCTCTCCACATTTCTTCCAAATGGTGGGGAGGTGCTTGAAGAGTGGCTAATGTCCTCTGAGGGAATTCTCTACTCCAAGGGTCAATTCATGGTGTCTTGTTCTCTACAGAAGGTGGTGATGTTGGATATCCATGAGTCTTAGTGGGTCATTCATCATAGAGACACAAAGATGTTTTATGATGTGAATCACTGGTTTGAGTGGCCTGGTATGAGGCGTGATATATATGACTCTATATCTAGATGTTATATGTGTCATTGGATCAAGGTTGAGCACCAAAATCACTTAGGTTTACTTCATCCACCCCCCATTTATACATAAAGGTGGGACAAGGTCACCATATAATTAATTATTAAGTTTCCCCATACACATTGGGGAAGGAATTTCATCGGTGTGTTTATTAATTATCTAACAAAATATTCCCATTTCATCCTGATCAAGGATTTGAAAAATGAAGAATAATTGGGAAGGTTGTATGTCTATAAGATCAAGAGGATACATGGAATGACATCGACTATCATTTCGGATAGGGACCACATTTTACTTCTTGATTCTAGAAATCCCTTCAATGGGAAATGGGATCATAGGTAAATATCATTATGGTGTACCATCCTAAAATGGATGGTCAGAAAGAATTGAAAAATATGATTCTGGAAGACATGCTTCATGCATGCACATTATACTTCATAGGCTCATGCGATAACCATCTTGGATTGGTGGAATATTCTTGTAATAATAGTTACCAATCCTAAATCTGTATGGATCCCTTTGAAGTGATTTATTGTCATCCATGTTAGTCACATTTGTGTTAGATGAAAGTAGGTGAGAATTATTTACCAGGGTCGATCCTTGTGTAAGAGACATTTGATAATCTTTGGGTGATAAGACAGTGGTTGTTGATAGCACAGATCTACCATAAGTCCTATTCTAATCAGCGACACCAATCCTTGGAGTTATTATTAGTTGACCAAGTGTTTCTGAAGGTTACACCTCACCTAGGTCATTGTCGTCATGGTAGGAAGGGAAAACTTATGCTGAGGTATGTAGAACCTTCTAAAATTATCATAAAAATCAATAAGCTGGAGTGGTGCTCAGATTTTTCTTCCTAGTTTACATCGATTCAGGAATTTTTCCATGTCTCACAATTAAATAAGTATAATCTGAACCCATCTCATATGCTGGATTGGGAAGAACTTGAGTTGGAACCTGATCTGTTAGTGATTGAACAACCCATGTGGATTATATATTCCTAGGTAAAAGTGATTTGGAGAAAATATATTCCATAAATTGAGTCTTTTGGAATCACAAAAATGATGATCATAAGTCATGGGAATGAAATTCTTAGGTTGAGGAGTTGTACCCTCACTTATTCCCAGATCAGACTATTGTTTGAATTTTTTAGGGATGAAAGTTTTTATGATGGGAAGAATTGTCACACCCTTGGTCTTCTTTTGAGGTATTGTTTCTTTTATTATTTATTCTTATTTATGTTATAGATATTTCTAGAGCATTTTATGAAGAAAAATGTTTGTTTCTAGGTGGAGAGAAGGAGGAAAAAATTTGGTGCATGGTTAGTGGAAATCATTCTCTAGGCCATTAATAACAATGTGACCCATACAGTCGTAGAATTCAGGTTTTATGGCTAGTCGCATGGGTGTGTGTCCCTTTCAGGATAACTATGTGACACATATAGTGTCACTTTCCAAGATTCATGGATATGCACATAGGTGTGTGCCCCTATAGGTAATTAATTCATCCTACCCTTCTTATTGGACATAGGTGATGCTCGGTTAGTGCACAGTCTGGCAGACCGTGTGGTCAAAATATGCGGCCTATGAGATTCTTAGAAATTTTGAAATTCCTATTCTATCCCTCCCTATTTTTAACCCTCTAACCCCTCTATCAAACTCTATTCGACCCTCACCAACCATAAGATCTCCCTCCTCCTACTCCACTCCCTCTTTCCTAAATTTTTTGGCCTTTTTTAGATTGAATCTTCGGTAAATCCCCAAGTAAGTTCTTTCTCGTTTCTCCTCTTCCTTTATCATGGTCCCATTTCTCTTTCTTCTTGGGGTATATTATCCTCAATAATGAAGTTGAACAAAAATGAAATCAATATCATTTTTATGGGTATAATATTGATTGTTTCGGAGTTTTCTTTCTTTCTTCGGGTATTCTATTGGTGTGTCTTATAGTTTCCAACCAAATTTGGGTGATTTATAGTAAAAGGTAGGTGGTATCATGATTATCCATTTTTTATGACTTAAATATTCTAGTATTGTTTTTAAAAATTCATTCTAAATTATGTTGTGTTTGTGAAAATGGATTTTTTTCTAAAAAGGAGTGTGTGTGTGTGTGTGTGAAGTTTTAAAATAGTAAAACCCCCTTGGAATTGATGGGATTTGGTATGTGATGGTTTGTTTTGTGAAGGATGGTGGCTTCTTTGTCTAATGAATGGAAAAAAAACATAGAAATCCTAGGAAAATAGTTGGTAAGACTGAAAAGTATGATAAGAATGACCTAACCTACTTAGTAGGATTAGGATATAAGAATAAAAAAACATTAATGATTGGGATTGGTGGTATTTAGTAGGATATGAACCTTCACATCCATGTTTGATCACCGAGAGTACGAGGATCCTATGTTACCATTAAACCTAGATGCATAGGGATATCTCATCGTGATTATACTATGGTTCTTCTTAATTTATTTTATTCATTCACTTTTAAATTTTCACAATGCTAATAACAAGTTTTATAAAATAAACTAATTTCCTCTATTTTCTAAATAAATAATTTTTCAACTTAATTTTTTTTCTTTAAAAACTATCATGTTTATTTATCTTATAATGTCTATGCATGGATCCTTTGGGAGGTATCCTACTGGGAAAGTCATTTGAGGCCCTACATATATCCTCGGATGTATATCAGACTTATTTTTTTATTTAGGTAAAGGAAATACCATCCATGGAGGTGATAGTTGTTTCTCTTGTTAGTGGTTCCTCTTTCGGTAGGTATTGGTGGGGATGGCATGGTGGTGTCTATAACACCCCGAGATTTTAAAATAGGAACATCATGTTGAATAGAAAATATGACATGAAACACCAAGATTATAAAATAACTAAACACCTAGATATATGAAGATGTATTTATTTTTAAATAAATTTAGTCTCTTCGATTGTTTTTTATGCACACAACACCAGTTTTAAACGAAACGATATACTCCATTAAAATATTATTATTTAATTTTTCCCATTAAAACCTAGAAATTGAGTTGGAAGGTATGAATATTAATAAATAAATTATTAAAATTCTATGTTTTACACACAAATAAAATAAATTCAATGGTTATCTCTTTGTTATAAATAAAATAAGAATTAATTGAAAGAAAAAGAACTTTTTTTCTGAAAAACTGTATTTTTTCTAAACAGTGTTTTAGTTATGCTTTGAGTACATAATTTAAAATTAATTTCAATCTCCTTTAGAAAATGTATTTGAAAAAAAACTTTATTTTTTAAATCCTCATATATACATTAAAATATGGGAAATTTTGGGATTTTTTGAAAAATATTACTTTTTCAGTGAATAGAGAAAATACCGATTTTTATAAAATTGTCATTTTTATTTAATAAATTAAAAACAATTATTATTTTAATTTTATTTAAAAAATTAAAAAAAATTATTTAGTTATATTGAAGCCAATTAATTAAATTTAAATCATATTTATACTATATTTTAGTATATGTATATTGTTAGGCTTTTAAACACCTTTTTTTGAAAATTATTTTAAAGTGTATAATGTTTTTCAATTTTAAATAATTAAAATAACCCCTAATTGAAAATAATTTAAATTAATTTTATAGATTATATATCTATAAATATTAATTTAAATTCATATAATTTTATTACTTTTCATATCGTTACAGTGAGATCATTTTTTCGTTAAAAATGCATTTCATGAAAACCCATTTTTTTCTACATGCCTACGGGTTTAATTTTAAATTAAATTCCACCACTTATGTGATTTTAATTTGTAAAAAATAGATTCTATATTTGAAATGATAATAATATATACAATCTAATAAGGTTTACTTAATTTTTTACCCTAACTAATGGTGAAAACAATGAAAAGTATTTATCGTGGTTGAAGTAAAAATAGGTTTACCGGGGGTTAAACTCAAAATATTATTGTTAAAAATGACCCAAAACATGTATAATTACTATTTAATGGTAATATTTAGACCTTATATATTATAAATTTATAAAATGGTCTATTTTGGAGTCTTTTTCCATGAGAAAAATGTGGATTTAATTCATTCTTTTAAAAAATTCCAAGTGTGTCCTCCCCACCACTTATAAAAGGCCACCCCTCTCCTCTCCTTTAAACACTTACAAAACCTGTTATTTCAGCCAATACCTTCCCAAATAACTTCTCTAATTCCATCACCTCATCATATAAGACTTTTTTTTCATAAATCTGACCTAGGAATGATTTTTGTACAATCCAAAAGAAGTTTTTTGAAGAAGAGGTAACATTCTTAATCGTGAGTTTTATTTTATTTCCCCCTCCACACCATTAAAATATTATTAAACCATGGTGATATAATAAAATCAGTATATTTAATACACTTATATTTTTTTATGATAATTTCATGGCCTACAACCATATCCTCATCTCTCAAATGGGAAATAAAATTGTTTATCGTGTGTATGGTGGACTACTGGCTCGCAAACCGATGTAACTCATTTTACATATCCACTTATCACAGATAAATATAATAATTTATATAATGATTATATATGATATTTATTATATATTTTTACTTATGTAATTATAATATCTTATATATCTTATTCCATTCCATTCTATAGAGAATTTGATAACATAGCTCGTGTGTACAACAAACTACCGCCTCGCGAAGTAATGTGATTCATTATTCTCTAAAACTTTACATGGAAGTTAATACGGATTAATTTTATGTTGATATATTATATCAATAAAATACTATTAATTATTTAAAATATTTATATCATATACCTTCTTACCTTCCCATCCATTGAATAAATGATAATGTCATTCATGTGTTTAATGGTCTACCGCCTCACGAAGCAATGTGATTCATTTTTCATTAACGATTTATATTAAAGTTAATAGAGGATAGATTTATTTAATATGTGTTATATATATGAAATCATATTTATTATTAAAAATTAATAAATATTCCACTTCCTTACCCTTTCACCCGTTATGGAAATGATAACGTCACTCGTGCGTACGTACGACATATCATCTTCACAAAGCGATGTGATTCATTCTCTATGTTTAAAATTTAATAATGATTATAAAAATGTATCTAATGAAAAAAAATTATATTTATAAAATTAATATAATTATTTATATTATGTAAAAATAATCTATGTTCAAGATCCCAAACTTTCACGATAAAACGTGAAGGAGAAAACAAGGCAATTAACACCTGAAACAGTAATGATAATGAAAGATTATTAATTAAGGGGTAATAAAATGTTATAAAAGGAAAATATATGTTATTATAAATAATAATATGATTATTTTATAAGTTAATAATATGTTTAAAACCATTATACATGATGTTAAAAAGAAATCAACTAAAGTGAAGTGTGAGGTAAGGGGTTTTCTTAACTCAATTTCTATTCATTTCGTTATACAAATACTTTATTGATTATATTATGATTATGGAAGAGTTTTTTTATAACAAATAAAATAAAAAACAAAGATTAATTTCACATTTTTATGAGTAAATTAATAAAGTAACTTGTTTAGAAAATGATAGGAAGATTAAAAAGTTTATTTTCCTCAAAAATAATTTTTTAAATTATTTTCATCAATAATAATAACCCTTGATTTTATGGATTAATGGTAAATTATGTATATATGTATCTCACATATATATACCGAGCTTATTATCACTTACTTTGAAATGGTAATACATTCCTTATGATCATATCTCAAATTCATTCATTATGAAATTTCATTTGAATACTATACAAAGCAAGATTATACAACCCATTTTTTTCCATGGGTAATTATTATATTATTTATTTTTATTGATTTCATTTATATGGGACACCTAGATCATAAAAATTTTATGATGGGTATTCCCAGATAGTTCTCCAATGCATTGGGTAATATTATAGTCTTGTGAGGCATCATGTATGGGATTAGGGAGTAAAACTAATCCATTATGGGACTTTTTCCACCATATGATATTGTCTAGGTAGTTATCCTTGACTCATGTTAATGTCATGTTTTACGTTTCTTCCACATTTCTTATGATGCCAAGGTCTTAAGATACCATGTTCTTTATGTTATTCTTCAATGAGATTACTCATGAGACTTCTCATTTATTATATCATAATATACCTTTGAATAATAAGTTATGTTTTCTCATCATGTTTAATTCCTTACTTGTGTTTTTAGCTCACCCTTTTTTCAATGTATTCCACATGTTATCCCATGTATTTTAGGAGCTCAAAAGGATTTAGGATATCATTATGGAGAATAAAATAAAAGGTTTTATTTTTTTAGTCTTACTTTTGTGTTTTATAAACCTAGTCTTACAATGAAACTAGGACATTGAAATCCATGTGTTTTATTAATGGATGTTTATGTTTAATAAAAATGTAATAATACGAGTAAAAGGCTTGGGATATCATAATTAATATTAGAGTAAATTTTTAGTTAACCTTTTGAAACTAGGATGATAAAAATTTAGTGATAACCCTAGGTATAAGTCTAAGGATTATACTAAGTATATAAAAATATCCTATAATCTTAGTGAAGTATACGGTGAGTGATTTTCAAGAAATTACATCCCTATTTGGATACTACAAGTGGATGTGGCTAGGGAAAATATGTACCTAGGGGTAATAACTCCAAAAAAGGTGTGTTGGGCTTCACTAAATCATTTACAGGTACACGAAAATGGGTCCTACTTTACAGCTAATATGATACTCCTGGGGGATATGATTTTGAAATTCTAAAACACTTTTCAAAGAATCGTGAAGGATTTGAATAGATGATGATCATGGATGACCTAGGTTAAACCTAAGAGGTATTATATTGAAATGAATGTGTCATGATTTAGATATATTATAAATTATTTTTCAATATTATGTTTCTTACCAATATGAATATTATTTCTCAAACTAAGATTTATGGTTTTAGTCAATAGAGGGAACTAGAAGAAACTGTGTTAATGTTGAATGTGATAGAAAATGTATTGATGAGAAACCAAATGGGATGATGACCGGTGTAAAGAATATTATGATTATTCCTAATTAGTTATCATGATATATGTTTAATAACTTTCACCATAACCAAATCTTAGACTTTCCAAAGAAGATAAGGATATATTTTTCTAAGAGTTTGGGTGGTGGAGACCATAAAGGAAAGATGATTCAGTTTCCTATATATTGAGAATGCAGGAAGAAGCACTCAAGGTAATTTCTTAAAGGAATGAAAATATGTTTTACATGTGTATAATAAGGGAAGAATGAAGTAATTGTTTTGGAAAATGAAAATTTTAGTTAATGCAATGGATAAGAATAATGGTTTTCCTAAGGAATCATCAGCAATTTAATGTTTTAATTGTGAGAAAAACAGGAATTATAAAAATTGATGTCTTGGGGAGAATGATCGAGAACATGATCAATAAGGTTTCACATGTAATGGTTTTATTATTAATGATGAAGAGACTAAAAATGAAATTTTAAAGTAATGAGGTATTAAGGAATAAGATGATGAAGCCTAGTAATTGATTTAAGAATTAAATGGAATGATTGAAATTTTTATGTACTGGAATTCAAGAATTATGTGAATCATAATATATATATATATAAGTATTATTTTTTAGAAGTTTTGAGTTAATTATTTTTAATAATACTTTGAATGGTAATAATCACCTAGAAAGGTGATTTAATGGTAAGGAGGTAGTGTATTGAAAAAACACATAATTGAGGAAAATATAATCTTGGATATGTGCTTGATATTGAGGTAATTAGTTGATTTTGTGGACAAGAATTATTTGTATAAAAAATATTTGTGGTTAAAAAAATGGTATTTGATGGATAATGTTATTTTTTATTATGATCATCATATTATTGTTAATGTCATAGGTTCATGTATAATTATGAAAAAGATAATCACATAATTTTTTCTATAATTTTAGAAAAACAAAAAACAACAAGTTGGGTGACAACCCATGACATCCAGTAAGGTCATGTGGCTTGAACCCAAAACCAAAGGTAAATAAGGGTACAACACCTACCACTGGCCTATATGATATATTAGTTAGTATAACGTTGTTTTTATTAGATGGTGTGAAGGTTAAATATTAATTTGAATTCAAGAAGCATATTTTAGGATCAAGTTATTTTATCTTCGGGTGACTAATGATATTCCAAGAGATGTTTTATTAGGTTTAAGTATATATAAACATTTGGTTTAATGTGAAGGTTTATTTGGGAATACTACTATTATGTTTTTTATATTTAAGTTAAAATGGTATGATATAACCTTTAAAGTTAAAACCATCCTTCATATTGAGTTTATTGAGTTTAATTAGGATATAGGATCATTTATTTAAGGAATGATCTATGTTAAAACTTTGGTTTCACTGTTGAATTTTGGATATTAATAGACTCATATTCATTTTGGATATTATCTTACTTTGTGCTAACCATTTGGGTTTTAATAAATATAAGAAGAATAACTTTTTATTATTTTATGGATCTTACAATTCATTAAAAGTTAACTTTAGTGCTTCAGTCATAAAGAATTATTTTTTGATATTCGTTTTTTGGAGTAAGAGATAAAGTAGAAATAGATCAAAGAATAACCCGAGGATACAATTGTTCTTATGAAATATAAATCTATCAAGTAAGTATATTTCATTATATTATTATACAATAAAATAACTCCTCGACTTTAGGAATAGGATTTTGAAACAAAAATGCTTTCATATTAAATGTATTTTCAATGAATCAAATGGTATTTTAAATCATCATAGATTTATGGTTTTGAGGACCTTATATAGTTACCCATACTTTAAATACATTGTTAGTACTTCAAAATTTAAGTACACTTATTACAACATATAACAAAACCATGAAAGGACCGTATAGGTATAGTGTCTTTAGAAACTGGGAAACATAAACAACTAGTTCATAAAGCATCTACATTGTCTCCCATTTATTTCATTGTATCTATAGTCCCTTTTGGCATATCTTACTTAATACCCGTCTTCCTGACCTGGGGAAAGAAAACATACAAAAGGGTGAGCTCAAATGCTCAGTAAGGGTAAACAGAAGAAATATCAATCACATCAAATTCATAAGAACATAACATTTTGGAAATCTTACCCTGCAAAAGAGATCATAATTTCATAACATGGGATAAATCATGGTAGTTAAATGTAATCAAAATAATCATAACTTAAAACATGGAACTTTGTGACATACACACATAATCATAGAGAATCATTTCTTAGTAGTCAAGACTCATTTCCAAGACTATCTTAGTGGACAAAGTCCATTTCTGAACCGAGTTCACTCCTCGTTTCAGTCCTGTTTCACTAAACCGGTTTAACCTGCCATTCCATCCATGTCTATCTCATGAGATATAAAATCTTTACCCAATGCATTGGAGGGAGATATAGGTCCCACCCATCTCATAATGATACCATTCTTATGTGTGCCACAAAATCATAAATCATACATCATTGCATAACCCATGTAATAAAAATGGGATTCCTAAACATCATGACACCATAAAACAATTCATATAAGATAAATAAATTCATAAAAATAATTTCATCACAACATAATCAAATCAATGTAATAATAGGGATAGAAACAGAACCCTATATTATCTTAGATAGAAAATAATTTTGATAAAACACTTGAACTCCATTCTTGAGGAAAATATCCATTCTACTTCAAAAACATTTTTCCTTTCTTAACATGTCATACAATTTTAAACTAAAAGAAGTTGATTAAAAATAAACATGAAAACTTGTAAATGAAACTTCTTGGAAATAATGTTTTAAAAATCCATTCATACCGTATAAGTTAAAAAAACATTCTTCTCGTACTTTTGTCGGAAAAGTCAAAAAGTACCTCGTATGAAAAAACGAAAAAAGATTCCTTTCAAATCCTTTACTAAAAACTCACCAAAGGTTAAAATTGGATTTAAACAATTTTAGGTGGATAGAAACAATATTACATATTGAGGGAACATGGATGTGGATGATAAAATACACCCCAGTAAATACCAAAGTATAAACAATCTCGGATAAAAATGAGATTGTGATATTTTCCCTTACCTTAGGTCTGATTTGCTTCGTAAGTGTCCGAACCTCCTGTATAATGGTTTAAATAATGTCATTGACTTATTCCAAAATGATATCGTATATGGTCATATTATTATCTTCTTATTAGTAATATTTCATTGCTACTTGTTATTCGGGGGTTTATTACTTTTTGTTCTTATGCGTGTTTTGTCGAATAAATTCTTATTCTTCTCTTTAGGTTATAGATACCTAATTTCCAGAATGTTATTAGTGTAATATATATCATATTTATTCATTCAATTCATTTATATAATCATTATGCAATGAAGATCATGTAGAATGAATCACATCACATCGTGGAGACGGTATTCCGTACGTACGCACGAGCGATGATATCGTTCCCATGATCGTGGAATTTTATTGGAGTGTATGTATACTATTTCAGAATCAATACCACTTTACAATAATCATATATAGTTATTTATTTTCACCATTATACCCATCCAAGTAAGGTGGTGATGGAAAATAGATTACACCACGGCGTGGAGACGATATTTCGTACGTACGCACGCGCGGTGATTTCGTTTTCCGTAGGATGGATAGATGGTGAAATAGGGTTGTTTCATACTTATAATAAAATATCAGTATATGAGTGATACTAATGTTATTACTTCATAATGAAACAACTAAATAAGAAGAAGTAGAAGAAGAAATAGAGTTGAAAGAATCGGTAACGGACATTACCTCTTCTTTGAAGCGCCTCTTTGAGACCTCCTTTTAGGGCACTAAAATTGGTCTTTGAAGAAGACCAGAACCTCTAGGATGTTTCTAGGGAAGTGGGGAAGTGAAATGGTCCGAGGTTGGCCGAGTTTGAAGGCTAAAATTGGTGTGAGGAGGAGAGGGGGGAGGTGCCCTTTTATAAGGGAGGAGAGGGGCACCTTTGGAAATATAAGAAATATTAGTTTATATTAAATCCCAACCCCACTTAAAAACTTAAAAAATGACTCATATCCAAATATTAGATGAGATAGGGTTGTAATATCATCAACCAATAAAATTTAGACATGTTAAGAATTTATTTTAAACATTATCAACTTGATTTATCCTTATTTATCAATTTAATTTTATTTGTGGTAATAATATTCTCAATTTTAAATTATTATAAATAATTACATATGTGTTGTGAATTTTCCATAATTTGATACTTTATGACATTTTTGACCATATAAATTTTAATTTATAATTTTTAAATATTTTTGTGATTTTTAAACAATTTTATAATATGTTATTTTTATAAAATAACAATAGTGTCAATTTTGACACTATTCATTTATTTGAATTTAAATAAAATATATAACGAAGATATGTTCGAAATAAAAGCTTTAATATATTCATAAAATTTCATATGTATCTATAAAATTAGTGGAGAACATTAAATAGTTCATATAATATTTATTTTAATATTTTTAAAACCATTTATTTGATATTTTAATTAATAAAATAATTTCAACATCACTATTGTGTCATAATTAATTATAATTATTTAATCCCTAAAAAATCTAAATAAATTCCTATGATGTAGATAATTGTATTATATTTATGGAGACTATTCATTTTCTAAGTTTAATTAACTTTATCACTAAATTAAAATTATTATACTTATAAGATTTAAGAAAGTGACATGTTGTCACATTCTTTGGTTTTAATAATAATTAAATTATTTTCATAGAACAAAGTCCATTAAATGAATTTAATAAGACCATTAGGTGATATGGGTCGACCTTTAGTCATCCAATAGGATTTGGGAAGGTGTTAGGGTAATTTTATAATCTTATATTTACCCTTAATTACCCGATTTACCTTTAACTATGGTAAATAAAATTTACCGTAGTTACTAATCATAATGCCCAAAAATAAAAAGTAGCCTATTAACATAATTTGGACCAAATGATTCCAAATATGGAATACATTTTTCAAAATTCAAAACATATAAGTTGCAGTAATTAATTTAAAATAAATCTCGTTGTTAAGAAAACGGGTTTTAGAAGTTAAAACATTGCCAAAGATTGAAATGTTTTTACCTATGAATTCAATGTGAAATTAATGATAATGACATAAATTATATTAAATGGTAAAAATATATTCTATTTATACTTTAAAAACATTCATATAAATTATCTCAATGAAAAAAGTTGTTTTTGATTAAAAATTAGCTTATTTTTACTATTCATCAAAATATGAAAGTTATCAGAAAAATATCAAAAATTTATCCAAAGTAAATTTTTATACCCTGATTCAAAGGAAGAATTTTATTTTGTCAAATTGAACTTATAATCATGTCAAAAACTAGATTTAATGTGGGTGCGCCATCAAAAGGCGGCAAAATTGCATTTTTTGAAAAAATACTTATTTTACCCGAAAAATTTATTTTGTTCTCTTACCATGTTCTAGAAAATGTGTATGATGAATAATAAAATTCAAAATGTAGTTAATACTATTCATAACGGCTATTTTATAATAATATATCATTGTTTAGTGAAACCCGGTATTTCGTACTACACACGCTATCGAGGAAGGTCGTGATTGCGTGTAATGCAAGCCAAGTCCATATTGTGTAATGTGAAAGATTCCTTTGGTGTTGCGTATAACATAAGACATAAAAAAATTCTCATAAAATCTCAGGGTGTTACATTCTACCCCCCTTAAAATGAATTTCTCCCTCGAAATTCGTCACTTGTAACAAACAGATGAGGATACCTCTCCCGCGTCATATCCTCAAGCTCCCATGTAGCTTCTTCTAATTGGTGATTCCTCCATAAAACTTTCACCAAGCGAGTGGTCTTATTCCGTAGGAATTTTTCACTACGATCGAGAATCTCTATCATCTTTTCTTCATAAGAAAGATCTTGTTCAAGTGGTACAACTTCTGAGCTGAGTACATGTGAAGGGTTAGGTATGTACTTTCTCAGGAGAGATACATGGAACACATCGTGAACTTGAGAGAGATTCGGTGGAAGCACCAATCGGTAAGCTACCTTCCCAACACGATCCAAAATTTCAAAAGGACCAATATATCTAGGGCTCAACTTTACCTTCTTTCCAAATCTCATGACCCTCTTCTAGGGAGATATTCGTAAGAACACTTTATCACCCACTTCAAACTCTAGGTCTTTTCTTCGGTTGTTGGTATAACTTTTTTGTCGACTCTGAGCTGTTCTTATGTGTTGTTGAATAGATCTGACCTTTTCTGCCATTTCATCAACAATATCAGGTCCTAATAGCTTTCTTTCCCCAACTTCATCCCAGCAAGTTGGAGTCCTGCATTTCTTTCTATAGAGAGCTTTATAAGGAGCCATCTGAATACTGGAGTGAAAGCTATTATTATAAGAAAATTTCACCAAAGGTAGGTGTTGATGACAACCACCTTTGAAATCTATAGAGAAAGCTCTCAACATATCTTCTATTGTTTGAATTGTCCTCTCAGACTAACCATCTGTCTGAGGATGATAAGCAGTGCTGAAACTCAACTCTGTATCCAGAGTATGCTGAAGACTTCACCAGAACTTTGAGGTAAACCTCGGATCCCGATCAGATATAATAGAAAGTGGTACTCCATGCAATCTTACCAATTCCTTTACATATATCCTGGCAAGCTGATCTAGAGAGAAATCCTCTCTAATAGAAATGAATTGTGCAGACTTTGTAAGATGATCAACTATGACCCAGATAGCATTATTGCCTTTGTATGTTTTAGGAAGTACGGTGACAAAGTCTATAGTGATGTTTTCCCATTTCCATTTGGGTATGGGTAATGGTTGTAACATCCCCTTTGACTTCTGTCTCTCTGCTTTAACTTGCTGACAAACCAAGCATCGAGAGACATATTCAGCAACATCTCTTTTCATGTCATCCCACCAGAAGTACTCTTTCATGTCCCTATACATCTTCGTGCTTCCAGGATGAATAGAGAATGAAGAACTATGAGCCTCATCCAGTAGATCCTTCTTTAATTCGCGGATGGGAGGAACACAAACCCGATTCCTGAACTTTATTATCCCATCACAATCAAGGTTGAATTCAGGAACATTTCTCACCTTCTTTTGTAACTCAACATCTTCTTTCTGTGCCTCTTTAATCTTTGCATGTATAGATGGTTGAACATTCATTTGAGAAAGATACGATTTTCCCCCTTCCATTATAATTCCAAGATCCATACTTTATAAATCCATAAATATTGGATCTTTTGTGATCCTCATCATGCATAAACCGGCATGGTCTTGTCGACTTAATGCATCTTCCACCTTGTTTGCTTTCCCAGGGTGATAATAAATTGAGCAGTCATAATCCTTAATCAACTTTAACCATCTTCTTTGGCGCATATTCATCTCCTTTTGTATGAAAATATAATTTAAACTTTTATGATCAGTATAAATGTCACATCTTTCTCCGTAAAGATAATGCCTCCAAATATTTAATGCAAATATTATCGTAGCTAACTCCAAATCATGAGTTGGGTAATTTTGCTCAAGGATTTTCAACTGTCATGAGGCATAAGCAATCACCATATCATTTTTCATAAGAACACACCCCAATCCCTTCTTGGATGAATCACTGTAGATCACAAACCTTTCTCCACTACAAGGAAGTGTGAGTACAGGTGAACTGGATAACCTTCTTTTCAACTCCTTGAAATTCTCTTCACATTCCTCCGTCAAAACAAACTTAACTCCTTTCCGAGTCAACTTGGTGAGTGGATTAGATAATTGTGAAAAATATTTCACAAAACGTCAATAATATCCAGCCAAACCAAGAAAACTTTGGATCTCAGTTACTGTTGTTGGTCTCGGCCATCTTTCGATAACCTCTGTTTTTACTGGATCCACAGATATCCCCTCTTTTGAGATTATGTGACCCAAAAATGCAACGTTTTGAAGCCAAAATTCACACTTGGTAAATTTGGAATAAAGCTTCTCCTTTTTCAGGGTCTTCAATACAATTCTCAAGTGATCTTCATGTTCTTCCTCGCTCTTTGAATATACAAGAATATCATCTATAAAGACTACCACAAACTGATCAAGATAGTCTCTAAAGACTCTATTCATCAGATCCATGAAGATAGCAGGGGAATTAGTAAGACCAAATGGCATAACTATAAATTCATAGTGTCCATACCTTGTATGGAAAGTCGTCTTTGGTATATCCTCCGTTTTGACCCTTAATTGATGATACCCTGAACGAAGATCAATCTTGGAAAAGTATTGAGCTCCACGTAGTTGGTCAAATAAGTCATCAATGCATGGGAGAGGATATTTTTTCTTGATAGTGATCTTGTTAAGTTCTCGATAATCAATGCAGAGTCTCATTGATCTATCTTTCTTCTTAACAAACATAATAGGTTCTCCCCAAGGTGACGCACTAGGGCGTATGAATCCTTTATCAAGATTCTCTTGGAGTTGCTTCTTTAATTCCTGTAACTCAATTGGGGCCATTCTATAAGGTGTCTTTGAAATAGGTAAAGCACCTGGTACGAGTTCTATTGAAAACTCAACTTCACGATTTGGTGGAAGACCCGGCAATTCTTCCGGAAAGACATCATCAAACTCCCGTACAATGGGAATATTCTTAATCGTGAGTTTCTCACCAACCATTTGAGATAAATAACCTTCATTTAGTGGAATAAAGACCCATAAGATGGAAGAAATTTCCACTGGAAGGTTATGTTCATCCTTGCATCGATAGACGATCATAGATTGATCTGGAATATGAAATGTGACTTCCCTTCTTTGGAAATTGATATGAGCTCCATATAAAGAAATCCAATCAATGCCAAGAATCACATAAAATTACACTATAGGAAGGATCACAAGATTTGCAGGAAGCACTTTCCCACAAACTTCAATCGTAGAAGAATTGTAAACTTTTGATGCGACTATTGTGCCATTAGGAGTTGTCACAGTCAACTCAACATCTAATCGTTGAGGTAATACGGTGATACCCTTAGAAAATTATTCAGAAATAAAAGAGTGGTTGGATCCAGAATTAAATAAAACATTTTTTACTTTAGAGAGGATGGTAAGTGCACCTCTCACCACTTCGTTTTCGTACTCCACATCGCCGATAGTAATTGCATGTGACTTTCCTTTGTCTTTGGCCTTAAGAGTTTGTTGACGTCAATCATCATCATCAACCCTTGGATTTGGGCATTGATTGGCATAATTCCCCATCTCCTTGTACTTGAAACATTTAAGTGTAGTAGGTTCATTCTGTGTATCCCTTCCTTTGTTTGCATCATTATACATCTTCTTACCATTATTTCGACATTCAATTCCCCGATGACCTTCTTTTCCACACTTATAACATTTTCTTGTCCCCTTAAGACAATTTTCTCCATGTTTCTTTCCACACTTTGAGCATAAGGGAAAACTCATCTTCTTTTTAGTGTGGTCTTTATATTTTCCTTTGAATTCCATTTTCCTCTTCTTATCAAACCCATGTGATTGATGGGTTACACCAATCTCCATCTCAACCTTGATATCACATCGAACAATTTCCTCGTAGTTATTGAAGTCCCTTATGGCTAACGCCCTTCGAAGACTTGGTTTTAAGCCACTAAAGAATCGATCGATCTTACTCTCAGGTTGGATAATAATACCAGAAGTGTACCTTGCAAGTCTTGTAAAATTTTCTTCATAGGGACCAACAGATTCATCATCCTTTTGCTTCAGATCAAGAAACTCTTTCTCCATCTTTGTTTGGAGAATACAAGGGAAGTACTTATTGAAAAATAATTTCTTGAACTCGTCCCATTCCATGGACTCAATTTCATATCTTGGCCTCGTATTCTTGATAAGATTCCACCATTGATCAGCATCACCTTCCAAACGATACACTGATAAGATGACGTTATCATGTTCAGAACATTGAAGAACTGAAAATATATTTTCAGTAGTACTGATCCATTGTTCAGCAACTGATGGATTAGTAGACCTGTTAAATGAAGGCGGACGCTGCCTCATGAAGGATTCAACAGAATTTTGCTCCTTCCTTTGCTCGTTTGGAAGTCCTGCATGATTCATAGCTTGAGAAAGTTGTGTGAGCATGGCTACAAGATTTTTCATTCCATCTCCCATAACGTTTGGTTGCTCAGGGGGACAATCGTTGCATTTCCCGTCGCATTCCGCATTAACACGGTTCCTTTGGGTTCCAGCCATTGACTAAAACCAAGAAGAATAATGTGAGCAACACTAATTATAATAGTAAAACCACATAATAAGGAATAAAATTTCACACTTAAGGTCTTATCCTAGGTTATTCATGGTCATTTATAAAACACTAATATTGTGTTCTATGCTTAGACTTATCCTTAGGATTCTTACTAAGGCTTTCACATCCTAGTTTCCAAAGGTTGACTATACCTTTCCTCTGATACCAACTATAGAGACCCATACTTTACATACATTGTTAGTACTTCAAAATTGAAGTAAACTTATTACAACATATAACAAAACCAGGAAAGGACCGTATTGGTATAGTATCTTTAGAAACTGGGAAACATAAACAACTGGTTCATAAAGCATCTACACTATCTCCCATTTATTTCATCATATCTATAGTCCCTTTTGGCATATCTTACTTAATACCTTTCTTTTTGACCTGGGGAAAGAAAACATACAAAAGGGTGAGCTCAAATTCTCAGTAAGGGTAAACAGAAAAAATATCAATCACATCAAATTCATAAGAACACAACATTTTGGAAATCTTACCCTGCAAAAGAGATCATAATTTCATAACATGGGATAAATCATGGTAGTGAAATGTAATCACAATAATCATAACATAAAACATGGAACTTTGTGGAATACACACATAATCATAGAGAATCATTTCTTAGTAGTCAAGACTCATTGCCAAGACTATCTTAGTGGACAAAGTCCATTTCTGAACCGAGTTCACTCCTCGTTTCAGTCATGTTTCACTGAACCGGTTTAACCTGTCGTTCTAGCCATGTCTATCTCATGAGATATAAAATATTTACCCAATGCATTGGAGGGAGATATAGGTCCCACCCATCTCATAATGATACCATTCTTATGTGTTCCACAAAATCATAAATCATACATCATTGCATAACCCATGTAATAAAAATGGGATTCTTAAACATCATGAAATCATAAAACAATTCATATAAGACAAATTAATTCATAAAAATAATTTCATCACAACATAATCAAATCAATGTAATAATAGGGATATAAACAGAACCCTATATTATCTTATATGGAAAATAATTTTGATAAAACATTTGAACTCCATTCTTGAGAAAAATATCCTTTCTACTTCAAAAACATTTTTCCTTTCTTAACATGTCATACAATTTTAAACTAAAAGAAGTTGATTAAAAATAAACATGAAAACTTGTAAATTAATCTTCTTGGAAATAATGTTTTAAAAATCCATTCATGCCGTATAAGTTAAAAAAACATTATTCTCGTACTTTTGTTGGAAAAGCCAAAAAGTACCTCGTACGAAAAACAACAAAAGATTCCTTTCATATCCTTTACTAAAAACTCACCGAAGGGTAAAATTGGATTTAAACAATTGTAGGTGGATGGAAATAATATTACATATTGAGGGAAAATGGATGTGGATGATAAAATACACCCTAGTAAATATCAAAGTATAAACAATCTCGGATAAAAATGAGATTGTGATATTTTCCCTTACCTTAGGTCCGATTTTCTTCGTAAGTGTCCGAACCTCCTATATAATGATTTAAATAATGTCATTTAATTATTCCAGAATGATATCATATATTTTCATATTCTCATCTTCTTATTAGTAATATTTCATTGCTACTTGTTATTCGGGTGTTTATTACTTTTTTTTCTTATGCGTGTTTTGTCGAATAAATTCTTATTCTTCTCTTTAGGTTATAGATACCTCATTTCCATAATGGTATTAGTGTAGTATATATCATATTTATTCATTCAATTCATTTATATAATCATTATTCAATGAATATCATATAGAACGAATCGCATCACATCGTGGAGACGGTATTCCGTACTTACGCACGAGCGATGATATCGTTCTCATGATCGTAGAATTGTATTGGAGTGTATGTATACTATTTCAGAATCAATAACACTTTAAAATAATCATATATAGTTATTTATTTGCACCATTATACCCATCCAAGTAAGGTGGTGATGGAAAATAGATTACACCATGGCGTGGAGACGGTATTCCGTACGTACGCACGCGCGGTGATTTCGTTTTCCGTAGGATGGATATATGGTGAAATAGGATTGATTCATACTTATAATAACATATAATTATATGAGTGATAATGATGTTATTACTTCATAATGAAACAACTAAAGAATAAGAAGTAGAAGAAGAAATAGAGTTGAAAGAATCGGTAACGGACATTACCTCTTCTTTGAAGCGCCTCTTTGAGACCTCCTTTTAGGGAACTAAAATTGGTCTTTGAAGAAGACCAGGAGCTCTAAGATGTTTCTAGGGAAGTGGGAAAGTGAACTGGGTAGGATTTGGACAATCTTGAAGGCTCAAATTGGTTTTAGGAGGAGAGGGAGGAGGTGCCCTTTTATAAGGGAGGAGAGGGGCACCTTTAGAAATATAAGAAATATTAGTTTATATTAAATCCCAACCCCACTTAAAAACTTCCAAAATGACTCATATCCGAATATTAGATGATATAGGGTTGTAATATAATCAACCAATAAAATTTAGACATGTTAGGAATTTATTTTAAACATTATCAACTTGATTTATCCTTATTTATCAATTTAATTTTATTTGTGGTAATAATATTCTAAATTTTAAATTATTATAAATAATTACATATGTGTTGTGAATTTTCCATAATTTGACACTTTATGACATTTTCGACCATATAAATTTTAATTTATAAATTTTAAATATTTTTTGTGATTTTTAAACAATTTTATAATATGTTATTTTTATAAAATAACAATAGTGTCAATTTTGACACTATTCATTTATTTGAATTTAAATAAAATATATACAGAAGATATGTTCAAAATAAAAGCGTTAATATATTCATAAAATGTCATATGTATCTATAAAATTAGTGGATCACATTAAATAGTTCATATAATATTTATTTTAATATTTTTAAAACCATTTATTTGATATTTTAATTAATAAAATAATTTCAACATCACTATTGTGTCATAATTAATTATAATTATTTGATCCATAAAAATTCTAAATAAATTCCTATGATGTAGATAATTGTATTATATTTCTGGAGACTATTAATTTTCGAAGTTTCATTAAGTTTATCACTAAATTAAAATTATTATACTTATAAGATTTAAGAAAGTGACATGTTGTCACATTCTTTGGTTTTAATAATAATTAAATTACTTTCATGGGAAAAAGTCCATTAAATGAATCTAATCTGACCCTTAGGTGATATCGGTCGACTTTTAGTCATCCAATAGGATTTTGGCAGGTGTTAGGGTAATTTTATAATCTTATAATTACCCTTAATTACCCGATTTACCTTTAACTATAGTAAATAAAATTTACCGTAGTTACTATTCATAATGCCCAAAAATAAAAATTAGCCTATTAAAATAATTTGGACCCACTGATTCCAAATATGGAATCCATTTTCAAAATTCAAAACATATAAGTTTCAGTAATTAATTTAAAATAAATCTCGTTGTTAAGAAAATGGGTTTTAGAAGTTAAAACATTGCCAAAGATTGAAATGTTTTTACCTATGAATTCAATGTGAAATTAATGCTAATGACATACATTATATTAAATGGTAAAAATATATACTATTTATACTTTAAAACCATTCATATAAATTATCTCAATGAAAAAAGTTGTTTTTAATTAAAAATTAGCGTATTTTTACTATTCATCAAAATATGAAAGTTATCAGAAAAATATCAAAAATTTATCCAAAGTAAATTTTTATACCCTGATTCAAAATAAGAATTTTATTTTGTCAAATTGAACTTATAATCATGTCAAAAACTAGATTTAATGTGGGTGCGCCATCAAAAGGCGGCAAAACTGCATTTTTTGAAAAATACTTATTTTACACGAAAAATTTATTTTCTCTTACCATGTTCTAGAAAATGTGTATGATGAATAATAAAATTCAAAATGTAGTTAATACTATTCATAATGGCTAGTTAATAATAATATATCATTTTTTAGTGAAACCCGGTATTGCGTACTACACACTCTATCGAGGAAGGTCGTGATTGCGTGTAATGCAAGCCAAGTCCGTATTGTGTGTTGTGAAAGATTCCTTTGGTGTTGCGTATAACATAAGACATAAAAAAATTTCTCATAAAATCTCAGGGTGTTACACCTTAGCTTTCCATTGATCATTCATGTTCTTGTTATCAATGATCTCTATCACTCTCTATAATTATTTATGTATTTCTTCTATATCAATATCTTCACTTTCCACCAATTTTCAACTACATAGAAACATAATAATGTGTTGTTTTGGATAAAATTAATAAATCCATTTCTCTCTTATTAAGAGGAATTTTTATTAACCATTTTTATAATGTGGGTTTCCAAAAACTGTTTTTTCAGATATAAAACCCTTGATTGCTAAGATCAAGAGTAAATTGTGAGGATACAATTTATTTAAGGGGATAGAATGTAACACCCTGATATTTTAAACTAGGAACATCTTGTTGGATATATAATATGAAATGAAACATGGAGATTAGAATAGAATTTAACTATATAATACTTTAATATATATTTATTTTTAAATAAATTCAATCTCTTTGATAGCTTGTGATGTACGCAACACCGGGTTTAAATAAAACATGATACTCTATTAAAATATTATTATTTAAACATTCTCATTATAACCTATCTATTAATTTGGAAGGTATGAATAAGATTAAATAAATCCTAAAAATTATATGGTTTACACAAATAAAAAATAAATTCAATGGTTTTATATTTAATTTAAATAAAATAAGAACCATTTGAATGAAAAATATATATATTTCTTTAAAAACTATATTTTTCTATAATGTGGTTTAGTCTCTCTTTGTGCACATAATTTAAAATTAATTTTTAAAAGTTTTAGAAAATGTATTTTAAAAAAATATTTTTTCAAATCAGAATAATTATATCAACTTATGGTGAAAATTTTGGAATTTTTAAAAAATATTACATTTTCAGTGAATAGTTAAAATATCGTTTTTTATTAAATTATCATTTCTTGTTAATAAAATAAGTCCTATTATTATTTTTATTTGATTTTAAAATAACATAAGTACTATTTAGTTATATTAAATATAATTAATTAAATTTAAATAATATTTATACTATATTTTAGTATATGTTTATTTTTAATATTTTAAACATTTTTTTTCTGAAAACTATTTTAAAGTGTATAGTTTTTATCCTTTTTAAATAATTAAAATAACCCAAATTAAGAATTATTTAAATTAAATTTAAATATTATATATCTAAAAATATAAATTTAAATTCATCTTATTATGATTACTTGTCGTATAGTTAATATGAGATCATCTTCACCTTAAAAATTGAATTTCATGAAAAACTATTTTTTCGACATGATTGTGGGTTTAGTTTTAAATTAATTTATGCCACTTATATGAGTAAAATTTGGAAAATTAGATTCCATATTTTTTATCATAAAAATTTATACTATATAATAAGATCAACTTAATTTTTTAACATAATGAATAGTGAAATTAATAAAAATTATTTACAATAATTGAGGTAAAAAAATGTTTATTAGGGTTTAAACTCAAATGATAAGGCTTAAAAATGAACCAAAACATTTATAATTACTATTTTAAGGTAATATGTAGGCCTTATATCTTCTAATGTTATAAAATGGTCCATTTGTTATCCTTTTTAAATGAGAAAAATGTGGGTGTAATTCTTTCTTTTCAAAAAGTTCAAGTCTGTCCTCTCCTCCACCTATAAAAGGCCACCCACTCTCCTCTCATTTCCACACTTACAAAACCCATTGTTTCATCAAATCCATACCAAAATCACTTAAATAATCCGCCCAACTTCATCATAGAAATATTCTTTTAGTCATAAATCCAACCAAGTAAGGATTTTAATGCAAACCAAAAGAAGTTGTCTGAAGAAAATCTAATTTCCTTAACTGAGCGTTTTATTTTATTTCTTCCCCCAAATATTTTAAATATTTTTAAAAAATTATGATATAATTATATAAGTATATTAAATATACTGATATCTTTTATGATAAGTTAATTACAAAAAAACATCTTTGCCTCTCTCAAATGGGAGATAAAATTGTTGATCGTGTATACAGCGGACTACCACCTCGCGAATCAACGTAATTCGTTTTCCATCACCAATTATCATGGATGGATATAATGATGTATATAATGTTTATATGTGATATTTATGATATAATTATAATTTTTTAATTATAATATCATTCATACCTTCTTATGTTCCATTCCATAGAGAATATGATAATGTCGTTTGTGTGTACGGCGGACTACCTCCTTGTGAAGTGATGTGATTTGTTCTTCCCTCACGCTTTACATTAAAGATAATAAGGAATAATTTTATATTTATATATTATATTAATCACATATTAATCATTATTTAAAAGAAATATATCATATAATTTCTTACCTTACCATCCATTGAATAAATTATAACGTCATTCATGACAACGGTGAACTACCGCCTCACTAGCGATGTAATTTGTTTTCCACTAAATATTTATATGGAAACTAAAAAGAGATAAATTAAATTAATATATTTAATATATATATTCCATGATATTTATTTTATAAAATTAATACACAACCCACTTCGTTACCCTTTCACCCATTGAGGAAATGATAATGTTGCTCATGCATAGGTATGGCCTACCATCTCCACAAAGCAATGTGTTTCATTTTCTATGTTCAAAATTAAATAATGATTCTAAAAATGTATCTAAAAACAAAAATTATATTCATAAAATTAATATAATTCTTTCTGTGATTTAACTATAATCTATGTTCAAGATCCATAATTTTCAAGATGAAATGTTCAGGAGAAAACAAGGTGATTAACACAAAAAACAATAGAGATAATGAAAAATTATTAACGAATGGGTAATAAGATGTTATAGAATGACCATATTTTAAGATATAAATGTAATGCCCCGAACCCAGAAGCCTGGAGTTAGTGCATTATTTTAATACATTGGCATGATTATAAGGAATCAAGTTCCAAAAGACCGATAGTTTAGTAGTCTTGGAAAATAGAATACATACATGAACGTTACATTACACATTAGAAAATAAAACACAACATAAATGATCCTTTGATAATTTCATTAATCCTTTAGCTTAAACCTAATTATCAAACATAATAAACTTCTTCAAATCCTGGGAAAATAAAACATAAGAAAGGTGTGACCTCAAACGCTCAGTAAGGGTAAGCAATACAGCAGAATATAACATAAACATTAGGCGTGGTGAATAATTTATAACACATGTCTTTAAAAATAATAAAAATGAACACTTTATGGAAGTAATATGAGATGAGTAAATAATTATATAATAAAACATAGCCAGGGGTATTCTACTAGTCGAATAACCACATGAACCATCAATAATATTTTCATAATGAGGGAATGTATAATGTCAGACATTCTAAAACATTTTGTCAAGGCCTTGGCCAAGACGTCTAAAAATGATTAAGTCCTCAGCCAAAACCATATATCAAATTGGGAAAGGCCTTAGCCAATTCCACATATAATTGTCTCATGAGACCTACCGATGCACTGAGGAGCTATATCGGGCTCCACCCGTCCCTTACTAAGTCCAATAAATTCCTCATATGAAAAGGTTGAAACATAACATAAAATTTCATATTAAAACTAGCATATGAAATGTCAATACTTTAACCAGAAACCATGAATGGTATAAAAATAACACATCCACAGTCAAATATATCACAAGACTTTAAATACAATATGTAAGATTTTTATCATAATAAATCAACTTCAAACAAGTTTAAAATCATTCAAATGGTTTTTAAATAGATGAAAATGATTTGTAAAACTCTTTGAAAGAAATATCCCTTTTTCATGAAAACATTTAAAAGTCAAAAATTTATAACAGAAGTAATTTAAAATCGATTTTTGAATCAAAGTATACCATACAACTTTGAAAATTTTTAAAAGAATTATCATTTCAAAACATTCATGTCCATATATATAAATCCTTAAAATCATTTTAAAAGCATGGACATTAATTAAAAGGATTTAGAAAGATAAATCTTTAAAACATTTAAAATGATAATATAGTTAAATAGACCCTCCCATAAAACCCTAAAATATTCTTTTTGAAATTTTTTTAATGAAATATGGGTATCGATGATAATTATTTCTCAGTAAATACTTACACATAAAAAATCTTGGATAATAATGAGATTGATGAAATAACATTTACCTTGTACTTTCCTTTGGTCAAGGATACGTTTAACCTCTCATATAATGACCATAGTGTGTTATTAAATTATACCAGAACCATATTCATATTTATTATATCATACATTATTCATTTATGAAATTATTCTACCCATTTAATTATCATTTCCATGTTAAATTAACATTTTGGGTAATAATCGTTTTCTTTATCGTACGCGTTTTAACTTGTTCTTCTTCGTCGTATCATTTAGATCATGATTTAAATACATCCAGAATATAAAACATTATTTATCATATATATTTAGAATATAATCATGTATAATAGATAGATATATGAAATTTAAAACACCGTTTATGGAGATGGTAGGTTGTATGTACGCATAAACTCTGTTTCCATTTTCATATCGTATTGAATGGAAGTAAGTGAATAATATATATGTAAGTACGTATATATATATATATATATATTCAGTAGCATTATTATGTCATATATTACATACTTATTAATAATATATATTTTAATAATCATCGTTGAATGGTGAACGTGGAAATGAATCTCAACGCGTCGTGGAGACGGTAAGCCGTACGTACGCACGACTGACGATATCATTCTATTGATGGTGAAATAGTATGTAATTTGATGGTACATTATATATAAATAATCATTAACATGTTATATTTATTATTTAAATAAATTATACTCATTATTATACTCATCCAAATAATGAAGTGTTGAATAACAAACTACACCACGACGTGGAGACGATAAGTCATACGCACGCATGCATGGTGACATTATCATTCATTGGATGGATAGAATATTGAATATGGTTGTACCATATTTATAATAACATCACAGTATGTAGAAGGTACTAGATTTATTATATTGGTATGGAAATAACAAAGAAACAGAAAGTGGAAGAGGAATAGAATTTTGAAAGAGGTGATAAAATAATTACCTCTTTTCAGGTGTTTCCTTTTTATTTGAACAAAAGGGATCCTTATATTGGATTTCTGCTCAAGGGAATGCCTCTAGGTTGAAGAGAGGGAAGTTGGTAGGGGATTTGGGCAGGGTTTGGCCAATATAAATGGATTTGGTGGTATGATTTTGAGAGAAGGGTAAGTACCCTTTTATAAGAGAGGTGAGGGTCACTTTAGAAAAAGCTTGAAATATTATTTTATAATAAAATAATATTCGGTTTCTAATGGATAAAAAATGATTTATTTCTAGGATAAGGTTGGGATGGGTATAAAACCACTCAACCAATAGGTTTTAGACAGGTTTAGGTCATCATATTAACCTTATCTTTTATATTTAACTCTTAGTTAAATAGTTTAACTTTTACTGTGTATTCTTGTATTCTTACACTATATGGTTAATAAACTTAATCTAAACTTCCAAGAGAACAAAAAGTGGTTAATTAATTACATATATAATATTATTAAATTCCTTTTTCTGAACCTTATATTTTTATGAATATTATAGAATTTAATAATATAATGTTTTTTTAAACTCATTTATATCAATTTTGACACTATTTAGTATTTGGTTTATGTAAAAGTCGTCACAACTTGATTACTTAGAACAAGATACATTGAATCAATAATAAAATGTCATATTCACCTAGAAAATTCATGGATATCATAAAAACTTTGAAAATATATTTATTTTAACATTTATAATACCATTTATTTAATTCTTTCATTAATAAGGTAATTATTGTATCATCATTGTGTCATAAATAAATTTAATTATTTAATGTATAAAAATTATAAAAAATACCATGATATAGGAATAAATTTTAAATTTCAAATGAATATTTATAGTTGAAAAGATAACTTATATAACCCCTTATAAAAATTATATTACTAAAAGATATATGTCTATGTCATTTTTGTCTTTACATTAAATTAATTAATATAAAGTGTCATTATCACACTCAAGTGGCTCCATGGGGTCCCAAAATCAACCCAAGGATGCCCATAGTCGGACATGTATCAACCAATAGGAATAGGACACATGTTAGGGTAATTTAATATTATTATAATAATATTTGTTTACCCTTATTTACCATATTTACCCTTTAACCATGGTAAATAAAATATTTACTGAAATAAATACACATAATGTCTAAAAATAAAAGTTAACTATTTACACAATTTTGACCACATGATTCAAAATATGAAATCCATTTTTCCAAATTCAAAATACATAAGTGGCAGAAATTAATTTAAAATTAATTTTCTTTGTCAAAACAAAAAGCGTGTTTTTAATAAATAATAACTATCAAAAGATCGACACTTGTTAAATGTCCAGTTTAAATGTGAAATTACTTCCAATGAACTAAATTATATTAAATGATAAAAATATAATCTAATGATACTTTAAAACCACTCAAATTTATAATTTAACACTATAAATTATTTCGATTAAAAAAGTTGTTTTTAATTAAAATTTATTATTTTTAACTATTCATCAAAATATGAAAGTTATCAGAAAAGTACCAAAAATTTATCCAAACTAAATTTTTATATCCCGATTCTAAATAATGATTCAATTTAATTAAATTAAATATATAAAAGTTTCAAATATTGGTTTTAAAAAATGTTCTCCATTAAAAGGCGGTAAAATTACATTTTGTTAAAAATACTTATTTTCCCTAAAAAATGAATTTGTTCTTATATTATGTCTAAGAAACACATAATATGGATTACAAAATTATATGGAGTATATAAAATTAAAAATTAAGTTAATACTATTCATAGTCGTTTTTTGAACGGTTAGTTTGGTAAGTCGTGGTGTGCTCGAACTCGGTGTCGCATGTAGCTCAAGTTATTGAATTACTTTGAAGAAATAACATACTATTAAATATTTGGGTGTTACATTCTCTCCTCCTTCAATAAATTTTATCCTCTCAATTTGAAATTGTTCTTCGAAAATAAAAGGTTAAAAATAGAAAAATACCTTTGTGGAAAACCCACATCGGAAATTGGGTTAATAAAATTTAGTCTTAATAAGAGGGAAATGGAAATGAAATTGTTACCACCAAATTATGATCTCGATTAGGAGAACATTGGTGGAAATTAGAGACACATAATTGGAGAAAAAACATAAATATTTATAGGGATTGATTGAGTTCATCAATCACAAACAAGTGTAAAATTGAGGGCCATAAAGCCATCAATCTATGATGATTTAAAATATCATTGGTTCAACAAAACATAAGGTATTAGGATAACACATTTTTGGTTTTAAGATCCATTACCTAAAGTTTACGAATTAATTTATTCATAGAATAATAATATATATATATATATATACTTTACAAGTAGAGTCATATCCTTTAACTGGTTTCTACCACAAACTTATCTTTCACTCCAAAAGATAATAGAACTCAAAAATATTATATCTATCCTAATAGTATAAGGTTACAGGAATATACCTTGAAGAAAACTAATTTATAATAACAAGGGAATTCTTGTAGGCTAGTGGTAGGTCATAAATCTTTGTTGCACTTTGATTGTGGGTTCGATTCCTGCAGATTTATCTGATGCGACAGGTTATCGCTTGACCTGCAGGTTGTCCTTTTTCTAAAACTATAGTATTATAATATTCCAAAAATAATATTAACAAATAATATCCAAATTTCAACTTAATCCATTCCAACCTTTATATCTACCCAAAATACTTTTTCCCAAATTATCTCTAAAAGGTCTCTAATTTCCAAAATCAATTGTAACATCAGATTCTCTAAACAATGTAAAATTTTCGTTATTATCACATACTGAAAAAATGATTACCTTCATCATATTAAAACCTTAATGAAAACAAAAAAGTAATACATTACAATCCTTATATATATCACATTCTTATTATAACCAAAAAATAATTCTTGAATCCCAAAACACAAATACATTAATTATTCCACTTCAACTATAGTAACAGCATAATCTTGTCCTTGATCCCTTGTACTTTTATAAGGTAAGTTTCCTTGGTGATTAAGACATTAATTTGAATAATGAACCACTTCTCTACAATTGTAGGATTCAGCATTGACAGCCTCTTTCTTTCCCTTGCAATCACGAGCCTGGAGACATTTTTCTCCACAGTTGTAACAAACTCTCATTCCTTTTAGACAGGCACCAGGGTGGTTCCTTCCACAATTATCACAGGGTGGAAACTCAAATCTTCATTTCTTCCCTATTTCCTTATTTCTTTTCCCATAGGGTTCAGCAGATCTCTTCTTCTCTTGCTTTTCTTTAAAGTCGTAAGACATAGAGAATTCCTTTTCTGTCTTGATAGCACATGAGACAATATCTTTTTATGATGAGAAGGATTGAAGAACTAATTATAGATGGAGAAATGGTTTTAACCTATCAAATAAATGATCAGTATTACTTCTTGGGTTATGTATATAATCTGTAGTATGCCTTGCTAACCTTGAAAAGTTAGCTTCATACTTTGTGACATTTTCATCCTCTTTTTTCCTCAGACTCAGAAATTTCCTTTCTATATCCTCTTGATGGTCACAAGGAAATTATTTTTATAAGAAAATATCTTTAAACTACCTATATTATATAAATGATACTTCTTCATCCTCCTTTGTGTTTTGAATTAATGACCACCATTGATCTGCATCTCCCGTGAGGCGATAAACTGCCCTGACAACTTTTTCCATTTCGCTACTCCCCAAAGCATGAAATATTTTCTCTAAGGAACTTATCCATTGCTCAGTTATAAATGGATTTTTAGACCCATTGAATTTTGGTGGTTTTTGCCTCATGAATCAATCTAACATTGATCTTCCATGTTGTGGATCAGGGTGCTCCATACGGGTAAAGTTATTGTTCATAACTTGAGTGAGTTGTCCCAGTATGGTGATAACTTGATCAACACCAGTTGCATAACCAACTCCACTATAATTATCTTGAGTAGGAGGGAAGTCCCTGCATGGTTTAAATCCATTGATATGGTTTCCATTCCTTCCATTAGGCGCCATTTCTAAACAATGGCACACACTAGATTAGTTTTTGAATCGCAATACGTAATTCCGAACTTGTAAAACACTTAACATAAATTGAACAGTTTATGAATATAATCCATAATCATAAAAAAATGTTTTATTTAAGGAATTATATACTCATAAATCCTTCATAATGGTTTATAAAGAAAATGTGAATTATCCTAAGAATATCCCCCAGGAGTTTTGTAACCAAGAGTGCAGCAAGACCCATTGTCATGTACCAGGATACCCTGGGTCAAGCCCGAAACTCCTTGTTAGAGTTTTCACTCCTAGGTACATCTTTACCAGAGCCGCCTATACCTGATTGTATCCATACAGGGATGTATTTATCGAAAAACTCACAAAATCTCTACATTACCAAAATTCTAGGAAGTTCTTCTATACTAATCCTCAAAGTCTATCTTAGGGTAATGTGCTCTAATCAGAGTTTATCTAAATCTAGTTTACAAGGTTTGTACTAAAATTCCTCTGATACCAATTGTAATGCCCCGACCCCAGAAGTCCAGAGTTGGTGCATTATTTTAATACATTGTCATGATTACAAGGAATAAAGTACCGAAAGACCGATAGTTTAGCATTCTTGGAAAATAGATTACAAACATGAACGTTACATTACACATTAGAAAATAAAACAGAACATAGATGATCCTTTGAGAATTCCATTAATCCCCTAGCTTAACCCTGGTTATCAAACATAATACACTTCTTGGAATCCAGGGAAAATAAAACATAAGAAAGGGGTGAACTCAAATGCTTAGTAAGGGTAAGCAATACAATGGAAGATAATATAAACATTAGGCATGGTGAATAATTTAAAACAAATTCCTTTACAAATATTTAAAATGAACACTTTATGACAGGAATATGAGATAAGTAAATAATTCCATAATAAAACATAGCCATGGGTATTCTACTAGTCGAATAACCATAGGAACTATAAATAATCTTTTCATAATGAGGTAATGTATAATGTCAGACATTCTGAAACATTTTGTCAAGGCCTTGGCCAAGACATCTCAAAATGATTAAGGCCTCGGCCAAATCCATATATCAAATTGGGAAAGGCCTTTTCCAATTCCACATTTAATTGTCTCATTAGACCTACCGATGCACCGAGGAGCTATAGCGGGCTCCACCTGTCACTTACTAAGTCCAATACATTCCTCATATGAAAATGTTGAAAGATAACATAAACATTCGTATTAAAACTATCATACGAAATGTCAATACTTTAACCATAACCATGAATGGTATAAAAATAACACATCCGCGGTAAAATATATCACAAAACTTTAAATACAATATGGAAGATTTGTATCATAAAAAATCAACTTCAAACAAGTTTAAAATCCATCAAAGGATGTTGACATAGATGAAAATGATTTGTAAAACTCTTTGAGAGAAATATCCCTTTTTCATGAAAACATTTAAAAGTCACACATTTATAAAGTAATTAATTTAAAATATATTTTTGAATCAAATTTTTCCATACCACTTTGAAACTTTTTAAAATAATTATCATTTCAAAACATTCATGTCCATATAAATAAATCCTTAAAATCATTTTGAAAACATGGACATTAATTAAAAGGATTTAGAAAGATAAATCTTTAAAACATTTAAAATGATGATATAGTTAAATAGAAACTCCCATAAAACCTTAAAAGATTACTTTTGAAAACATTTTTATGAAATATGGGTATCGATGATAAATATGTCCCAGCAAATACTTACACATAAACAATCTCAAATAATAATGATATTGAGGAAATAACCCTTACCTTGTACTTTCCTTTGGTCGAGGTAATGTTTAACCTCCTGTATAATGACCATAGTATGTTATTAAATTATACCAGAACCATATTCATATTTAATATATCATACATGATTCATTTATGACATTATTCTACCCATTCAATAATGATTTCCATGTTAAATTAACATTTTGGGTAATAATTGCTCTCTTTATCGTATGTGTTTTAACTTGTTATTCTTGATCGTATAATTTAGATCATGATTTACATACTTCCAGAATATAAAACATGATTTATCATATATATTTAGAATATAAATATGTATAATAGATAGGTATATGAAATGGAAAACACCGTTTATGGAGACGGTAGGCTGTATGTATGCATAAACGCTGTTTCCATTTTCATATCGTATTGAATAGAAGTAAGTGAATAAGATATATGTAAGTAAATATATATATATATATATATTCAGTAGCATTATTATTTCATATATTACATACTTATTAATAATATATATTTTTATAATCATCATTGAATGGTGAATGTGGAAATGAATCTTATCGCGTTGTGGAGACGATAAGCCGTACGTACGCACGAGTGATGATATCATTCTATTGATGATGAAATCATATGTAATTTGATGATATATTATAGATAAATAATCATTAACACGTTATATTTATTATTTACATCAATTATACTCATTATTACACTCATCCAAATAATTAAGTGTTGAATAACAAATTACACCATGGCGGGGAGACGATAAGTCGTACGTATGCACGCATGGTGACATTATCATTCATAGGATGGATAGAATAATTAATATAGTTGTACCATATTTATAATAAAATCACAGTATGTAGAAGGTACTGGAGTTATTATATTGGTATGTAAATAACAAATAAAGAGAAAGTGGAATAAGAATAGAACTTTGAAAGAGGTGATAAAATAATTACCTCTTTTCGGGTGTTTTCTTCTGATTTGAACAAACGAGATCTTTAGGTTAGATTTATGCTCAAGGTAATTACTCTAGGTTTAAGTGATGGAATTTGGGAGTAGATTTGGGTAGGGTTTGGCCAAGCTAAATGGCTTTGGAGGTGTGATTTGGAGAGAAAGGGAAGTACCCTTTTATAAGAGAGGTGAGGGTCACTTTAGGAAAAGCTTGAAATATTATTTTATAATAAAATCATTTTCAGTTTCTAATGGCCCAAAAATGATTTATTTCTAGGATAAGGTGGGGATTGGTCGAAAAACACCCAAAAAATAGTTTTTAGACAGGTTTAGGTCACCATATTAACCTTATCTTTTAGATTTAACTCTTAGTTCTTTTACCATGTCTTCTAGTATTCTTACACTATATGGTTAATAAACTTACTCTAAACTTCTAAGAGAACCTCAAGTGGTTCATTAATGAAATATATAATATTATTTAATACCTTTGGTATAACCTTATATTTTTTGGAATATTATATAATTTAATAATATAATATTTGTTTTAAAAACTCATTTATATCAATTTTGACACTATTTAGTATTTGGTTTATGTGAAAGTCACCACAGCTTGATTACTTCGAACAAGATACATTGAATCAATACTAAAATTTTATATTCTCCTAGAAAATTCGTGGATGTCATAAAAACTTTTAAATTATATTTATTTTAACATTTATAATATCATTTATTTGATTCTTTCATTAATAAGGTAATTACTGCATCATCATTGTGTCATAAATAAATTTAATTTTTTAAAATAGAAAAATTATAAAAAAATACCATGATGTAGGAAATATTTTTAAATTTCAAAAGAATAATTATAGTCTAAAATATAACTTATATAAATTGTTCTAAAAATTATTTTACTAAAGGATATATGTTTATCTCATTTTTATCTTTACTTTAAATTAATTAATATAAAGTGTCATTATCGCTCTCAAGTGGATCCATGGGTTCCCAAAATAGACCCAAGGATGACCATGGTCGGACATGTATCAAAAAATAGGAATGGGACACATGTTAGGGTAATTTAATATTATAATAATAATATTTGTTTACCCTTATTTACCAGATTTACCTTTTAACCATGGTAAATAAAATATTTACTAAAGTAAATACTCATAATGTCTAGAAATAAAAGTTACCTATTTACACAATTTGGACCTCCTTATTTTAAATATGAAATTCATTTTTACAAATTCAAAATACATAAGTGGCAGAAATTAATTTAAAATTAATTCCCATTGTCAAAATGAAAAGCTTGTTTTTAAGAAAAAATAACTATCAAAAGATTGACACTTGTTTATATCTAGTTTAAATGTGAAATTACATATAATGACCTAAATTATATTAAATTATAAAAATATAATCTAATTATACTTTAAAACCACTCAAATGTATAATTTAATACTATAAATTATTTTGATTAAAAAAGTTGTTTTAATTAAAATTTAGTATTTTTCACTATTCATAAAAATATAAAAGTTATTAGAAAAGTACCAAAAATTTATCCAAAATAAATTTTTATGTCCCGATTCTAAATATTAATTTAATTTCATTAAATTTAATATATAAAAGTGTCAAATATTGGTTTTAAAAAAGGTTCGTCGTTAAAAGGCAGTAAAATTGTATATTTTGAAAAATACTTCTTTTATCTGAAAAAATGAATTTATTCTTATTGTCACGAACCAACCTGGGTCAACCCTGAACCGGTCACCCGAGTCGGCCCAAGACATGTCCCAAAGGGCATTCCCGATCCCCATGGGCTGGCAACCAGTGCCGGGTATCAAAATTAAACCGCTGGGAACGATTTGGCCCATAAAAGATACATAGATAAACAAGAATAAATGGAACTCGAGCAGCGCAACAAGAAATGGAACAGAACTCCTCAACATACCTCCATGTGACCATCAAAGTCACCTTCCAACCAAAAGCTGAACTTTATCTAACAATGAGCAACTCAATTGAGAGAAACATGATCAACGGAAACCTGCAAATGAAATGATAAAGTAGGTGTGAGCATTTAAAACACTCAGTAGGGATGCCAAGAGTAAACCATTGAATCCAAGTCCTTCCTTTCCCAAAACAATCCATTAATACAAGTTTCAAAATACAATTATAAAAGTAGGGTTTTCACATTTGAAAATAAGCAACACATTTTTCCCATTTAAAACCCAATACACGCTACATGACCTTTTTCAAAATCATTTGTTATTTTCTGAACGAAATCCAAAACAGAATATACCAATACTGTGCTAGAGTAAAACAAGTAAGAGTGAAAGCTGAAAATAAACTAGCGCACAGAAATTAAACAAGACTAGTGCACGGAAAGTAAACAAGACCAGTGCACGGAAAGTAAACAAGACCAGTGCACGGAAAGTAAACAAGACCAGTGCATAGAAAGTAAACAAGCAATGAAAATAATCCAGTAACCATGGGTGATCCTAAACATCCCTAGAGGACCCCTGGATGTACTCGGTTTCGGAACCACCTGTCGGCGTATAGTGAAACTCTTAAGTTTATAACCAACTGGTCGCCCTAACTGACCAATCCAGTGGAAAAGCCTGCCTAGCCTAACAATAAATCCAGGGGGTACCAACCCGTCTAATCGGGGTTGGTCAGCAACCGTCACTCGATCTCTAAAAGACGCCCAAGAACCCATCGTGGTTATAATAATACTGTGTAAGTAGGAGGGCCCTCACACGCGTGACTCATCTCACCGCACTTGCCTTCCCCAAACACGGATGCTTCCTGTGCGTTCACCCATAAAGGGCTACCCAAGATAAGAGCGCCCCCAAAATACACATTCAATCATTTCAAATTAACAAAGTTCCAACCGGGACGTCACATCACATAAGCATTTAAAACATATTTTTGAAGACTTTAAGTTGCTAACCGGGCATTCACATTTTCTGAATCACATTCTTTTCAAAAAAAATCACCACAAGACATCACTTTTAGAAGCACAACACCACATCATCTTTCAAGTTTACTCACCCCAATACCTTTACCAAAATAGTTTCAAATCATTTCTAAAACCACTTCCGTGTATAATATATCAAAAGGGACTTTAACTTTCTCAAAATCACACATAACACATTTCAAAGCTAAATAACCATGTTTTAACGAACACATCAAAACCATTCCAATAAATCATAAAAAGGGATCCAAACATCATTTTGAAAACAAGGACCATTTCATTTCAAGACTACTTCCAAACACAAAACCCAATTTCCAAAACAAAATACAATTTCCAAAATCATTTTCCTCTTTTAAAAATCATTTTAGAAAGACAAGGTCAAACCTTTGGTTTCAAATAAACACCCATAGCATCTCATAAATCATCACATGTGTGTCCATCCATTCCACTCATGCCATCCATGAACAAGTGCCTCTCATTCACTTTTCGCACAAACCTACACACATGCGATCATTCATAAGGAAAACCAAGGGTCGCACTCAAACCATTTCCCTACCAATTCCATGCAAACACCGGGTTTTGAAACCAGAACACTCTAAATTTCAAAAATCCCTTTACCAATTTAAACACATTTTAAAGAAAACACTTCCATTTAAAAATTCAACTTTAATTTTCAAAAAAATGATCACACCAACCAGAACCAAACATAGTACAACTTACAAAGAATCACCAGAATGAGGAACTAGCAGTTACGCTTAACCCGACGACATGGTAGTGAGCCACGCCCCAAGTAAGCATCAACAGCTAGGAGGAACTTAAACCATGTACTCGGACTCCACATGGGTCACTACTCCATGTGAAATCATGATGTGACACTGGCTCATCTCCTTTTTCATTCCTCAATCCAAAACGAGGTCAAAAGACACAATTTCTGGACTACCCTTGGTAACTCGAGGATCAGTGTGAGCAAGAGTTCGCGACGCTCTTCCCGCACCTACCTCTCGAGTTCTGACAGTCCTAATCTCCTTCTACCGAACAACCCAAATAACAAGTACCAACCTCCATTTGATACCATTTTGTCATGAACTAACCCAGTTCGACCCTGAACCGGTCACCCGAGTTGGCCTGCGACATTGCCCGAAGGGCGTTCCCGATCCCCACGGGCTGGTAACCAGTTCCGGGCATCAAAATTAAACTGCTGGGAATGATTTGTCCCATAAAAGATACATATATAAACAATAATAAATGGAACTCGAGCATCACAACAAGAAAAGGAACAGAACTCCTCAACATACATCCATGTGACCATCCAAGTCACATGGAGGTATGTTGAGGAGTTCTATTCCTTTTCTTGTTGCGATGCTCGAGTTCCATTTATTCTTGTTTATCTATGTATCTTTTATGGGCCAAATCGTTCCCAGCAGTTTAATTTTGATGCCCGGCACTGGTTTTCAGCCCGTGGGGATTGGGAACGCCCTTCGGGCAATATCGCGGGCCAACTCGGGTGACCGGTTCAGGGTCGACCTGGGTTGGTTCTTGACACTTATATTATGTCTAATAAAAACATAATATGGATTCTAAAATTATATGTAGTATATAAAATTAAAAATTCAGTTAATACTATTCATAATTGCTTTTTGAACGGTTAGTTTGGTAATTCATGGTGTGCTTGAACTAGGTGTTGCATGTAGCCAAGTTATTAAATTACTTTGAAGAAATAATGTACTATGAAATCTTGGGGTGTTACAATAAATAATAATATGATTATTTTATATGTTAATAACATCTTTAAAACCACTAAATAGTAGTTTAAATAGTACTAAACTAAAGGGAAGCATGAGGTAAGGGGTTTTCTTAACTCAATTTCCATTCATTGGGTTATACGACTACTTATTATGAAAAAATTATGTGTAAAGTAAATTTTTATTACTTTATTTTGTATTTAAAATTGTATTTTTTAAAATCTAAATTTTTTACACTTAATCACCCTATTGATTAACTTTCACCTCAATGATATGAACTTTGTAAGGGTTTTGTCTCAAACTTCCTTCTTTGAGACACATGTTCTTTAATGCACTTAATTTTACTAAATAGTGTATATAATTCCCATTAATATAATATTATGAATCCTTCATACATCGTGATATTTTAAGTTACAATTGATCAACTTAATTCATGGGAATTTATGATTCAAATGTTACTAAAGAAATAAGGGTTTATTTTTTAATCTCATTTTATTCAGTATTGCTTATGCTTGAATTTCCATTAAAGAAAATTATTTGATCATTGTATAATAAATCCCTTTACTTTTATTATCATCTAGTTATTCATTATTTTTTTAATTAATATTACCATTTCCATCACTTTTTTACTTAAAATGAATTAGAATTTTTTTAAGAAAATATGACTTCATTTCTCTCTTCGGTTAAAAATCCTATTTTTCTGAATCCATGTTTTCTTAAATTTTTTCAAAAAAGTTTCTCTATGATTGTTTCAAGTAATTTTTACCCTTAATTGGATTTTTTTAAATTTCCATTAAAATGAATATTCCTGTAATTTTCTAAAAGTTACTTTTTGAATTTTCTTCAAAAAAAATTGAAAGAATTATTTATTTTTTAACATATTTATCATGAATGAAACTCTTCAACCATCATGACCACTCAATGTGTTAAATATTACTTTTTATGTTTAAAAGGTTATTTTCAAAAAAATATCTAGTTTTTGGGAAAGATATAAATTTTAAATATTTTTTTTCAAATCAAAAGGATATTTTCCTTAAAAATATTCAAAGTGATATTTCAAAATCATTTTCCATCTAAGATGACATCCTTAGATGTTACTCAAAGTGAAAAGTTTATTTTCCTTGAGAATTTATTTTAAAGTATTTTCATCATTGAAAATAATCCTTGATGTTATGGATTTCTTATAAATTGTGTATATATGTATCTCACATATATACCTATTTTATTATCTATTCCTTTGATGGGGTAATACATTTCTTATGATCATTTCCCAGATACCTTCATTATGAAATTTCCTTTCAATATGATATAAATCATGATTGTGAAACCTATTTTTTTTTCATGGTTAATTATTGTGTTATGTATTATGACTAATTTCCTTTATGTGGAATACATAGATCATGAACACGTTATGATGGGTGTACCTAGATAGTACTCCAATGAATTGGGTAATGTTATAGTCTCATGAGGCATCCTGTATGGAATTAGGGAGTAAACCAAATCCATTATGGGGCTTTTTCCGCCATGTGATATTATCTAAGAACTTGTCCTTGACTCATGTTTATGTCATGTTTTATGTTTCTTACACATTTTCTATGATTCCAAAAACTTATGATACCATGTTATTTATGTTATGATTCAATATGATTACTCATGAGCCTTGTATTTTATGATGTCATGGTATACCTTTGACTCACATGTTATGTTTCATTATCATGTTTATTTCCTTACTGGTTTTTTAGCACAACCATTATATATATATATTCCCTAGGTTATCCAATGTATTTTATGATCTTGAAATTATTTAAGAGATATTTATGGGGAATAAAACAAAAAGATTTATTTTTTTAGTATTTGTTTAATGTTTTATAAACCATGTCTTCCAAAGACACTAGTACTCTATGATTCATATGTTGTATTAAGGGATTTTTATGTTTAATAATCATGTAATAATATGAGTAAAATTCTTGGGTAATAATAGTGAAAACCCATGTGCATTGATTAGGTTTTTTCATCTAGTCATCTCCCTCCCTTTTTGGTCACTTTATCTATGGTTGTAAATATTAAATGGTTAACTCATTATTTTAGATATTTCCTCTTGTTTTGCATGTTTCGGATGGTGATTATGATGTTATGAGAATTTTTTTATTGATGATGGTTATATTTTACATGGTAGATTCCATTCCTTGACATCCAAGCACTATTTTATATCCTATGGGGATCAGGAATTCCCTTCAGGCCATGCCACGGGCTAGGCAGGGTGTAAGGTTGGATGGCATCCCGAACTAGTTTATGATAGAGCAGGATCATATCCATACTCACTAAAACCAAGTCTAGATGCATATACCAGAAGAATTAATTTTTGAATCGTATATCCTTTCTCCCACACTTGAAGATCATCAAAATATTTTGATGTTATAAGGAGGACAGAAATGGTCATATGTCCTCACTCACATCAACAAAGTCTGCCAATATATCCTAGAAACGGGGAACCTGTAGGCCTATGTTCCTATACATACCCTTATAAAGTGATAATACATTTGTTTAGTGATGTAAGAGATTTTAAATAATATTCCATTGATAATATAGGTACAGGAACATATTCATATCACAATAGTTAGGGTAATATATCAGTATGTCCAACATGAGCAGAGGGAAACTTCGGAGCAAGCGTATAGTCTCATTCCTATTCGAGTGCATTATTGGTAAATACCGATAAAGGATAAAGCATGGTATTGCGATAGTATTCTAATTATGACCAGAGTTTGTCTCTAACACCCAAATATTTTAAAATAATTCGATGTTCTATAATGTATACAACATGTAACATCGAGTTTAAACAAACCATGAAATATAATTATTTTATGACGATTGTATCATAGTCATTGAATTTGAGGGTATGAATAGAGGTAACTGAATTATTAAATATATATAAATTTCATAAGCAATAAAAATTTATTGATAAATTCTAAGGGAAAAAACATGTGGTTTTTTGTAAAGTAGTTTTATTCTTCAAAATACATTTTCTTCAAAAATGGTTTTTATTGAGAGAATATTATAATTAATTTTTGGATATTTTAGAAATAATATTTGATAAAAATATGATAATTTTTGTAATCATCATATCAAAATTATATTTTCATTAATTTTTGTTATTTTTCTAAAAATATTGATTTTCTATTGAATAGTGAAAATATGATTTTTTATTGAAAACTGTCTTTTCTTCAAGAATTTAAAAAATAAAATCATATTTCAAAATTGTTTAAAATTAAAATTAGTTCTATAATATTATTATTAATCTATTTAGGTTCATTTTAATCAATTTTATAATTTAATTTTGTATTAAAACATTTCTATACGTAAAAAGGATTTTTTTTCAGAAAAATTGTTTTTTGTTATAGTTAGTGTTTTAGGTTAAATTAATTTTTAAAACATCTGTAATTTTAATCCTTAAAAATGGATTCCATATTTTGAATTTATAGGTACAAATTTTTTAAATATTTCCATTTTATTTTTGTTAAATATTAATAGTAACCAAAGTAAATTTTTGTTACTATAGTGAAGGTAAAATAGGTTAATTATGGTTAAAAAATGTGATAAGGATTAAAATTCGTTCAAAAACATGTATTTATTTAATTGGATGATTCTATTTCATCTATGATCATAAAAAATTTAAAATATGACCATTTTTATTTATATTTTATTTTGTCCTTTATAATATTAAAGTAAAATATAAGGTTAAAAATGTCACTTTATTGCTTTTATTATCTATAATATTTTTTGACCAAGAAAAAAAATTCAGTTATAAATAGTTATTTAATATATGAATGAATTTTTTTATCATGTTAATCCATTTTTAATTTTTAGTGATGGAATAACTATCTTAAAGGCTTACTCAATGTTCACACAGTGGTTGCGCAAAAAGTAGAAAAATCAAGTGAATTATTTTAAAAACTCTAAAAATAATATTTTTTTGGAGGAGTTATTGTGTCCCACAAATTTTAAAGATATAAATGAAATATTAGATAAGTTTTGAAGTTTTATATTAAAACAAAATTATTTTCATGTTGTTTTAAAAGTCAAATTATTAAAATATTTCTTAAAATGACATTAATAGTATTTTATGTTAAATAATTTTTTATTAAATTATTTGAAAAAATCATGAAATAGGATAATATAGATTATAAATTGTCTAAAATTTCATCCTTTATCCATTTATGAGCAAATTTTCACCTTATAAGTAAAATTATAACACTTTAATATTGAAAAATTCATTACAATGGTTAAGGTTAAAATTGGTTAACCAAGGGGTTAAACCAAAAGATAAGATTATTTAATGATATATAAACCTATAAAAGATTTATAAGAGGATTATATTAATAAAATACCTTCATTATATTATAATGAATGTTAATTTGGATCCATTTTACATAATTTATACACTTATTATGAAATAATATTTTAGGTATTTCCAAAAATGACATTAATGATATTTTAAAATAAATAATATTTTATAAAATGATTTAAAATTCATAAAAATAATATATCAGGGAACTTTAAGAGTATTTACTTTAAAATATAAATCATGGTACATTTATGAGTCTCTTTTATTTTTATGGTGATATTGTTAACCCATAAAAAGTAAAAAACATTGATATTGCAGTAATTGTCAAAAGTGTTAACGGGGGTTAAAACAAAGAGATAAGGGTGAAAACATAACCAAAACTTGTAAAAAAATATTTTATGAGATTATTTATAATCATTCACGTATTATGTTATAATTATATTAATTTTGAGGCATTTTCCCAGGAATACTAATTTATATTAATTTAATACTTTAAGTAATTCCATGAGTGACCCTTCCCTCACTTATAAAAGGGCACCTCTTATCCTTCATTATTCAGAATGTTTGATCCTTATAGATCAAAAAATGACTACCATAATACCTTGCTATATTTATTCACCACATTATATAGCTTATTTTCCTTCCAAAATATCATTATTTCAAGGTATAAGGTATAAGCCAAAAATATATTTCTCAATGAAGATGTATAACTCTTAACTGAATATTTTTAATTTTATTTCTTCATATACCTCCTATAAATATATTTGATCCATTATAAAATAATGACTTATGTAATTTAAATATGATTAATTTTTATTTTTAAAATTCAAATACCATTATCCACATCCTTTCCATCTGTTGGAAAATGATAATGTCACTCGGGCGTACGTGTGGACTACCACCTCCATGAAGCGATGTAATTCATTTTTCACTTATGATTTATATGGATGGTAACAAGGATGAATAAAAATAATATATATTATATATATTATATAATAATAATTCTTTTAAATTTAATTATTATTTAAATTTCTTTCATTCCATCCATCAAAAAGTGTAAACAACATTCATGTGTATATACGACATTGCGTCTCCATAAACGATGTAATTAGTTTTACTATATCTACCTTGTAAAGATGACTATATATATATAATGAATATATATTATATTTATATAATTTTTAACATTATGTATATTATGTAACCATGATCAAAATAGAAGGGTCTAAACTACTGAAATGAAATTTTTATGAAAAATGAAACAGTTGACACTCGAAAATGAATATTTTAATAAGGAATTATTAATAAATGGTTATTAAAATGTTATAAGTGGATAATGTATGATATTATAAGTATTTATATGATTCTGTTATAGAAATATAATAAATTTAAATTTATTATATATGAGTTTATAATTCTTTCTAAGTAATTCGAACTTGAGGTAAGGGGATTTCTCATCTCACCTTTATTTCTTTGAGACACATTCCATATTCGAAACTTGATTATTTTGTGTTGTCTATATACTAACCATTAAAAAAATTTATGATTATGTTAATAAAAATAATTTGGATTTAATATTTCATCTATTTTTATATATCTTTCATGTGTCTTTGACTCAAAAATTACCATAGCAATAAGGTATTTCTGTTACAATCTCATTATTTGTCAGGATTATTTGTGAATAAAATTTCTATGATGCATTTTTATGATCTAACTCTAAAGAAACTCATAATTTTTTTATCCTAAATTTATTTTGGTGGAATATATGATTTCAAATAATTTTCCATTTTTTAAGTACTCAAGAGATTGAATCAATATTTTTAATTAAAATCAACTTTATTTTTCTCTTTAGTCAAAAACCCTTTTTTCCTTAATCACCATGTTTTATAAAAATGTTTTCAATAATTTTTTTAATATTATCATATGATTGTATGAATTCTTTTTTACCCATGTTTGAAATTTTAAAAAATGGTTTAAAAGTAATATTCTTGTTGTTTTTGTAATGTTTTATTTTTTAATTTTTACTAAAAATGTGAAATGAATATTTATTTTAACATATATAACATGTTCAAAATTTTCCACCATCATAACCACTCAAGGATTTTAAGCTTACATTAAAATTTTACAAGGTTCATTTCAAAGAAATTTTTTCCCTTAATATTTTAGAACTTTTTATATTTTAAATATGTGATTTCAAATTGAAAAGGTTTTTTCCTCAAGAAATGTTCTAGTGATATTTTAAAGGAAATTTTCTTCTATGATAGCATTATTTGATTTTACTCATGATTTAATGGGGTTATGATCTAATGAAACCATCCAAATTCATTATTTGGATGGATGGTGATGATTATGATTTAAATATGATTCTATGAAACTCATTTCTTTCCCATGGGTTAATTAAATTACGATGAAACCTTTATAAAACCCATTACTTTCCCACGGGATATGCTCTGATGAAATATTGAAATGTTTATGAAACCCATTTATTTTACATGATTTATGATATGTTGATATGATGAATTATTTAGGTTCTTGATCACATATATGAATGATTTTCATTATGTGATGGGTGGGTTAAGAATTATATAGACCTCAAATACATTAAGTAAATATGGATATCTCATGAGATAATAAGGACTAGAATGGGGAGTGAACCCAATTCAATAATGGAGTCTTTCCATTATGATAGACTTGAGAATGAACCTTGAATATGGAATGAGAAGTGAACACAATCCACTAAAATGGTGATAATCCCATTTCATGCATGATTTTTGATATATAAATGCATAACTTTTGATGTATAAATGATTAATTCTTTCCTAGATATTTAATATAATTGTTAATATTGGGAAAATGTAATTTTTTATGGGAAATGAAAAAAATAACCCAAAAGTGACCATGATTTCCACTAAAAGAGGGATTCCCATGATGAATGATTTCAATGGGATGCTTGGGGGGTCAAAACTAAAGAAAAGTGGTAAAGATATAAATTAAAATCTATCAAAATATTGCATGATATTAAAATATTATAGGTTTTTAAAATATTATATCATTTAAAAATTTACACTATATGGAAATGTACACATGGTGAAAAGTTCGCATGTGGTGAAAATTTACACGATGTGACAATTTACATACGGTGAAAAATTTACACATGGTAAAAGTAATGGGACAACCTAAAATGGTCAGATTCAATGTGGAGACCTAATTTGTCACCATAAGACCACTCAAGATCAATTTTTTACCCATTTATGATTACATAAATGTATACAGTTATGCCCACCCTATAGTTCTATAAATAGAGGTTCATGCTTCTACCATCAAATAGATTTGGAGACCAAAGTCTATACCTAGAAGTTACGCTACTCTAGGGTCATCCATTTATTTCTTCCAAGTTTTATTTCATGTTTTATTTTATTTCTTTCATCCCCTCTTACTCTCTCATCACTAGGATGAGGGGGTAAATCCCTTCTTTTTTTAGGTTTATGTAGTCAAAGGGGGGAGGTTTTGTTAGATTTATTTCTTTTATTCTTTTCATGTATCTATTTTGTGGATTTTTTTTAATAAAATGAAATCTATTTATTTTTGTTTAATCGTGAAAATTATATAATAAATCAGAAAAGAGCATTATAATTTAACAAATAGTTACCCTATATTAAGGAATGACCATTTTTGCATTTAGGGTAGTAAGGTTTAAATATGTTATCAAGAAAAACTCGATTCAATAATGAATTACTTACATGACCATGGGGAAAGGGGGATCACCACACTTATGAGAGGATACCATGGCCATTAGATCTATATTGTCTCAAATCCAACACTAAACCTGGATTTATCAATTTATTTTCTAAAATGCAATTGCATCTAAACCCTGAAACTACAAAACCCTGACACACTTTCAAATATAATTCCAAAAACAACTGATATACTTTTCTTTCATCTTTTTCTTTCTTTAAATCAATCAAACCCGTATTTTCTTCACCACTTTCTTCAATTTAAATAAATAAATTATTTTGAAAACATAATTAAACTAATTCTTCATCTTTGTGGGTTCGACCTCTAACTTTCCTAATACTATATTTTAATTAATTATGTAGCATAGTTTGAGTTTTTATAAATTTCTTATTTTTATTAGACCCATAGGTAAATAATGATGCACGTTGGGCTCATCACAACTAGAACCATTATTAGGGTCTTGATTCTAATTTTTTTTAGGATAATTTTATTTTTTATTGGTTTATTTTATTTCCTCAATTTATGTTGAGTATTTTATGCTGTAATTTTCCGATTAAAAATCAATAATGCATAATTACAACACTCGATAAAAATATAAAGAGATCACTGAGTTCAATCCCAACATGAAACACACTCTAAATAGTGAATTCACTACAACCATGATATACATAGAGAAACATCTAGATACTAGTTGATTTTTTCAAAGAGATCCAGGGTTGTGTATGCTTGCAGATTATGGGAGGCCATCGAACATAAGACTGTAACTTAGTATCTTGGCACCTCCCATCACTACAAATCACTTCAAGATAAAAGCCTTAATCATCAATATGGTCTCAAACAATTTGAACTTTATTGGAACAACACATGAATATTCAAACACACATCCGGGAAGATTCCTCAAGCTTTGTGATACATTCCAATTTCAGAATGTTTCAAGTAATGTAGTAAGACTTTATATTTTCTGATTTTCATTACATGAGAGAGATCGAGATTAGATCCAAATCCTACCTATACATTCCATAACTACATGGGATGAGATGGCTAGGAAATTCCCCACCCACTTCTTCCCACCTTCTAAATCAATGTATATACTATTAAATGTTCTAAACTTTTGTCAATTTGTGTATGAATTACTCTACTCTAGTTGGGAACATTACAATGATATAACTCAAAAATTACCCCATCATGGTATTAAACTATAAATTATAATCTAAACCTTCTATAAGGTAATTTCATAGGGAAACAGTTCAGTTTTAGATATTGCAGCTAGAGGATCATTGATTAATAATTCATTTGAAGAGCGCTACAACTTGTTGGAAGAAGTGGAGAGAAATAGTGTCTAGTTTCAATAAGAAGGAACATAATGAAAATTCACTCACATGATCAACAATAATGATAGGATGGCGTCATGGATGGAATTTCTGACCAAGAAAATGAACATGGTGATGAGACTAAAAAATCCCCAAGGTACATATACAGACAACATAAATTATGCCAATTACAATCATGGTAATAAGTTTCAAGGTTAGCATCAACAACAATAGTAAACACAAGGATATCAATAACGACTGCAAGGGTACCAAAAACAAGAACACCAAGGGCCCACAATAATAATCTAGGTCCATACATTGGAAAATACATTAATCGTATTCATGTCTGTATCTAGGGCTATAACCAAAGAAATAGAGGACACTACAACCCAAAGACCTCACTATATAATCTAGAGGTTTATGTTGTCTAGATTGCTGAGCAGTTCATAGAGAGACCCATATGAGTAATTTTGGGATGCCCTAAAGTATTCAAATAAAAATATTTTAATGCTTTATTTCTTAGAAGTGAGAAGAAGATACAAGGAAGTGCTATATAATTTATAGGACATAATGAAGAACAACTAGTGGGAGCAAATGAAAAAGAAGTTGAAAATATGAAAAATAGAATGGAACAAGAAGCTGAAAGAGAAGATGAATAAGAACCAATATAGTACAAAAAAGACCGCTATTTCCATAGGGACTAGCACAAGAGATGAATGACACAAAAAAAGGTAAATTTCTAAAATACTTCAAAAAGTTGAATATTAATATCCCTTTTCCAGAGGCTTCCACAAAAATTCCAACTTATATAAAATTCATGAAAGAAATGGAAACTAATAATAATAATCTAGAATAAATTGGCACCATTCTAATCACAAAAGAGTGTTCAGTAGTGGTATCAAGGGAAATGCCTAAGAATCAATGTGAACCATATATCTTTTTTATTCCCATATTTATCAAAGCTAACAAATGTATAAAATATTTTTATGAATTACGTTAAAGTGTCAATATCATGTCATACACAACTTTCAAGAGTTTGGGATTAGAAGGCCTAAAGACCACAAGAGATGCACTTCAATTAGCATACTCAATAGTGAATTACCTCCGAGGTGTAATCGAGGATATTCTTATCAAAGTTAAAAAAAATAAAATTCCCTATCAACTTATTAGTGATGGATATATAAGAGGATATAAATCCACACATTATAGGGAGACCATTTTTAGCCACTGGGATTGCATTAATCGACATCCAAAGTAGATAAATTTGTCTGAGATATGGATATGAGTAGGTAAGTTTCAATATTCACTGAGTGTTGAATAACTATGATGTAAGGGAAGACAATGAGTTTTTATAAGAAAAACTTCCAAAAGTTGTGGGTATCACTGAAGTTGAATATGTACACGAGATAGATATGGTTTTGGAAGAGGATACATCTAATAAAATCTTTGATAAGAAGAAAGAGAAGATGAGGACCAAGACAAGTGACACTAGAAGAGTGACTAAATCCACCACATTTAATAAAGGGAAACTAGTCTAGATGGTAAATAACCTTACATTTAGTTTATTTGAATTTAATAAGAAATATTGGATCGACCTGATAGAAATCAAGAAAATACTTACATCCGGAAGAGTTAAGATATTTAGAGAATAATGATAGGGGTGACCTATATGGATATGACACAACTAAGACCATTTATAGAACATTATGTGGTAAAAACTTCTCCGTCATCTATCCCTTGAGTTGAGGATGAAGGAGGTATAGTCAATCCAACGACATTAAAAGGAGTGCTTCTGGGAGGCAACTCGAGTTTTTTTGTTTTTTTTTATATTTATTTTCTGTTTTCAAAATAGCACCTGTACTCACCCAAAATTTCCTAAATTTCATTGATTATGACATATGCTTTCACCTATTTATTTTTATTTTCTAGGACCATAAATTCCCTACAAGAAAGCAGTAAGAAGCACAATAAGAGGCTACAGGACCAATACACATCATGAACCACATTCATGTCGTGAATCCAAGGAAATATACATCATGAATTAGGATCAGGAAGAACCTACACATTCAACATCAAAGAAACACTCAAAAGGGGGGTAATCATTTCAATTTATAATTTTTATACTATATTCCCCACATTTAATTTATTTAACGCTTTTACTAGAAATTGAATTCCCCACATTTGATTATTTATTTAATAAACTGAACTAGGAGACATTATATTACTTAGATAATTTCCATACTATGAGCTTATATTTATTTTTCAATAAATTTTAATGAGACAACACATGAAATATTTAGTAAGGATAAGCATGTGAACTAAAATTTTAGAGAATAATTATTTAGGAAAACATGTTAATTTTTGTAAATAATATTTTTTAGAGATTTAGCCTACCTTGAATTCATGATATTTGTGTTAATTGATTTAATTATTTTTATGAATTTTCATGAGTGATTGTCCCAACCATTCATTCTCATTCAAAATACATCCTTTGATCCAAATATTCCGACTATTTATATAGAATATTTTTTGAATGAAACTTGGGCATGTTCTCTTCTTGAACTTTCTTGGAATCTTATCAAAACAATTACTGAATAGAATCAATTTTAATATGATTGTGGAATCTTTTTTAAACACTTTATCCTTAGACCCACCTTAAATTAATCATCTTTAAAGCCTGTAGAAGCCATTAATATCCTTGTTAGGAAATGAGACGAGTTATAAGCCTATATTATCCATACCTACCTTCCTCTAAATATATTTCAAGATATTTTAAGGAATAAATGTGGGAGATATTTTTTTCCATGATCATTTGGGATATAATTTATTAATAATACATTTATATGGGTTTTCATTATGATTTGAGAAGAGTCCATGATATTTTTCATTACACTTTATTATTATTCACCACTCTTTCTAAAAAAATTGAAAAAGTATATATATATATATATATATATATATGGGTTGTGTTTTAGGGGGATCAAAACTCACACTTACGAGATCGATGATCTTTCGATCATATGTTTTTAGGTGGTGGAGGTGTTATTTTTCTTAAATGAAATTTTCAAAGAAAAAATACATAAAGAGAGTTAGAGGGTATGATTTATTCATTGTGATTATATTTTTCATAATCCTTCTTTGAGATTATTGGGGGTAAGAAATAGATTAAATTTGTAAAGGGAAATTGTTATTAAACTTATCTTTTTATATCATGCATTATGATTTAGATTTAAGACTCTTTTTTTAGATTCACTTTTACATCATTTACTCACCTACCTTAAATACTTAGAGTCATTTGAACCTAAAGATGAATCCTTTATGATTACTTGTGCTTTCTTATTTACACGGTGAAGATTCTATATTCCTTGAAATACTATGGTAAGTGAAATGTTATTGAGGTATGTGTTTAACTCTATTTACAATTATACCTTGATGATGATCAGAAATATTCAATGTGAGGTAACTTGAAAATGGCATGCTTATTAATAATGAATTGAAAAATAAAAATGGATGAATGAAAAGGTATGGCTATTTCAAAGGAGAAAATGAAAATACATGGTTGATTTATTTTCTTTGAAAAGTAAGGCATTAATTAATTTTTCATGTATGATGCTTAAACATTTGATTTCCCATTTGATAAATTTATTTTGTTGACATTAAATTTAAAGCATGGTGGGGAGAGAATCCTTTGTAGTTTTTTGATATTCCATCCTTGAGGACAAGTATGAGTTCAATTGTGGGGTATTTTGATATTCCCATATCATTCATGATTTTTTATATATAAATGAACAACTTTTTATTTATAAATGATTAATTATTTCATGGATATT